>CM037088.1:43180601-44380601 GCA_020916435.1 Oxytropis ochrocephala | reverse complement strand
CCCACAATCGTAGTTCTCACGCTACCTCAACGCCCTCACACTAAACGTAGTGGACTTAAACAGTCACTACGAGGACCACAACGTCACCTAGGACTAAAACGTCACCTAGGGACCAAACCTGACTACACCATTCGGCCACTTAATCGTTCTCGGCACTAGACAACACTCACGATTGCGTGCGGCGTCTATATGCTACTCCGGGTCGAACAAAGACCTCTAAGACACTCATCCCTCACCTCGGCACTCTCGCATCACCTCGGCTACACACACCGGACCTGGCGCAAGGGGCACGCCGCATTTGGCGCCCTCACCGTGACCCCCACCCACACCAAAACATAACGCGCAACATACACCAACACAACGCGCACAACATTTCACTTCGCACACACTCACTGTACTCCTACAACACCACCTCAGTTACTCTACACTTGAACACACCACACTTAAACGCAACACCTCGCCTCGGCTACTTCACCTAGGCACACTACACTTAAGCACAACAACTCATCTCGATTAATATACTTAAGTACACAACGTATGCAACACTTCAATGTAACTACGACCTTCCTACATCTCGGCCATGCTGACTTCGACGAACATCCCCTGCACTTCAGCAGCCACACTTAGGCATGATTACACTACCCTTAACACCTCTACACCTCGACAATACATACTTCGATCATCATACACTTCACTTAAATAGCTACACTTAGGCATACTTAAATCTGCACCTTGACACCTCACTTAGGCAGCTACGCCTCGTCATCATTCACCTCGGCTTCTACCTCGGTTACCACCTACATTTACACTTAGGAACATCACCTCCTCACCATTTACCTCTACAACTACTTCGCTTTGCCTCGGCTATACTCACAGCAACTCGGCACCACTCAGTACCTCGGCACCCATAAGTACCTTTGCATCTCACAACACCTCGGTGCACCTAATTGCGCCTCAAGATACACACCGCCGCCTTCGTCACCACTACACAAAGACCTTGGCGCACCATATTGCACCTCCTCACACACACACCTATCTCCCTCATATCTACACTCGACATATACACCTCGGTATACACACCCTATACCTCGGCAATACTAGCTTAGACGTCCATGCACTACACTTCATCAACTGCACATAGGCTTATTCACAACTCACTTCATCATCTACGCTTAGTTACTTCACACCTAACCACACCACTTCACCTTGGCTACTACACTTAGGCACACTACATCTAAGCATTCACTTCACCTCAGTACACATACCCCTCACCTCGGTAGCTACAAGTCGACACATTACACCTCGGCTTACACTTCCTTACCCTTCGTCTCCTATACATCATCACTTACGCTCCGTCACCTATATTCAACACTTACGCAATGGCACATATACGCCTCACTTCGGCAAGTACACCTAGGTATTATATACACTACATCTCGGCCACAACACCTCGGCATACCCACTCTACACCTTGGCAAGTACAAATCGATACCTATACTTAGTCCAACACACCCTTATACTTTTACGTACGCTCCTTCGACTCATGTATATGTCGACACACACATCTCTCGTCACTTATGAGTTTTGATACACTTGTAGATAGACATCTACACCTCGACCATTAGGTCTCTCTACACGCCTAGTCTACCTCTTCCTTCCCTCCTCTAGTTCTCACGCTATGATCATACTTAAGCCAACTACTAAACACTTTCCCTTCACAACTAGTCCAACACTCATTAAGGACTTCACGAAGGTTACAACACCCACACAAGCTCACTGGGACTGAGAGTTTCTCAGCTCCCATTCCTCTCCGTTGTCTCTCATAGGATCTACTCATCATCAATACATCACAACTCCACTGGAGTGGAACTAAGACACAACTTCAAACACATCAAACACACAAAACATACAAGGCAGCTCGGAATCATTCCTAGAGTCTACTCACACATAACACACATCATATAATCTATTATAGATGAAAGAGAGAGCCCCCTAACCTCAAATGATTGAAGAAGTAGCACTCTCTCCACCAAGCCTTCCCGATCCACCAAGAATCACCAACATTTCAGCTCCTCCTCCTTGGCATTGAGCTCTTCCACGCCAAGCTTCCTCTTCCTCTCTCTAAAAGCCATCTCACCTACCACTCTCTCTCTCTCTTACTTTCCCTTTGCCTTTTCTTAGATTTTGGTGGTAATGGACTCTCCACCATCGACCACTACACCTTAAGCATGAATATGGGCTTAATTCATGGATCATGGGCCTAACTCTCATGGGCCTCTAATCACACTCCCTTCATTACTTAAATTACCACTCCCCTTTTACTAACCACCACTCCTCATTTAAATCAAATACCTCCTAAATACCCTAAAACTCCAATTAATCCTTTGACTTAACCAAATGTTGTAAGCCTTAAAGAACCCACTAAATAAATAATTGAATTATATTTGGGGCGTTACAGTTGACCATAGACAATCTCGTAAGGTGTAGTGTGGATAGAGGAGTGGAAATGAGTATTATACCACCATTCAGCTAGACTAAGCCAAGAAGACCACATGGTAGGTGTAGAGGAACACATACACCTAAGGTAAGTTTCTAAAGCTTTGTTCACAATTTCGGTTTGTCCATCGCATGCAGGTGTGATGAGATTTGTTGAGTTTGACACCTTGTAATTTGAAAAATTCTGTCCAGAACTTGCTGATGAAGATTGGATCTCTATCACTAGTAATACTGGCAGGCATGCCATGCAACTTAAACACATTATCCATGAAAGATTGTGCTACTTCCTTAGCAGTATAAGGATGTGACAGAGGCAAAAAATGAGCATACTTGCTCAATCTATCAACTACCACCAAAACAACATGCTTACCTTTGGAATTAGGTAGCCCCTCAATGAAATCTAAGCTGATATCCTGCCAGATTCGATTAGGAATTGCCAGAGGTTGAAGGAATCCTGGAGAAGGAGCCTGATCAGGTTTACAGGTCTGACATACACCACAGTTTCGAATGTAGAATTGAATGTCTCTATTCATTCCTTTCCAATAGAAAAGAGTTTTAACTCTAGCAAGAGTTGTATCTCGGCCTGAATGCCCTCCCAAAGGAGAATCATGTAACCATTGCAGAATAGTATTTTTCAAGAGAGTGTCATTAGCTACCACTAACTTGCCTTTCCTTCTAAGCTCACCATTAGTCCAAGTGAATTTGGAATGAGAATTTGCATTGTCCAGAATGTCAGCAACTAATTTTTGAAGGGTAGGATCAGTGTTCCAACCATGTTTCAGCATAGCCAATAAGTCTGAGTGAGCAGTATCGAGAAGAAGAGGTAGCAATTCTGCACCAGGTTTGCGAGAGAGTGCATCAGCAGCTAGATTCGTGTGTAACACCCCGATTTTCGTGTGTCAGTTCTTTTAATATGTATTTGTTTTATGAACTATTTTATATTGATAAGATTAAACTATTTTAAGTTATAGTGGTTTGAGTTTGAAATTTAGTTGAAATCACGTTAAATTATATCTTAATACGCTATTGGTAATATATGATTATTATCATTATATATATATTTATTTATTTTATTTTTATAAAATATTAGTGTTTGAGATATTATTTCTCTAGAAAATTATTTTTGGTCTATTGAGGTGTTAAAATAATAGTTACAGTGATATTGGGCTCTAAAAGTATTTAAAAGGAGTTTTGGGTCATTTTTACTCGCATACACCCCCTCCTGGTTGCTAAGCGCACCCCACCACCGAGTCACTTAAGCCCAAGCCAGCACACCCCAGCCCTCACGAACCGACCCGGCCAGCCTACCTACTCTCTCTTCTTCCTCACGCCGCAACGCTACAGAGAAAATCCGCGCTAACCCTATACATGGCCGCTTCATGGTTTTCGTTCTCCTCCTCAGCCACAGTTAGACCGAAACTACACCCTTCCACCAAATCTCCTCGAACTCGATTTTAGCATCATTTCCATCGACATGACCTTCATCTCGCAAGCTAATCCCTCCTCAATTCGCGTTTCACCCAACAAACCACCACGGCCACCACCACCATGGTCGACCCTTTCACCCAAGATCGCGGCCTTCCTTGCTTGGGTTTTGTCGACCATCATCATCTTGAGCTAGTCATGGGTCAAATCGAAAATCCACCATGGATTCAACTCCAAACCTGTCACATATTCACGTTTTGGTACTGTAAGGACTTTTGAACCGTGATTCTGGTATCCCTCACCATCCTCAGTGAATTCCAGCCCCGCTGTATGGCGTTCAAATCCATACCTTCAACTGTTGTCGCTGTGTTGTCCTTCCGGGTACTTTCCGATAGGTACTCCTTTTTCCTAACATTAGTTAATAATTTGTAAACGAACGATTTCGTATTTCCAATAAACTGTGATTGGGTAATAAATTGATTGTTCTTGTGTTTAATTGTATGTGCGCGAGTCAAACGTTCTGCCGTTGAAATTAGATCCCGCTCGAGAGTTCGTGACTCGTCCTTGCACTGTGTCAAAAGGAAGAAAGAAGGAAGGGAGGAGCTCAGTTGCTGTGGTTCTGTTGGTGACTCCGTAGAGAGAGCTCTGTTTTCGGTTTATTCGAGGTATGGGGGCTCTTTCTATACATATAATACTCTTTAGGATTTGTGTTGTATGTGGGCTAGGTGTTGAGGGTGTTGAATGATTGATTGTATTTGTGAAACCTATCCTTGTTGTCGTGTTTGATGCCTAATTGGAATGCTATGTGCTGCTGATGATTGGAAGTGGGTATGTGATTAAATTGTGCATGTAAATTGTTTGTCGAACTCCTCAATAGAGTGAAGTGTGTGAACATGTTAGTTGTAGACTAATCAAAGAAATGTTTGATGATTGTTGGTAGTATGGTGTGGATTAAGTATGAAAATTGTTGGGTAATTGGTGTTGTTGAAGTGTTAAAAGAATTATGTAAGTGGGAAGAGTTGGTTACGCCCAGCGCCAATTGCCTAGCACCGCGCGCCCATGGCGATGCGTGTGTCTTTGGGTGTGCGTTGTGCAGGCACGAGGCGCCAAATGGGCAGCCACGATGCGCGCGCTGTGTTCGCTTTTTTAGGTGTCTTTGTGTGTGTTGTGCGAGGCACTGTGGCGCCAAATGGGCAGCCCTCACAGTGCGTCGAAGGTGGCGCCAAAATGTGGCTGCCCTGCGTGTTTGTGTGCGCCCGGTTGTGCAGGGCGTGTGCGTGTGTGTGTGTGTCTTGGGCGCGGGCGCCAAATGTGGCAGCCTAGTGCGCCCGGTTGAACCGGCTGTGCATGTGGGTGTGTGTGAGTGTGCCGCGCAGGGCGCCAAATGTGGCTGCCCCGTGCGCCGTGTGGTTGTGCAGTGGGTGTGTGGCACAGGCGCCAAAATGGCGTGCAACCTGCGCCTAGTGCAGAGTTTTGGTTGCGTGCTAGGTGGGGCGCCAAAGTGGCTGCCCCGTGGCGCCAAGTGGCGCCTAGTGTGGTTCCTAGGTGTCTTGTGGTCCCTAGGGTGTTAGTTGGTCCAACTCGTGTGTTGTGGAGTAATTGTGAGCTAAAATATTAACGTAAGAGTATAAATTAAATTATAATTAAGTGGAGTGTGAAAGCGGTGTGGGACTTCGGTCCAAAAGCGGTGGGAAGCCCTCAAGGCTAATTTGTTGGTGAGATGGAGTTGAGGAAATAAATAGAGAGGTGTGCATAATAAAATATTATGGCATAGGTGTTGTTTGTGGTGCATTGACATAGAGTCACATATTGCATGTGCATAAAGTGGTGTGTAGGCTTCGGCCAAAGCGGTGTGGGACTCCGGTCCAAAGCGGTGGGTGCCCTCCAGGCAAATTTGCGGTGATGAAGGATCCTCATGCATGTTGCACTCATGCATGTACCCATACATATGTCATTGATGTTTCCTTTGGTGGTTATAACTTGTGAATGCATTATAATTATGATGATGTGTTGATAATGTGGTGAACTAGTAGTGTTTGTTGCCTTGCCAATATGTAATGCCTATCCTATCTATTATTATTTGTATGAAAGACTCACCTCTTTGCGTCGTGTTGCTTCTTATGTCAAGAACCCGCAGTACCGCGAGTGAGGGCATCCTTATGCTCGCTCTACTAGTAGTCGTGTCTCACTACGATATGTAGCACCGAGGGAGGCGTAGTCATCTTTTATTTATTATTTGATGCTTTAGACTTTTATTGATGATGTACTAAGTATAATGTTAAACTTAGTGATTCTTCCATTTGTGTTGGAGACGTTATTTATATTTTGGTGTTTGTAAACTAAAAGCAGTGTTGTGGGCAGTCCCCTAAACTAATGTCTTTGCGATCGTATTAATGTTTTATTGACTTCGTGTTATTTGACTATAAGTTGGATGTTTTTGTAAGCGTTGGAATGTGACATTCCCCTTCAATGATTTTATTTTGAAAACTCTGATAATATAAATATTAAATAATAGTTGTTTAGAAAGGGGGTGTTACATCGTGTTTCCTTCCTTGTATTCAATGTCAAACTCGTACCCCATAAGTTTAGATACCCAAACTTGTTGGAATGGAGTTGTAAGCTTTTGCTCAAGGATGTATTTGATGCTCTTTTGATCAGTTCTGATAGAGAAGGGAGCATAAGCCAAGTAGGTGCTCCATTTCTGTATAGCATAGATAACAGCTAGCAATTCCCTCTCATAGATAGATAATGCTTGTTGTTTAGGGCCCAAGGACTTGCTAAGGTAAGCAATAGGATGATTTTCTTGCATTAACACAGCACCAATCCCTTTTCCAGAAGCATTAGTTTCAATTGTAAACCTTTTGGAGAAATCAGGAAGTTTCAACACTGGAGAAGAAATCAGAGCTTGCTTAAGAGATTCAAAAGCCTCAGTAGACTCTGCACTCCACACAAATGAATCCTTCTTGAGCATATCAGTCAAAGGTTTGGCAATGATACCAAAACCTTTTACAAATCTTCTATAGTAGCCAGCTAGTCCCAAAAAACCTCTGAGTTGTTTCAAATCTTTAGGGAGAGGCCAATCTTTGACAGCTTGAATCTTGGAAGGATCTGTTTCCACACCGAGAGGAGAAATGAAATGGCCAAGGTATTCAACTCTAGCTGTAGCAAAGGTACATTTAGCTCGGTTGAGGAAAAGCTGCTGCTGTCTAATGGTTTCAAATACAAGGTGTAAATGCTGCACATGCTCAGAAACAGAGTTACTATAGACAAGAATGTCATCAAAGAAAATAATAACAAACTTTCTTAAAAAAGAATGAAAAACATTGTTCATTAATGCCTAGAATGTAGCAGGAGCATTGGCTAAGCCAAAAGGCATGACCAAGTACTCATAGTGTCCATCATGAGTCTTGAAAGCAGTTTTGTACTCCTCACCAATAGCCATGCGAACTTGGTGATAACCAGACCTCAAGTCCAGTTTGGAGTAGATAGTAGCTTTGCCCAATTCATCAAGTAAATCTTCAATCAGAGGTATAGGAAACCTATCTTTGATGGTGTGAGAGTTTAATCGTCTAAAATCCACACACAACCTCCAGGAACCATCTTTCTTCTTCACCAACACAATAGGTGAAGCAAAGGGGCTAGTACTATGTTGTATGACCCCTTGGTCTAACAACTCAGTCACAATCTTATCAACAGCATGCTTTTGAATTACAGAACAACGATATGGCCTCAAATTAAAAGCTTGTGTACCTTCTTTGAGAGGAATGATATGATCAAAACCTGGTCTTGGAGGAGGGAGAGTAGTAGGTTCCTCAAAAATGTCTGCAAAACTATCAATGACAGCAGCAATTTCTGGAGGAATCGTAACAGTATCACTTGAATGCAGCAAGAAACAAGAGGGTAATGAGAACACAGGACCATTATCTTCCACTGTCATAAAGCACATCTCAGCTCCTTGCATAAGGGCTTGAGCAAAGGATTTATTGTTAATCAATTTGACAGATGGAAGTCTAGAGCCACGAAGCAAAACTCTTCTCCCTTGAGTGGTAAATTCCATCTGAAGTTTGTCAAAATCCCAAAGAATTGGGCCAAGAGATTTCAACCATTGGACACCTAGAATAACATCATAGCTGCCTAGAGGCAACACAAACATGTCTGCAGTGAAAGTGACTTGTTGTAATTGCCAAGTAAAACCTTTGCACACAAACATGAAGTTGATGTCCTCCCCCAGTAGTAATAGGCTTAATAGTTACAACCTCAAGCTTACACCCAAGTCTTTTAGCTACTTCAAGATCTAAGAAATTATGAGTGCTACCACTATCCAACAAAATTTGCAGTAATTTTTTGTCATAGAGACCAGTGACCCGCATGGTTTGGGAACAGCACGCACCAGTCATGGCCTGTAAGGATAAGACAGGGAGGTCACTAGTAGTGTCATTGGTAGGTATAGTTTCTGGTTCTAAGGTGGCTTGGCTAGTGTCAACTGATTCCTCCTCATCAATTTCTAGCACCATGAGCTGCTGGCGTCTATGTTTAAGGTGATGGCCAGGAGTGAATGGCTCATCACAAAACATACATAAACCTTTAGCACGTCGCTCAGCCATATCTGCTGGAGAGTAGGTTCTATTGGTTGGTTTAAAGATTGGTTTAGGTATATTGGTGGTGTCATCAGGTGTGGGGGGTTTGAGGGTGGAAGTAGAGGGTCTGTTTGGCCATGTGGAATATCGGTTAGAAGGTTTGGTGGTGGAAATTTTGGCTGAGTCGTGTAGTCTAGCAAGGTTAAAGGCATGAGTGACCGAGGAAGGGTTAAACATCCTTACATGCATCTGTGTGCTATGTTCAAGGCCAGCTAAAAAAATACTCAAAGCATGTTCAGGTAAAAGATTAACTTGCGTTAGCGCCAGCTCAAAAGCATCAAGATAGTCTTGTAACTTACCTGTTTGTTTGAGCTGAACCAAGGAAGCCAAAGGGTCTTCATAGGCATCACCAAACCGTGTGCAGATATCAGCTACATATTGCTGCCATGGGGGGTATTGATCAAACTTTTGCCTCATGTAGTTCAAATGCCATTGTAAAGCCAGCCCCTCAAGGTGAATAGAAGCCAATCTAACTCGAGAAACCTCTGGAGTTTCATCTAAGAGAAAGAATTGGTCACATTATAGATCCAATCTCGAATGTTCTTGCCATCAAAGCGAGGAAACTCTACTTTGGAGATACGGGTGGAATAATGGTGGTGGTTTTGGTTGAGATTTTGAGGTGGTGGAGGAGGAGGTGGGGGTGGTGGAGGTGGCGGAGGAGGTGGTGGAGGAGTGGAAGCACCAGGAATAGAGGCCTGTACCGTACGTAGCAGATGGCGAATTTCATCCATTCCCTCTGTCATACGTGCCTGCATTTCATCCATGCGTGCGTTCAGTGCCTCGCTAATGGTAGTAACACGAGTGTCAAGGTCATTGACAATCTGAGTAAGCGTCATTCTAGCAGGAATAACCTAGACTGATACCAAATGTCACAGTATTATACCAATAACAGTGACCAAACCAATGGAACAGTAATCGGGTTCTGTTATATCAGTATTTCACTGATATAACAGAGATGATAACAAGGCCTGCTAGGGTGAGCTTAAGTCACCGGTAACAAGCACTAGCAATTGCCTTGGGGCTGCAATGATAGAATACGGCCCGGAAAACAATGCCACAGATCTAGGGTTTAGAGATATGAGAGAGAAGAGATATTTTAATGATTGCTTGATTGTTTATTTATGATATCAGCCTATAAATAGGACTGGAATAGTACAATCAAGAGCTGAGAAAATTCTAGAATCTTTTGCACTATTGCAGACCTAGAATGACAGCTAATTTTCACAAGGACATGTCCTCAATAAGACAAAATAACGACTAAAACATGGGAAAATTGCAATGGAACAGTAAAATTGATCAACAAAACAGTAAAACTTGGCTAATGTAACAGTAGCAGCTGCATACTGTGACATTCTTCTCACAAAAGACATTCTTTGGGGACCTTCGAACTCCCAAAAGAACTTCTCATATTGTCGATTATGAGAAAACTTTATAAA
This sequence comes from Oxytropis ochrocephala, assembly GCA_020916435.1. Taxonomy (NCBI): domain Eukaryota; kingdom Viridiplantae; phylum Streptophyta; class Magnoliopsida; order Fabales; family Fabaceae; genus Oxytropis; species Oxytropis ochrocephala. Next base: position 44,370,607 of record CM037088.1, on the reverse strand, counting down.
TAAATCAATTTCCTCTTCTTCAATTAATCCCAACTTCTTAACCTTTTCAACCAAGTCTGATTTTGAAGGGTATGGCTTCGAAGGATCTGGAAGTTTGGCTACAATCTTTACAAAATTAGTTGTCATGACATCCATTTTACTATATATTAAAACTTTCAACAAAGCTAGTAGCCAATTAAAACTACTTCCTCTCTATTCTCTATGTCTATTCCCCCACTCCATAAACATCTCTTGTGCAAGTTCATCCCTCATTTGAGTCCATTGGTTGCTAGCTTCAACAGTCGCAAGTCCATCTTTTCTTGTTCGGTATCTAGGCCTATCAGAAGCAAATGGTGTAACAACTATGTAAGTTCCATCTAAAGCCCCTAAGCATCCCTAAAATTACAACACAAAGTTCAAACATAATTAGAAACTTTAACTACGAGAGTGATTGTATAAATGTTTTTTTATTGAAAAATCAATTACCTTAAACCACTTCCATCTTTCATCTGTGCAATCTTGAGGTGCCATTTCTGGCTTGGCAAGTAAATACCTACTAATTGTTTGTCCCGCGATCTAGAGAACCTTGCTTGGATATTTCTATTTTTTGTGTGATGTGCGAGTATGTTCAAAAAATCTGCAACTTGCTCCTCTACAGTTACTTCTTTGAGTTGCACTAATCCTAGCATCCTCGTACCCTTAAAACCTCACAAAGATGTACAAATGTCTCTCAATTCCCATATGCAATGTGAATCACTTGCACTAATGATAAACTCCAAAACATCTCTCCATGATTCATACCTAGCTAAAGCTCTCGTTCAAAGTTTTTCTCTCGTAATCATTCCTTCAGGGGGAAAAAACCAGCAACATGCATAGCCAAAATGGAAGGAAGAAAAACAGGCTCTAAAGGTATCACACGAAGGCAGAAGCACTAGGAGAAGAATAGGACGTAGTGCAATACGTGGTCGAGGCAGAGGAAGACAACATTTGAACAAAGAAACAATGGAGTGTTACAAGTGCCACAAATTGGGGCATTTCCACTATGAATTCTCTGATTGGGAAGAGAATGCAAATTTGGCAGGGTTCAACGAGGAGGAGGAGATGTTGCTTGTGACTTATCAGAAGATTGGGAACACACACGAAGCTGAGAAAGGAAGGGTTTGGTTCCTGGACTCTAGGTGCAGCAATCACATGTGTGGAGTGAAGGATTGGTTTATCAATTTGGAAGAGACCTTCAACGAGACTGTGAAATTGGGGAACAATTACAGCATGAAGGTGAAAGGGAAGAGCAGGTTCAAGCTGAGATTAAATGGCTTGGTGCAGGTTGTGATAAATATCTTCTTCATACCAGAATTGAAAAATAATTTCCTCAATGTTGGGCAACTTCAACAGAGATGACTAACTGTGTTATTCAATGATGATGTGTGTAAGGTGTATCACCAAGAAAAGGGGTTGCTCAAAAGAAAATGGTGATAGGTCTACCAAGTTTCAAAGAACCAGAACATGTATGTGAAGATTGCATGGTTGACAAGCAACATAAGGATCAAATTAAAATTTTAACTTCCTATGTTGGTTCTTAATTAAATGATATGTAAAGAAAAAGTTTTAATAGCGATAGAAATTCAAGACGAAAAAATGTCAATTTTTTCCTAATTTCGTTTCTAAGCGTTAGTGATGCGAGATTCAAAGACTTATTTAATTTTGATTGCTATTTCTAATAATCAGTTAACTAAAAAAATATGAAAAACGTGTCCACCTCATATTTTTGCAAGAAAAATATTGCAATAAAACAATCAACTTTTTTGTGTTGTTCAAAGGAGCAAGCATCTCTGCATCAACTTTTTTGTATTGTATTTTTCATTTAATGCATAATTAGGCCATTACATTAAATGAAAAATACAATTATCGAAAGATAAGAGCTTTAAGAATGAGATTTGTATCACATTATTTCTTCAAGTTTGTTTCTATTTAGAGGATCATTTCCCAATAAAAATTACACATGGTTAACGAGATTACTCAAGTAAATCAACTACATACCATATCACCAAAATTCACCAATCTATATTTTTTGGTACATACCAAAAATCACCCAATCTGCATAATAATTCAGGAAATACAAACTCTTGTTTTTCACAAAGAGAAAAAAATTCCCTGAATTGTAATTTTGGCAACACCCCAAAAGAAGTTAGCTAATAGCTACCTATATATTTTTTTTGACAAAAGCTAATAGCTACCTATTAAAAGTACCACTTTATGATCATTACAAAAAATACTCCAAAATAGTTATAGATACTTCAAAATTTGTTCTCAAAAAGGATGAACGTTCTTGCTGAATGTGTTCATACTAAAAAAGAACCCAACCAAATGTTGCTTATAAGGTAAGAAAGATCTTCGTTTATTGCTCTCTTTTCTCATTCTATTCATCACATAAAGTTTTTCATGAGCCGACGATGTCGACTTGTACTTTCCTTCATTTTTCTTCTTTACAGAGACGTTATTCACCTTTACCTCATTAGGTTTTTCACCATTGTGAGGATTCAAGAAAACAAAAACGTCTTTACCATCACTGTTACTTCGAAGTTTTAGGTTTCGTCGAAATCTCCATAGCTTTGAGAACCCGGTAGAATTGCTTTTCGTACAAATGCCATGCGAGGCCTCCACGTCCACCATTGTCATATTTTTTGATGGCTTGTTATGTGGTTCTTTTGGCATACCACTTGGTTTCAAGAAAAAACTATCATGCTGTTCGACAAAAAGTTTTTTTAGTGGTGAAGTAGACATGTTTTTTTCATTGGTATGTATATGAGATTGGTCAAAAGCCTGAAGGGTTGGTCGGATTTTTCCACCTTCAAAGATCTTATCAGCAAAGCTGAGTCTTCCTTGGGGATCATTGCATGTAAAACTAAACTCTTGCTCCTCAATATTTTCTTCATCATTGTCGTGAATGTGTTGTCTGATGTTGCAATGTGGATCATGTTTCGCTGAAGTAGGAGCAAAATCACTAGGATCGAGGAAAGTGTGCTGTACAGATAGAACTGATAGTGCTTGCATTCTTAACATCGTAATATTTGAGGTTTGTCTCTGCATTTAGTTTTTTGGTTATGAACCTGGAATGTCTACGATGGGGTGGTGGGGTAAATTGAAAGTTGGAAGTGATTGTGAAATTAGAATTGAGATCTATTAATGTATATATAACTACAATGTTGGTTTTTATTTGTTAAATGAATTGGATCGGTTTGAGAATTCTATAAAGTGGTTATAAATGGAAGGTGCGAGCTATGTGAAACCTTACTAATACTTACGCGATTACACCTTAAATTGGTTTCATTTCATTTTTAAGCCATCGAAATTGTTTCTTTTTGTTTTGTTAATAAGACAATAGAATATAGTTTTTAAACTCTGTCTCTCTCTTTGCGATGCCTTACGCAGTAAGTGTTCAAATGCTCACACACGTATATGCAACCTCCTTTTAGTTACTTCTTTTTAAAGATAGCTTGGGATTTGTCCAAGTGTAAATAGTTACATTATATTCTAAAAATATTAAAAAAATAAACAAACTATTATAAAATCAACTATAGGAAGGGTACACCGTACACGGTATTTAAATGGCTCTCTCCAGATAATGATGGCATTACTACCTAACTTTTCTACTCTATTAATTATATTTTACTGCAGTATCCTCCCAACTTGGAATTAATTTGAAGATTTTGGTTATGGTGTGACATGTTCTACTCTAGGCTATCTGGAAAACTAGAAATGAAAGTATTTTCTCGAATCGTAATATTAATCCATCTGAGACCTCATTGGAAATTAAATCATATAAAGTATTTTCAGGAGCTCATGGAAGTGGCTTCTGAAAATGACTAAGTATAGCCACAACCTCTTATACTAATGGAATGTTGAACCCTTAGAGTGTAATTCCAAGAAAAAAAATATTTGGTTGTGTGGTGTATGTTTTCCTCTTGGATTTTAGATTTTTTTTTAGTATTTTGGCTATTTTTTATAGGCAAATGTTAGTGGTTAGTAATTAGTTAGGAGGTGGGGGAAATATTAGCTAGTTTCTAGGATTTGAATCCTAGACCTCCTTCTTGCAACTCCTCCATATCTCATAGTTCGCAAACTGAGCTAACTTCTTGTAACATTGATTGTTATACCATTGTAAATGTTTCTTAAGTGCCTGTATCACTATGATTTTTCTATGAACAATATAATTTGCCATTTCAAGAAAAATTATAAACCAAACTATATATATGCAATGGGCTAGTAAAAAAATTGAAAACTTTAATAAGTGCTTATAAATTTAATATAGTGATTATTAAGAGATAGGATCCGTTGCACAATCAATTTTTTTTATAAGCAATGTTAGAAAGAAATGGGAGAATGTTAAGTTTACACTTTTTTAGTGCACTCTTGCGGTATTCTTTCGTGCACAATCAGTGATTTTTCTAGAATTTTAATTCTTCGATAAAACATTGATGACAAGGGTCTGATATTACAGAATTATTGCATTGCATTACAATTTACATCATTAGTGTTATACCCTAGTTTTGTCCGATCAATTCAAAATTTATTAGAAAAAATCAAAGGTGCAACAATTAGTTTAAAATATGATTCAAGAAATCCCAATTATCTTGAACGAGCAACATATACCTAGCAACGCATGTCCGCATAAATTGTAAAGTATTTAAAATGATTTGAGAAAACTTAATATTTAATTGATGAAAACATTAATATTACACTCGATCGATGGCAGTGAAGCTATGTTCGTGTTGTGATGTATGCTATCGTTTGTTGGGAAGAGAAATTCTTGAAAAATTACTAATTGTAGAAGAGAAGAAGAGGTGGGGTTTCTGCTAATTTTTTTTTAAAGATAGGAAAATTGTTAATTTTCTGTTTGGGAAACAAAATATTGATAGCATCTTATAGTATCAACTAATATTGTAAACAGTAATGACGCATTAAAACAAGCTCACGTGATCCTATTTCAATTCTTTTTAAATTTATTTTCAAAATTATCATAACCGTTAGATATATTAATAGTTTCAATGGTTTAGATTTGGTGTAAGTCATTTGACTTATGATTTACACTTGGTGTCAACGAATCTTATCTCGATTATTAATAGGGTAAATAGTCATTTTGGTCCCTGAAAGTGCAACTCGCTGTCAATTTGGTCCCTGAATCGAGTGAAAATGCAAAATGGTCCCTGAAAGTGTAATCCGTCCGTCACGTTAGTCCCTCCCGTTAATGCGCGTTGTTAACTCCGTTAATCAATCCGTTACTGTCATTTTAGTCCCTGAAAGATGTCACTTACTATCAGTTTGGTCCCTGAAACATATACGTAAATTCATTTTAGTCCCTCGAATCTTAAATTCATTTTAGTTCTCTTTTACTTTGATTTGTTACTATCATTAATCATTAGGAGTGTTTATTGATTCAATCCATGAAATAAATAAAATAAAATTCATTGTAAACAAAGATGAATTAAATTAATAACCGTAATTTATTAAGTTTTGCAGCAGTGGAAGCTTTCGAATTAACATCAAAAATTACAATTGTTACCTAATTTCAATATAGATCAATGATTATACAAAGTTATGTTGGTTGATTTTTTTAGAGAAAATAAGGTCACCCTTAACCATTGATTTACCAATTACAATAGATCTGTATAGTCCATGAGTCTATTGGCGTCTTTAATCAGCCATTTTAAAATTTTGCTGAAGTAACTTAAGATTCGAGTGACTAAAACGAATTCACGTATATGTTTCAGGGACCAAACTGACAGTAAGTGACATCTTTCAGGGACTAAACTGACAGTAACGGGTGGATTAACGGAGTTAACAACACACATTGACGGGAGAGACTAACGTGACGGACGGATTACACTTTCAGGGACCATTTTGCATTTTTGTTTGATTCAGGGACCAAATTGACAGCGAGTTACACTTTCAGGGACCAAAATGACTATTTACCCTTATTAATATTACTCTAACCGTAAAGTATTTTACACGTGCAACTAATCATTTTAACACGTTTGAAAACACATGATTTCTCATACTCATTAAATTATGTGACATAATCATTAAATGCATGCGTTAAATGTTTTACACGGACAATGCAAATATATTAATTTTTTTGTTAATAATTATCAACTTTTAAAATTTGTTCAATATAATAGTTTAAAAAGGTCATTAATGATTTAATTACCCCAAAATTATGTACTTGTTTTGAATTTGAAGTTTCAACATGTTACACACACCAATACAAACAAACAACCATTTGTGCAAAAAAAAAATTGCGCAGGCAGAAAGAACGCGTTCAAAAAACCCCCAAATCTGCAAACCCAACCCCAACCTCAACCACCGTCTCCTCTTTCTATTAAGTTGACTCCATTATTTTTTTCAATAAGTCTTGTTTTCTATAATTATTTTAGTAAAAAAAAAAGAAGAAGAACATAGTCTTGTTTACTTTATCTATTGCTGGTTTTGCTTTTTATCATGTTGGTTGGGTTTTTCTTTACGTGATAATTCTGAAGTTTTTGGTATGCGATGAGAGGAGATACAAGCGGCGGTTGGTATATCCATCGCTACCGGCAGGAAGGTGATATGTTTCCCAAGAGGGATAGCAAAGGGCGAGAGCTAGGAGGGTGGAAGGTGGTGCAAAGTGGCTGAAGAAGATTGATATTGCATCTAAGGTCAAGTTGGATGATGAGGCGAGGAGAAGGTTGGTATCGTTCTTTTTCACCAATTTTCTAGATTCTCTCAAGGCCTGGGATATGTTTCATCTATTTTCCATTCATGGGAGAGTTATGGAGGTTGTGATTCCGGGGCTGAAGGAAGGGCGGAGGAAAAGATTTGGTTTTGTGAGATTTAAGGATGTGAGTGATCCTGAATTGATGGCTATCAAGCTCGACAATGTCTTCATTAGAGAGATCAAATTTCATGTAAATATGCCAAGGTTCGATCGTGAGGTAAGAGTGGAAGTGGGGGCTAAGAAGGTGATAGGTGAACGTGAATGCGGGACTAATAAGGTGTTAGGTGAATGTGTTCGTGGATCTATTGGTGTGTCGAGGAAGAAGGATCAATCGGCACAACATCAACAGCAAATTGGTATCTTAAATCAACTTAAGATAGTGAACAAGGTTTGGGTGAAGAAGAGGGACAATGTTGTTGAAGATGATCGGGGATGTCTTTTTTCTTTCAATGCTGAAGATGATACGATGGCTAGATTGAGGAAAGCTATGGTGGGAGAGGTATTATGGCCGGGTAAGTCTTATGCTATTCAAGAAGAGTTTGCTATGCAAGGTATTTTCTCGATTAAAGCAACACACCCTTGGGTGCAAATTGGGTTCTCTTAGAAGGAGCTAAAGACGAAGAAGACTTCATGGAGTTTGTTGAGGAAGCAAAAGACTGGTTATTTCAATGGTTTCGTTGGATTCGCCCACGGAAACCAGAGGATGTTGATCTTGAGCATGTAGTTTGGATTAGATGTTTTGGGGTTCCGGTGCATGCTTGGAGCGACGAATTCTTTTCTAAATTATCAGAGCATGTAGGTACCTACTTATATTCAGACGACAACACTGAGAGGAAGAAGTCATTGGATGTTGCTAGGGTGTTAATTCGAACTGAGTCTATGGAGTCCTTGTCTAAGACTTTTACGGTAGTATCAATAATGTTCTATATCTGATTAAGATTGTGGAGGATTGGTGTGGGCCTCTTCAATGGAGTCAGCCGGTGGAGAAAGCTAGGAAAACTGAAGAGTGCTCTGACTCCGAATGATGATTTAGATGCGATTTTGTCTCGGCATCAATCTAGGAGTATCGGTGTGAATTGCATTGACAAGGCAACAAGGGCAAATAATGATAAAATATCAACGGCTCTTTCTGAAGGGGTGTCTGTGTCAAGTGATAATGGTAATGATTTGAATACCTTTTCAAAGTCAGCATCAAGTTCTACTAGGGTCAAGGACACTTTTAGCTCCAATATGGACAAGGCTCACGATTTATCTTTGGGCGTAGATGGAGAGTCTGAGGGGGGGATAACTGAGAAGGGGGTAATGTCATCAGCTGGTGTTGAACCCGTCAATGTTAGTAGGCCCAGTGTAAGCCCAAATTTAGAACTTCCTTCAATCCATGTGGAACCAATCCCTATGGACCCAGTTGAGAATCAGGTCTTTACCAGGAAAAAAAGGAAGTATCTCAGCGTGTCTTTACCAAAGAAGATGAGAGCTAGATTGAATCCACAGAAGGTGGTGCATAACCTTGCAGAGGTTTCCGACAAGGAGTACCACGTTTCACAGGCGCCAGAGGTGGAAGAGAGGGTCAATTCGTCATCTCTGTTATCGGCTGTAGCGTTGTTATGTGATGGGTCTATAGTCAGTTCTGATATTAGAGGATGTACTAACAAATTCTGGGTTTTGCAGAGCAAGGTGGTGGCGCGCCGTGTGTGGGAGACGGCGAAGAATTTAGGGGTGGAAGGAATCAGGCCAGAGGAAGTTTATATTGAAGAAATTTCTCAAGGAGAGAAGAGAGATGAGGTAGCAAGGAAGAAGGGGAAGAATGTAGCTAGTTCTCGATGATTATTTTATCTCTCAATATGCGTGGGTGGGGTGACAGGGCTAAACGGCGTCACCTGAGATCGTTAATTTCTACAGGTAACTTTAATTTCATTTGTTTACAAGAAACTAAGAGGGAGAATTTGGAGGAAAATCAAATTAGTCAATTGTGGGGTAATCTTTTGTTTGAGTATGTCGTTAAACCGACTAATGGTCAGTCTGGTGGTTTATTGTCATCTTGGGTGGCTGGTTCATGTGATTTTAAGTTCTCGTTTATGGGTACAGGGTATATTGTGGTGGCTTTGAATGTGGATAATTCTTTGTTGTATGTTGTAAATGTTTATGCGCCTTGCTATTTGAATGGGAAACGTCAGGGGTGGGAGGAATTGAAAGCGCATAAATAGTCTCTTGATGTTGGGGACTGGTGTCTGGTTGGAGATTTTAATTGTGTCTCAAGAGTAGAGGAAAGGAAAGGTATAGGGGAAAGGGGGTCTATTCAGGAAATTAATGAGTTTAATGCTTTTATGTCGGATATGGATTTACTTGATGTCTCAGTTACTGGTAATGTTTTTTCTTGGTTATGCTCGGATGGGATTTCTATGAGTAGGCTGGATAGGTTCCTTATTTCTCCTAATTTGGTTGACAAGTGGAACATCTCGGGTCAATGGATATGGAAGAGGAATATCTCTGATCACTGCCCTATTTGGTTGCTCCGATCTACTGTTGATTGGGGTCCGAAACCTTTTCGATTTGTTAATGCTTGGTTTCACCATGCTAAGTTTAAAGAGTTTGTTAAGGATAGTTGGTCTCAAATTCAGGTTTCTGGGAATAAAGCTTATGTTCTTAAGGAGAAAATGAAGATGTTGAAAGAGAAGTTGCGAGTGTGGAACAAAGAGGTTTTTGGTTTGGTTGACTTGAATATAGAGGAGGAGGTCAAGGAGTTGAATAACTTAGATCTAATGCTCATTGAGCATTGGGGTGAGGCCACAGTCTCTAAAAGAAAGGAAGTCACTGTGTCTTTTTGGAAGCAGATCAGACTGAAGGAAAGTATTCTTCATCAAAAGAGTAGGGCGCGTTGGATCAAAGAGGGTGACGTGAATTCTAAATATTTTCACTCTATGTTGAAGTTTAAAAATAGGAGAAATATTTTAAAGTTGTTAGATGATGAGGGAAGGCTTATTGAAGATGTTTTTTGGTTAAAGATAGGGTGAAGAATTTCTTTCAACAAGGTTTTACGGAGCCACTGTATGGAAGACCTGTCTTGAATGATACGATGTTTAATCAAATCTCTTCGGAAGCGAATGATTCCCTGGTCATGCCTTTCGAAGAGGATGAGATTAGGGAGGGGAGTTGGAGCTGTGATGGAGATAAAAGCCCGGGTCCTGATGGATTTAATATGAGGTTCTTTAAGGAGAATTGGGATTTTTTGAAGTATGACATTGTGGGAGTTTTTTCAGAATTCTATGCCAAGGCTCACATACCTAAAGCGTTCTCGGCCTCTTTCCTAACTCTCATTCCCAAAAATGATCATCCTCAAGGTTTGGGGGAGTATAGGCCCATTTGTTTAATTGGGAGCATCTATAAGATTCTCTCAAAGGTGTTGGCCAACAGGTTAAAAAAGGTTCTTCACTTGGGGATTTCTGAGTGTCAATCGACTTTTCTGGGTGGGCGGAATATTCATGATGGGGTAGTGATTGTTAATGAGTTAGTTGATTTGGCGAAGCGTAATAAGGAGGAATGCATGTTGTTTAAAGTGGATTTTGAGAAAGCTTATGACACCGTCTCTTGGTCGTTCCTCTTTGATATGTTAGCTAAGTTCAGGTTTGATCTTAAGTGGATTCGTTGGATTAGAGCGTGCGTGTCTTCTTCTTCCTTGTCGGTTTTGGTCAACGGAAGCCCAACTCAAGATTTCTTGGTGCAAAGGGGATTGCGTCAGGGGGATCCTCTATCTCCTTTTTTATTCTTGATAGTGGCTGAGGGTCTTGCTCGGTTGGTGGATACGGCGGTGGGGGTTGGGGTCTTTGAGGGGTTTGTTATTAATGAAAACATTAGTTGTTCGCTTGTTCAATTTGCTGATGATACCGTTCTTATTGGGAAGCCGTCTTGGAATAACCTTTGGGGTCTAAAATCTATCCTCAGGAGCTTTGAACTCGTCTCCGGATTGAAGGTCAATTTCATCAAAAGTAAGCTTATTGGTATTAATGTGCCTGATAATTTTATGGAGCAAGCTTCCGTTTTCCTTCACTGTAGGTCGGAATCCATTCCGTTCAAATTTCTTGGCCTTCCCGTTGGTGCTAATCCGAGGCGGAAAGGGACTCGGAATCCAGTTTTGCAAAAGTTTCGGTCTAGGCTGGCATCTTGGAAGGGGCACAATTTATCTATAGGAGGTCGGGTGACGCTTATCAACTCGGTCCTTAGTAGTTTACCTTTGTATTTCTTCTCCTTTTACAAAGCGCCAAAAGTGGTTATTAGGGAGATGATAACGATTCAAAGAGATTTCCTTTGGGGAGTTAAGGAAGATGAGAGAGGTATGTATTGGGTGGCTTGGGATAAGGTGTGTAGGGAGAAAAATGAGCGGGGTCTTGGTATCAAAAACTTGGAGAATTTCAATATTGCCTTATTGTCAAAATGGAAGTGGCGTTGTTTGGTGGACGAGAATGCGAATTGGAGAGGTCTTTTAAGTCATAGATATGGTGAGTTGTCGGGATTTATGTCTAGTGATTCCGTCAGGAGTAGGAGATCGGATTCTTTGTGGTGGAGGGATCTTTGTATTGTTGGTAAAGAAGAAGTGGGGGACGGTTGGTTCAAAGATTGTATTCGGAGAGGATTGGGCAGTGGTGACGGGGTCAAACTTTGGAAACATCATTGGATTGATCACCAACCGTTGTCTATCGTGTTTCCTAATTTATTTGCGAGTTGTCTTGATAAGGATATCATCACATCCGCTTGGCCGGTTATTGGAGACGAGATGTTTGGAGTTGGAATTTTTATCTAATGTTACTGAGTTATCGACTTTGTGTTCAAGAAGGTGCGATTTTGGCGGATATTTTGCGTGAAGTTTCTCCGATTCGAGGTAATCGATTCTTTGGAAATGGAATCTAACTCATGATAAATTGTTTTCGGTTAGTTCTTGTTATATCCAGGTGCAAAGCGTTCCGCCAGCAGCTGTCTTGCCTCCTCTACTATCGGCCAATATTGAAGCCGTGTGTGGCAAACTACTGTTCGTCGAAAATTAAGCTTTTGTCCGCGTATGCTTGTCTCGCTCTACCTCTTCGCTCTTCTTTGCTTCATCGTAACGTTATTCAATCTATGGAGGAGGCGGCGTGTGCTTTTTGTCAGAATGATTTTGAAGATTTGGACCATCTTTTCGTGGGGTGTGATTTGGCTAGGATCGTGTGGAAAAAGGTGGAGTTATGGCTTGGTGTGGATCATATCGTTGAGGAGTCTTTGATGGAGCATTTCAATTCCTTCGCAAAAGTGTTTAACGGCAAGAAATCTAAGAAGACTAGACACCTTATTTGGCTGGCCTCGTGTTGGAGTATTTGGTTGATTAGAAATAATCTTATTTTCAAGGGGGAAGAACCGGAGTTACACTCGATTGTTTATCATGTTAAAACTATGTCTTGGTCGTGGTTTATTTATGGGGTGGGGTGTCATTCTGGTTATGTTTTAGATTCTTGGTGGAATAACGCTTATCATTGTATTAATCATTTTGTTGCAGACAAGTGAGAGAGAGGATAAACACCGCAGTGTTAATGCTCGCCTTCAGATCCCAGAAAATGCTCCCCCAAGTTGGGAGTTCAAAAAAAGAAAAGAGAGAAACAAAAAGAGAAAGAGAGCGCTCAGGCGCGCATTGCGGATTGGAGCCCAGAGAGATCATCGCTCCTTCTTCGCCTGTGTCTCACATCGTACGAGCAACGCGATGGACCGCAGCCCCATGTGAGGTTCAACGGAATAGTTGTATCAGCCTAAGATACAGTGGACGCCGTGCATTGATCTGTATATCAGTTCCGGAGCTGATAACGATCCCCCCGGTCGCTCGAAAAGGCCAACAGGATGCGTGCTCCTCAAAGCCACGTGCAAACTCGGACTCATCAAGAGTTCGTTTAAGGATTACTGAGTTTTAGCGGCTGGGCATTTTACGCTTTACGCACGCAAGTGCTCATTTCTACCGTATGCGCACGCAAGTGCCCATTTTACTTTTTCTGTCCGCACGCAAGTGCCCATTTTACCTTTTTTGTCTGCACGTCAGTGTTCATTTACTGTTTTCGCATCGACACGAAAATGTCTATCTTTCCAAAAAAAAAAACAACAAAAAAACAACAACAAAAAAGAGAGAAAGAAAATTCGGAATTCCCCAAGTGGACAAAATTGGTATAATTTCTGAATTCTTTATTTCTATTTTATCTTCGAAATATGTCTCGGCCAATTCATATTTCTTGATAAAATCCAAATAAAGAGGGGCAGCTGTCATACCCCAATTTTGTCCGACTAATTCAAAATAAAAATTGTCTTTTCGCGAACGCAGGTTCTAACAGTATTTTTCTCGTAGTTGAAAAGAGACTCAAAAATATATGTTGAAGCACGCACGCATTATTTTTAGCAGGTTACGCGTGTTATTTTAACCGGGTACACGCGTCATTATTAATTGCGTGTGCATTTTTTCTATTCTCATACGCGCGTTTAATTTTAACGATCTGGCACTATTTTATTTTCGTGGTAGACGCGTGTTATATTTAACCAAAACAAAAACCAAAAAAATCAATAAAAAAGAAAGGAGAAAGTTAACGTGATCTGAAGGTAAAAAGGTATATAATATAAGTTATGTGTTACAAGTGCAAAGTTAATTTTCAAATAAAAAGAACAAATCAAAGAATACAGCACCAACAAGCATAACTATAAAAACAAGAAGAAAAAGCCAAATTGTGGCAGCTCCAAAGCTTCAAATGGGAGGCTCTTCTTCCTTTGCAATTTTTCTTTCCTCTGCACATACACACAAGAAGAAAATTAGGCAATTTGAACAATAGTCAAACAAGGCTAAATTGATGAATGCACAAGAGACTTGGGGGAAGATAAATTTGAGCAGAAAATTTCATACACCAAAAGGGAAATTACTTGAACAAATACAAGCACTAAATGGACATATCATTTCAGTTCTCAATTCAAGTTTTGGACTATAAATTAAGTTTCAAATACAACTGGAGGGGGGGACAGCAAAAACACACGCAGCATACATACATACACTCAACAGAAACACAAAGGAGAAAAACCAGAAAACACAACACACACACAGAGAGTAACAACACACAGATTCATATACACAAACCCAATGAAGGAACACTAGCAGCAACAGCAAAAAACCATAAACAGACACACTAAGAACACACACAACACAGAGCACATTAAAAACGAAAAACACAAAAGCACAGAACAGTGAGGAGGGACGAAAAATACACGGACACAGCAAGGGGAGGGGAAACAGCAACCACCACCCAGAACAACCTCAAACACCATCACATCACCGTGAACCACCACTGAGACACCAACACAGTAGAGGAACAAAACCATAAAAAACCCAAAAGAACGAACCTGAAATCCACAGAACCGAGCCACCACGCCGCCGTGAATCGCTCGCCGGAGGACCTCCGTTCGTCTTCTCCAGCAACGCCGGAAACCCTTGGCCTTCGCGAGCCCCTCCTTCTCTCGGTTCTCTCTCTCTCCCTGACGAGCTCCACGCCGTCGCCACCCCTGTCTCTCCCTCCGTCGCGTGAAACCACCGCCCCCATCTCGCTCTCTGTCGCGCGACACCACCGTCGTCGCAGCCACTACCACCGTCGCCGTCGCACTGTTCTTCCTCTTCTCCCTCTGGTCCGCTTCTCTCTCTCTCTCTCTCTCTCAAACGTTTTTCCCTCTTTCTCTCTTCCAAACAATGGAGAACGGCGCTGGAGATGGACATAAACTAGGGTTCTCCCCTTAATCTCTTTCTCAATACACTCGGTTAGTATACAACCAATTAGTTTATTTGTTTTAATTTCGGTTTGTTATTCCCACCCCCTAGCTTCATTACTATAACATCCCCCAACTCAAGCCTTTTTTTTTGAACATGAACCAGCTCAACAAAAAACGAGTTGGGCTTTACCAAGCGCACCCCCTGTTTATGCTATCCCCTTTGCTATTAATTACACCTCGTTTTACTATTTCACCTATTTTCTCGTTTTTACTTAATTCTTAAAAAAACCAATTGCTCTCAAATAAAAACTTATAAATAAATATTTTCTTCTAAAATCAAACGTTGTTAGTAATCTCGTGAAGCCTTTGCTTGCATGATTATTAACAATGAGGTACTAGCGGTGATCACTTGGAGCCTTTGCTCAATTGATCACCGTGAATGCCTAATTTTCCTAAAAGATTTTCGCTAAAATCAAAAACTTTGTTAGTAGTCTTGCGAAGCCTTTACTTGCATGATTATTAACAATGAGGTACTAGTGATGATCACTTGGAGCCTTTGCTCAATTGATCATCGTGAACGCCTAATTTTTCTAAAGATTTTCACTAAATCAAAAACTTTGTTAGTAGTCTTGCGAAGCCTTTGCTTGCATAATATTAACAATGGAGTGCTAATGGTGGTCACTTGGAGCCTTTGCTCAATTGATCATCATAAAAGCTCGATTTTCACAATTAAACAAGATAAAAAACAAAAACCTTTCCTAGACAAAACCAAGAACTACGTAGCTTTGAATTCTCCATCGCACCCGGAGATACGTAGGAGCGAGAGGCCAACTCTCGTCAAGCGCCAAAAATAAAATTTTCATTAAGTTTTCCCATTCATCTTCAAACAAGAAATAAATAGGCAAATCTAGGTATTTTTCAAATCAAACGTTAAAACCACACATTTAGTTAGAGGTTCCCTTTCGATAGAAAGGACGTATCTTGATGCTAGTACCTTCCTCACATGAATCGACCCCGAACTCTGTATCTCTAGTTTTCAAAAGACCATCCGCCTTGTTCAAAAGACCTTTTTCCAATGTTTTGGTCTTAAAATTAAAATATTGGTGGCGGCTTCAAAATTCTTCCACGTTGTACATCGAGAAACCCAAACCGGATTTTTCGGGGTGCAACAGGAGGCCCTCCCCATTTTTTTCCCAAGTGTTAACCAGCCCCTCTTATCTCTCAAACCTTCCACTTCCCCCTTAAACGGACAAAATTAGCGTCTATCTTATCTTTATTCCTATTTCTACTACGAAAGTTCGAGAGCTCTGCACTTTCTAGCAAAATATTAATAAAGAGGGGCAGCTGTTATACCCCAATTTTGTCCGTCTTCTTTTTTTCTTGTTTTAGTCGTTTATTAGGGTCGTGTTTTGAAGTCGCATGATTACGAGAATTATTAGTATGGCGTCTCGGTTACCAACCCGAACCAATCTCAATCTCCCCGTTCAATTAAATCAAAATGCCATTGTTTAAATTAGGCACGCACGCGAATGATCGATCTTTTCGTGCGTTCTTTAGTTTAGTCTGCGTATTTGGGTTTAGTCGTACATAAGCAGGTCTACCTAAAGTCATTGTTCTAAAAAATGTGGTTTAAATTTAACGCGCCCATTTTCTCTATTCTGGTCTAGTTTGGCGTATTTGTCGAGTCCGGCCCGTTCTCGTCTTTGTATTTGGCCTGACTCCTTTTTCTTATTATTTTTATTCTTATTTTGTTTATTTTATTTAAGCATGTATACAGTCCAAAAATGTCAAAAAATTCTATTTAGTTTAATTTACAATTTAAGAGCACTTAATAGTCCAAAAATACAAAAAATGATAATATTAAAAATACAAAGAATATAAAAAACGAAAATTAAATAAAGGAACAGCGTCAGTAATCTCTGGGGGTCTGTTCTTGCTCTCCAAAGCCTTTCAGCAGATCTGCAAAAAGCCAGTCAAATAGCAATTAATGCTAAAACCTAATTTTCCACTATAAATAAACAGCCCAGATACAGTCCAAAACACACAGAAATCAAGGCAGAAAACTACTGTTAAAATCACCCAAAAATAGGATTAGATTTTCACATCGAAACCCTAATCCACTAAACACGGTTCTGAAGTTCTGGTTGTTAAAGAGTAGAAGCAGTAGCAGTCAGGGATTCAAAGAAGCAGATACACAAATACAGCAGTTACAGCAACATACTAGGAGGCCAATCTGAAGCTGGAATCAAGGTTGGTCCCTCTAAAAACAATTAACAACTAGAAATAAAATAGCTTACGTGAACTAATTATGTTTTCAGTAACAACTCAAAATGTAAGTTTAGTTTAGATATGTTTTGTGAATGAAAATATTGCCATGAACATGAAATCAACAAACAGACCTGAACATTATTTTTCTTGTTACTGAAAACTAAAATTAAACGATAGACATCATAGAGTTGTGAATCAGATTACAAAATTAGAGAGGAGTACACATTAAAGTGCCAAAATTCAAGAACAGACCAGAAATAGAAACGAGAAAAACGAAATAGGAATAGAGGGAGAAAGAGTCGAACCTAGGTTGCTGTGGAATCGCCGGCGTTCCGGTCGCCGGCGTCTTCTCCGGCGAACTCCACCAAACCGAGCCCAAATCAATGAGAATGAACCCCGAACACAAACCCCCATCTTCTCCATTCGCCTTCCCCTTCGTTTTTCTCTTACCCTCGCCGGAAACCCCCTCCGGTCGTCCTCTCCAAACCACCCCGAAGCCATCTCCGATCGTCCAAAACCGAACCACCACCATGGAAACTAGGAACAGATCGGAAGGAGGGTAGAAGAAGAGTGCCAACCGAAAAAGGAAGGAGATCTGTGATTTTCTTTCCTTCAGGCGCGATCTCCGCCACCTTTCTCGCCAAAAACCTCGCTGAATTTCCTCTCTCTCTCCCCTGAAGTCTCGCCGGAAACGGCGCCCTTCTCTCTCTCAAGGTTTGCATGTGCAAAGCAGTGGAAGGAAGGGAGGTGATTTTTAGGTTTAGGTTTATCTGTTGTTGGGCCTACATAGTATCTTTCTATGTTTTTATTATTTTTTGTTCAGAACGCTATTCGCACCACCTTATTTACGCGCACACCTCCCCCCACTTAAGCCCAGTTTCGCATACTGGGCTCTCCTATGCGAACTGGGCTTCCTTTTTACACCTCCTATTAATTATACAACCACCTGCGGCTAATAAACCCCTAATTTACAGTTTTCACCCCTATTTCTCTTTTTAATTCTTTTCTAACCCAAACATAAATAATTTTTCCCTCGAAATTAAATAAACGACTAAGTCGGTTGTACAACCGGGTTAGTCATTATTTTAGGGCCAATGAACTGTACAGTTCAGTAACCCTGAAAACTCAACAAATACGAATAAAGCTATTTTTTCTAAAAATGAACGGCTAAGTCGGTTGTACAACCGGGTTAGTCATTACCTTAGGGCCAATGAGCTGTACAGTTCAGTAACCCTGAAAACTTAATAAATACAAATAAACTATTTTTCCTAAATAAACGGCTAAGTCGGTTGTACAACCGGGTTAGTCATTACCTTAGGGCCAATGAGCTGTACAGTTCAGTAACCCCGAAAATTTAATAAATGCGAACAAACTATTTTCCCAAAAAATAGGGGACTAAGTCGGTTGTACAACCGGGTTAGTCAGCGTTCTAGAACTAATGAGCTGTACAGTTCAGGAGTTCTAGAATACCTATTCTAAAACGGACCCACCTCACACCAAACCAATTTCTTTCAAAAAACTCTAAAATTATTTTCAAAAAGTAGGGGACTAAGTCGGTTGTACAACCGGGTTAGTCAGTGTCCTAGGAATCAGTGAGCTGTACAGTTCAAGGAATCCTAGGATCCCTACACTAAAAAACACCGACCCACAAACCTTTTTCAGGAAGAACTACGTAGCTTTGATTCCTCCATTGCATCGGGAGGTACGTAGGAGCAAGACTCAACCCTTGTCAAGCATTAAAAAACCAAAATTTAAATAAGTCTTTTTATTTACAAATAAAAGGGTAACAATTAGATAAATCTTAAATTAATTAGACAATAGGATGTCGTGGGGTGCTAATACCTTCCCCACACATAACGACTCCCGAACCCTAACAACGCCTTATCCTAAAACCTAAAGGGATTTTCCGAATTTGCCCTTAAACTAAAATTTGGTGGCGGCTTCCTAAAGAACCTTTCGAAGAATCCTTTCCCGAATTTTTCTGTCGCTACAATTAGTGTTTATAAGAATTGATTATTACTTCCATAACATGTCTTTCATTTTTTTTTCAAAAGAAAACTACTTCATTTCATTAATAATAATAATAATAAGAGTAGTAATACATGCTGAAATGTCAAGGAAAACATGAGAGGAAACTGAAGACAAGGCTACCCCAGTAAGAGTGTGAGCGACCTTGTTAGTTTCTCTTCTAGAGAACTCCACATGAGAGTTGAGTGAAAAATAAGCAACGGACTCCCTACAGGAGCGCAAAATACAACCATAGTTGGAAATAATAGATGGACAATTATTAAAGTCATCAACTACAACTTTGGCATCAAGCTCAAAAAAGACGTCATTGTAGTTGAGAGAACGCACCCATTCCAAGCCTTATGCTCATTCAAGAGAAGTGAACTAGCGCTTCATTCCAAGCCTTATGCTCATTTATAATTAAATAATCAACCCGGAGAAGCAGATTAAAGTTACCTGGCAGTCAGGGTTGGATTAAAGAAGAATCCGAAGTCCACCTATCTTCAAATAAGCGAATAGATTGCCCATTCCCAATACCCCAAGTAGCACCTTCGCATAGTAACCGTTGAGATGCCATGATGTTATTCCAAACAAAGCTCCCATTATAAAAACATGTCTTTATCCTGATATATAAAAACTTTAAAATTAAGTGTGATTGACTTGTAGCACTTGTGGGATGGGTGATCTTTTGGAAAATTAACTGAAAAATGAGAGTAAGAAAAAATACGCTGAAAAGACTTGTGTTAATTTGTAAAGACCGTTAGTCATCTTGAAAGTTGTTCAGTCTTTACAATGCTTCTACGCAGAAAAGCTATATTTTAATTTCTAGGCATTTTTTAGACATATATGTTTTATAAAAAAATGTCAATAATGTTGATTATAAGTTAATTATCTGTAAGGTCTAGCACAACTGGCAAAACTGATGTTAGGTCAGATACTTTCCGTGGTTAATCGGGTTCAAAACCGAGATCTCCATTTTGCCTATGTGTGTTTACGGGTAGGACTTATTAAGATCTATTCTGTTATTATAACCTCGTTACTGGATTTGTTATTCCATTTTCGGATTTGTTATTATTTTTCGTTTTGTAATTGTGTTCTATTTGTCTCTGGTAAAGGGCCTTGCTTTGTAAGAAAGCTCATGTACAATCATTCATTTCAATGAATCAGTTTTATCATAATATGGTATCAAACTACCACATCCACTTCCGTGTTGGTTTTCTTTGGTTCCTCTTCCTTCTTCTCCTTCGTCATTCCAACCATGGCGGATGACTCAAGCGATAATGCTACCTCTAGACATAATAGCTTCCATGGATCACAACCATTAAATTCCACAGTTGATATCTTCCAAAAATCCCTAATTTTTTGCACTCAGGTCAAAATCAAGGTTATGTTCTTGTGTCACCTCCTCTCACTGGTGATAATTACTACCAATGGAGTCGGTCGATGCAGAGCACACTCTCCTCCAAGAATGAGGTGAAGTTGATCAACAGATCTCTACCCTATCAATCCACTTTATGAAGCTTAGGGATAAATAATCTAAAAGAAAAATGAGTACTTCCCCCGTCTAATAAAGATAGATTTATACAACTTAACCACATATGAAAATGCCTCTTTAGCCATTTGATAAAAGTGACACCTAGAATACTTGAGGGCAAAAATGTAACTTAGTCACTAAAAGACAAAACAACTTTTTTATTCCTATATTTTTCTCTTTCTTCTTACACATTTTTTTTTATTTTTTTCTCTTTCTTCTTACACTCTCTTTCCTCCTTTTCACTTTTATCTAACACTCTCTTTCTTATTTTTTTTCTCATTCTTCTTATGCTCTCTTTCCTCCTTTTCATTTTTCTATTGCACTCTTTTTCTTCCTTTTTTTCTTTTTACTTTACTTTTATTTTTCCCATAAACAATTCTTCTTTTGCTCTTATCATTTAACTTTAGTTTTTTTATAACCCTACTAAAATTATTCTACTAAAACTATCTTCTATTTTCTCTTCAAAATATGTTTACATTATTATTGATAATTTAATATCACCTCTTATTGATAATCTACTATCTATATTTTACTATCTACTATAATCTATTAATTAACTAAAATAATCAATTGAAACTACAAGATAACTGCAATGGTATATAAAAAAACATAGGTTAACTGCACTGATATACAAAAGAACACATGATTAATATTTGTCATTGATAGTTAATTTTTTTGAAGACTACTATAAACCTACTACGGGTAAAGACAATTCATCGAAAATGGTAATACAGAAGACTTCACCTATTACGGGTAAAGACATCTAAAACAAAACTAGGTAGTTCATGCTACCAATCAAAACCATGGATAAAAAGTCGTTGTTAGCTAGCTTATCTGCACAAGATTTACCTTCACGATAGATGTGAGAAACAAGAAAACTTATCCTATTGGCTATAGTGGTACAACTACGCCATCTATTTGAGTCTCCAAGGAACCAAACCAAAGGACTTATAAGAATCCATTATAAGAGCAGACTCACATTCTATCAAAAGGTACACCACTACTTCTCATAAGAAACTTCAATCAACTTCATAACACCAAAATATCAGCTTCAAAAGAGGTAGAAATTCCACATAATCCGAAAAGCAACCCATTATTTCCCCTTCTTGAGTCACGAAACTAACCACCAAAAGCCGTAGGACCGAGATTACCACGTGAAGCCCCATCTGAGTTACATTTAACCCATCCACCCAAAGGATTTTGCCAAGTCACGACTTCAATAATAGACATAGCCTTTGAAGGGTGACTTATAATAGAGAAATACTTTAAAAGGTGAAAATTGTCAATGGAATTCAAATTAACCCCTATAGAAATGTGACTGGATAGCGAGACTGCAACAGAGATAAGATGAAGGCCTCTGGAAAAAGGGATAGAGATATTATTAAAGCAAGTCTAATTTCTGCCATACCAAATAATCCAAATAATGAGCCATGGCAGAAAAAACCATATCAGGAATCTGAGAGGTACACAGTTTTTCACAAAAGCCAAGCAATGTATGAATGCTACAAATATTCATCTAATTCCTTTGTTGCTTTATTGGTCTACGTTAATAACTTGATTCTTATAAGGTGTGTGTTGTCCATAAGAAATGTCCCTAAAACCTTCTCGCCTAAAGCAGTAAACTGAGCTGTGTATTTGTTGAATAGGTGTCCCACTTTTGTAGTTAAAGATGCCATTCCAAAGGAATTTGGAATGAAGAGAAACATTGTGTTAGGCATCTTTGCATCTTTGGATGTTTAGCTCATGTGCGCATTCCTGATGTACATAGGAAGAAGTCAGATGACAAGACAATGAAGTGTTTCTTCTTAGGTGTTAGTGAGGAATATAAAGCCTACAGATTCTATGGAGCTAATTCCAAGAAGATTACCATTATTAGAGATGTTATCTTTTCTAAATCTGAGGCACGTAATTGGGGAAATGCAAGTGAAGATAGTCAAAATGATGTGGTCGAATACAATAATGAGGAGGAAGTAGTAGTTGTGAATATCGAAGCTACTGCAGAACAAAAATGAAGAAAATGTCACTAAGATAGAACCTACTGGCAATGCAAAAGCAACAATGCCTGCGACAGAACAGAGGAGGAGGAATAGACTTTCTTCTGCTTGGCTAGTTGAGTACTATACTAATGAAGATGCTGAGATGTTGAGCCTTGCCATCTTTACCCCTGTAAAGGACCCTCTTACCTATGAAGAAGCCGTCAAACAAGTAGTATGGAAGCTGACAATGGATATTGAGATGAAGTCCATAGAAAAGAATTGGACATGGGAATTGACTAGTCTTCCATCAGAGGCTAAGAAAATTGGTGTAAGATGGGTCTATAAAACTAAGTACAATGAAAGTGGAAAGGTTCAGAAACACAAGGCTAGGCTTGTGGCCAAGGGACACTCTCAAGAGTATGGAATAGACTACAATGAGGTGTTTGCTCTAGTGGATACCATCAATAGTATTCTATCCTTGGCAGTAATTAGAGGATGAAGTGTCTTCCAATTCGGGGCAAAGCTTGTCTTTTTACATGGCGAGTTAAATGAGATTGTGTATGTTGAACATCCACTTGGGTATGTAAAGAAGGGAGAAGAACACATAGTATATAGGTTGAAAAAGGCATTGCATGGCTTGAAAAAAGCCCCAAGAGCTTGGTATAGAAAGATAGAATGCTATTTTGAGAATGAAGGATTTGTGAATTTTCCCTAAGAGCACACTTTATTTCTGAAATATGGAGAAAAGGCAACATTTTGGTGGTTAGTCTCTTTTTTTTTTTAGATAATCTTTGGTGGTTAGTCTCTATGTTGATGACCTGATTTATATAGGTAACATCAGAAAACTTTTTGAAGGGTTCAAACAATCAATGCAAAGAGAGTTTGATATGACAAATTTGGGAAAGATGGAGTTCTTTTGGGCATTGAAGTTGTAATAGATGAACAATTTCTAACAATAATGTATATTCAATGGAACTATGTATTGTGTTGCTCAACAATGGTTATTTACATAGCAATCTTTGCATCAATGGCAAATAGATATTTACAAGATGTTTATTGAGTACAAGAATAGAAGAGAAGGGAAGAATGTAGAAGAGAAAGTTCAGATAGGAAGGAACAGATTCAGTTAGAGAGAGAGATGAACAGTTGCTTAATTCTTAACTATTTCTCAGCTCACTTTCTCTATTTAACTAGTGTCATAGTCTTGCAAAAGTGTATTTCCTCTTCTTACTCGGTTTCTCTTTCTCTGAGTCAACCCTCCAGCTAGCGCCTTATTTGCCGAGTCATTAATATCATGTGGCAGCTTTGTTACATTACCATCCCCTTAAAGCATAATCTTGTCCTCAAGATTGAAGTGAGGGTAGTTGGTCTTGATTTTGTCCACATCTTCCCATGTAGCATTGTTTTCCTCATTGTCATCCCACATTATCAATACTTGCCTTACTTGGTTTTGACCTCTTTTTAACATTCTAGTCTTCAAGACTAATATAGGTAACAATACAGGTCTTGTTTCAGTGGTTTACAATGGCAAAAGCATATATGGTTCTGTGGTTACTCCTTTAAATGGCTTGAGCTGACTTATGTGGAACACCGGATGAATCTTAGCAGTACTAGGGAGCTCTACCTTGTATGCTACAGATCCCACCTTCTATGATTTTAAATGGACCAAAATATCACATGGATAACTTTTGGTTCTTCCTCAATGTCACTGAGGGTTGCCTATAGGGTTGAATCTTGACCAACACTAGGTCTCCTATTGATAAATTCAGATCAGTTCTGCTTTTATCTGCTTGCACCTTCATTCGTTGTTGAGCTTTGTTAAGGTTGTCCTTCAGTTGTTGTAGTATTGCTGCTCTGTCCTGCAACTGAGCCACTGCTTCGGTTGAGTCTGTCTCTGCTATTCTGGGTTTGATTAAAGTTGGTGGCTCCCTTCCATATAACGCTTTAAAGTGAGTCATCCCCAAACTTGTATGAAATGAGGAGTTGTACCAAAATTCAGTCCATACCAAAAATTTGAACCAAGACTTAGGATTCTCGAATGTAAAGCATCTGAGATACATTTCAAGGCTCTTGTTTAAATTCTTAGATTGTCCATCAGATTAGGGGTGATACGCAGATGTCATAGCTAATGTAGTGCCTTGTAATTTGAAAAGATATTTCCAAAAGGTGCTAGTAAAAACCTTGTCTCAATCTGACACAATGGACTTTGGTAATCCATGTAACTTTACTACATTGCTCATGAATGCTTCTGCTACACTTTTGCTGGTGTAGTCAGACTTCATCGGTATAAAATGGGCGTATTTAGACAATCTATCGATGATTACCATGATGACAGTAAAGCCATGTGAGTTGGGTATCCCTGTGATAAAGTCCATGGCCACGTCTTCCCATACTTGTGTAGGAATTGGCAATGGCTGTAACAACCCGGCTGGAGTTGTATTAGGCACCTTTGCTTGCTGGCAGACATCACACTGTTGTACAAACAACTTCACATCTTCCTTCAATCTAGGCCATTGGAACTGTGCAGTGACTCTTGCAATTGTTCTGGCAATCCCAGCATGTCCTCCCATAGGTGAGTGTTGCACCCCGAAAAATCCGGTTTGGACTTCTCAATGTACAACGTGGGAAAATTTTGAAGCCGCCACCAATATTTTAATTTTGAGACGAAAACATTGGAAAAACGTCTTTTTATACAAGGCGGGTGGTCTTTTCGAAAACAGGAGATGTAGGTTCGGGGGTCGGTTAGGTATGGGGAAGGTATTAGCACCCCACGCCTCCTCTCTACCGAAAGGGAACCATTAATTTGATGTGTGGTTTTGACAAGGTTTGATTTGAAACAATTGTTCTACTTCTTTTCGTATTCTTTTTATTTGAGAAAAATGTTTTGTAAGCGGAGAAAAGAAAGACTCTTTTTAGAATTTTTGAAAAGCGCGCTTGACGGGACGTGGCCCGCTCCTACGTATCTCCCGGTGCGATGGAGAATTCAAAGCTTACGTACTTCTCCTGAGCCGAGAAGTTTTGGTGTGTTGGTGTTTTTTATTGTAGGGGTTCTCGGGTCTGAACTGTACAGTCCACTAACCCTAAAACATAGACATCCCCGCCCGTACGGGCGACGTGCCCCCTACTTATCGAAAAGTGATTTTGAATTACTTGAAAAATTGGTTGTAAGGTTGGTGGCTTTTATTCGAGTAAGTATCCCAGGCTCGCACGAACTGTACAGCTCGCTAACCCTAAGACGCTAATCAACCCAGACGTACGTCCGACTTGATTCCTTACTCATTTTCGAAATAGGGTTTAAGTTGTTAATTGTTTGTTTTATTTCTCGTAAGTATCCCAAGATGTTTGAGTTGTACAACTCCGATCTTAGGATGCTAGTCAACATCGGCCGTACGTCCAACTTGACTCCTTATGAGTTCTTTTTTTTTTTTTATTTTTTTTTTTTATGAAAAAGGGGTTTTTTACTTTATCTACTTATGAAAGGAAAAGAAGTTAATTTGGTGAGATGTTATACCCCAATTTTGTCCGTCTTCTTTTTCTTGTTTTAGTCGTTTATTTTTTATTAGGGGCGTGTTTTTGAGTCGCATGATTACGAGAATTATTAGTATAGCGTCTCGGTTACCAACCCGAACCAATTTCAATCACCTCGTTCAACTAAATTAAAATACCGTTGTTTAAATTAGGCACGCACGTGAATGATCGATCTTTTCGTGCGTTCTTCAATTTAATCTTCGTATTTGGGTTTAGTCGTACATAAGCAGGTCTACCTAAAGGCATTTTTCTCAAAAATTTGGCTTAAATTCAGACTTAAGAATGCGATTCCGAGTTAATTTTAGTGTTGTTAGTTAACGCGCCCATTTCTTCTATTTTGGTCTCGTTTTAGCGTATTTGTCTAGTCCGGCCTGTTCTCGTCTTTGTATTTGGCCTGACTCCTTTTTCTTATTATTATTTTTATTCTTATTTTGTTTATTTAATTTATTTAAGCATGTATACAGTCCAAAAATGTCAAAAAAATTCTATTTAGTTTAATCTACTATAAATATATACCATCAACCCACCACCAAAATTACTATATTATCCCTTTCACTTTTTCCCTCTCACTCACTTTTATCATTAGTGGGTCCCACTCTTATATCATCTTTTAATTTTTTTATTTCATTTTAAAACCTACTATTCTCTTTCATCTCTCTCACTTTTTTCACTTCTCTTTACTATCACTATAATCAAATACTCACTACCCAATTTTTTTTAGAAAATTAATCTACTATAAACAATAATTATGTAAAATTAATTAAATTAATATTAAATTACATAGAATTTACTATAATCTAGTCAAACTACTAAACCCAATTAATTTAACCACTAGCATTTGTCAAAAAAAGCGATATCGCTCGCAAAAATTCCAAAATTATTTTTTCTAAAAAATCAATAATTAAATTTCAACCACTTTTTTCGTGAGCCACGGGGGAGTAGCAACGACAATGTCAACGAAAGTGCCAATAGGAGCGCCTTTTGGAGCAGCAGGAGTGCAAACGAGAGCACCAAAACGCAACAAAAGTTGTGTGCTGCCTGCCGCACTAACGAGCGCAGTCAATTTTTAAAAAAAAATTCTTTATTTTTAAATTTATTTCTTCTACAAATCAGTAATTAAATAAACGTAATAAAATTAATATTAAATCATTTAGAATTTTTATTAACTTAAATCTACTCTAAACTACTAAACTCAATTAATTTATCACTACTGATAGTCAAAATAAGCGATATCGCTAGCAAAAATTTCAAAATTGTTTTTCCTAAAAAAATCAATAATTAAATCCATCCACTTTTTTCGTGAGCCGCACGGGAGCAGCAATCTTTTATCAAAACACCCACTTCCAAAAATATCAAACTACCCTTCTCTCACTCTAACTTTTTTTTCTATCTCACTTTTTATCAACTATCATCAACTATCAACTATATCTTTTATCAAAACACCCACTACCAAAAATACCAAACTACCATTCTCTTAAACTAACTTTTTTATTTATTTCAGTTTTATCAACTATATCTTTTATCAAAACACCGACTACCAAAAATAACAAACTATCATTCTCTTAAACTAATTTTTTTTCTATCTCACTTTTTTATCAACTATATCTTTTATCAAAACACCCACTAAAATATCATACTACCATTCTCTTAAACTAATATATTTATTCCTCTAACTCTCTCATTTTTCTATTTTTCTCAATATATACTTTAATTTCATTTTAATATATCATTTTTATCTTTAAATAAGTTTTATTTAACCTCTACGGGAAAAATTACAATTTGGAAAACTTGAAATTTAATAAAATTTGATTTTCTAATCTCTACGGGAAATATTACATATTGCTGGTAAATGTTTACGGTGTAATGGTCGGACTAATTAAATTATTTCTCAATCTATTATTAAAAATAATGTGAAAACACCCGTGCGTATGCACGGGTATACTGCTAGTTTACAATTCAAAAGCACTTAATAGTCCAAAAAGTCCAAAAATACAAAAAATAATAATGCTAAAAATACAAAAAAAATAGGATCCGAAAATACAATTTAAAACAGCAAATTAGGGTTTCAGCTGATCTCCCAAGAGCTGCTGGAGCTGCTGCTGGGCCTGGGTTCCAACCTGAAATAGGGTCAAAGCCTGGTCAAAAATCATAAATGCCTTAACCTAGTTTTGTACTATAAATAAACAGTCTAATAACAGTCAAAGGAGGACAGAAACCAACACAGAAAAAGCTGCGAAAATCACTAAAAAAATAAGGATTAGAGTTTCACATTGAAACCCTAATCACCTAAACACTGTTTGAGAAGTATTCCGAAGAAAATCTAGCAGATCTGATCCAGCAACATTGGAAACAGTATCGTTTAACAGCATTAGTAGATCCGGTCCAATCAACATTAGCAGTGAAAATAAAAAACAAGAATCAGCAACAGTAATAAATAGTAGCGTTTAGGAGTCTAAACCAAAGGCTGGAAAAAAGGTTGGTTTGTTTTTTGTTATCAAAATTAGTTCCAGTTGATACTGTCCTTTTTGTTTGAAATATTGATGTTGTGGATAATATGTTAGTAATAGGAGCAATCTAGTATTAATCAGAATCGTCTTTTTGTTAAGCGTTAATCAAAACCAATTTTTTTTTTTAATTTTCTTTTTCAACAAAAAATGAAATCAAGTTCAAAAGCAACAATTAGTAACTAGGATTTAATTAGAAATGTATTACGGTTAGTATTCTGATTTTCTTTTTTAAAAAAATAAAAAAACAAAAACAAAGTTAGTAATTAAGCATAGATTAGGGTAGATAAGATTAGTGAAGAGGAAGGAAACCAGATTTTTTTCTTTTTTTGATGAGCAGAAAATTGAATCTGATATGTCCAACCACCGTCGCCGGTGATGGCCGCCGTGGCAACCAGCAGCCACGTCGCGAAGGCCCAGTCACCGTCACCCCTCTTCCCCTTCGTGTTTCACGTTCCCACCACCCTCTCTCTCCGCTGAAACATCCTCTCTCCTCACCAATCATCCTTCTCACAGTAACCACCACGCAACGTCACCGGCGTGATGGTCCTCCTCACCGTTCTCCCCCTCGTTCTCTCTCTCCCCCATCGAACCCGATCTGCGCTCCTTTTCCTCTCTCTCTCACCGATCTGTGCTCTCTCCCTATCCTCTCTAAAACCCGCGAGATTTTCGCCATGAAAATCTCTCTCTCTACCGCGCATGCTAGACTAGCAACAAGGAGGAAGGGTTGAAATTAGGGGTTTGATTTTTAGGGTTAGGCAATTTATAGTGTCTATTTTATTATTTTATTTTAATTTTATTTGATTCATACTTACACCCGGGAATTAACACGCGCACCTCCCCACTTAAGCCTGGGCCGCATATTGGGCTCTCCTATGCGAACTGGGCTTCCTTTTTACGCCCCCTATTAACTATACAGTCTCCTGCGACTAATAAAACCCCAATTTACAATCTTCACCCCCCTTTTCCTATTTTAATTCTTTTCCAATTCAAATATAAATACTTTTTCTCTCGAAATTAAATAAACGGCTAAGTCGGTTGTACAACCGGGTTAGTCATTATTTTAGGGCCAAATGAGCTGTACAGTTCAGTAACCCTGAAGACTTAATAAATACGAATAAACTACTCTTCTAAAAATAAACGACTAAGTCGGTTGTACAACCGGGTTAGTCATTATTTTAGGGCCAATGAGCTGTACAGTTCAGTAACCCTGAAAACTTAATAAATACGAATAAACCATTTTTCCTAAAAATAGGGGACTAGGTCGGTTGTACAACCGGGTTAGTCAGCGTTCTAGAACTAATGAGCTGTACAGTCCAGGAGTTCTAGAATACCTATTCTAAAATCAACCCATCTCACAACTCCTTTCAAAAATCATTTTTAAAAAGTAGGGGACTAAGTCGGTTGTACAATCGGGTTAGTCAGCGTCCTAGGAATCAGTGAGCTGTACAATTCAAGGAATCCTAGGACCCCTACACTAAAAAACACCAACCCACAACCTTTTTAGGAAGAACTACGTAGCTTTGATTCCTCCATTGCATCCGGAGGTACGTAGGAGCAAGAGTCCACTCTTGTCAAGCACTAAAAACTAATAATTTTAATTAAGTCTTCTTTCCTTCACATTCAGATAAAAGGGTAAAATGATAATAAACTACAATTAATTAGACCAACGGATGTCGTGGGGTGCTAATACCTTCCCCACGCATAATGACTCCCGAACCTTAAACTCGCCTTGTCCAAACTTAAAGGGATTTTTCGAATTTGCCCTTAAACTAGAATTTGGTGGCGGCTTCCTTTCGAACTTTCTAAGAATCCTTTCCCGGATTTTTCGGTCGCTACAGCTGGCGACTTCACTGGGGACTTATTTATTTTTAGAGAGTCAAAACCTAGTCTGATTAATTTAGGATTAATTCAATTTTTACCCTTTATTTATTTATTTACCTTTGCATAATTATGTTATTTATTTGTGTAAACCCTAGGGTAGAAGACGATATTTGTATGAATGTTTGTTTTGCAGCTTTGGGTTATTTTAGAACTGCTCCTACACACACTACACCTCTACACATCACACACATGTGAGAAAAGTCCTCTACCCGGACTCGAGTGCAAACCTAAGTTAGAACGAGATTGTGTAGTGATGGCCTGCGGGACGTACGTCTCGTTGGATGGTCATGAAAATCTCACCTAGAGTTTGATTCCTTTTAAGGATGCTATCCCTTCTAATAGCTTGCCTATTGTTGGGGTCAGTATTCTTGACTGGGGTCCTTGGCTCTAGGGACCATGTGTAGGATTCTTTAAAACCATCCTTGTGAGGTTCACTATAAAAGAAACCATAGACCCACTCCGTAAGTTACCTTTCTAGGGTTGATAACTCATATTTATATGAGTTATTTATGCCTCTAATCATTAAATTAAGTAAGTTCCCAATTAATATTAGTATAGTATTTATTGTATTTCTGTTTATATTAGGTGAGGAAGGGCTAAACACTGCTTTGCTATGAAATTGGCACATTTGGTGCCCTTGTGATTGTTTTGATGTATTTTGTGAAGTAGTGCAGTGTTTAGCGCTATAGCATCTATTTATATAGCGTCAAGAAGCGATCGGTGAGCATCTAAAGGAAAAGTGCAATTTTGGTGCCAAGCTCATTAATCCATGTTCCATATCTTGTGTCCACTGTGCTGCTGACATGTGCGGATTTTATTGGATTTGTGTGGACACTTGTCATTGCATGAGTAAAGGAATAGTGGAGTTGGTGAAAAAGCAAACATCACCTTTCTTGACTTTTGGAGAAGATTTGTACCTCATGCTAGATATACTAGATTTGCTGATTTTCCTTCCCTGACCTTAGCATATTCGAGAGTTAGAGAGAGTATTGGTAGAGAGAGAGAGAACTTGACATTTTCTTCTTCTCCATTGATATACTTTCGAAGCTTTTGCATTTTTTCTTTCCTTTGTAATTTCTGTATTTCTCACGGTGTAAGGCTGATGATGTACCATCTCTGCGTGGATGATTAGGAGACTTCAAGCTTGTATATTTTGCACTTGTATCTTTCTTCTTACCTACGGTAATGCAAGTATTTGTATTTGTGTTATTTTGATGATGCTCAACATGAGCTAAACTCTTTGAGTTGGGTTGCTATAAGCTTGTAATGAACCTTTAATATTACGTATATAATTTCTCACGTTTTGTGTTTTAATCCTTGTGTTATAATTCTTTCAATCTTGTTTTATATTTGGCCACGTAAAACAAGAACTTCTGTGGGTTCAGACATGAACCATAGAAAGAACTCAAGGGTTAATATAAACGAGAAGGTTGGTTAAAGACATTTAGCCAATTTTTGCTTCCTCTAGACATAGAAGTTGCAATAGTTTATAAAGCTTAAGCTGTGGGAGCTTGAATATACAAGGGTGAACTTATTTAGAACCTAGACATAGGCATCTTGTAATGAAACCCTGGAGCTAGTGACTGAAAGGCACAAAATATTTGCAACAGCGCTTAACGCTATAGCGTGTGACGTTATAGCGTCTTGTTTCTGGGAATTTACATAGTGAAAGCAATCCAACTTATTTCTCTCATATTTTACTCACTGATAACTTGTTACTTTAACAATCTTTGTTCAATTGAAACTTTGTTACTCAAACTATTTGCTACTTGATCCTCTAAAGTGTAATTCCTTTTTAAACTCTAAAATTAATACCAATCCCTGTGGAGACGAACTCTACTTATCAGTATATTACTTGTTGCGATTGTGTACACTTGCACAACTACTGTTCGCCCAACAAGGGTCACAAAGGAGCTTCATACCCTTGCATTCAAATAAATATTTGTGCTTACCATCTTTTATCCAAAAATCAAAAAAATCAAAAAGTCAAAAACCCAAATCATTATTTACCGCAAGTTTCTTAGAAACCATACCTCATGCATTTTTTCTTTGCATTACAAAAAACAAAAATAAACATCTTATGTTACGACTGCCTGAGAATTAAAAGCTTTATTTTGGAGAGAAGCCATGCATGCTAAAGTCAAAGTCAAACTTTGTACTTTACTCTCCAAACGTAAAACTTATAATTCCCCGACACGATAAATAAAATCATATATTATCATTTCATTTACATACATTATCATTACATTCGCATTTCACATACATTCATTCGCATTTCATGCACATTCATTCATTTGCATACTTACATCATGCATTACAAAAAAAATGAGCATAATTCTAGAAAAAAAATTGTGATGAGAGGTAAGACATTCTTGTGAGGTAAATCATTCTTTTTGAAAAAGTTTAGCCATACTTAGTTGCAAGCTCAAGACGTTTCAAGGCACTCAATTTTTCAAATTAGCAGCTCGTTCACATTTATTTTAACAAAGTGTTGCATCCCATGATGAATGACCGAAATAGTCCGCCAAAATTTTCTTTCATGTGTTAACTAATGTTAACTCTCTACGAAGCATTCATGTAGTAACTTGTGTGTGACATGTGACTTCATTCTTGTTTGAGTCAGTTAATATCCCTACCTTGTCATTACCCCCGTCCAAGTCTAATCCCACCCCGACCACCCTAAAGTACATACTCCCTAGTCGACTTTTTGGTTTGTTCTCACTAATAAAATAACGCTTTAAGCCCTCCATACTGGGGCAAATTTGTGATCTCTAACATACCTTGTCAACGTTGTATTCCCTTGGTGCAAGTCCTTTACAAAAAATAAATTCAAAAAGGCTCGTTAGGTTGAAAACTCGTAAGAGCGGCCTAAGCAAAAATTAGGGCATAAAAAAAAGAGCAAATATTTTAAATAAGTAAATTATTGTCCTTAAGTTAATTTTTGAGAAAACGAGCAATCATGATGTGAAATGAAGTTGAACCATCTTTCCATACCCTCAAAAATCCTTTGCCACCCACCTTAATCCAAAAATCCAAAAACCTTTCAATCACCCTAGACAAGGATCAGTTCTACATCAAAGATAGTGTATCACTTTTATCTGCTCACTCAGCTCAAAAGAAAGAGAAACAAAAATCACAAAAGAGTGAAGTCAAAAAAAAGAGGATTAAAAAATCCCAAAAAAAAAACAAATTAGAAAAAACAAAGACAAAAGTAGTACAAGTCGTGAGCTGTTGCTTCACACCATTAAAGCATAAGAGATCCTTGTCCAAAACAAACCTCAAACACTTCCTTTAACCTCAATATCCTCCATAAACCCTTAGCCACGTTACAATCCTAAACAAGTCCATCCTACCATGAGACACATCAATTACTGTCTCAATAAAACCTCAAACACTCCTTTGAGCCTAACAACCATTTCCTTCGTAAATCATCACCCATTAGCCAAGTTACATCACCAAATCATTTGTCCCATCAATCATCAAACACTTCATTGAGCCTAATAACCCCTTCTTTCACAAACCACAAACCATTAACCATTAGCCAAATCATACCGCTCAATAAAATATCATCCGTCCCATCAACCCCCACACACTACTTTGAGCCCAATTATCATTTCCCTCATAAATCACTAAACCACCGGCCACATTACAACCCTCTAGAGTTCATTCCGATCATTGACTGATTGCTTCTGTTTTCTCCAAGTTTTAATTTCAGGACAAGTAAGTTTATTTATTTATAGTATGTTTGCTCAAAAAAAAATATATCTCAAATAAAAAAACAAAAGGCTTGCACCACAAGATTCATTCAAGTTACAGTTATGCTAAGACAAGGTCTAGTGATCACCAAGTGTAGTTTTCATCATAGCAATGTAGTCTAAGAGTCATCTTAAAGATAACCAAAAGTTTATACCAGGATCGTCACCTAGATCCTAAAGTGGGGCATCCCTTTCACCATCTATTCCATTTGAACTTGGGGAAATTTGTACAGTGTCCATCCCATACCACACCGAGCCTATAGCCATACCAGACAAACTCCAAAAACCCATAACCCTAACTCCGTCACCTTTCCCAATCTCACTAAAGCCAACCATTCGAAATACCATTCCAAGTGGAGCAATCCTGTCGCTTTTCACTCCACCTTCAAATGGGAAAATTCACCCTACACCCATCCCATCCCCTCGCCATATTCACAGCCAAAAAAACCATATCGGGGCAATGTCTCAACTCACTATCCTAAATGTTTCTACTCTAGTTGGGGCAATCTTGTCCTTACCATAATTAGGGAAACGTCAAACTCTATAGGTTGAGACAACATCTCCTACTTGCCACCTTTCATTCCAAAACCAATGCATTCCCAATTCATCACATTCTACACCCCTAGCTTGTCACCACTAGACAGGGGCAGATACTCACCGTCATCAAATATAAATTGGGGGCAGTCCTGCATTTCTTGGCTTGGAAAAACGTACCTTTCATGACCTTGACAAAGACCAGTCAGTCGTTCACCCCTTCATGTGCCACAAATGTCCACACCCTAGGTCTTTAGAACCCCAAGTTAACTGACTCATTCATCTATAGTCGCACTACTATACATCTTCACAAAATAATGCTTCAGAGAGAGAAAACACAAGTTGATCATATGATGCTAAAAATCCACTTAGGTAACTTTGTGGACATAAACTTCGGTCATCATGGAGCATCATAATGAAAGAGAAAAATGAACGAGCTTGCAAATACAGTCAAGTACCTTTTCAGGTCAGTGTCTGTCGATAACGACCTTGAGATTGCCGAAGTTTGAATCAAAACTAACTTTTCCAAAGGATGATCAATATTCAAAGGCCCACATCTCATCATCACAAAAAAAATGTTTCTACACCCAATCAATCATTTCATATCATCGCACCATAGCATTTGCATTCAATCATTTCATTTGCATCATATTCACATTTGCATTTCATGCATTTATTACGCAACAAGCAAAAAAAAAAAAAAAAAAAGAGAAAAAAAATCATTCCACCAGATACCAATCATTGCACATACGCATGCACCATTAATTGCATTGCCAAAAGAAGAAAGATTTCCCCCCCTCGGGAAGATGCATTTGTTAGGTGCGCTCGGATAAACACGATAAGTTTCGTTCCCTATATTTTGTTCCTCTAATAGTAACGCTTTAAGCGTTGATCTCATATAATATCACGGATCACCAGGCTGATCCCTATAGACCCCAAGTGGTCCTTCAGAGCAGTGCCCTAAGTGGCCCAGGTCGCAACGTCGGAGTCGAGCCCGACGGACCTTCGCGAACCCGAGTGGTCCTTCGAGACTAGTTGTGTCACCTAAGACATCGTGGGACGCCCTTCATGGTCAACATATCGATTCTAGACCGATCTTGACCCATCATGGCCTTTCGAGTATAAAGGCCCCCTCAGACCGTTTAATTAGTACCGTAGCTAGTTGCGCTCCTTCAGACCACGATGGTCCTTCAATTAAGGCTTAGCGGCCTTCCGGACCACGGGTGGTCCTTGAGCCTTAGTGCTCCTTCGGACACGAGTGGTCCTTGAGTCTTAGCTCTCCTTGAGGTCCTTGTTGACCCTTCATTCAACTCTCGGTTAATGTGCCAAGTATTAACCACTCCCTCTTATCTCTCAAAACCTTCCACTTCCCCCTTAAACGGACAAAATTAGCGTCTATCTTATCTTTATTCCTATTTCTACTACGAAAGTTCGAGAGCTCAGCACTTTCTAGTAAAATATTAATAAAAGAGGGCAAATTATTATACCCCAATTTTGTCCGTCTTCTTTTTCTTGTTTTAGTCGTTTATTTTTTATTAGGGGCGTGTTTTGGAGTCGCATGATTACGAGAATTATTAGTATAGCGTCTCGGTTACCAACCCGAACCAATTTCAATCACCTCGTTCAACTAAATTAAAATACCGTTGTTTAAATTAGGCACGCACGCGAATGATCGATCTTTTCGTGCGTTCTTCAATTTAATCTTCGTATTTGGGTTTAGTCGTACATAAGCAGGTCTACCTAAAGGCATTTTTCTCAAAAATTTGGCTTAAATTCAGACTTAAGAATGCCATTCCGAGTTAATTTTAGTGTTGTTAGTTAACGCGCCCATTTCTTCTATTTTGGTCTCGTTTTAGCGTATTTGTCTAGTCCGGCCCGTTCTCGTCTTTGTATTTGGCCTGACTCCTTTTTCTTATTATTATTTTTATTCTTATTTTGTTTATTTAATTTATTTAAGCATGTATACAGTCCAAAAATGTCAAAAAAATTCTATTTAGTTTAATTTACAATTCAAAAGCACTTAATAGTCCAAAAAGTCCAAAAATACAAAAAAAAATAATGCTAAAAATACAAAAAAAATAGGATCCGAAAATACAATTTAAAACAGCAAATTAGGGTTTCAGCTGATCTCCCAAGAGCTACTGGAGCTGCTGCTGGGCCTGGGTTCCAACCTGAAATAGGGTCAAAGCCTGGTCAAAAATCATAAATGCCTTAACCTAGTTTTGTACTATAAATAAACAGTCTAATAACAGTCAAAGGAGGACAAAAACCAACACAGAAAAAGCTGCGAAAATCACTAAAAAAATAAGGATTAGAGTTTCACATTGAAACCCTAATCACCTAAACACTGTTTGAGAAGTATTCCGAAGAAAATCCAGCAGATCTGATCTAGCAACATTGGAAACAGTATCGTTTAACAACATTAGTAGATCCGGTCCAATCAACAGTAGCAATGAAAATAAAAAACAAGAATCAGCAACAGTAATAAATAGTAGCGTTTAGGAGTCTAAACCAAAGGCTGGAAAAGAGGTTGGTTTGTTTTTTGTTATCAAAATTAGTTCCAGTTGATACTGTCCTTTTTGTTTGAAATATTGATGTTGTGGATAATATGTTAGTAATAGGAGCAATCTAGTATTAATCAGAATCGTCTTTTTGTTAAGCGTTAATCAAAACCAATTTTTTTTTTTAATTTTCTTTTTCAACAAAAAATGAAATCAAGTTCAAAAGCAACAATTAGTAACTAGGATTTAATTAGAAATGTATTAGGGTTAGTATTCTGATTTTCTTTTTTAAAAAAATAAAAAAAAAACAAAAACAAAGTTAGTAATTAAGCATAGATTAGGGTAGATAAGATTAGTGAAGAGGAAGGAAACCTGATTTTTTTATTTTTTTGATGAGCAGAAAATTGAATCTGAGATGTCCAACCACCGTCGCCGGTGATGGCCGCCGTGGCAACCAGCAGCCCCGTCGCGAAGGCCCAGTCACCGTCACCCCTCTTCCCCTTCGTGTTTCACGTTCCCACTTCCCTCTCTCACTGAAACATCCTCTCTCCCTCACCAATCATCCTTCTCACAGTAACCACCACGCAACGTCACCGGCGTGATGGTCCTCCTCACCGTTCTCCCCCTCGTTCTCTCTCTCCCCCATCGAACCCGATCTGCGCTCCTTTTCCTCTCTCTCTCTCCGATCTGTGCTCTCTCCCTATCCTCTCTAAAACCGGCGAGATTTTCGCCATGAAAATCTCTCTCCTCTACCGGCGCCGCGGCTAGCAACAAGGGAGGGGGAAGGGTTGAAATTAGGGTTTGATTTTTAGGGTTAGGCAATTTATAGTGTCTATTTTATTATTTTATTTTAATTTTATTTCAGATTCATACTTACACCCCGGGAATTAACACGCGCACCCTCCCCCACTTAAGCCCAGTTTCGCATATTGGGCTCTCCTATGCGAACTGGGCTTCCTTTTTACGCCCCCTATTAACTATTTAATCTCCTGCGACTAATAAAACCCCAATTTACAATCTTCACCCCCCTTTTCCCATTTTAATTCTTTTCCAATTCAAATATAAATACTTTTTCTCTCGAAATTAAATAAACGGCTAAGTCGGTTGTACAACCGGGTTAGTCATTATTTTAGGGCCAAATGAGTTGTACAGTTCAGTAACCCTGAAGACTTAATAAATACGAATAAACTACTCTTCTAAAAATAAACGACTAAGTCGGTTGTACAACCGGGTTAGTCATTATTTTAGGGCCAACGAGCTGTACAGTTCAGTAACCCTGAAAACTTAATAAATACGAATAAACCATTTTTCCTAAAAATAGGGGACTAGGTCGGTTGTACAACCGGGTTAGTCAGCGTTCTAGAACTAATGAGCTGTACAGTCCAGGAGTTCTAGAATACCTATTCTAAAATCAACCCATCTCACAACTCCTTTCAAAAATTCAAAAATCATTTTTAAAAAGTAGGGGACTAAGTCGGTTGTACAATCGGGTTAGTCAGCGTCCTAGGAATCAGTGAGCTGTACAATTCAAGGAATCCTAGGACCCCTACACTAAAAAACACCAACCCACAACCTTTTCAGGAAGAACTACGTAGCTTTGATTCCTCCATTGCATCCGGAGGTACGTAGGAGCAAGAGTCCACTCTTGTCAAGCACTAAAAACTAATAATTTTAATTAAGTCTTCTTTCCTTCACATTCAGATAAAAGGGTAAAATGATAATAAACTACAATTAATTAGACCAACGGATGTCGTGGGGTGCTAATACCTTCCCCACGCATAATGACTCCCGAACCTTAAACTCGCCTTGTCCAAACTTAAAGGGATTTTCCGAATTTGCCCTTAAACTAGAATTTGGTGGTGGCTTCCTTTCGAACTTTCGAAGAATCCTTTCCCGGATTTTTCGGTCGCTACATGAGATTTTTGGAAAACAAGTAGAACATTTCAATCAACTCCAAATCCATAACCAAATGCAAAATGAATGAATGAAGTTCAAACTTATTCAACTAATCAAGCACTCGTGAACATGTTAATCATCAACTAAGATTAAGCATGCCAATATAATTAAGGGATTCAATTATCAAAGATGCAAGACAAAGTTCTTAAAATAATTGTGCGTGTGTGTGTGAGAGAGGTGCATTTGTCTTAATGACTCTATGCTACACAAGTAGTAGGCTTACGTCTTCATATAAGAGCACATGCATGGGGAAGGGATTGCACACAATTAAGTCAAGACATTTAAATGGCATCATGAACAAAAGAGATACAATTAATTATAGGCATAGAACAATCTAGGTTGGATGAGTGAATATGCAAGCAATGATGTGCATGATTAGGCAAGTGTGCATGACTAGGCAAGTATGCAAATGCATGAGCATACAAGAATGTGAGTGAATGATTATATAAGGATGCATGAATGAATAAGCATACAAGACTATGCATGAATGAATGATTGAGCATACAAGACTATGAATGCATGAGCATAGTTATTTAAATATGCATGAACATGTGAATGAATGTTAAACATAGAATTAATGAATGCATGAGCATGTGATAAGGTAAGAGAACGCAATAGGCCTAAGCATGTATGAATGTATGAACATGTGAGTATATGAAAGCATGCAAGGATTAATGTGCAAACATAAGAATGTGTCACATAAGTGATGCAAATAAATGAAATGCAAAGTGTAAAAGTTAAATGAGATGATATAAAAAGTTTAATGAAGTGGTAAAAGTAAAAATGCTTAATGAGATGATAAGAGTAAATGCTTAATGAGATGAAGTGAAATGAAAATACTATGGTGAAAGTTCATGAATGCAAGGAGGTAAAAACATGTTTAGTGAGGTGAATTGGTAAAAATGTTAAATGGAATGAAGTAAAAGATTAAAGAAATGGTGAAAGTAA
Source organism: Oxytropis ochrocephala (assembly GCA_020916435.1). Lineage (NCBI taxonomy): Eukaryota > Viridiplantae > Streptophyta > Magnoliopsida > Fabales > Fabaceae > Oxytropis > Oxytropis ochrocephala. Next base: position 44,330,733 of record CM037088.1, on the reverse strand, counting down.
ATAATTAATGAAATGGTAAAAATGTTGTGGTAAAAATTAAGTGAAATGGGAAAAATGAAAATGGTAAAATGTTTATAATTTAGGTAAAAAGGTTAGTGATTGGTAAAGTAAAAAGTAAGTGAGTGGTTAAAAGTTAAAAACACATTGACACAATTACACTCATCTACACAAGATCAAACAACACATTTTAAGCACAAAAATGAGCACAACAAAGCCTCTAAGGCCGAAACTATATATGCTTAGGTTAATAAATTATTTCATACCAAAATGCACAATCAACACATAGAACAAGACACAAGATTAAACCCTAAATTATCATGCCATGTTACAAGACACTAATCAAGCAAATCATGCTTTTTATTCATACAAACCAAAGGAAAAAAAAAACCCTAGGTTCCTAGTACTTAAAATCAAAGCCTTTATGTCTCAAAATCAAACCAAAATCAATTCACACACCATGCTATGAACAAGAAGATGCAAGATTAACATGAAACATATGATATGTGAAAGCTCTTTATTTATGAAATGATGGTTTATTTAAAAAAAAAATGGGAAAATGAGTGTGAAAATGCAAACCTCATGGTTAAAACACAAGAATACTCCCATCAAGGCCAAGGACTCATCTCAAACACCCAAGGCTCCCAATGTCCTTGTCATAATGTTTGAAATGAGCCCTCTAAGCCTCTTTGAGAGAGGGAAGAGGAGTAGAAGAAAGATCTACATGCTAAAAACTAAAGAAAATGCAAAAGATATTAGGCTTACCTCTAGATCCTACTAGAAAAAGAAGAAGAACGCAAAATAGGGGCAAGAACACTTGAAGAACACCTCCAACAAGCTAGACCCTCACGCAAATCTTCTTCTCTTGGTGGATTTTTAATGAAACTTGGATGATTATGGAAGCTTAGAAGGGGATTTGTGGAATAGATGAAGGATTATCAAGTTTTGGTGTTTGATTTTTGAAGAAATTGGGTGGAGAAGGGGAGGAGAGGTTTCGGCCTTGAGAGAGAGAGGGGAGGAGAGTATTGTGTGCTAGGGTAAAAATGAGAGAGAGCCCCCTTTAATGGTCTCTTATTTTGGGTTTTATATGAGATGCAAAATTAAGGGTATATGGGACATTGTGCTTTTGCAAACCATTGTGATTTGAGATAGAATTTAAATCAAGGGCTAGGATTGCAATGCACATGGATTAGGAGCAATGAGAAAACACAAGTAAGGGTGAGAAGGGAGTGGAGTGGCGCATAAGAAAGGAGGATTTGTGAAAAGAAAAAAAATCTATTTTTGGAATAAAGGCTCATGTGGGATATGATCTAGAATAGGGTTAAGGGTATATTTGTGAGGAAATGTTACTAAAGAGGGAACTTTGCATTTTTTGGTAAAGGGGTGAGTGTGAGTGGGTGAGAGTATTTACCAAAAGGGGCAAAGTTGAGGATAATCTCAAATCTATTCTTAAGGAGTAAGAAATAGAAGAGTGTAGAAGATTTTTATTGAAAAAGGGAGAGAGTGAGGCGCATGGGCTGAACATGGGGAAGGAAAAAATAAAAAAAAAAACTTGTTTTTGGTCTTTTGTCTTATTGAGGACACTTCCTTCTTTTTGAATTTTGAATTTTGAATTTTTGGGCATGCAAATAAGAGTGCACCTATTGAAAATGTGTTACATGTTTTTGGGCACCATAAAATAGCCTCCCCAATTATTCTAGACAACCAAAATTGTCATTTAATAATTGGGGAATATTTAATGGTCTTTTAGTTTTTTTTATGCAATAAAAATGGAGAAAATACACTTTTAATTATTTTGGACTAGGATCTTCTCTCTAAAAATTGTACAAAAATCATTCTTGATAGAATGAAATGTACTTTTTGTGGATGCATATTTTTGACGAGAAAATCATCCCTTTGTGAAAAATGACCAAAATACCCTTTTGTACTGAAAAACCTTAGTTTGTCTAAAAAGTGCATTCCAACTCCAAAAATGATTTTAGAAGCTTTGAAATGATTTTTTTAGAACCCTAAATGCAATGCATGATGCTCTTTTCTCTTCTATTTATTTATTTTTGGGGAAAATTAGGGTTTTGACCTAAGCCGGACAAAATTGGGGTATGACAGTGAGCTATGATATTCTAGCAGAATTTTTGTATCCAATCACTCTTCTTAGGAATTACTATTCTGTTCTTGTAGTATAACAAGCCTTCTATCACTTTATATTTTGTATTGGCAGAATCATTAGCTTGGCATTGTTGTATAATTGTTTGTATACTTCCATCCTTCTTAATATCTGTTCTCAATTCTTGAAGGAATTTGGATTGAGGCTTGGACCATGCCATGAAAAAAAATTTAGAGAGAGCATCTGCTGTTATGTTTTCTTTGCCCAGTTTATATTCAATCTTGAAGTCATATCCCATAAACTTGTGCAACCAAGCTTGTTGTTCAGGGGTTTGGAGAGATTGATCTAGTAAGCTAGTAATTAAATGCTGACTTGTTGTTCAGGGATTTGGAGAGATTCATAGTGTCCATGATGAGTTCTGAATGCTGACTTGTGTCTATCCTCTTCTTGTAGCAAGATTTGATGGTAGCCCGATCTCAAATCAAGTTTAGAAAAGTATTTGGCGCCAAATAGCTCATCGAGCAGTTCATTTACTGTGGGGATGGGGAAGCTATCTTTGATAGTTATTGCATTTAAAGCTCTATAGTCTGTGCAAAACCTCCACTTGCCGTCTTTCTTCTTCACTAACAGAATTGGTGAAGAGAAAGGGAAAGTACTTGGTTGAATTATGCCTTGATCCAACATCTCTTGTACCATGGTCTCAATCTGTTTCCTCTGGCTGTGAGGGTATCTGTATGGCCTGGCCTTCACAGGTTTTCTATCTGGTTGTAAAAGGATTCTGTGATTTTGTTCTCTCATAGGAGGAAGTCCTATGTTTTCTTGAAATACTATTCTGTATGTGTGAAGTAGCAGAGCCAATTCAGGGTCTAATTCATCTGGTAGGTCCAACAAATCATCCTTCTCAATCCTTGGAGTTACCAACTGCACAGTGAAGCATTCACTCAAGGAGTCTGTGACTTGCATCCTCTTTAACTGGTGGAATTGAGATGTTGTAGGTTGTGATTTCTGATCACCTTGTAAGGTTATAAACTTTCCATCATGGAAAAATTTGATTATTGCAGTGCTATAATCTACCACATGTGGCCCTAAGATAGCCAACCATGATGATCCCAACACTAAATCTGCTCCAACTATAGGTAGAAGATAGACAGGAATGTGTAATTCATGTTGTTGGACACTCACAGTTACATTTTCTATCCACCCTTCAGTTTGCATCTCTTGGCCATTACCTATTAGTACTTTAAAGCTAGGCACCGGTTCAATAGATAATTTGAAGAATTGTGCGATCCTTGGTTGCATAAAGTTCTCAGAGCTGCCCCCATCGACTAGAATCTGCACTTGAATCTGTCCAACTTTCCCAGAGAACCTGATTGTGCCTGTAAGTTAACAATACCACCCTTCATTGCATTCAAAGACAAATGATGTTCTCTTGGTCTGTTATCATCTATCACATTGTCAGCAGGTTTTTCTGTGTTTTCCTCCACTTCTTGTTCCTCATTTAGTTGAAGAATTAGGACTTGATGCCTATTGGGGCATCTGTGGGTACGGGAAAACTTCTCATCGCAAAAATAGCACTACCCTTTTTCTCTTCTTAGTTGGATCTCAGAAGCTGACATATTCTTAAAGTTGATGTTTCATTGGCTCTGGTTCATTGGTTTGATCTGTGGGGTTGGTAATAGTGGTGGCAAGGTTGATTTTGATGTAGATGTTGTTGTTGTTGTGTCATTCTTGTTCTGGTTCAACGGTGGCTTGTGTGTAGAGAGGGTAGTGTTTGAGCCTGTATAATTAGCTTTTGGTGGAATGTTATTTATTTTGGGTGTGTGTACGTTTTGGTATTTTTCTTCAAACAATTTGGCTAAGGCTACTATTTTCATTATGGTATCAGGTGCTAGTGACTTAACATCTTTACGAACGTCTTCTTGTAACCCACTAAGGAAACAATCCATCAAAGCTTCATTGGTTAACCCTTCTGACCTGTTAGCTAATGATGTAAACTCAAGATAATAATTAGCAACAGTTCCTGTTTGTGTGAGTTTAAAAAGATTGGCTCTAGGACACTCATATGGTGAGGGCCCAAAATCTAATTCAATTACTCTAGCAAATTGATTCCAAGATTCAAAAGGCTTAACCTTTTGCATCATTTGGTACCAAGGAACGATATCATGATCAAGGTGTACAACCGCTATTGTTAATCTTTCAGCATCAGGTGTTTTGTAATATGAGAAAAATTGTTCAGCTTTAAAGATCCACCCGATTACATCTTTCCCATTAAACCGTGGAAAATCTAATTTCACAGATCGTATTTGGAAAGGGGGTCTAACCTGTTCACTTCTTGAGTTGGATTTGTCAAGGAAGGAAATCGATGAACCTGGAATTCGTTGCATCAACGCTGTGATGGCCTCTGTGAGTTTGTCAACAATGGTTATTTACACAGTAATCTCTGCATCAATGGCAGATAGAGATTTACAAGATGTTTATTTAGTACAAGAATAGAAGGGAAGGATGTAGAAGAGAAAGTTTAGATAGGAAGGAACAGAATCAGTTAGAGAGATGAACAATTGCTTAATTCCTAATTAATTCCCAGCTCACATTCTCTATTTAACTAGTGTCATAGTCTTGCAAAATTGTATTTCCTCTTCTTACTCGGTTGCTCTTTCTCTGAGTCAACCCTCCAGCTGGCGCCTTATTTGCTGAGTCATTAATATCATGTGGCAGCTTTGTTACAGAAGTCACTCAGAATGATTTGGGAATTTTCATATGTCAAAGCAAACTAAGGATATTTTAGCGAGATTTGGCTTGGAGAACTCCAGTACTGTGAACAATCCAATAGTGCAAGGAACCAAGCTTGAACAAGGGAACCTAGTTGATACTACAAACAACAAGTGGCCTTATGTTCCTAATAGTTACAAGACCTGACCTAATGTTTTCTGTGAGTCTCATTAGCAGGTTTATGGAGACTTCTACTGAGAATTATTTAATGGCAGCTAAACAAATTCTCAAATATTTGAAAGATAGTGTGGACTTGGGAGTTATGTACAGAAGGAATCAAAGGGAGGAATTGATAGCATACTCAAACAATGACTATGCTGGGGATGTTTATTACAGAAAGAGCACATCATCTTTGAGTTGAGATCAAGTGTGATTTCATCGTCTTCTAGGAAGCAGCTAGTAGTGAGACCATCTACTACAGAAGCAGAGTTTATCTCTACTGCCTATTGTTCCTGTCAAGCCATTTGGTTAAGGAGAGTTTTGGAAGTCCGTGGTCCTGAGCAGAAGGACTGTATTGCACTTCTTTGTAACAATAGTTTAGCAATTAAATTGTGTAAGAATCTTGTGGTGCATGGCCGTAGTATTGATGTAAGGTTTCATTTTCTTAGAGAAGCAGAGATGGAGTCATAGAACTGACACACTTCTCAACTCAGCAGCAGCTTGCATATATAATGACTAAGCCTGTGAAGCTAGAAACTTTCTCTTGCTTGAAAGAGAAATTTAGATTGATGTTACAGCAGAAATAACCTGATTTTGGTTAGACAGTTTAACTTAAGGGAGGAAATGTTAGCTATATGACTGAGTTATTAGTTATTGACTAGTTAAGTGATGTCGCGGTTAGAAATAACAGAAGCAGTTTTAGTGCTGTATTTTGGCACTTAATAGGGAGTTCTTCATTATTTATATATTGCCCAAAATCTCTATTTTCATCTAATCTAAAACTTCTTACTCACACTTGATACTTCAACAAACATCTCAGTGACTACCACACATGACGAAAGAAAAGTCTATGTTCCAGAAGCTCCTCCAATATAAGGAGTCGACACATTGCATATGGAAGAAACCAAAAAGTTAAAATTGCATGTGTATGAGATAACGGTAAGCATCATTTACCCTCTGTTGATAATGTGTTATGTTGAAAGATTAAAGTGCAATCTACTTCGTATAATTCAATTATTTAATAGTGTTATTATAGTTTCTTCAACAAATGAACATATACAGTCAAAAATAGTGAATGATCAATTTTTTTTACTGTTTAGTGGCAAAATATAATGTTTATGAATAGACCTAACACATTTGGCTAGTCAAAATGTAAAGTGTCTCAAGTCCGTTAAAGATGAGACAATGGTCTTGGCATAAAAGACTTGATCATGCAAGCTTTAGGTTATTCTCAATGATTAAGAAGCTTAACCTTGTAAGAGAACTACCAAAAAATATTATTTTCCTTAGTAATAGTGTTATTTTTCAATAGTCTAACAATCCCAAACTAGGGCTTTAGGCCCCCCAAAAATATTATTTTTTCCTTAGTAAAAAAGGCCTCAAAAAAAATTAAAAAGGCCTCAGCCAATGAATGTTTTTTTTCTTCTCTACCAGACATCTGATCGTGAAGTTTGTGACTGTGTGAAGTTGGGATAACCACTACTCTATTAAATTGCAATTAATTCATTGTCTGACTTGTCATATTTTACGAATTTATAATTAATTCCTTGTAATGTGCTTTCTACTTCTAGATTGAGAACCGAGAAGAAAAAAAATAGTTAATTCCTTCCTTGCATTATGCTTTCTAGATAGAGAAACGAAGATAAAATTAGAAATCAAATCACTGAAACAATCCATTAACCACCGTATTTTGCGCCTTCTCTGTCGCACTAGTCACCCTTGTTTGCGCTTCTTTTTATCACTTCATGTGTCATTGTGTGGAGCGGTTTTTGAGTTCCAAGCCTTCAATTGTGTTGTCACTTTTGTAACATGTGAGTGTGATACTGTTATCTTACAAATTATAATTAAAATTTTGGATTTAATTTTTTAAAAATTATTGATGGATTTGTATTATTTATTTAGAAAGAAATGAATCCCTCTACAAATTATTATGAATTGATGGATTTGAATTATTTTTGTTATTTCTTTGATGAATTAATAAAATTTAAATAAAAAATAAACAAAATTTAATAAAATATAGAAGGCTTTGAGTCAAAATATATAAAAAGTCTTATTTCGGCATTCACTTTAGGGCTCATTTAGTGTTGAGCCGGATATATATATATAGGGGTTTGCTAATTTACACCTACTAGAAAAATAGAAGGTGTAAGTTAGTAAACATGCACCTTTTTGTTTGGACCAAAAACCCAACACATGTATTACACCGACACAACTAGTCTGACTCGGTTGAGATCCAACTCTCCTAAGTCGCCCACACACTCAGCATGCGTAAGTCTCCCTCCTAACAGTCCAGTACAACAAAGCCCATATAACACCTATATAAAGAGTCTCACCCACACTACCCAGGTATGCCTAAAACCCTTCTAATATATTAGATGAAGACCTAACTTGGGCGTCATAGTGGCTTTGCAGGTACCTCTGGCCACCTCCGATCGGCAAAGTCCTCTCCACCAATGCTCAATCGAGGTATCTCCCGAAGTTCCAGACTGGAACAATTCACAATGGGTCTTTCTCGCGATAAAAAATATTTTATTCTAAAATAATTTAATTTTTATTAAGAAAAAAAAAAGAAACATGGATTAGTCATTGTAGATGTCTCTAGATGGATATGGTAAAAAAATTTGTGCCCACAACAATGAGTTTTTAAGGTCTTGTTTGGGAGTTTGGAGGGGAAGGGAGAAGAGGGGAGAAGAGCGATTTGGGGGAGTGCAGTAGAGAGAAAGCGCTAAAGAAATATTTCACATTGATTGAGATAGTAATTTTGTAGATAATAAGAGTGTTTATGATAATATAATTTTAATTTTAAGACTATTATAAAAGGATGTGATTTCCGTAAAAAAAAGTGATTTGAAGAATTTGCATAAGTCTTTCCAAACCCTCTGAACTCGCAAACAAACCCTACTACTTTTCTATAGGAAATTATTATGCTAGAGAGTCAGAGAATAAAAACTTCCCACCTTAATTGTTCTTATGGGATAAATTTGAGTAAATACACATTTTAGTCTCTAATAATTTCTTTATGGAATAAATTGGTATTTGACAATTTTTTGAGATAAATTAGTCCCTGACATTTTCAAAACAGAGACAAATTAATTAGTCCCCCGCCCATCTAATATAAGGGACTAATTTGTCGCTGTCTGAAAAACGTCAAGAAATTATGAGAAATTAAATTGGGTCATTACTCCGTATTTTTTTTACTTTGGTAAAAAAAGAAGTTTTGAATAACTCTTCTTTTCTCATTTGCAAACAAAAAAAAGGGTTTTCATTATGTCTCAAAAAATTTACAATACCCAAAACTTATCGTTTATGCATAAAATACAAAAAATAAACTCAAACTTTTTTGACCCAAAATAAAAAGATAATCATAAGGATAACAGAATTTTAAGCAGCGAAAAACATACAATATAGTTTTCACATTATACCTGCCTGTGTAAATTAAAACGAGAATAGATAATTAAGCCCATGAATTATCAAAAGCAGCAGAAGTAATAGCCGTAGCAAATTCCTGAAAACTGATCATTCCATCACCATCAATATCCGCCTCTTTTATCATTCCGGTCAACTCCTCCGCCGTCAACGCATGACCAAGTTTCGCCATCGAATGAGCCAATTCCGCCGCCGTTATGAATCCATTCCCATCCCTATCAAACATCCTGAACAATTGCTTCAACTGCTCCTCCGTATACGGTGACTTCGCCGGTAACAGCTCCGGCGCCACCAGTGCAACAAACTCCGAGAATTCAATCAATCCATTGTTGTTCGTATCCGCTTTTTGTATAAATCCTTCCAATTGCTCCGCGCTTGGTTTCAAACCTAGCGATCGGAGAAGTGAACTTAGTTCTAATTGTGTTAGGGTTCCGTCGTTGTTTCTATCGAATGATCGGAATATTTCTCGTAATTCTGCTATTTGTTCGTCGTCCAATTTCACTTGTTGTTGCTTCTTGCTCATTTCTACTTTTCTTCCTTCTAAACGGTGTCGTTTTTGTAAGAAGCTAGAACATATGATAGAGAGTAATATTGGCAGTGTTGTAAAGAGGGATTGTTGTTCTTTCTTTTCCTTTGGTGGATCCGATTTTCAAGAGCTTTACTAACTAAAATGATGGATCTGTTTTGAATTTTCCAAAGGAATAATTCAGAGATTGAATTTTTGGTAGCAGGGGGAGCTTATAAAATATAATGAGTCATGAGAGAGAAGAAGGACAAAGTGAAATTTTATAGTATTGTTTTTTCTTTCTGTCTGTGATAAAATAAAAAATATGTGGAAGTCAAACTAATATGAAAAAAAAAATATGTGGATCAAGTCAAACTAATATGAAAAAGTATATCATTAATTTGACCAAAACAAAGCATCATTAATGATGGGTCAATAGAGCATGACATAAATTGTATTTGAGTTTTTGGGTAAGGTAAATGTAACTACATCCGTAAGTCAAAGAATCTAAAAGTCTTTCCTATTTTGGACATCTGAAGGTCTTTCTTATTTTGGACTGGAGCGTTATTCCTTCACTGATATTTAAAGTTTTAAAAAAGAATAATGATAGGTTAGTAGTGACCCAAAAATTGAAGGCCAAATGAAATGTTATGCAATCGGTTGGTGAGGAATTAATGGCACCATATATGTTTTTTTCATAAGAACTAGTATTTTACTTGATGCACGGGTTACATTGTATTTGTTATATTTTTTCATGAACATATAAATAGTTAGAAAAGTATAAAATTTAATAAAAGAACAGGATAAACTCGATAAAAAGATTATATTTCAACTTGCTTAAAAAATTTGTATTGTAAAAAGTTAAAAAAAAGTGAGCATCTTTTTCTAATCTTAATAATAGAGTAAAAATCAGAAAAAAGAAAATGAGATCTAATATAAGATATGCATCCCTGTTGGTGTTGCAGTTGCCGCTTCGTTGCTCCCGTCAGCACTCTTGTTGCACTCCCTTTCCCTCTCACATTGTGACTTGTTTATATTTTTTTATTCTAAATCACTTAATATTAATTTAATCATTTTAATTAAATTATGAAATTATTTTAAAAAAATTGGAATTTAATAAAATTATTAAATTGTTGAGCATTGCTAGAAGTTGTCGCTCCCATTGCCGAATAACTGTTTTATTCAAATAAACTCAAGTAGAATTTAATTAGTTGAAATATTTAAAAATACAAATTATATTTTAGATTTATTTTAGAATTTATATCAACCTAAAAAAACAATAAAAACATATTTAAAAGTAAAACTAATAATTTTTTTTAAAAAAAGAAATGTTATTCTAAATATTGAAGAGAGAGAATTCAATTCAATAAAAAAAAAAGAGTTTGATCAAGTCACACCTAAAAAGACATGTAATCTTTTCAATACAATATAATAATAAAAGTGTTTGGCTTTTTGGGGCACTTTTACAAAATTGTCCCCGTTTTGAGACAAATGGCAAATTTGCAAGATGTCTAATTTTGACATTTTGCTAACACATGATTTTATTATATTGTATTGATGATTGATGATTTTATTATATTGTATTGATTGATTGAAAAATTTAGATGGGTAGGTCCTACAGCTCTCTCTCTGGAGCCACAAAAGACTTGATAAGTATTTTTTAAATTTTAATCACCTCAAAAAAATTGAAGTCACGTTCTCACAATATATCCTCTTGGCTTGTTACTGATAAAAAAATCCTCTTGGCTCGTTCTCTTTTCTATATTTAATTCAGTTTGGTGTATTATGTGTGTGACTGTATACATATTTATTTATTTGATTATCGTTATTATAACAAATATTCTAAAGGAAAATGGAGGCAAGTAAGAGGGAATTGCGTGAGCGGTTCCCACGTTGTCCTCAATGGCCAACGTCACCGTTGCAGTTAGTGAAGCACCTATCTTGTGAGTGTTGACGGATTCAGATTGGGTGCAGTAAGAATGCTACGCAGTCATGCATTTAGTGAATTTTGAACATTCAATTTTAATCACATGATCGATATTTCAACTATACTAGTATATTTTAATTTTATATCTACTTTAATGTTAAAATTGTAATCCGTTTGATCAATATTACATAATCTAGATTTACCGAATGCACCAAATTGTCGACTGCACCAAATTGGTTTTAGTGTTGACCTATTAAACTCAAACCCCACAATTTCAGTGTTGAATGTTTCTTTGTAATAATAATACTAAAAGAAAGAGAATCCTCCCGTGACTAATACTACTAATAATCTGTGGGCTAGGAAAGATGACACATGGATGAGCATAAGCATTTTGATTTGCATGAGCATGAGCTTGAGCATTTTTGAATGAAATCTTTTTAATCTGCTAGCTAGGTAAGAAACTACACACACATGTTATTCTCATTTTCTACGCAAAACCAAGTTTTTTTTTTTAAAAAGGAAAAATCTCTTGTATTAGATAGGAATAATGTCATTACAACTAAAAGAGAAATTACACCGTGGAATCAATGAGCACAGATGCTCAGGGAGTGTAGTTTAGATCACTAAACAATATGTTTAGTAACTCTTACTAAAGGGGTATAAAAGTAAGCTCCATTATAATTAAAAAAAAAACTGTTCAGCAATTAATCTCCCATATCTCCTTTCCTTAATTATTGGGCGAATAATGTGGAATTAAATTAGAAAATGCTTCCCATAATCAAAACCCTCAATCAACGCAGCCTCAATCATGATTTTACATATAAGAGTTAATCCATGAATGTGATCATGATCTTGCTGCTCAATATGAGTTAATCCACTGAAACATCTTTTACATATAAAACCGTGACTTTTTTTATTCAAATTACATAAGTATGGAAATTGGTTAGTACGGATATGAATTAGTTTTGTCTAACCACGAAGTCACATAACTTTGGTTAGTTTACTACTAGCCACAGAATTAAACAATATTGGTTAGTAAGCTTTAACCACCAAATTATAGAACTTTGTTTATTTATATAAAATAAAAAATTGGTCGTTATTATACTTGTAACTAAAAAACGTGATAGTAAAATGTAACACTAACCACATAATTACAGAACATTGGTTACGTGAATTCTAACCACTTAATTATAGAACTTTGGTTTTTCATAAATAATAGGCAACTAGTCGTTAAAGATTTTAATAACCACATAAGTACAACACTGGTTAGTTGTCGATATAGATAGTGTAAACAAGAAATTCGAAAGTTGTTAATGGTGAAATTTGTGTAATTCGAAAATTGTAGCAAGAAATAATAAACGATAAAAAAAGCAACGTGAAAAAAAAAGTGAACGAAGAAAGAAGGAAGAAGGAAGAAGAAAGAAGAAAAAAAATCAATGTGAAACTAAAAGAAGAAGAAGAAGAAGAAGAAGAAGAAGAAGAAGAAGAAGAAGGAAGAAAGAAGGAAAAAAAAGCAACGTTAAAAAAGAAACAGCCCCCAAAAAATAGGAATTAATTTAATGGATAATTAAATAGCCATTAATACCAAAAACATTTGAGAATACATTAATGCGCTTATTCAATAATAACCATTGGATGAAATTTTGTTAAAAGATTGGACATCCAATGGCTATTATTGATTTAGCAATAGTTACTAAACATAAGGTTTAGTAACATAATCCTTGGCCTTGCTCAGGACTGCACCGTAATTGGTCACCTAAAGTCTTTGAAAGACCCACCAAGAGGTGGGCATCAGGGTTGAAGTCTCGGGAAACATGCCTCATCACTATCACACTAGTGAGCTTGGAGAAGCAATTCTCTACAATCTTCAATAACCATTTCAATACCTGCTCTTGATATAGACATTTGAATACACTCCACCACTACAACAGGATTTGAAAACACCACTATATTAGATAGACCAAGTTCCAAAGTTCTCTGCAGGCACCATCTTACCCCTAGGGCCTTTGCCAAAGTTGGATCAGTGATGATAGTCTCCTTTTTGTCCGAGCAAATGAAAGAGAAGCTGGGGCCATCCTCAAAATTCTTCAATCCTACCAAGCTGCATCAGGTCAACTAGTCCACTTTGACAAATCAGATATGTTATATAGCCGAAATGTGCCTATTCAAGACAAAGAAATGATCTTTAACAAGATTGAGATTAAGACTGTGACTCATCATACCAAATACCTAGGGCCTCCCGTGGTTTTCGGCAGGTCAAAGAAGGAGGTATTCTCCTTGGTGCAAGAAAGGGTTTGGAAGAAAGTCAAGGGGTGAAAAGAGAAGTCCTTATACAGAGCAGGCAAGGAAACTCTCATCAAGGCTATTGCGCAATCAATACCCAATTATATCATGAGCTGTTATAAAATTTCTGATGGCACTTGGAAGGACATTGAATCTCTGGTGGCAAAGTTCTAGTGGCTTTCAGTATCTCAATGATTGATTGTTTATATGGCTTTCAGGTTCACCTCCCACGGAATAGATTGCCTTTGAAGGTTAGATTGTCAAATGTTGATGGAAGAGCCATTATTCTTAGAGTATGATCAATGTTAAGATTATGATAAGTTTAGGTGGTTGGCCATGCATATATCTATTTTGAGGCAACTATGATAAGAAAAAATTTGTCTTGAGTTGTGGCATAATATTATGGATTGCATCAAATATTCAAACCTTTCAATTTAAGATTTTTTGGTTTTTCATTTTATATTTTTCCTCTCTATGTTTCCAGATAATTTTTCTGCCAACCTATTGATATGTAGGAACTTTGCTGCAAACATTTGGTTGGCAGGTAAATCCGCAAGAAAGTTTTTGGTTTTCTGCGAATTTTTCTGAGAACTGTGTTCCGCGGGAAAGTTAAAAAATCTGGGAAAGAAAACTTTTTTTGACATTAAATAGAAAACAGAGAAATAAAAGAAAACTTGTGAAATAAAATAAAATTTGAAATTGGTACAAATAAAATTTAAATAAAAAAACTCGTGAAAGAACAAATCCTCGTTCTCTCTTAAAAACGCAAAGATCAGAAAAAGAGAAATCCCTCTTTCTCTCATGGAACCCTAACGCGAAGAAGAACAAATCCCTCGTTCTCTCTCAAATCTCTCACAGCGATGTCGTCTTCTCAGAGCGCCGTCAACAATATTGGGAACCTTCATCAGAGCACAGTCGTCTTCTCAGTTCGCCAGAAAGAAAAACATATTCAAGAAGGTGGTTGTTCCATTCTCTGAGCATTATCGCAACCTCGCCACCACTGAAACCACTGAATAGGGCTGCCTCCTTGCCACTGCCACTCAATTTTTCTCTGTCATTAGCCACCATAAGGTGTTGCAATCTCAACATCGTAATATTTGAGGATTTGTTCTGCATTTTATCTTGGTTATTGTATTCGGTATGGTGAGGTGAATAGAAAAATAGAACTGACTGATGATTGAGAAATGAGAAATGAGAAATGAGAAATGAGATTTATTTATACATAAACTACAATGCGAAGTTTGTTTTCTTTTGTTAAATGACATTGGATTAGTTTTAAAATTCTATGAAGAGGTTGCACATGGAAGGGACTGGCTATGTGTGTTACACCTTAAATTGGTTACTTGTCCTTCTTAAGCGCTATGAAATTTTTTCTTTTTTGTTTTTCTAGTAGGATAATAGGATATAGTTTTTTTTAAAACCATTTATCTCTCTTTGCAATGCGTTTGCACGCTATTACGCTACAAGGCTTCAACTACTAACGCACATATGCAACTTCCTCTGCTTAGAGTATTAGTTACTTTTTTTTCTAAGGATGTTGTTTGAGATTTGTCCAAGTGTAGGTATTTACATTAGATTCTAAATAAAGAGAAAACTATTATAAACATGAAAATATTGCAACGACTAATCACAATTTTTTTTAAGAAATTACAAAAGCTTAAGGATTTAAATATTTATCACTATTTTTTAACAAAGTTTATATTTTGTTATATATATATAAATATATATAGTATATGTAAAACTAATTTTTTTGGATATGATAGATAAATTTAAAATTTATTCATTTGTTTGCATAGATTGTGTATTCTATCAAGTATTTCGATATAATAACTTATCCAATAAAAGAATTCTCCAATATATAATATATTTATTTTAAAGATATAAATTTCAAAATGAATTTGTTAATTATCTAGATTAAAAACCAAATTTTATCCTTCCCTAAATATATAAGCGTAATACTTTATTATAAGGTCATAAATAGATAAATATATAAAATTGAATATTTGTAATAGGAACATTTAAGCAATAATACTTAAAAAAACATATGTGATTGGTTCAAAAAAAAACATAGTTGATGATGCCAATAATAGTTAATTTAGTCTTAAAATATATTTCATGTGCGAATGAATATTTATTGAAACACTATGTGTTTATTAGGGAAACTTAATATCATATATTCCCTTTCACTGTTTAGTTTCGGTTATTGTATTGTGTATGGTGAGGTGAATACAAAAATAGAACTGATTGAGAAATGAGAAATGAGATTTATTTATACATAAACTACAATGTGAAAGTTTGTTTTCTTTTGTTAAATGACATTGGATTAGTTTTAAAATTCTATGAAGAGGTTGCACATGGAAGGTACGGGCTATGTGTGTTACATGCACCTTAAATTGATTACTTGTCTTTCTTAAGCGCTATTGTTTCTTTTTTGTTTTTCTAGTTGGATAATAGGATATAGTTTTTATAATACCATTTATCTCTCTTTGCAATGCGTTTGCACACTATTACGCTACGAGGCTTCAACTACTCATATGCAACTTCCTCTGTTTAGAGTATTAGTTACTTCTTTTTTAAGGATGTTGTTTGAGATTTGTCCAAGTGTAGGTATTTACATTAGATTCTAAATAAAGAGAAAACTATTATAAACATGAAACTATTGCAACGACTAATCACAAAAATTTGTAAGCAATTACAAAAGCTTAAGGATTTAAATATTTGTCACTATGTTTTTAACAAAGTTTATATTTTGTTATATATATATATATATATATATATATATATATATATAGTATATGAAAAACTAATTTTTTTGGATATGATAGATAAATTTAAAATTTATTCATTTCTTGTGCGATTGAGTATTTATTGAAACACTACTTGTTTATTAGGGAAACTTAATATCATATATTCCCTTTCACTGTTTAGTTTCGGTTAGATATTATTAACAAATTTATATAAAAAAAATTGTAGTAAAAAAATAAATCGGCAGAGTAAATTATGTGGAAAAGTCTTTGTTTTAATGGACAATATATTTACTCATTGTTTAAATTAGTCCAAGACTATAAGTGATGGTTGAGAGCCAAAAGGAGAGAATGTGTTAGGAGAGGATTCGGATCCATGTACGATTGATAAGCAAAATAAATTGGTCGAGTTGATGGTTTAGTTTTAAGGAAAATTGCAAAATGATTGTAACAGTAAAATGGTGCAGTGAAATCAATCGGCTTTGAAACAGCTGATGAGTAGACAAAAAATGCATGGAGCATACATCAAAATGGATGCAAAGGAGCATGAGAGCAAATGTACACATTGATTGGGGCGAAACTTGTCAGTAGGCATGTGAAGAGAAGTTGGTATGATGCTGGTGGGCGGAAAATATATGCAAGTATACATAGTCACACAAGTAATAAAGTGATAAGAAATGTCGAACCCACAGGGATTATGTATTGTAAAGTTTTGTTTATTAGAGTGTACACTTAGTGTGTCTACACTATGCACTATTTTGGTTTGGAGTTTTTCAAAGTAAAAACAATATAAACAGTAAAGAGTGTAAGGAATCAGTTAGATAAAGTAGTTGAGATGTTTTCACCAAGTAATTTACTTCTAAGTGTTATAGTGGAGTATGTAGTGTTCCACACTGGATGCAGCTGCATCAGTCTGTGTCTGTCAGCACTTTCTTCAGAGTTTTATTATAAGCTCTTATGATCTTTGTTTTTTACAGTAAAGAAAGGAGTATCAATACCTCTCTATGATCCAAGTTGCTAAATATGTTCACTCTTGTCTCTTAAGTTCCCACTGTATCATCCTAGAAACTATGTTATCCTATGTCTAGGACTTAACATGGTTTTAACAATCAAATCTTTATTAAAACTAGTTCAATAAAGAAGTTGTTATAAACTCTTATTCCTATTAATTCTTGAGTACATAAATGTGACCCATGTCTGTTGCCACAAGTTTAACCTATTCCAAAGTGATCAATTCCAGAATAAGTGTTGAAAGAAGTATCACACAAGAATTAAAATGCATACACTACATAAATCATAATAACATACTTAGAAATCCATTTACAAAGTTATAACATCTCAACTTAAGGGAATTTAGCTCATGTTACTCATTATATAATAGAGAAAATCTGCAAAGAGCATAATCAAATGAGTAATATATCAAAAGAACTTAAAAGGAGATAGATTACTCGAATAGAAGATCTTTTGCATGAGTTTCCCAATTTGAAGTACAATATGAGTTCCTTACACAAGTTTACTTCAAGTAGAAGTGAAGGGAGTGGTTGTCAAGCACCTCCTTACCTTCCTTCTCTTCAGAAACGTAAAGAAAAACTAAAACTAAACTAAACTAAACTAAAACTAAGTGATCCTTTTCAGAAACAAATGAAGAAATACAAATGAATGATTCAGGATTGTTTGTAGGTGAAGATATGGCTTCTATTTATAGGCTTGGAAGCTTTCCTCCCTTGAGGGGTTTCCTTAGGCGCGTATGATTCAACTGAGGGGACCAACCTTGGATAAAATCAGACAACCAATGAAGCAAATAGCTCAGTTGTGGTCGCTTGCATGCATAACATAAGGTGTGGTCCTTTGGAGAAGTGCCACATGTCTCTTTAGATAGATGAGCCTTGCAACTTGATTTTTATGTTTATCGCCGACTTCTGCAAGTGGCTATGCTCCAGGTGACTAGGCATGACGTCACAATTCAAGTGTGGAAGCATCAAAATGGTCCTTGGATGTTTTGGTGCAAACTGCTAGATTCTGCAGGTGTAGGCAGTGTTTCCACTCCTAGAGTTGGCAGTGTTTCCACTCCTGGTGTTGGCAGTGTTTCCACTCCTACAGTTGCTGCACTGAACAAAAACATCAAACCTAACAAGAAATGTGTATTTATGCCTAGTTATTTATCCTAATCATTTGGATCTCTAAAATGTTGTTTCTTAATAAATAAACTATATTTATATATTAATGTACTTGAAAATAAACAATAACCTAAGTAAAATAGATGAATAACTCTATATAAAATAGATTTATCAGATGCTCGCACCATTAATGTGTAGCAAAGACAGTTGCACATTAATGGGAAATGCTAAAGTCTCGCAAATTAGAGATAGCTAGTGCAACATATTCTAAAAAAGAGCATCGAGAAATTCACTTTTTGCGAACGGGCTGACCGTATGGCATTATCCTCTGAATTAATTCGAGGGGACATAGCATCAATAACATGATCAAAATCACCTTGACATTCTGTGTAATGTGATGGAAATTGGGAGCGAGACAGGTTGCAAATCTCATTATGTCAATCCAATATCACTGGGAGTCTTTTGAATTTAATTATTTTTTTCACATAAGAGAATATTATGTGTCAGCCTAATCAATAATCACCTACTAATGTTTCTTTTTAAAATAAAGTCAAAAAATCACATGAAAATTTCAAAAAATATATTGATGCTGACGCATGGTTAATTAATGAGATACACAAATAACTACGTACAATATCACTAAAATCACTCAGTGTAAATAAGAGAAAACTATTATAAACATGAAACTATTGCAACGACTAATCACAAAAATTTATAAGCAATTACAAAAGCTTAAGGATTTAAATATTTGTCATTATTTTTTTAACAAAGTTTATATTTTGTTATATATATATATATATATATATATAGCATATGTAAAACTAAAGTTTTTGGATATGATAGATAAATTTAAAATTTATTCATTTCTTGTGCGATTGAATATTTATTGAAACACTACTTGTTTACTTTCGGTTAGATATTATTAACAAATTTATATAAAAAAAATTGTAGTAAAAAAATAAATCGGGAGAGTAAGTTATGTGGAAAATTCATTGTTTTAATGGACAATATATTTACTCATTGTTTAAATTAGTCCAAGACTATAAGTGATGGTTGAGAGACAAAAGGAGAGAATGTAATAGGAGAGGATTCGGATCCATGTACGATTGATAAGCGAAATAAATTGGTTGAGTTGATGGTTTAGTTTTAAGGAAAATTGCAAAAAGATTGTAACAGTAAAATGGTGCAGTGAAATCAATCGGCTTTGAAACAGCTGATGAGTAGACAAAAAAATTCATGGAGCATACATCAAAATGGCTGCAAAGGAGCATGAGAGCTAATGTACACATTGATTGGGGCGAAACTTGTCAGTAGGCACATGAAGAGAAGTTGGTATGATGCTCGCACCAATGTGTAGCAAAGGCAGTTGCACATTAATGGGAAATGCTAAAGTCTCACAAATTAGAGATAGCTAGTGCAAAATATTCTAAAAAAGAGCATCGAGAAATTCACTTTTCTGTGAACGGGCTGACAAGATGGCATTATCCTCTGAATTAATTCGAGGACATAGCATCAATAACATGATCAAAATCACCTTGACTTTTCGTGTAATGTGATGGAAATGGGGGAGCGAGACAAAGTTGCAAATCTCATTATGTCAATCCAATATCACTGGGAGTCTTTTGAATTTAATTATTTTTTTCACATAAGAGAATATTATGTGTCAGTCTAATCAATAATCACCTACTAATGTTTCTTTTTAAAATAAAGTCAAAAAATCACATGAAAATTTCAAAAAATATATTGATGCTGACGCATGGTTAATTAATGAGATACACAAATAACTACGTACAATATCACTAAAATCACTCAGTGTACATTACAATTTGGGAAATTTCAAACTCTTCTTATTCATAAAGAGCAAAAAAAAAATTCCCAGAATTATAATTTCGGTGAAATTACAAAAACTAGTTTGCTGGTGGTTAGACACTACACATCTAAATTTTTTGAATTTTTTCTCAAAAGGGATGAAGATTCCTGCTAAACATATTCACATTGGAGAATAGCCCAACCAAGTTTTGCTTATAAGGCAAGAACGATTTTCGTCTATTGGTCTCTTTTCTCATTCTATTCAGCATATAAAGTTTCTCATGAGCTGATAATTTGATTTTGCGCTTTCCTCCATTTCCCTTCTTTATAGGGACGTTTTCTAGCTTTTCAACATTATGCTTTTCAGGTATATGAGGATTCAAGAAAACAAAACCATCCCCACCATCGCTATTACTCCGGATTTTCATGTCTCGTCGAAATCTCCATAATTTTGAAAATCCGGTTGAATTGCTTTTCTTGCAATTGTCATTTGAAGTCGTCACTTCCAGCATTGTCATATTTTCTGATGGCTCATTGTGTAGCTCTTTTGAGACACTACTGGATTTCGAGCAAAAACTGTTTTGTTGTTCAACAAAAAGTTTCTTTAGCGGAGCTCGGAGATGTGAGCCAGACACTTTACTGTCATTACTGAAGATAAAAGATTGTTCAAATGCTTGGAAGGTTGAACGGATTTTTCCATTGTCAAAGATCTCATCAGCGAAGACGAACCTTTCTTTGGAATTGGTGCATGCAAAACTAAACTCTTGTTCCCCACTATTTTCTTCATCGTGGTTGTGAGTTTCTTCGCGTATATTGCTATGTAGATCAAGTTTTTGGGAAATAGGAGCAAACTCATCTGAATCGAAGAAGGAACGAGGCACTGATAGAATTGATAGTGCTTGCAATCTCAACATCGTAATATTTGAGGTTTTGTTCTGCATTTTGTCTTGGTTATTGTATTGTGTGTGGTGAGGTGAATACAAAAATAGAACTGATTGAGAAATGAGAAATGAGATTTATTTATACATAAACTACAATGTGAAAGTTTGTTTTCTTTTGTTAAATGACATTGGATTAGTTTTAAAATTCTATGAAGAGGTTGCACATGGAAGGTACGGGCTATGTGTGTTACATGCACCGTAAATTGGTTACTTGTCTTTCTTAAGCGCTATTGTTTCTTTTTTGTTTTTCTGGTTGGATAATAGGATATAGTTTTTTTAAAACCATTTATCTCTCTTTGCAATGTGTTGTCACACTATTATGCTACACGGCTTCAACTACTCATATGCAACTTCCTCTGTTTAGATTATTAGTTACTTCTTTTTTAAGGATGTTGTTTGAGATTTGTCCAAGTGTAGGTATTTACATTAGATTCTAAATAAAGAGAAAACTATTATAAACATGAAACTATTGCAACGACTAATCACAAAAATTTGTAAGCAATTACAAAAGCTTAAGGATTTAAATATTTGTCACTATTTTTTTAACAAAGTTTATATTTTGTTATATATATATATATATAGCATATGTAAAACTAAAGTTTTTGGATATGATAGATAAATTTAAAATTTATTAATTTCTTGTGCGATTGAATATTTATTGAAACACTACTTGTTTACTAGGGAAACTTAATATCATATATTCCCTTTCACTGTTTAGTTTCGGTTAGATATTATTAACAAATTTATATAAAAAAATTGTAGTAAAAAATAAATAAAAGCAGAGTAAAATTATGTGGAAAATTCATTGTTTTAATGGACAATATATTTACTCATTGTTTAAATTAGTCCAAGACTATAAGTGTTGGTTGAGAGACAAAAGGAGAGAATGTATTAGGAGAGGATTGGATCCATGTACGATTGATAAGAAAAATAAATTGGTTGACTTGATGGTTAGTTTTAAGAAAAATTGCAAAAAGATTGTAACAGTAAAATGGTGCAGTGAAATCAATCGGCTTTGAAACAAATTGATGATGAGAGAAAAAAATGCATGTAGCATACATCAAAATGGCTGCAAAGGAGCATGAGAGCAAATGTACACATTGATTGGGGCGAAACATGTCAGTAGGCACGTGAAGAGAAGTTGGTATGATGCTCGCACCAATGTGTAGCAAAGGCAGTTGCACATTTATGGGAAATGCTAAAGTCTCACAAATTAGAGATAGCTAGTGCAAAATATTCTAAAAAAGAGCATCGAGAAATTCACTTTCTGCGAACGGGCTGACAGTATGGCATTATCCTCTTAATTAATTCGAGGGGACATAGCATCAATAACATGATCAAAATCACCTTGACTTTCTTTGTAATGTGATGGAAATGGGGGAGCGAGAGACAGTTGCAAATCTCATTATGTCAATCCAATATCACTGGGAGTCTTTTGAATTTAATTATTTTTTTCACATAAGAGAATATTATGTGTCAGTCTAATCAATAATCACCTACTAATGTTTCTTTTTAAAATAAATTCAAAAAATCACATGAAAATTTCAAAAAATATATTGATGCTGACGCATGGTTAATTAATGAGATACACAAATAACTACGTACAATATCACTAAAATCACTCAGTGTACATTACAATTTGGGAAATTTCAAACTCTTCTTATTCATAAAGAGCAAAAAAAATTCCCAGAAATATAATTTCGGTGAAATTACAAAAACTAGTTTGCTGGTGGTTAGACACTACACATCTAAATTTTTTGAATTTTTTCTCAAAAGGGATGAAGATTCCTGCTAAACATATTCACATTGGAGAATAGCCCAACCAAGTTTTGCTTATAAGGCAAGAACAATTTTCGTCTATTGGTCTCTTTTCTCATTCTATTCAGCATATAAAGTTTCTCGTGAGCTGATAATTTGATTTTGCGCTTTCCTCCATTTCCCTTCTTTATAGGGACGTTTTCTAGCTTTTCAACATTATGCTTTTCAGGTATATGAGGATTCAAGAAAACAAAACCATCCCCACCATCGCTATTACTCCGGATTTTCATGTCTCGTCGAAATCTCCATAATTTTGAAAATCCGGTTGAATTGCTTTTCTTGCAATTGTCATTTGAAGTCGTCACTTCCAGCATTGTCATATTTTCTGATGGCTCATTGTGTAGCTCTTTTGAGACACTACTGGATTTCGAGCAAAAACTGTTTTGTTGTTCAGGATTCAGGATTGTTTGTAGGTGAAGATATGACTTCTATTTATAGGCTTGGAAGCTTTCCTCCCTTGAGGGGTTTCCTTAGGCGCGTATGATTCAACTGAGGGGACCAACCTTGGATAAAATCAGACAACCAATGAAGCAAATAGCTCAGTTGTGGTCGCTTGCATGCATAACATAAGGTGTGGTCCTTTGGAGAAGTGCCACATGTCTCTTTAGATAGATGAGCCTTGCAACTTGATTTTTATGTTTATCACCGACTTCTGCAAGTGGCTCTGCTCCAGGTGACTAGGCATGACGTCACAATTCAAGTGTGGAAGCATCAAAATGGTCCTTGGATGTTTTGGTGCAAACTGCTAGATTCTGCAGGTGTAGGCAGTGTTTCCACTCCTAGAGTTGGCAGTGTTTCCACTCCTGGTGTTGGCAGTGTTTCCATTCCTACAGTTGCTGCACTGAACAAAAACATCAAACCTAACAAGAAATGTGTATTTATGCCTAGTTATTTATCCTAATCATTTGGATCTCTAAAATGTTGTTTCTTAATAAATAAACTATATTTATATATTAATGTACTTGAAAATAAACAATAACCTAAGTAAAATAGATAAATAACTCTATATAAAATAGATTTATCAGATGCTCGCACCATTAATGTGTAGCAAAGGCAGTTGCACATTAATGGGAAATGCTAAAGTCTCGCAAATTAGAGATAGCTAGTGCAACATATTCTAAAAAAGAGCATCGAGAAATTCACTTTTTGCGAACGGGCTGACCGTATGGCATTATCCTCTGAATTAATTCGAGGGGACATAGCATCAATAACATGATCAAAATCACCTTGACTTTCTGTGTAATGTGATGGAAATTGGGAGCGAGACAGGTTGCAAATCTCATTATGTCAATCCAATATCACTGGGAGTCTTTTGAATTTAATTATTTTTTTCACATAAGAGAATATTATGTGTCAGCCTAATCAATAATCACCTACTAATGTTTCTTTTTAAAATAAAGTCAAAAAATCACATGAAAATTTCAAAAAATATATTGATGCTGACGCATGGTTGTTGCGCCCGAAAAAGTCCCCGAGGGAGAACCTTCCTCGTTTACAACTTTTCTAAAAAGAAATCTTTCAATGAAGCCGCCACTAACATTTATTAAGGAAAATATTAGGAAAACCTTTTGGAAAGCAATTGGTCTTTC
Source organism: Oxytropis ochrocephala (assembly GCA_020916435.1). Classification (NCBI taxonomy): domain Eukaryota; kingdom Viridiplantae; phylum Streptophyta; class Magnoliopsida; order Fabales; family Fabaceae; genus Oxytropis; species Oxytropis ochrocephala. The sequence continues at coordinate 44,306,545 of CM037088.1, read as the reverse complement.
GAAAACTCAGAGATGTAGGTTCGGGGGTCGGTTAGGTGTGGGGAAGGTATTAGCACCCCACACCTCCTTTCTACCGAAAGGGAACCATTAATTCGATGTGTGGTTTGGATTGTTTGATTTGAAATAAATCGTTCTACTTCTTTTCTTTTCCTTTTTATTTGAAAGAGTTTTTTAGAAAACAAGGGAGAAAGAAATCTTTTTGGGATCTTTGAAAAGTGAAACTAAACTAAGATTTTTTAAAAGAGTGCTTTACGGGATGTGACCCGCTCCTACGTACCCTCAATGAGATGAGGGATCAAAGCTACGTAGTTCTTGTTTCTTAATCTCGAGAAAATCTGTGTTTTGTCTTTATCTTATCTTTTGGGTTTTGGAAATATGACTCAAGCGTTCATGAATACCAAACAAGCAATGGCTTCGAGTGGCGTTCATTACTAACTTGAAAGAAAAGTGTTGGAACCGATAATCAGTCGAGCAATTACTCAAGTGATTACTAGTTGCAACGTTTTATTATCTTTTTTGAAAATGTTTTGGAAAAGGATGAGTCTTAGTGATAATTACCACTAATGGCTCATATCATTTTTAGGAAATTTGAATTGGGTTTTGTTGTTTAATTAATGTGTGGGAGCTTTCATAATAGTCAAACAAGCAAAGGCTTGAGTGACTATCACTAATAACTCCTCATTAACGATCAAACAAGCAATGGCTTGAGTGATGGCTAATGATTTGTTTATGAAAAAGATGCCTTAGGTTTTTATTAGAAAAACAAGTGATTTCAAGTTTGAAAAGAAATAGAACATTTCAAATCTTTTCAAGTCCAAACCAAGGCAACAATTAGAACACAAGTAAAGCAAACATAAAGAATACTCACAAGTTGCTATGCACAATTGAATGCATGATTATGAAAGCATGTGCATGAGTATACAATTATGGAATGCAAGGTATAGCATTAATGAATGCATGATTATATAATAATGAATGTAAGACATAGCATTAATGAATGCATGATCATAGAATAATGAATGCAAGACATAATATTAAGGGGTGCATGAACATGTTAAGAGAGTATGAGAATGCAAGAGGCATAGGCACATATGGATGCATGAACATGTAAGCACAAGTGATAAAATGCAAAGTGTAAAAATGTTTTGGGTATTTTTGCAAATAGACAAGTAGTAAAACTTTTAGTAAAAAGTTAATGAATGGTAAAGTAAAAATGCATGAGGTGAATGGTAATTACTTAATGAGATGGTAAAGTAAAAATGCATGAGGTGAATGGTAATTATTTAATGAGATGGTAAAGTAAAAATGCATGAGGTGAATGGTAATTATTTAATGAGATGGTAAAGTAAAAACATGCATTAATGGTAGAAAAGGTTAAAAACACCTTAACACATTTATACTCATCTACACAAGATCATGCAACACAATTTTAGCACAAAGATGAGCATCAAAAAGGCCTCTAAGGCCGAACCCTATATGAACATAATAACAAATCATTTCATGCTAAAAAATCATAATCAACACATAGGACAAATTGTGCAAATCAAACATTTCAAGCATTTTATTTACATAAATCAAAGAGAAAAGAAAGCAAACATAAACCCTAATTTCTATAGACCCAAAACCGAAACTTCTAGACCCATACATCAAGCCAAAGTTCAAATTGCAAGTCATGATGTGAACAAAAGATGCATACAATATGTGAAAATTCTTTATTCATGGAAAAGTGAAAATGAGTATGAAAATGCAAAAAACACATGGCTAAAACACAAGAACACTCTCATCAAGGCCAAGGGCTCACTTCAAACACCCAAGGCTCCCAATGTCCTTGACATAGTGTTTGAAATGAGCCCTCTAAGCCTCTTTGAGAGAGAGGAAAGAGGAGTAGAAGAAGATTTACATGTTAATAATTGAAAATGCAAGGGATAATAGGCTTACCTCAAGAAATAACTAGAAAAGGAATGAAGATGTGAAATAGGAGCAAGAACACTTGAGGGAACACCTCCAACAATCTAGATCCTCACGCAAATCCTCTTCCTTGGGTGGATTTTTATGAAACTTGGATGATTATGGAAGCTTGGAAAGAGAGTTATTGAATAAATGAAAGATTATCAAGCTTTGGTATTTGATGATTGAAGAAATTATGGAGAGAATATGGTGGAGAGGATTTCGGCCAAAAGGGAGGAGAGGAGGAGAGGTTGGTTGCTAGGGTAAAAATGAGAGTCTGTGTGTGTGCTAGGTCTTATTTTGGGCTTTTATATGAAGTGAAAACTTAAAGGGTAATTAGGACAATGTAACTCTTGCAAACCAATAGGATTTGAGATAAATTTTGAATCAAGGGTCAAGATGCAAGATCACATGGATTGAGGGTAATAAAATGAGGAGAGAGAGGGCTGGGTGTGCAGCATAAGGAGAGGTGGTGAAGGATAAGCTCAATTACAAAATTGTATTTTTCTACAAAGCTTATTACACAAGTGCCATTTTTTTTCAAATGAAAGGTGAGGATTGATTTTCACACTTGAATGGATGGCCATGATTTAATACAATTTGCAAGCAATAAAAATAAATGAAAATGGGGTAATCATGGGCTGTTATGCGCAGCTATGTAGTGGAGAGTGAGTGGAATTGCAAATTGTACTATTATTCTTATCCTTAATTCAAAAGAGTATAGAATATTCCCTTCTAGATCATTCTTCCTAGTTCATGCCATTTTGGGCCATATCCTATGATTCAATGATTGGGCTCTGAATTTTATGATCTCACCAATCCCAAAATTGATTTATTTACCCCACCTCAAAGGAAAAGACCATTTTACCCCTCCATCCAAAAACTAGGTTTTTAGGCAAAAAGGTTTAATATTTATGCACAAAAATAATCACAATGGAGCACAAATATCTCTTCAATAAATCATTGATGATTATTCAAGGCTTTTGGGACAAAAGACCGCTTTTATCGTGAAATGACCAAAATGCCCTTTCACTCTAAAAACCCTAGTTTTTGCCTGAAACACATTTCCACTTCAAAAATGATTTTTCTCCCTAGGAGTGACCTCTAGTACCTTGAAATGCATGTTGGACGACTTGTTTTGAGGAATTGTCCCTTATTTGTGAAATGACCAAAATACCCTTTTTCATTGAAAAACCCTAATTTGTTTAAAAAGTGCATTCCAACTCCAAAAATGATTTTAGAAACTTTGAAATGACTTTAGAAACCTAAATGCAATGCATGGTGTTTTTTACTTTTTAATTTAATTATTTTTGGGAGAAAATTAGGGTTTTGACCTAGGCCGGACAAAATTGGGGTATGACAGCTGCCCCTCTTTATTTGGATTTTATCAAGAAATATGAATCGCGCAAGACATATTTCGAAGATAAAATATAAATAAAGAATTCAAAAATCATGCCAACAATTTTGTCCATTTGGGGAAACTCGGATTTTTTTTTTTTTTTTTTTTTTTTTTTTTTTTTTGAATACTTGAGTGATCAATTCAAGCGTCCTATTGTGATGACTACTTCGAATGCACATCCGACTTAGCCTTCTATATTTTGAAAAAGCAGTAAATGAACACTTAGCGCGTCTTTGTGAGAAAAGTTAAAAGGGGTACTGGCGTCTTTGGCGATAAATGGGCACTTGGCGTCGCGAAAAGCGGTAAAATGCCCGGGTTGCCTAAAACTCGTAATCCTTAAACGAACTCTTGGCGAATCCGAGTTTGCGCGGCTTGGAGGAGCACGTTTCTGAAATCTTTGGTCTTTCGAGCGGCCGGGGATCGTTATCGGCTCGAATCGATATACGATCAAATCTACGGCGCCCATCGTATCTTAGGTCGATACAACTATTCCACGCGCCTTGCATGGGGTTGCGGTCCATCGCGTTGCTCGTGATACGATGTGAGACCTCTCTTTTGCACACTTGGGCGCTCTCTTTTCTCTTCGTGCGCTGGACGCTCTCTTTTCCTTTTCTCTTTTCTCTTTCTTCCTTTTCGATTTTTTTTTTTTCTCCTTTGCGCGCTTGGACGCTCTCTTTTCTTTTTCTCCTTTCGATCTTTTCTCCTTTTTGCGCTTGGACGCTCTCTCTTTTCTTTTTCTTTTCTCTTTCTTCTTTTCTCGATTTTTTCTCCTTCTTGCGCGCTTGGACGCTCTCTTTTCTTTTTCTCTTTTCTCTTTCTTCTTTTCGATGTTTTTCTTTTGCGCGCTTGGACGCTCTCTCTTTTCTTTTTTTCTTTTCTTTCTTTCTTTCTCGATCTTTTTTCTCTTTTGCGCGCTTGGATGCTCTCTTTTCTTTTTCTCTTTTCTCTTTCTTCCTTTCTGATCTTTTCTTTTTGCGCGCTTAAACGCTCTCTTTTCTTTTTTTTTTTTTTTACTGAGGGTCAACACTTTAAGCGCCTACAAGGTAACAACCTAATCCCTAAGGATCCAGGCGAGCACTAAAGCCCTACATGATAACAACCTAATCCCTAGGATTAAGGCGAGCACTAAAGCCCTATATGATAACAACCTAATCCCTAAGGATCCAGGCGAGCACTAAAGCCCTAAAAGATAACAACCTAATCCCTAAGGATCCAGGCGAGCACTAAAGCCCTAAAAGATAACAACCTAATCCCTAAGGATCTAGGCGAGCACTAAAGCCCTAAAAGATAACAACCTAATCCCTAAGGATCCAGGTGAGCACTAAAGCCCTACAAACGGTCAACTTTAAGCGACCCTCACGCGCCAAGATAACTGGTTAAAGAATTTCCATATTTCGTTATGTGAGGATGCAAATGCAATGCTTTGATGCATGATATGACATGAATTTTGGGTTTTTAAACAGTTTTGATGAACATTTTTGTAATGATGAGACACGAGACTTGGATGCAAAAAGTGGAGGTGAATCTGGATCATTCTTTTTGAAAAAAAACTAATTTTGATTTAAAACCCCGGTGTTCTCAGGGTTTTTATTTACAAACAAACTCATTTATGTTTTTCTCCATTCCATGATAACTGAACTTTCAATAACAATCTTGTGCTTTCTCTATGAAACATTGCCAAGTGAACACACATGAATATGCGACGCCTTGGTGAGTGTTTAGGATGAATGCCAAGTCGCCCCAATTCAGGCCTTTGGCGATCGTGAATGAATGACTTGCCCCTCGCTGGTGGTATTGCAACCGAGAGTGTGAAAGGAATCGGAGTGAAAGAGCAAATACATAAGAACTAGTGCCACGGTGACACACAGTGAAAGGATGAATGGCCCCTGGATGGACACGAGCAGACTTTCCCGGACTAGGGTGGGCGGGTGGTGAAGAGAATGCCCCAACTTTTAGATCTGAGCGGTGTTCTCAGTGCAATTATTTGGTTTTCTACTAATGTCTTGGCCTTTGGTGTGAAAGAAACCTCACTTGGTGATCACTAAACCTTGTTTCAATGCAGCTTGAATGCGTTTGAAGTGCAAGTCTTTCTTTTTTCTGACTGTTTGTTTTTGTTCCCTCATCTCTTTTTCCTGAGGGTTTGTTTTTCCTTGATCAGCTTTCTTTTTTCTGATCATTTGTTTTTTTTTTTTTTGAGCGAACACATTGTAAACAGATAAACTTAGTTGTCCTAAGATTTAAAATTTGAGAAAACAACAACAATCAGTCATTGATCGGAATGGACTTTTCGGGGTTGTGGTGTTTTGTGGAGGAAGGATGATTGGGCTGGATGAAGTGCTTAGGGCTAATGGTAGGGTGATTTTTATTCGGCGTTGGCTGACGATCGACGATTTATGATGGTTATTTGGTTTGATGAGGTGCTTGGAAATTTTATTCCTGGCTAAGGGTTTGTGGAGAGCGGGATTCCGCGGTCAAAGGGAAGTGTTTGCGGTTTATGGAAGGAGGGGTGTATGGGAACGATGAAGTGTTTGAAGGTTTATTGAGACAAGGATCTTTTATGTTTTGTGGTAACATGTATCAGCATTTTTTTTTTTTTTTTTTTACTCGGGTGAGCCGATAAAGTGATGCAATCGCTTTTTTTTGATATTTGAGATGATCCTTGTCTAGGGTGATTTGAGGGTATATTTTTGAGTTTAGTTTTTTTCTTGGCTTAAGGTAGGTAGGAAAAGGACTTTCTGGGATTTTGGGTTCTTGACGGTATGGGGAGATGGCCATTCTTCATTTCAAATTCCGATTGCTTATTTTTCGTAAAACATGACAACAGTTCATCTATCTATATGTGTTTGCTCCTTTCTTTGCATTTGTTTTCTTTTTTTTTTTATGCCGTAACTTTTGCTCGACCGCTCTTTGCGAGTTTTCAATCCACCAGCGCTTTTTTTTTTTTTTTTTTTTTTTTGCCTAGGTCGCCCATTGCGGGTTTTCAAACTAGCGAGCTTATTTTCTTGTTATTATTATTTTCTAAAGGACTTGCCTTCGAAAGAATATGATATTAACAAGGGAAATTAGTGACCTCAAACTTGCCTCTGACATGGAGGACTTAAAGCGTTAAAATGAGCCAAAAGTCAAATATGCATGGATGGAATTATGATAAAATAGGGGCAATGATTTAACTTGAACCAAAGTGATGAAAAGGATAACTTTTATTAATGACAATCTTTGAAAAGGAAAACTGTGCCCTTATTGAAATATCCTAAGCCTTGGCAGAGCTGGAGGATTGCATTACATAAAAATGCATGACGAAAACACAAATGCTTGACGATCAACACCTCGATCCTCTTCAACTCATCGCCATCCCGACTGACGACCACGATCTCAAAGGGTTTAGTCCTTCACTTCTCTCATCAAAGGTCAACTGTTTTGTGTCAATAAGATTTTGAACCAAGCGCTTCAAAGGATGACAATTCTCGATGAGAGTGGCCAATTGCACCGAATGGAATTCACAGTGACCTTTGCATTGTATCTTCTTGGGAATGGAGGTTGGGTGGCTTCATCCCACGAGGAGAGACCAACCCATGGTTGATTAGATATTTGCACAAAATCGAAGTGTATGACATAGGAATGGGGTCGCATCGACGTGACTTTCCTTGTCCCACTATAGCATTGATTCCTCCGTTTTTCTTTGCGGGCAAATCATTAGCATTGTTGGCGCCAGTAGGGTTGCAGGGAATTCTTCCTCTTTTCATCCCGACTTCAAGCCTTGCCCCTACTTTGATCACATCTGAGAAGCTTGAGGACCCACTTCCAACCAGACGTTCATAGAAAACAACTGGGAGAGTCTCCATGAACATAGACACTATTTCCTTCTCGCCGGTGGTGGCTTCACAGGCACCGTATTTCTCCATCTTTGAGCATATTCCTTAAAGGACTCATGATCTTTCTTGCTCATATCTCGCAAATTTGAATCCGATCCGGAGCCATGTCTTTGTTGTATTCGTACTCCTTTAAGAAAGCCTCGTAAAGGTCCTTCCAACCGTGGATGTCGAGAAGGTCGCAGAATCGCATGTACCAATCCGAGAGATGCCCGGTTAAGTCACATCATCGAAGTAGTGGATGAGCGATTTGTCGTCGTGATTGTATGCGGTCATCCTTCCTTGAGCGTACATGGTTATGTGTCTATTTGGGGGCATTTGGTACCACAATATTGGTCAAAGACCCAGCACCTTCATCTTTGGGAATAACCAAGTCCGAACAAGACATAGATCACGGGCGTCTTTAGCTTTGGTTTTGAATCCTCTATGGTTTTCAAGCGCTTTTCCAACTCATGCAATCGATCTCTGGTTGAGAATTCTCGAATAGGTGACCTTGAGGATCACCATTCACATTGAAAATAGAAACCTCATGTGGATCAAGACTCTCCCGGGCGTGAGCGGGATGATTGACCCCAAATCCCGGATGAGGACTAGCGATCCACGGCAGCGGTCCCGAGGTAGGAAGGATGGGTGCAGCCCCTCCCGGGTTTACGGCATGCAGAGAGCCGGTAGTGGCCCCATTTTTCAAAGCTTGCGGGACGTCCATCATTTTGATCATCTCGCATTCTTATCGCATCCATCCGCATTTCTATCACCCCGACTTTATTATTTAACGATCGATTCTCTTGGACTAGTGCTCGATTCCCTTGGGCTAGCCGCTTGAGGACTTCCACAATCGGGTTATCCGGACTGAATTGCCGAGACTCTCAATCACTAGGTTTCCTTGATTGGTTGCCATGAATCTTGAGGATCGAAGTTCTTTGTTGACAAACCGGTTGACTCTCTTCCTTAAGACAGACACATGACATGAGCATATGGATGAAAGAAATGATGAAGCATGTTCACTAAAGGCATGTTTCACAAAGAGTTAACACCGATTAGGACAGGATAGGAATTTTGACGAACTTCTTCTTGATCATTTATCGAGGAATGGAGGAGATGCAAAATTTTTATTTTCTATTATATTTTTTCTATTTATTTTTTGAAAGAATGACTATTTCGCAAAGCCGTCTCGTCTCTCACCAAAACCTTTATTGTATGTGAAAACATTATATATGCAAATGCGTGGAAACATGATCACTTGAAAAGCGCAATTATTCTAAGAGGTTTTTGTGATTTTGATGCAAAATGAAACGCAGCGTTTTGAATGATGTGAGAAAGACACTTTTTCAAAATGAAATTTTATTTGTTATGCTTGTGGGGTGGACCCGCTCCTACGTATCCTCCTTGAGGAATCAAAGCGCACGTAGTTCTCACTCGTGTCTTTTTTGAAATAATGCTTATGCATGAATGCCATGTTTTGGATGAACTTGGCGAGGAGCTTTTCCTCTTTTTGATTATAAATGAAATGCTTATGCTATGAAGATGATAATTGTTTTTTTTTTTTTATGTAATGAAATGGAATGCATGATACTAGCAATTATTTTTAGTGCGTGGAAAGATATGATTCTTGTGAAAATGCATGCAAAATGAGATGTTAATGTATTATTTTTTCATGATTTGTGAAAAAGGAAAACAATAATGCATGAGACGCGACACGATTTTTTGGATCTTTCGAGACGATTAGGGGAAAAAGCCTTCGTGAATGGAAATTCACACGTGCGGAGAATGCACTCCTAACAAACCTTAATGAGATAGAGAAAAAATGCATGTATGAATTTTATCAAGTTTTTGTTTTATGCAATGCGGGGATGTATGCAAATGACGATGATGCTTTATCCAAATGCAAGGTTAAAAAAACTTTATTTGCGATAACTCAGGTTTCCTTTTTAGAAAGTACGGACCGTACACTGCTTCATATAGACCGGTAGGAAGAAAGCTACAGAGGTAACTCTTTCTTTCCCTTTTTCTTTGAAAATAAAGTGGGTCATATGTCGCTTTGTACGGAACGGCAAAAGAAAAGGCTACAATGGCAACCCTTTCTTTTCTTTTTTTTTTGAAAATCCTCTTTTTTTTTTTTAGGAAAGACATGTCTAAACTACAATGCAACACACAATTTGTATGTCCTCGTGTCCTACAAAGGCGGGAATCCTAAGTTCTAGGGCAACTTCAAAGGTTCCTTCCATGTAGTTCTAATTCACACCCTCACAATGGCAACCAGAGCTGTAGAATCCTCATGCCGACATCCACAAATGTAGAGAACTACCAAGTGTGAAGCGTCATGAGAAAGCGTACTCTGGTTGAGACTTTCATGAGTGTCGAGATGGACAAAGGTCTCGAATGATGCGATCACTAATCGTCTCCACTCTCCTAGGTATTTGTTGGATCCGGGTATAGAGCCCACTCATAACATACAAAATGTAAGGTGTGAAAGTGTGTGATTGAGGACATACTTTCTAAAATCTACCCTCCCCACCTGCAAGGAAAAAGCGGCCACCCGGATAGAAGCAAACAAAGAACATGTCGTCTACCCTAAGGTTTAGCATCACTTCAAAACAAATGAACTAACCTAAGGTGTCATCAACAACCATATATAGCTTACCTCAAGAAAAGGAGCAGAGAAAAAGGGATTATAATAGATGGGGAAAGCATGCATAATTACAAGCATATGAAGAAAGAAAAGGAAAAAGGTAAGGAAATGAAGAAGTAAACGAAAAATAATTCAAATCAAACATTTTGAACCACACATCGGATTAATTAGGCTTGACCCACTTTTTTTTTTTAAAAAAATTCCCCGATGAAGTCTCTCTTTATTGCTGCGCTGAAAAAGTCCCGAGGAGAACCTTCCTCGTTTACAACTTTTCTAAAAAGAAATCTTTCAATGAAGCCGCCACTAACATTTATTAAGGAAAATATTAGGAAAACCTTTTGGAAAGCAATTGGTCTTTGAAAAACTCGAGAGATGTAGGTTTGGGAATTCGGTTAGGTGTGGGGAAGGTATTAGCACCCCACACCTCCTTTCTACCGAAAGGGAACCATTAATTCGATGTGTGGTTTGGATTGTTTGATTTGAAATAAATCGTTCTACTTCTTTTCTTTTCCTTTTTATTTGAAAGAGTTTTTTAGAAAACAAGGGAGAAAGAAATCTTTTTGGGATCTTTGAAAAGTGAAACTAAACTAAGATTTTTTAAAAGAGTGCTTGACGGGATGTGACCCGCTCCTACGTACCCTCAATGAGATGAGGGATCAAAGCTACGTAGTTCTTGTTTCTTAATCTCGAGAAAATCTGTGTTTTGTCTTTATCTTATCTTTTGGGTTTTGGAAATATGACTCAAGCGTTCATGAATACCAAACAAGCAATGGCTTCGAGTGGCGTTCATTACTAACTTGAAAGAAAAGTGTTGGAACCGATAATCAGTCGAGCAATTACTCAAGTGATTACTAGTTGCAACGTTTTATTATCTTTTTTGAAAATGTTTTGGAAAAGGATGAGTCTTAGTGATAATTACCACTAATGGCTCATATTATTTTTTAGGAAATTTGAATTGGGTTTTTGTTGTTTAATTAATGTGTGGGAGCTTTCATAATAGTCAAACAAGCAAAGGCTTCGAGTGACTATCACTAATAACTCCTCATTAACGATCAAACAAGCAATGGCTTCGAGTGATGGCTAATGATTTGTTTATGAAAAAGATGCCTTAGGTTTTTTATTAGAAAAACAAGTGATTTCAAGTTTGAAAAAGAAATAGAACATTTCAAATCTTTTCAAGTCCAAACCAAGGCAACAATTAGAACACAAGTAAAGCAAACATAAAGAATACTCACAAGTTGCTATGAACAATTGAATGCATGATTATGAAAGCATGTGCATGAGTATACAATTATGGAATGCAAGGTATAGCATTAATGAATGCATGATTATATAATAATGAATGTAAGACATAGCATTAATGAATGCATGATCATAGAATAATGAATGCAAGACATAATATTAAGGGGTGCATGAACATGTTAAGAGAGTATGAGAATGCAAGAGGCATAGGCACATATGGATGCATGAACATGTAAGCACAAGTGATAAAATGCAAAGTGTAAAATGTTTTGGGTATTTTTGCAAATAGACAAGTAGTAAAACTTTTAGTAAAAAGTTAATGAATGGTAAAGTAAAAATGCATGAGGTGAATGGTAATTACTTAATGAGATGGTAAAGTAAAAATGCATGAGGTGAATGGTAATTATTTAATGAGATGGTAAAGTAAAAATGCATGAGGTGAATGGTAATTATTTAATGAGATGGTAAAGTAAAAACATGCATTAATGGTAGAAAAGGTTAAAAACACCTTAACACATTTATACTCATCTACACAAGATCATGCAACACAATTTTAGCACAAAGATGAGCATCAAAAAGGCCTCTAAGGCCGAACCCTATATGAACATAATAACAAATCATTTCATGCTAAAAAATCATAATCAACACATAGGACAAATTGTGCAAATCAAACATTTCAAGCATTTTATTTACATAAATCAAAGAGAAAAGAAAGCAAACATAAACCCTAATTTCTAAAGACCCAAAACCGAAACTTCTAGACCCATACATCAAGCCAAAGTTCAAATTGCAAGTCATGATGTGAACAAAAAGATGCATACAATATGTGAAAATTCTTTATTCATGGAAAAGTGAAAATGAGTATGAAAATGCAAAAAACACATGGCTAAAACACAAGAACACTCTCATCAAGGCCAAGGGCTCACTTCAAACACCCGAGGCTCCCAATGTCCTTGACATAGTGTTTGAAATGAGCCCTCTAAGCCTCTTTGAGAGAGGAAAGAGGAGTAGAAGAAGATTTACATGTTAATAATTGAAAATGCAAGGGATAATAGGCTTACCTCAAGAAATAACTAGAAAAGGAATGAAGATGTGAAATAGGAGCAAGAACACTTGAGGGAACACCTCCAACAATCTAGATCCTCACGCAAATCCTCTTCCTTGGGTGGATTTTTATGAAACTTGGATGATTATGGAAGCTTGGAAAGAGAGTTATTGAATAAATGAAAGATTATCAAGCTTTGGTATTTGATGATTGAAGAAATTATGGAGAGAATATGGTGGAGAGGATTTCGGCCAAGAGGGAGGAGAGGAGGAGAGGTTGGTTGCTAGGGTAAAAATGAGAGAGTGTGTGTGTGCTAGGTCTTATTTTGGGCTTTTATATGAAGTGAAAACTTAAAGGGTAATTAGGACAATGTAACTCTTGCAAACCAATAGGATTTGAGATAAATTTTGAATCAAGGGTCAAGATGCAAGATCACATGGATTGAGGGTAATAAAATGAGGAGAGAGAGGGCTGGGTGTGCAGCATAAGGAGAGGTGGTGAAGGATAAACTCAATTACAAAATTGTATTTTTCTACAAAGCTTATTACACAAGTGCCATTTTGATTCAAATGAAAGGTGAGGATTGATTTTCACACTTGAATGGATGGCCATGATTTAATACAATTTGCAAGCAATAAAAATAAATGAAAATGGGGTAATCATGGGCTGTTATGCGCAGCTATGTAGTGGAGAGTGAGTGGAATTGCAAATTGTACTATTATTCTTATCCTTAATTCAAAAGAGTATAGAATATTCCCTTCTAGATCATTCTTCCTAGTTCATGCCATTTTGGGCCATATCCTATGATTCAATGATTGGGCTCTGAATTTTATGATCTCACCAATCCCAAAATTGATTTATTTACCCCACCTCAAAGGAAAAGACCATTTTACCCCTCCATCCAAAAACTAGGTTTTTAGGCAAAAAGGTTTAATATTTATGCACAAAAATAATCACAATGGAGCACAAATATCTCTTCAATAAATCATTGATGATTATTCAAGGCTTTTGGGACAAAAGACCGCTTTTATTGTGAAATGACCAAAATGCCCTTTCACTCTAAAAACCCTAGTTTTTGCCTGAAACACATTTCCACTTCAAAAATTATTTTTCTCCCTAGGAGTGACCTCTAGTACCTTGAAATGCATGTTGGACGACTTGTTTTGAGGAATTGTCCCTTATTTGTGAAATGACCAAAATACCCTTTTTCACTGAAAAACCCTAATTTGTTTAAAAAGTGCATTCCAACTCCAAAAATGATTTTAGAAACTTTGAAATGACTTTAGAAACCTAAATGCAATGCATGGTGTTTTTTACTTTTTAATTTAATTATTTTTGGGAGAAAATTAGGGTTTTGACCTAGGCCGGACAAAATTGGGGTATGACAGCTGCCCCTCTTTATTTGGATTTTATCAAGAAATATGAATCGCGCAAGACATATTTCGAAGATAAAATAGAAATAAAGAATTCAAAAATCATGCCAACAATTTTGTCCATTTGTCCATTTAAATTAGTCCAAGACTATAAGTGATGGTTGAGAGACAAAAGGAGAGAATGTATTAGGAGAGGATTCGGATCCATGTACGATTGATAAGCGAAATAAATTGGTTGAGTTGATGGTTTAGTTTTAAGGAAAATTGCAAAAAGATTGTAATGAAGAAATGGTGCGTTGAAATCAATCGGCTTTGAAACAGCTGATGAGTAGACAAAAAAATTCATGGAGCATACATCAAAATGGCTGCAAAGGAGCATGAGAGCTAATGTACACATTGATTGGGGCGAAACTTGTCAGTAGGCACGTGAAGAGAAGTTGGTATGATGCTCGCACCAATGTGTAGCAAAGGCAGTTGCACATTAATGGGAAATGCTAAAGTCTCACAAATTAGAGATAGCTAGTGCAAAATATTCTAAAAAAGAGCATCGAGAAATTCACTTTCTCGCGAACGGCCGACAAGATGGCATTATCCTCCGAATTAATTCGAGGGGACATAGCATCAATAACATGATCAAAATCACCTTGACTTTTCGTGTAATAATGATGGAAATTGGGAGCGAGACAAGTTGCAAATCTCATTATGTCAATCCAATATCACTGGGAGTCTTTTGAATTTAATTATTTTTTTCACATAAGAGAATATTATGTGTCAGTCTAATCAATAATCACCTACTAATGTTTCTTTTTAAAATAAAGTCAAAAATCACATGAAAATTTCAAAAAATATATGATGATCTTTGATTTGCATGGTTAATTAATGAGATACACAAATAACTACGTACAATATCACTAAAATCACTCAAAGTGTACATTACAATTTGGGAAATTTCAAACTCTTCTTATTCATAAAGCAAAAAAAAAAATTCCTGAATTATAATTTCGGTGAAATTACAAAAACTAGTTTGCTGGTGGTTAGACACTACACATCTAAATTTTTTGAATTTTTTCTCAAAAGGGATGAAGATTCCTGCTAAACATATTCACATTGGAGAATAGCCCAACCAAGTTTTGCTTATAAGGCAAGAACGATTTTCGTCTATTGGTCTCTTTTCTCATTCTATTCAGCATATAAAGTTTCTCATGAGCTGATAATTTGATTTTGCGCTTTCCTCCATTTCACTTCTTTATAGGGACGTTTTCTAGCTTTTCAACATTATGCTTTTCAGGTATATGAGGATTCAAGAAAACAAAACCATCCCCACCATCGCTATTACTCCGGATTTTCATGTCTCGTCGAAATCTCCATAATTTTGAAAATCCGGTTGAATTGCTTTTCTTGCAATTGTCATTTGAAGTCGTCACTTCCAAAGATTGTCATATTTTTCGATGGCTCATTGTGTAGCTCTTTTGAGACACTCATGGATTTCGAGCAAAAAGCGCTTTTGTTGTTCAACAAAAAGTTTCTTTATGAGCTTCGGAGATGTGAGCGGACACTTTCTCATCATTCATCGAAGATAAAAGATTGTTCAAATGCTTGGAAGGTTGAACGGATTTTTCCATTGTCAAAGATCTCATCAGCGAAGACGAACCTTTCTTTGGAATTGGTGCATGCAAAACTAAACTCTTGTTCCCCACTATTTTCTTCATCGTGGATGTGAGTTTCTTCGCTTATATTGCTATGTAGATCAAGTTTTTGGGAAATAGGAGCAAACTCATCTGAATCGAAGAAGGAACGAGGCACTGATAGAATTGATAGTGCTTGCAATCTCAACATCGTAATATTTGAGGTTTTGTTCTGCATTTTGTCTTGGTTATTGTATTGTGTGTGGTGAGGTGAATACAAAAATAGAACTGATTGAGAAATGAGAAATGAGATTTATTTATACATAAACTACAATGTGAAAGTTTGTTTTCTTTTGTTAAATGACATTGGATTAGTTTTAAAATTCTATGAAGAGGTTGCACATGGAAGGTACGGGCTATGTGTGTTACATGCACCGTAAATTGGTTACTTGTCTTTCTTAAGCGCTATTGTTTCTTTTTTGTTTTTCTGGTTGGATAATAGGATATAGTTTTTTTAAAACCATTTATCTCTCTTTGCAATGCGTTTGCACACTATTATGCTACAAGGCTTCAACTACTCATATGCAACTTCCTCTGTTTAGATTATTAGTTACTTCTTTTTTAAGGATGTTGTTTGAGATTTGTCCAAGTGTAGGTATTTACATTAGATTCTAAATAAAGAGAAAACTATTATAAACATGAAACTATTGCAACGACTAATCACAAAAATTTGTAAGCAATTACAAAAGCTTAAGGATTTAAATATTTGTCACTATTTTTTTAACAAAGTTTATATTTTGTTATATATATATATAGAATATGTAAAACTAAAGTTTTTGGATATGATAGATAAATTTAAAATTTATTAATTTCTTGTGCGATTGAATATTTATTGAAACACTACTTGTTTACTAGGGAAACTTAATATCATATATTCCCTTTCACTGTTTAGTTTCGGTTAGATATTATTAACAAATTTATATAATAAAAATTGTAGTAAAAAAATAAATCGGCAGAGTAAATTATGTGGAAAATTCATTGTTTTAATGGACAATATATTTACTCATTGTTTAAATTAGTCCAAGACTATAAGTGTTGGTTGAGAGACAAAAGGAGAGAATGTATTAGGAGAGGATTGGATCCATGTACGATTGATAAGAAAAATAAATTGGTTGACTTGATGGTTTAGTTTTAAGGAAAATTGCAAAAAGATTGTAACAGTAAAATGGTGCAGTGAAATCAATCGGCTTTGAAACAGCTGATGAGTAGACAAAACAATGCATGGAGCATACATCAAAATGGCTGCAAAGGAGCATGAGAGCAAATGTACACATTGATTGGGGCGAAACATGTCAGTAGGCACGTGAAGAGAAGTTGGTATGATGCTCGCACCAATGTGTAGCAAAGGCAGTTGCACATTTATGGGAAATGCTAAAGTCTCACAAATTAGAGATAGCTAGTGCAAAATATTCTAAAAAAGAGCATCGAGAAATTCACTTTCTGCGAACGGGCTGACAGTATGGCATTATCCTCTTAATTAATTCGAGGGGACATAGCATCAATAACATGATCAAAATCACCTTGACTTTCTTTGTAATGTGATGGAAATTGGGAGCGAGACAGGTTGCAAATCTCATTATGTCAATCCAATATCACTGGGAGTCTTTTGAATTTAATTATTTTTTTCACATAAGAGAATATTATGTGTCAGCCTAATCAATAATCACCTACTAATGTTTCTTTTTAAAATAAAGTCAAAAAATCAAATGAAAATTTCAAAAAATATATTGATGCTGACGCATGGTTAATTAATGAGATACACAAATAACTACGTACAATATCACTAAAATCACTCAGTGTACATTACAATTTGGGAAATTTGAAACTCTTCTTATTCATAAAGAGCAAAAAAATTCCCTAATTATAATTTCGGTGAAATTACAAAAACTAGTTTGCTGGTGGTTAGACACTACACATCTAAATTTTTTGAATTTTTTCTCAAAAGGGATGAAGATTCCTGCTAAACATATTCAGATTGGAGAATAGCCCAACCAAGTTTTGCTTATAAGGCAAGAACGATTTTCGTCTATTGGTCTCTTTTCTCATTCTATTCAGCATATAAAGTTTCTCATGAGCTGATAATTTGATTTTGCGCTTTCCTCCATTTCACTTCTTTATAGGGACGTTTTCTAGCTTTTCAACATTATGCTTTTCAGGTATATGAGGATTCAAGAAAACAAAACCATCCCCACCATCGCTATTACTCCGGATTTTCATGTCTCGTCGAAATCTCCATAATTTTGAAAATCCGGTTGAATTGCTTTTCTTGCAATTGTCATTTGAAGTCGTCACTTCCAGCATTGTCATATTTTCTGATGGCTCATTGTGTAGCTCTTTTGAGACACTCTTTGGATTTCGAGCAAAAACTGTTTTGTTGTTCAACAAAAAGTTTCTTTAGCGGAGCTCGGAGAGGTGAGCCAGACACTTTACTGTCATTACTGAAGATAAAAGATTGTTCAAATGCTTGGAAGGTTGGACGGATTTTTCCATCGTCAAAGATCTCATCAGCGAAGACGAACCTTTCTTTGGAATTGGTGCATGCAAAACTAAACTCTTGTTCCCCACTATTTTCTTCATCGTGGTTGTGAGTTTCTTCGCTTATATTGCTATGTAGATCAAGTTTTTCGGAAATAGGAGCAAACTCATCTGAATCGAAGAAGGAATGAGGCACTGATAGAATTGATAGTGCTTGCAATCTCAACATCGTAATATTTGAGGTTTTGTTCTGCATTTTGTCTTGGTTATTGTATTGTGTGTGGTGAGGTGAATACAAAAATAGAACTGATTGAGAAATGAGAAATGAGATTTATTTATACATAAACTACAATGTGAAAGTTTGTTTTCTTTTGTTAAATGACATTGGATTAGTTTTAAAATTCTATGAAGAGGTTGCACATGGAAGGTACGGGCTATGTGTGTTACATGCACCGTAAATTGGTTACTTGTCTTTCTTAAGCGCTATTGTTTCTTTTTTGTTTTTCTGGTTGGATAATAGGATATAGTTTTTTTAAAACCATTTATCTCTCTTTGCAATGCGTTTGCACACTATTACGCTACAAGGCTTCAACTACTCATATGCAACTTCCTCTGTTTAGAGTATTAGTTACTTCTTTTTTAAGGATGTTGTTTGAGATTTGTCCAAGTGTAGGTATTTACATTAGATTCTAAATAAAGAGAAAACTATTATAAACATGAAACTATTGCAACGACTAATCACAAAAATTTGTAAGCAATTACAAAAGCTTAAATATTTGTCACTATTTTTTTAACAAAGTTTATATTCTGTTATATATATATATATAGCATATTTAAAACTAATTTTTTGGATATGATAGATAAATTTAAAATTTATTCATTTCTTGTGCGATTGAATATTTATTGAAACACTACTTGTTTACTAGGAAACTTAATATCATATATTCCCTTTCACTGTTTAGTTTCGGTTAGATATTATTAACAAATTTATATAAAAAAAATTGTAGTAAAAAAATAAATCGGCAGAGTAAATTATGTGGAAAATTCATTGTTTTAATGGACAATATATTTACTCATTGTTTAAATTAGTCCAAGACTATAAGTGTTGGTTGAGAGACAAAAGGAGAGAATGTATTAGGAGAGGATTCGGATCCATGTACGATTGATAAGCAAAATAAATTGGTTGAGTTGATGGTTTAGTTTTAAGGAAAATTGCAAATAGATTGTAACAGTAAAATGGTGCAGTGAAATCAATCGGCTTTGAAACAGCTGATGAGTAGACAAAAAAATGCATGGAGCATACATCAAAATGGCTGCAAAGGAGCATGAGAGCTAATGTACACATTGATTGGGGCGAAACTTGTCAGTAGGCACGTGAAGAGAAGTTGGTATGATGCTCGCACCAATGTGTAGCAAATGCAGTTGCACATTAATGGGAAATGCTAAAGTCTCACAAATTAGAGATAGCTAGTGCAAAATATTCTAAAAAAGAGCATCGAGAAATTCACTTTCTGCGAACGGGCTGACAGTATGGCATTATCCTCTGAATTATTTCGAGGGGACATAGCATCAATAACATGATCAAAATCACCTTGACTTTCTATGTAATGTGATGGAAATTGGGAGCGAGACAGGTTGCAAATCTCATTATGTCAATCCAATATCACTCGGAGTCTTTTGAATTTAATTATTTTTTTCACATAAGAGAATATTATGTGTCAGTCTAATCATTAATCACCTACTAATGTTTCTTTTTAAAATAAAGTCAAAAAATCACATGAAAATTTCAAAAAATATATTGATGCTGACGCATGGTTAATTAATGAGATACACAAATAACTACGTACAATATCACTAAAATCACTCAGTGTACATTACAATTTGGGAAATTACAAACTCTTCTTATTCATAAAGAGCAAAAAAAAAATTCCCAGAATTATAATTTCGATGAAATTACAAAAACTAGTTTGCTGGTGGTTAGACACTACACATCTAAATTTTTTGAATTTTTTCTCAAAAGGGATGAAGATTCCTGCTAAACATATTCACATGTGAGAATAGCCCAACCAAATTTTGCTTATAAGGCAAGAACGATTTTCGTCTATTGGTCTCTTTTCTCATTCTATTATGCATATAAAGTTTCTCGTGAGCTGATAATTTCGTTTTGCGCTTTCCTCCATTTCCCTTCTTTATAGGGATGTTTTCTAGCTTCTCAACATTATGCTTTTCAGGTATATGAGGATTCAAGAAAACAAAACCATCCCCACCTTCGCTATTACTCCGGATTTTCATGTCTCGTCGAAATCTCCATAATTTTGAAAATCCGGTTGAATTGCTTTTCTTGCAATTGTCATTTGAAGTGGTCACTTCCAGCATTGTCATATTTTATGATGGCTCATTGTGTAGATCTTTTGAGACACTACTGGATTTCGAGCAAAAACTGTTTTGTTGTTCAACAAAAAGTTTCTTTAGCGGAGCTCGGAGAGGTGAGCCAGACACTTTACTGTCATTACTGAAGATAAAAGATTGTTCAAATGCTTGGAAGGTTGGACGGATCTTTCCATTGTCAAAGATCTCATCAGCGAAGACGAACCTTTCTTTGGAATTGGTGCATGCAAAACTAAACTCTTGTTCCCCACTATTTTCTTCATCGTGGTTGTGAGTTTCTTCGCTTATATTGCTATGTAGATCAAGTTTTTCGGAAATAGGAGCAAACTCATCTGAATCGAAGAAGGAATGAGGCACTGATAGAATTGATAGTGCTTGCAATCTCAACATCGTAACATTTGAGGTTTTGTTCTGCATTTTGCCTTGGTTATTGTATTGTGTGTGGTGAGGTGAATACAAAAATAGAACTGATTGAGATGAGAAATGAGATTTATTTATACATAAACTACAATTTGAAAGTTTGTTTTCTTTTGTTAAATGACATTGGATTAGTTTTAAAATTCTATGAAGAGGTTGCACATGGAAGGTACGGGCTATGTGTGTTACATGCACCGTAAATTGGTTACTTGTCTTTCTTAAGCGCTATTGTTTCTTTTTTGTTTTTCTGGTTGGATAATAGGATATAGTTTTTTTAAAACCATTTATCTCTCTTTGCAATGTGTTTGCACACTATTACGCTACAAGGCTTCAACTACTCATATGCAACTTCCTCTGTTTAGAGTATTAGTTACTTGTTTTTTAAGGATGTTTTTTGAGATTTGTCCAAGTGTTGGTATTTACATTAGATTCTAAATAAAGAGAAAACTATTATAAACATGAAACTATTGCAACGATTAATCACAAAAATTTGTAAGCAATTACAAAAGCTTAAGGATTTAAATATTTGTCACTAGTTTTTTAACAAAGTTTATTTTTTGTTGTATATATATATATATATATATATATATATATATATATATATATATATATATATATATATATATAGTATATGTAAAACTAAAATTTTTGGATATGATAGATAAATTTAAAATTTATTCATTTGTTTGCATACATTGTGTATTTTATCATCTATATCGATATAATAACTTATCCAATAAAAGAATTTTCCAATACATAATTTTTTTATTTTAAAGTTATACATTTCAAAATGAATTTGTTAATTATCTAGATTAAAAACCAAATTTTATTCTTCCCTAAATATATAAGCGTAAATCTTTATTATAAGGTCTTAAATAGATAAATATATAATATTGAATAATCGTAATAGGAACATTGAAGCAATAATATTTAAAAAAACATATTTAATGATGCTAATAATAGTTAATTTAGTCTTAAAAAATGCAACGTATTATACAAAAGTAAAATATATTTCTTGTGTGATTGAATATTTATTGAAATACTACTTGTTTATTAGGGAAACCTAATATCATATATTCCCTTTCCTTTGTTTAATTTCGGTTAGATATTATTAACAAATTTATATAAAAATATTGTAGTAAAAAAATAAAGCGGCAGAGTAAATTATGTGGAAAATTCTTTGTTTTAATGGACAATATATTTACTCATTGTTTAAATTAGTCCAAGACTATAAGTGATGGTTGAGAGACAAAAGGAGAGAATGTATTAGGAGAGGATTCAGATCCATGTACGATTGATAAGCAAAATAAATTGGTTGAGTTGATGTTTAGTTTAAAGGAAAATTGCAAAAAGATTGTAACAGTAAAATGGTGCAGTGAAATCAATCGGCTTTGAAACAGCTGATGAGTAGACAAAAAATGCATGGAGCATACATCAAAATGGCTGCAATGGAGCATGAGAGCAAATGTACACATTGATTGGGGCGAAAAATGTCAGTAGGCACGTGAAGAGAAGTTGGTATGATGCTCGCACCAATGTGTAGCAAAGGCAGTTGCACATTAATGGGAAATGCTAAAGTCTCACAAATTAGAGATAACTAGTGCAAAATATTCTAAAAAAGAGCATCGTGAAATTCACTTTCTGCGAACGGGCTGACAGTAGGGCATTATCCTCTGAATTAATTCGAGGGGACATAGCATCAATAACATGATCAAAATCACCTTGACTTTATGTGTAATGTGATGGAAATTGGGAGCGAGACAGGTTGCAAATCTCATTATGTCAATCCAATATCACTGGGAGTCTTTTGAATTTAATTATTTTTTTCACATAAGAGAATATTATTTGTCAGTCTAATCAATAATCACCTACTAATGTTTCTTTTTAAAATAAAGTCAAAAAATCACATGAAAATTTCAAAAAATATATTGATGCTGACGCATGGTTAATTAACGAGATACACAAATAACTACGTACAATATCACTAAAATCACTCAGTGTACATTACAATTTGGGAAATTTGGAACTCTTCTTATTCATAAAGAGCAAAAAAAATTCTCAGAATTATAATTTCGGTGAAATTACAAAAACTAGTTTGCTGGTGGTTAGACACTACACATCTAATTTTTTTGAATTTTTTCTCAAAAGGGATGAAGATTCCTGCTAAACATATTCACATGTGAGAATAGCCCAACCAAATTTTGCTTATAAGGCAAGAACGATTTTCGTCTATTGGTCTCTTTTCTCATTCTATTCAGCATATAAAGTTTCTCGTGAGCTGATAATTTCGTTTTGCGCTTTCCTCCATTTCCCTTCTTTATAGGGACGTTTTCTAGCTTTTCAACATTATGCTTTTCAGGTATATGAGGATTCAAGAAAACAAAACCATCCCCACCTTCGCTATTACTCCGGATTTTCATGTCTCGTCGAAATCTCCATAATTTTGAAAATCCGGTTGAATTGTTTTTCTTGCAATTGTCATTTGAAGTCGTCACTTCCAGCATTGTCATATTTTCTGATGGCTCATTGTGTAGCTCTTTTGAGACACTATTGGATTTCGAGCAAAAACTGTTTTGTTGTTCAACAAAAAGTTTCTTTAGCGGATCTCGGAGAGGTGAGCCTGACTCTTTACTGTCATTACTGAAGATAAAAGATTGTTCAAATGCTTGGAAGGTTGGACGGATTTTTCCATTGTCAAAGATCTCATCAGCGAAGACGAACCTTTCTTTGGAATTGGTGCATGCAAAACTAAACTCTTGTTCCCCACTATTCTCTTCATCGTGGTTCTGAGTTTCTTCGCTTATATTGCTATGTAGATCAAGTTTTTCGGAAATAGGAGCAAACTCATCTGTATCGAAGAAGGAATGAGGCACTGATAGAATTGACAGTGCTTGCAATCTCAACATCGTAATATTTGAGGTTTTGTTCTGCATTTTGTCTTGGTTATTGTATTGTGTATGTTGAGGTGAATAGAAAAAAAGAACTGATTGATAAATGAGAAATGAGATTTATTTATACATAAACTACAATGTGAAAGTTTGTTTTCTTTTGTTAAATGACATTGGATTAGTTTTAGAATTCTATGAAGAGGTTGCACATGGAAGGTACGGGCAATGTGTGTTACACCTTAATTGGTTACTTGTCCTTCTTAAGCGCTATGAAATTGTTTCTTTTTTGTTTTTCTAGTTGAATAATAGGATATAATTTTTTTTAAAACCATTTATCTCTCTTTGCAATGTGTTTGCACGCTATTACGCTACAAGGCTTCAACTACTCACGCGCATATGCAACTTCCTCTCTTTAGAGTATTAGCTACTTCTTTTTTAAGGATGTTGTTTAAGATTTGTCCAAGTGTAGGTATTTACATTAGATTCTAAATAAAGAGAAAACTATTATAAACATGAAACTATTGCAACGACTAATCACAAAAATTTGTAAGCAATTACAAAAGCTTAAGGATTTAAATATTTGTCACTATTTTTTAACAAAGTTTATTTTTGTTATATATTATATATATATATATATATATATATATATATATATATATATATATATATATAGTATATGTAAAACTAAATTTTTGGATATGATAGATAAATTTAAAATTTATTCATTTGTTTGCATACATTGTGTATTTTATCATCTATATCGATATAATAACTTATCCAATAAAATAATTTTCCAATACATAATTTTTTATTTTAAAGTTATACATTTCAAAATGAATTTGTTAATTATCTAGATTAAAACCAAATTTTATTCTTCCCTAAATATATAAGCGTAAATATTTATTATAAGGTCTTAAATAGATAAATATATAATATTGAATAATCGTAATAGGAACATTGAAGCAATAATATTTAAAAAAACATATTTAATGATGCTAATAATAGTTAATTTAGTCTTAAAAAATGCAACGTATTATACAAAAGTAAAATATATTTCTTGTGTGATTGAATATTTATTGAAATACTACTTGTTTATTAGGGAAACCTAATATCATATATTCCCTTTCACTGTTTAATTTCGGTTAGATATTATTAACAAATTTATATAAAAATATTGTAGTAAAAAAATAAAGCGGCAGAGTAAATTATGTGGAAAATTCTTTGTTTTAATGGACAATATATTTACTCATTGTTTAAATTAGTCCAAGACTATAAGTGATGGTTGAGAGACAAAAGGAGAGAATGTATTAGGAGAGGATTCGGATCCATGTACGATTGATAAGCAAAATAAATTGGTTGAGTTGATGGTTTAGTTTAAAGGAAAATTGCAAAAAGATTGTAACAATAAAATGGTGCAGTGAAATCAATCGGCTTTGAAACAGCTGATGAGTAGACAAAAAATGCATGGAGCATACATCAAAATGGCTGCAAAGGAGCATGAGAGCAAATGTACACATTGATTGGGGCGAAAAATGTCAGTAGGCACGTGAAGAGAAGTTGGTATGATGCTCGCACCAATGTGTAGCAAAGGCAGTTGCACATTAATGGGAAATGCTAAAGTCTCACAAATTAGAGATAACTAGTGCAAAATATTCTAAAAAAGAGCATCGTGAAATTCACTTTCTGCGAACGGGCTGACAGTAGGGTATTATCCTCTGAATTAATTCGAGGGGACATAGCATCAATAACATGATCAAAATCACCTTGACTTTCTGTGTAATGTGATGGAAATTGGGAGCGAGACAGGTTGCAAATCTCATTATGTCAATCCAATATCACTCAGAGTCTTTTGAATTTAATTATTTTTTTCACATAAGAGAATATTATGTGTCAGTCTAATCATTAATCACCTACTAATGTTTCTTTTTAAAATAAAGTCAAAAAATCACATGAAAATTTCAAAAAATATATTGATGCTGACGCATGGTTAATTAATGAGATACACAAATAACTACGTACAATATCACTAAAATCACTCAGTGTACATTACAATTTGGGAAATTTCAAACTCTTCTTATTCATAAAGAAAAAAAAAATTCCTGAATTATAATTTGGTGAAATTACAAAAACTAGTTTCTTTGGTGGTTAGACACTACACATCTAAATTTTTTGAATTTTTCTCAAAAGGGATGAAGATTCCTGCTAAACATATTCACATGTGAGAATAGCCCAACCAAATTTTGCTTATAAGGCAAGAACGATTTTCGTCTATTGGTCTCTTTTCTCATTCTATTCAGCATATAAAGTTTCTCGTGAGCTGATAATTTCGCTTTTGCGCTTTCCTCCATTTCCCTTCTTTATAGGGACGTTTTCTAGCTTTTCAACATTATGCTTTTCGGTATATGAGGATTCAAGAAAACAAAACCATCCCCACCTTCGCTATTACTCCGGATTTTCATGTCTCGTCGAAATCTCCATAATTTTGAAAATCCGGTTGAATTGCTTTTCTTGCAATTGTCATTTGAAGTCGTCACTTCCAGCATTGTCATATTTTCTGATGGCTCATTGTGTAGCTCTTTTGAGACACTATTGGATTTCGAGCAAAAACTGTTTTGTTGTTCAACAAAAAGTTTCTTTAGCGGAGCTCGGAGAGGTGAGCAGACACTTTACTGTAATTACTGAAGATAAAAGATTGTTCAAATGCTTGGAAGGTTGGACGGATCTTTCCATTGTCAAAGATCTCATCAGCGAAGACGAACCTTTCTTTGGAATTGGTGCATGCAAAACTAAACTCTTTTTCCCCACTATTCTCTTCATCGTGGTTGTGAGTTTCTTCGCTTATATTGCTATGTAGATCAAGTTTTTCGGAAATAGGAGCAAACTCATCTGAATCGAAGAAGGAATGAGGCACTGATAGAATTGATAGTGCTTGCAATCTCAACATCGTAACATTTGAGGTTTTGTTCTGCATTTTGCCTTGGTTATTGTATTGTGTGTGGTGAGGTGAATACAAAAATAGAACTGATTGAGATGAGAAATGAGATTTATTTATACATAAACTACAATTTGAAAGTTTGTTTTCTTTTGTTAAATGACATTGGATTAGTTTTAAAATTCTTTGAAGAGGTTGCACATGGAAGGTACGGGCTATGTGTGTTACATGCACCGTAAATTGGTTACTTGTCTTTCTTAAGCGCTATTGTTTCTTTTTTGTTTTTCTGGTTGGATAATAGGATATAGTTTTTTTAAAACCATTTATCTCTCTTTGCAATGTGTTTGCACGCTATTACGCTACAAGGCTTCAAACTACTCATATGCAACTTCCTCTGTTTAGAGTATTAGTTACTTGTTTTTTAAGGATGTTGTTTGAGATTTGTCCAAGTGTTGGTATTTACATTAGATTCTAAATAAAGAGAAAACTATTATAAACATGAAACTATTGCAACGATTAATCACAAAAATTTGTAAGCAATTACAAAAGCTTAAGGATTTAAATATTTGTCACTAGTTTTTTAACAAAGTTTATTTTTTGTTGTATATATATATATATAGTATATGTAAAACTAAATTTTTTGGATATGATAGATAAATTTAAAATTTATTCATTTGTTTGCATACATTGTGTATTTTATCATCTATATCGATATAATAACTTATCCAATAAAATAATTTTCCAATACATAATTTTTTTATTTTAAAGTTATACATTTCAAAATGAATTTGTTAATTATCTAGATTAAAAACCAAATTTTATTCTTCCCTAAATATATAAGCGTAAATCTTTATTATAAGGTCTTAAATAGATAAATATATAATATTGAATAATCGTAATAGGAACATTGAAGCAATAATATTTAAAAAAACATATTTAATGATGCTAATAATAGTTAATTTAGTCTTAAAAAATGCAACGTATTATACGAAAGTAAAATATATTTCTTGTGTGATTGAATATTTATTGAAATACTACTTGTTTATTAGGGAAACCTAATATCATATATTCCCTTTCACTGTTTAATTTCGGTTAGATATTATTAACAAATTTATATAAAAATATTGTAGTAAAAAAATAAAGTGGCAGATTAATTATGTGGAAAATTCTTTGTTTTAATGGACAATATATTTACTCATTGTTTAAATTAGTCCAAGACTATAAGTGATGGTTGAGAGACAAAAGGAGAGAATGTATTAGGAGAGGATTCAGATCCATGTACGATTGATAAGCAAAATAAATTGGTTGAGTTGATGTTTAGTTTAAAGGAAAATTGCAAAAAGATTGTAACAGTAAAATGGTGCAGTGAAATCAATCGGCTTTTGAAACGGTGATGAGTAGACAAAAATGCATGGAGCATACATCAAAATGGCTGCAAAGGAGCATGAGAGCAAATGTACACATTGATTGGGGCGAAAAAATGTCGAGAGGCACGTGAAGAGAAGTTGGTATGATGCTCGCACCAATGTGTAGCAAAGGCAGTTGCACATTAATGGGAAATGCTAAAGTCTCACAAATTAGAGATAACTAGTGCAAAATATTCTAAAAAAGAGCATCGTGAAATTCACTTTTCATGAAGGGAGTGACAAAGATGGCATTACTCTGAATTAATTCGAGGGGACATAGCATCAATAACATGATCAAAATCACCTTGACTTTATGTGTAATGTGATGGAAATTGGGAGCGAGACAGGTTGCAAATCTCATTATGTCAATCCAATATCACTGGGAGTCTTTTGAATTTAATTATTTTTTTCACATAAGAGAATATTATTTGTCAGTCTAATCAATAATCACCTACTAATGTTTCTTTTTAAAATAAAGTCAAAAAATCACATGAAAATTTCAAAAAATATATTGATGCTGACGCATGGTTAATTAACGAGATACACAAAAAACTACGTACAATATCACTAAAATCACTCAGTGTACATTACAATTTGGGAAATTTGAAACTCTTCTTATTCATAAAGAGCAAAAAAAAAATTCCCAGAATTATAATTTCGGTGAAATTACAAAAACTAGTTTGCTGGTGGTTAGACACTACACATCTAAATTTTTTGAATTTTTTCTCAAAAGGGATGAAGATTCCTGCTAAACATATTCACATGTGAGAATAGCCCAACCAAATTTTGCTTATAAGGCAAGAACGATTTTCGTCTATTGGTCTCTTTTCTCATTCTATTCAGCATATAAAGTTTCTCGTGAGCTGATAATTTCGTTTTGCGCTTTCCTCCATTTCCCTTCTTTATAGGGGACGTTTTCTAGCTTTTCAACATTATGCTTTTCGGTATATGAGGATTCAAGAAAACAAAACCATCCCCTCCTTCGCTATTACTCCGGATTTTCATGTCTCGTCGAAATCTCCATAATTTTGAAAATCCGGTTGAATTGCTTTTCTTGCAATTGTCATTTGAAGAAGTCACTACCAAAGATTGTCATATTTTTCGATGGCTCATTGTGTAGCTCTTTTGAGACACTATTGGATTTCGAGCAAAAACTGTTTTGTTGTTCAACAAAAAGTTTCTTTAGCGGATCTCGGAGAGGTGAGCCTGACTCTTTACTGTCATCACTGAAGATAAAAGATTGTTCAAATGCTTGGAGGGTTGGACGGATTTTTCCATTGTCAAAGATCTCATCAGCGAAGACGAACCTTTCTTTGGAATTGGTGCATGCAAAACTAAACTCTTGTTCCCCACTATTCTCTTCATCGTGGTTCTGAGTTTCTTCGCTTATATTGCTATGTAGATCAAGTTTTTCAGAAATAGGAGCAAACTCATCTGTATCGAAGAAGGAATGAGGCACTGATAGAATTGACAGTGCTTGCAATCTCAACATCGTAATATTTGAGGTTTTGTTCTGCATTTTGTCTTGGTTATTGTATTGTGTATGTTGAGGTGAATAGAAAAAAAGAACTGATTGATAAATGAGAAATGAGATTTATTTATACATAAACTACAATGTGAAAGTTTGTTTTCTTTTGTTAAATGACATTGGATTAGTTTTAGAATTCTATGAAGAGGTTGCACATGGAAGGTACGGGCAATGTGTGTTACACCTTAAATTGGTTACTTGTCCTTCTTAAGCGCTATGAAATTGTTTCTTTTTTGTTTTTCTAGTTGAATAATAGGATATAATTTTTTTTAAAACCATTTATCTCTCTTTGCAATGTTTTTGCACGCTATTACGCTACAAGGCTTCAACTACTCACGCGCATATGCAACTTCCTCTCTTTAGAGTATTAGCTACTTCTTTTTTAAGGATGTTGTTTAAGATTTGTCCAAGTGTAGGTATTTACATTAGATTCTAAATAAAGAGAAAACTATTATAAACATGAAACTATTGCAACGACTAATCACAAAAATTTGTAAGCAATTACAAAAGCTTATGGATTTAAATATTTGTCACTATTTTTTTAACAAAGTTTATATATATATATATATATATATATATATATATATATATATATATAGTATATGTAAAACTAAATTTTTTGGATATGATAGATAAATTTAAAATTTATTCATTTGTTTGCATACATTGTGTATTTTATCATCTATATCGATATAATAACTTATCCAATAAAATAATTTTCCAATACATAATTTTTTTATTTTAAAGTTATACATTTCAAAATGAATTTGTTAATTATCTAGATTAAAAACCAAATTTTATTCTTCCCTAAATATATAAGCGTAAATATTTATTATAAGGTCTTAAATAGATAAATATATAATATTGAATAATCGTAATAGGAACATTGAAGCAATAATATAAAAAAACATATTTAAAATGCTAATAATAGTTAATTTAAAAAATGCAACGTATTATACGAAAGTAAAATATATTTCTTGTGTGATTGAATATTTATTGAAATACTACTTGTTTATTAGGGAAACCTAATATCATATATTCCCTATCACTGTTTAATTTCGGTTAGATATTATTAACAAATTTATATAAAAATATTGTAGTAAAAAAATAAAGCGGCAGAGTAAATTATGTGGAAAATTCTTTGTTTTAATGGACAATATATTTACTCATTGTTTAAATTAGTCCAAGACTATAAGTGATGGTTGAGAGACAAAAGGAGAGAATGTATTAGGAGAGGATTCGGATCCATGTACGATTGATAAGCAAAATAAATTGGTTGAGTTGATGGTTTAGTTTAAAGGAAAATTGCAAAAAGATTGTAACAATAAAATGGTGCAGTGAAATCAACCGGCTTTGAAAAAACGGTGATGAGTAGACAAAAATGCATGGAGCATACATCAAAATGGCTGCAAAGGAGCATGAGAGCAAATGTACACATTGATTGGGGCGAAAAATGTCAGTAGGCACGTGAAGAGAAGTTGGTATGATGCTCGCACCAATGTGTAGCAAAGGCAGTTGCACATTAATGGGAAATGCTAAAGTCTCACAAATTAGAGATAACTAGTGCAAAATATTCTAAAAAGAGCATCGTGAAATTCACTTTCTCGCGAACGGTGTGACAAGATGGCATTATCCTCTCGAATTAATTCGAGGGGACATAGCATCAATAACATGATCAAAATCACCTTGACTTTCTCGTGTAATGTGATGGAAATTGGGGAGCGAGACAAAGTTGCAAATCTCATTATGTCAATCCAATATCACTGGGAGTCTTTTGAATTTAATTATTTTTTTCACATAAGAGAATATTATGTGTCAGTCTAATCAATAATAACCTACTAATGTTTCTTTTTAAAATAAAGTCAAAAAATCACATTAAAATTTCAAAAAATATATTGATGCTGACGCATGGTTAATTAATGAGATACACAAATAACTACGTACAATATCACTAAAATCAATCAGTGTACATTACAATTTGGGAAATTTGAAACTCTTCTTATTCATAAAGAACAAAAAAAAAATTCCCAGAATTATAATTTCGGTGAAATTACAAAAACTAGTTTGCTGGTGGTTAGACACTACACATCTAAATTTTTTGAATTTTTCTCAAAAGGGATGAAGATTCCTGCTAAACATATTCACATGTGAGAATAGCCCAACCAAATTTTGCTTATAAGGCAAGAACGATTTTCGTCTATTGGTCTCTTTTCTCATTCTATTCAGCATATAAAGTTTCTCGTGAGCTGATAATTTCGTTTTGCGCTTTCCTCCATTTCCCTTCTTTATAGGGACGTTTTCTAGCTTTTCAACATTATGCTTTTCAGGTATATGAGGATTCAAGAAAACAAAACCATCCCCACCTTCGCTATTACTCCGGATTTTCATGTTTCGTCGAAATCTCCATAATTTTGAAAATCCGGTTGAATTGCTTTTCTTGCAATTGTCATTTGAAGTCGTCACTTCCAAAGATTGTCATATTTTTCGATGGCTCATTGTGTAGCTCTTTTGAGACACTATTGATTTCGAGCAAAAAGCTGTTTTGTTGTTCAACAAAAAGTTTCTTTAGCGGATCTCGGAGAGAGGTGAGCTCGACTCTTTCTTGTCACATCGAAGATAAAAGATTGTTCAAATGCTTGGAAGGTTGGACGGATTTTTCCATTGTCAAAGATCTCATCAAGACGAACCTTTCTTTGGAATTGGTGCATGCAAAACTAAACTCTTGTTCCCCACTATTCTCTTCATCGTGGTTACGAGTTTCTTCGCTTATATTGCTATGTAGATCAAGTTTTTTGGAAATAGGAGCAAACTCATCTGTATCGAAGAAGGAATGAGGCACTGATAGAATTGACAATGCTTGCAATCTCAACATCGTAATATTTGAGGTTTTGTTCTGCATTTTGTCTTGGTTATTGTATTGTGTATGTTGAGGTGAATAGAAAAAAAGAACTGATTGATAAATGAGAAATGAGATTTATTTATACATAAACTACAATGTTAAAGTTTGTTTTCTTTTGTTAAATGACATTGGATTAGTTTTAGAATTCTATGAAGAGGTTGCACATGGAAGGTACGGGCAATGTGTGTTACACCTTAATTGGTTACTTGTCCTTCTTAAGCGCTATGAAATTGTTTCTTTTTTGTTTTTCTAGTTGAATAATAGGATATAATTTTTTTTAAAACCATTTATCTCTCTTTGCAATGTGTTTGCACGCTATTACGCTACAAGGCTTCAACTACTCACGCGCATATGCAACTTCCTCTCTTTAGAGTATTAGCTACTTCTTTTTTAAGGATGTTGTTTAAGATTTGTCCAAGTGTAGGTATTTACATTAGATTCTAAATAAAGAGAAAACTATTATAAACATGAAACTATTGCAACGACTAATCACAAAAATTTGTAAGCAATTACAAAAGCTTAAGGATTTAAATATTTGTCACTATTTTTTAACAAAGTTTATATTTATATATATATATATATATATATATATATATATATATATATATATATATATATATATATAGTATATGTAAAACTAAAATTTTTGGATATGATAGATAAATTTAAAATTTATTCATTTGTTTGCATACATTGTGTATTTTATCATCTATATCGATATAATAACTTATCCAATAAAATAATTTTCCAATACATAATTTTTTATTTTAAAGTTATACATTTCAAAATGAATTTGTTAATTATCTAGATTAAAAACCAAATTTTATTCTTCCCTAAATATATAAGCGTAAATATTTATTATAAGGTCTTAAATAGATAAATATATAATATTGAATAATCGTAATAGGAACATTGAAGCAATAATATTTAAAAAATGCAACGTATTATACGAAAGTAAAATATATTTCTTGTGTGATTGAATATTTATTGAAATACTACTTGTTTATTAGGGAAACCTAATATCATATATTCCCTTTCACTGTTTAATTTCGGTTAGATATTATTAACAAATTTATATAAAAATATTGTAGTAAAAAAATAAAGCGGCAGAGTAAATTATGTGGAAAATTCTTTGTTTTAATGGACAATATATTTACTCATTGTTTAAATTAGTCCAAGACTATAAGTGATGGTTGAGAGACAAAAGGAGAGAATGTATTAGGAGAGGATTCGGATCCATGTACGATTGATAAGCAAAATAAATTGGTTGAGTTGATGGTTTAGTTTAAAGGAAAATTGCAAAAAGATTGTAACAATAAAATGGTGCAGTGAAATCAACCGGCTTTGAAACAGCTGATGAGTAGACAAAAAATGCATGGAGCATACATCAAAATGGCTGCAAAGGAGCATGAGAGCAAATGTACACATTGATTGGGGCGAAAAATGTCAGTAGGCACGTGAAGAGAAGTTGGTATGATGCTCGCACCAATGTGTAGCAAAGGCAGTTGCACATTAATGGGAAATGCTAAAGTCTCACAAATTAGAGATAACTAGTGCAAAATATTCTAAAAAAGAGCATCGTGAAATTCACTTTCTGCGAACGGGCTGACAGTATGGCATTATCCTCTGAATTAATTCGAGGGGACATAGCATCAATAACATGATCAAAATCACCTTGACTTTCTGTGTAATGTGATGGAAATTGGGAGCGAGACAGGTTGCAAATCTCATTATGTCAATCCAATATCACTGGGAGTCTTTTGAATTTAATTATTTTTTTCACATAAGAGAATATTATGTGTCAGTCTAATCAATAATCACCTACTAATGTTTCTTTTTAAAATAAAGTCAAAAAATCACATTAAAATTTCAAAAAATATTGATGATCTTGACGCATGGTTAATTAATGAGATACACAAATAACTACGTACAATATCACTAAAATCAATCAGTGTACATTACAATTTGGGAAATTTGAAACTCTTCTTATTCATAAAGAACAAAAAAAAAATTCCCAGAATTATAATTTCGGTGAAATTACAAAAACTAGTTTGCTGGTGGTTAGACACTACACATCTAAATTTTTTGAATTTTTTTCTCAAAAGGGATGAAGATTCCTGCTAAACATATTCACATGTGAGAATAGCCCAACCAAATTTTGCTTATAAGGCAAGAACGATTTTCGTCTATTGGTCTCTTTTCTCATTCTATTCAGCATATAAAGTTTCTCGTGAGCTGATAATTTCGTTTTGCGCTTTCCTCCATTTCCCTTCTTTATAGGGACGTTTTCTAGCTTTTCAACATTATGCTTTTCAGGTATATGAGGATTCAAGAAAACAAAACCATCCCCACCTTCGCTATTACTCCGGATTTTCATGTCTCGTCGAAATCTCCATAATTTTGAAAATCCGGTTGAATTGCTTTTCTTGCAATTGTCATTTGAAGTCGTCACTTCCAGCATTGTCATATTTTCTGATGGCTCATTGTGTAGCTCTTTTGAGACACTATTGGATTTCGAGCAAAAACTGTTTTGTTGTTCAACAAAAAGTTTCTTTAGCGGAGCTCGGAGAGGTGAGCCAGACTCTTTACTGTCATTACTGAAGATAAAAGATTTTTCAAATGCTTGGAAGGTTGGACGGATTTTTCCATTGTCAAAGATCTCATCAGCGAAGACGAACCTTTCTTTGGAATTGGTGCATGCAAAACTAAACTCTTGTTCCCCACTATTCACTACGCCAGAATGGCTAAAAAAGAGCGCTACATACCCAGCGTTTTTTAATAAGCAGCTGCGTATAGAGAGGAAGAGATTGCACATATGTAGCGTTTTTAATAAACGCTGCGTATAGAAGGGCGAGATAGGAAAATACCAGCGTTTTTCAAAGAAACTGCGTATAGAGAGGACGAGAAAGCCAAATAATCAGTGCTTTTGAGGAAGCGCTGCGTATAGAGAGGAGGAGAAAGCCAAATAATCAGCGTTTTTGAGGAAGCGCTGCGTATAGAAGGGCGAAAAGCCGAATAATCGCGTTTTTGAAAAAACGCTGCGTATATTAAAAGAAACAGCATATTCAGCGTTTCTAAAAACGCTGAGTATTTGTTTTAATTTTTTTTGGTCCGTTCGTTTACATCTGGTGAGGTTCTTCTAATCCAGAAACCGAAATGTTTGCTTCCCTCTCTCTCGTAAAACCCTAACTTCTCATACTCTCATCTCCGTCTCTTGCTTTCTCGCTACAACAGATCAATCATGGCGGAAATCGAAACGTTTGCTTTCCACTTTGATTTGAACTGAACATGGCGGCGATAATGAAAGGAAGAAAGGGACACCGTGGACTCGCGCTTCCACATTTCAGCTAGGGTATGCCTCTTCTCTCCTTCTTCACCTCCTTCTGGCCTCTTCTCAGATTTGCGCCGCCATGGTACTCTTCTCATCTCTTTTTAACAATCGATTCCGCAATTCCATCGTTCTATTCTGTAATCGCACATATTTTCAGTTTATAGTTTGTTTTGCTTTTTATCTTTGTGTTTTTTTTTCTGCGATTGCCGTTGATTTTCACCCCGTCATCGACACCTATTTCTTCATTATTTTAATTGTAATCGGAATTATTATGAGGAATCTGAATCTGCGTTAATGAACTGAGGAATCTGAATCTGCAATTTTGTGTGTGTATGTATAATACTATTAAAATCTATGCTGTCGTTTTATTCTATTTAGTGTTAGGGTTTTTGATGTGGTTTGTACAGTGCGAATTTGGTATGTGCAATTTGACATGAGGGAAGGAATCAGGGAATTAAATCTGAAGTCATAGACCTTGGTGCTTTGGCAGAGCGACTTGTGAAGTCATCGGTATACTGGCTATGTCAGAAGGATGATTTGGGGACTTGGAAACTTAGGAATCAATATTATTATGGCTTCCTTGGAAGAAAAGGTTAAAACTGTTGTTGGAGGTCAATCTCAATCTCAAACTCAAACTCAAACTCAATCTATTGTTGCTGAGATGAAATTGCTCAAGGAAATGCACCAACATTCTGGTCTGTTTCCTTTTTATTTAATTTTTTTTTTACCATCACAATTATTATATTTTATGGTTTCATATTAATAAAGATTTGATGGTGATAAGTTTTCAGGGGTAAGAAAGACATTGAATTTAGAGTTATGGCATGCTTGTGCAGGCCCTCTTGTATCTTTACCTCAGTTAGGAGGTCTTGTTTATTACTTCCCTCAAGGACGCAGTGAACAGGTTAATTCTTTTCTTAATTTTTTGTTAACATTATTTCTGCAACATTCTAGTTTAGTTTCTATTCAGGTGGCAGCTTCTACTAGAAGAACAGCAACATCTCAGATTCCAAACTACCCTAATCTTCCATCTCAGTTGTTGTGTCAAGTTCAAAATGTCACATTACATGTGAGTGTTCTTGACAACTTGTTCTTGTTACAATCTCAAATTTTAACAAAACTTGTGACCTTTTTTTCTGTATGTTATGTTATGATAGGCAGATAAGGAGACAGATGAAATCTATGCTCAAATGACTCTTCAACCACTTAACTCTGTAAGCTAATAAGAAGTCTCATTATTAGTTTTATAGTTCTTGCTGTTATTGTACAGTTAAATGTTAAGAAGTAAAGCAAAGTAAACATCCCACTGAGTTTTTCTGCAAAACTTTGACTACTATTGACACAAGCACACATGGTGGCTTCTCTGTTCCAAGAAGAGCAGCAGAAAAGCTCAAAAAGACTTAGAGCTGGTGATTCTGCTCTTTTTATCAGGTGAGTTTTATTTGCTTCATTTTTGTCAAATAGATGCAACTTGTTGCTATTAAAATCATAACTTTCTTCATACTAAATGTGATGTGTTAACTGTTCCAAGGGACGATAAATCACAATTGCGAGTTGGTATTAGGCATGGTAAAAAGTTTGTCAAACAAATATGCAATTGGGTATGTTTTAATTTGATGTTTAAAAATCTGTTCTTGTTTTTATTGTCAGTTGAATTTGTGAAGATGTTTAGACACAAAACTGGGTATCAGATTGTTGAGCCTGCTCATATGGTAATTATTCTCGCAATCTCTTTCTTCTTGTTAAGTATTGAAAGATAAATTGAACCTAGCTAACGAGCTGAACCGAGTTGCTTGCAAGCTTGAGTCGAGCTGAAAAAAAGGTTCATGTCGAAGTCGAGCGAGCTACGAGCTGAGCTGAACTAAGTTCGACTTCGGCTTGACTCATTTCCAACCCTACCTAAAAATATCTTATTTGGTCTTGTTTATTTATTAAACTTGCAAGCAAGCGACCCAATATGGCATTATCTTAGGATTTTTAGCATTGTTACCTATGTAGTGTAGCATCAACACTTCAGATTGTGTTTGGTGTACGACACGTGTCGGACACCGACACTTGTGGCTACATTCTAGCGCTTCCATTTTCTCAAATTATTATTGATGTCTACGTGTCCGGTGTATGTGTTTATGCTTGTGTCGGTGCCTCATAGATTATTGCATTAGTTGGGTTGTTTGACATGCTCCATGAAATAATTTTCCTTCAGGAGAATATAGAATTAAGCTTGTGTGATGAGCACATGCCCAAGTGGAAGTTCTTGTATATAGTGTATGGAATAAAACTGCTGGAAGTTTTTCAAAGTTGAATTGTAGAGCTTCTAGATATCATCTAATACAATTTAGTATCAATGTATCAAGAAAATTTGGAATAAATTCAGTATCAATGTGGCAAGCAAATCAAGAACCCCTCAAATTTATGGGCAGATATTAAGTTAAAATAGAGTTGTAGTCTGAGTTAAGTTCATGGTGATGATGTTGTGGAAGAGTAAAAATGAAGCTAGAGTTGGCTTGTAGAAATAAAAGCAGCATTTCAGAATCTTCTTTGTGCATTTAGCCTCATCTTTGGTGTTTCAGGAATTAGCAGAACCATCAATTGGAGATGCTTTTCAATCTTGTGTTCAGCAAGGTGCACAGCGCGTTATTATCAGTCCCTTTTTCCTCTCTCCCGGAAGACATTGGAGTCAGGTATGTTCGCGTAAAACTAAAAACCGCGTTTGCAAGAGTATCTATAGACTTCTTCATAATCATAAGTATCTTTAGACTTATAAGAGCTTTGTTCATAAGTTAGCAACCAAAAATTTATCTCGATTGAGAATGAAGTTAACCCAACTAGGCCATATTATGCAGGATATTCCTTCTTTGAGTGCAGAGGCAGCTAAGCAACACCCTAGTGTGTCATACATTGTAACTGCACCCCTTGGATTGCATGAGCTACTTGTGGTATGAATTCCCTTAAATTTGTTTCATTTCTGTTTCCATAATTTCAAGTTTTATTCTACTTTTGTCATTTTAATTGGACTTATTATTCCTAGTTTATAGAATTTGGTTTTTCAAAGTTTTATTCAAAGTTTGGCATCGTTCTGCTAGATTATAATATTTGGTTTTTCCCTAACATAATTAAATTCTGGACATATAACAGTGTTAAATCTTTTTTTTGGTCAATGAATGATTTTTTTGACTTGAAAATCTAAATGAAATGCGTATTGTTCTAGTTTATAGAATTCTTGTCATTTAGCCTTTATATGAAAACCATAATGATGGTAATTTTGATTTCTGAGGAGGGAAACAGTTGAAGATGCAATGGGAAATGAAATTTGAAGCTGGTAAAGAGCTTGAATAAGCAAAGACAACGTGCTATAACTTCAGCTCATAGAGGACGGAAGCCACATGCATGAAGGAAAGACAACGTGCTATAGCTTTTGTTTACTTCCACTACAAGAAAACCTTTGTGTGCTTGTGAATAGGCATAGGGATGATATTGTTTTGTTCTATCGTCTTGTTTGTTTCTTTGACATTGTTTGGTGTTAATTTGTTAGTAACTATGCTGAAAATGTCATTATATTTGGATCAAGCATGAATGGAGAAGTCACTGGCCTCTGGAAAGGAGAAGATTACATTGTTTAGTTCTTGTTCTATCCCCTTTGTATCTTGCTAAATTGCTATTGTACACAGAAACAATATTCATAGATATCACTATTAAAAAATATTTTGGATGTATGATTTAAACAAAAACAAAAAAAAAAAATTTGGATGTATGATAAAAAGGAAAATACACAAAAATAGAAAAAAAAAAATTTAAACAATGGGCAGCGCTTTTAAGGAAGTGCTGCCTATAGGGGGGACAAGTTTAGCAATGGGCAGCGCTTTTAGGAAGCGTCACTGCTATTTGAGGACGTGTTTGGGTAATGGGCAGCGTTTTTAGGAAGCGCTGCCTTTTGAGGACGTGTTTGGGCAATGGGCAGCGTTTTTAGGAAGCGCTGCCTATTTGAGGCGTGTTTGGGCAATGGGCAGCGCTTTTTAGGAAGCGATGCCCATTGTTGGAAGTGGAATACCAGCCACGCGCCAGTAGTAGCTCAAAAGCGCGCCCATTGATGAAAAAAAGCGCCTATATATTAATTACATTTGTAGTGATTCTCTTCATCGTGGTTACGAGTTTCTTCGCTTATATTGCTATGTAGATCAAGTTTTTGGAAATAGGAGCAAACTCATCAGTATCGAAGAAGGAATGAGGCAATCGATAGAATTGATGGTGCTTGCAATCTCAACATCGTAATATTTGAGGTTTTGTTCTGCATTTTGTCTTGGTTATTGTATTGTGTATGTTGAGGTGAATAGAAAAAAAGAACGGATTGATAAATGAGAAATGAGATTTATTTATACATAAACTACAATGTGAAAGTTTGTTTTCTTTTGTTAAATGACATTGGATTAGTTTTAAAATTCTATGAAGAGGTTGCACATGGAAGGTACGGGCAATGTGTGTTACACCTTAATTGGTTACTTGTCCTTCTTAAGCGCTATGAAATTGTTTCTTTTTTGTTTTTCTAGTTGGATAATAGGATATAATTTTTTTTAAAACCATTTATCTCTCTTTGCAATGTGTTTGCATGCTATTACGCTACAAGGCTTCAACTACTCACGCGCATATGCAACTTCCTCTGTTTAGAGTATTAGCTACTTCTTTTTTAAGGATGTTGTTTAAGATTTGTCCAAGTGTAGGTATTTACATTAGATTCTAAATAAAGAGAAAACTATTATAAACATGAAACTATTGCAACGACTAATCACAAAAATTTGTAAGCAATTACAAAAGCTTAAGGATTTAAATATTTGTCACTATTTTTTAACAAAGTTTATATTTATATATATATATATATATATATATATATATATATATATATATATAGTATATGTAAAACTAAATTTTTTGGATATGATAGATAAATTTAAAATTTATTCATTTGTTTGCATACATTGTGTATTTTATCATCTATATCGATATAATAACTTATCCAATAAAATAATTTTCCAATACATAATTTTTTATTTTAAAGTTATACATTTCAAAATGAATTTGTTAATTATCTAGATTAAAAACCAAATTTTATTCTTCCCTAAATATATAAGCGTAAATATTTATTATAAGGTCTTAAATAGATAAATATATAATATTGAATAATCGTAATAGGAACATTGAAGCAATAATATTTAAAAAAAACATATTTAATGATGCTAATAATAGTTAATTTAGTCTTAAAAAATGCAACGTATTATACGAAAGTAAAATATATTTCTTGTGTGATTGAATATTTATTGAAATACTACTTGTTTATTAGGGAAACCTAATATCATATATTCCCTTTCACTGTTTAATTTCGGTTAGATATTATTAACAAATTTATATAAAAATATTGTAGTAAAAAAATAAATCGGCAGAGTAAATTATGTGGAAATTCTTTGTTTTAATGGACAATATATTTACTCATTGTTTAAATTAGTCCAAGACTATAAGTGATGGTTGAGAGACAAAAGGAGAGAATGTATTAGGAGAGGATTCGGATCCATGTACGATTGATAAGCAAAATAAATTGGTTGAGTTGATGGTTTAGTTTTAAGGAAAATTGCAAAAAGATTGTAACAGTAAAATGGTGCAGTGAAATCAATCGGCTTTGAAACAGCTGATGAGTAGACAAAAAATGCATGGAGCATACATCAAAATGGCTGCAAAGGAGCATGAGAGCAAATGTACACATTGATTGGGGCGAAACATGTCAGTAGGCACGTGAAGAGAAGTTGGTATGATGCTCGCACCAATGTGTAGCAAAGGCAGTTGCACATTAATGGGAAATGCTAAAGTCTAACAAATTAGAGATAACTAGTGCAAAATATTCTAAAAAAGAGCATCGAGAAATTCACTTTCTGCGAACGGGCTGACAGTATGGCATTATCCTCTGAATTAATTCTAGGGGACATAGCATCAATAACATGATCAAAATCACCTTGACTTTCTGTGTAATGTGATGGAAATTGGGAGCGAGACAGGTTGCAAATCTCATTATGTCAATCCAATATCACTGGGAGTCTTTTGAATTTAATTATTTTTTTCACATAAGAGAATATTATGTGTCAGTCTAATCAATAATCACCTACTAATGTTTCTTTTTAAAATAAAGTCAAAAAATCACATGAAAATTTCAAAAAATATATTGATGCTGACGCATGGTTAATTAATGAGATACACAAATAACTACGTACAATATCACTAAAATCACTCAGTGTACATTACAATTTGGGAAATTTGAAACTCTTCATATTCATAAAGAGCAAAAAAAAAATTCCCAGAATTATAATTTCGGTGAAATTACAAAAACTAGTTTGCTGGTGGTTAGACACTACACATCTAAATTTTTTGAATTTTTTTCTCAAAAGGGATGAAGATTCCTGCTAAACATATTCACATGTGAGAATAGCCCAACCAAATTTTGCTTATAAGGCAAGAACGATTTTAAATCTATTGGTCTCTTTTCTCATTCTATTCAGCATATAAAGTTTCTCGTGAGCTGATAATTTCGTTTTGCGCTTTCCTCCATTTCCCTTCTTTATAGGGACGTTTTCTAGCTTTTCAACATTATGCTTTTCAGGTATATGAGGATTCAAGAAAACAAAACCATCCCCACCTTCGCTATTACTCCGGATTTTCATGTCTCGTCGAAATCTCCATAATTTTGAAAATCCGGTTGAATTGCTTTTCTTGCAATTGTCATTTGAAGTCGTCACTTCCAGCATTGTCATATTTTCTGATGGCTCATTGTGTAGCTCTTTTGAGACACTATTGGATTTCGAGCAAAAACTGTTTTGTTGTTCAACAAAAAGTTTCTTTAGCGGAGCTCGGAGAGGTGAGCCAGACTCTTTATTGTCATTACTGAAGATAAAAGATTGTTCAAATGCTTGGAAGGTTGGACGGATTTTTCCATTGTCAAAGATCTCATCAGCGAAGACGAACCTTTCTTTGGAATTGGTGCATGCAAAACTAAACTCTTGTTCCCCACTATTCTCTACATCGTGGTTCTGAGTTTCTTCGCTTATATTGCTATGTAGATCAAGTTTTTCGGAAATAGGAGCAAACTCATCTGTATCGAAGAAGGAATGAGGCACTGATAGAATTGACAGTGCTTGCAATCTCAACATCGTAATATTTGAGGTTTTGTTCTGCATTTTGTCTTGGTTATTGTATTGTGTATGTTGAGGTGAATAGAAAAAAAGAACGGATTGATAAATGAGAAATGAGATTTATTTATACATAAACTACAATGTGAAAGTTTGTTTTCTTTTGTTAAATGACATTGGATTAGTTTTAAAATTCTATGAAGAGGTTGCACATGGAAGGTACGGGCAATGTGTGTTACACCTTAATTGGTTACTTGTCCTTCTTAAGCGCTATGAAATTGTTTCTTTTTGTTTTTCTAGTTGGATAATAGGATATAATTTTTTTTAAAACCATTTATCTCTCTTTGCAATGTGTTTGCATGCTATTACGCTACAAGGCTTCAACTACTCACGCGCATATGCAACTTCCTCTGTTTAGAGTATTAGCTACTTCTTTTTTAAGGATGTTGTTTAAGATTTGTCCAAGTGTAGGTATTTACATTAGATTCTAAATAAAGAGAAAACTATTATAAACATGAAACTATTGCAACGACTAATCACAAAAATTTGTAAGCAATTACAAAAGCTTAAGGATTTAAATATTTGTCACTATTTTTTAACAAAGTTTATATTATATATATATATATATATATATATATATATATATATATATATATATATATATATATATATATATATATATATATATATAGTATATGTAAAACTAAAATTTTTGGATATGATAGATAAATTTAAAATTTATTCATTTGTTTGCATACATTGTGTATTTTATCATCTATATCGATATAATAACTTATCCAATAAAATAATTTTCCAATACATAATTTTTATTTTAAAGTTATACATTTCAAAATGAATTTGTTAATTATCTAGATTAAAAACCAAATTTTATTCTTCCCTAAATATATAAGCGTAAATATTTATTATAAGGTCTTAAATAGATAAATATATAATATTGAATAATCGTAATAGGAACATTGAAGCAATAATATTTAAAAAAAACATATTTAATGATGCTAATAATAGTTAATTTAGTCTTAAAAAATGCAACGTATTATACGAAAGTAAAATATATTTCTTGTGTGATTGAATATTTATTGAAATACTACTTGTTTATTAGGGAAACCTAATATCATATATTCCCTTTCACTGTTTAATTTCGGTTAGATATTATTAACAAATTTATATAAAAATATTGTAGTAAAAAAATAAAGCGGCAGAGTAAATTATGTGGAAATTCTTTGTTTTAATGGACAATATATTTACTCATTGTTTAAATTAGTCCAAGACTATAAGTGATGGTTGAGAGACAAAAGGAGAGAATGTATTAGGAGAGGATTCGGATCCATGTACGATTGATAAGCAAAATAAATTGGTTGAGTTGATGGTTTAGTTTTGTTCACGGGTGTTAGGTCGCAGCAAACAATTGGACTGCGGCCCGACCCATCTCGATCGCCCATAAATTCTCGCCGGCCGAAAATCTCGCTAACGGTCGGACCTCGAAAGATATATACGCCATTCGCATATGGTAAAATCTCTAACCTTGTGCTATCTGCCCGGCGACCTCTCACTAGATCGTCGGAGTGTCTTTGCAGTACCACCCGAGGTGCTCAACAAGCCGGGGACCGGTCCTTTCGCCTATTCAACGACCGCCCATAGGACGAATCAATCAACACTTCAACACTTCATTGGTCAAGTACGATCAAGTTTTAAGGAAAATTGCAAAAAGATTGTAACGATAAAATGGTGCGTTGAAATCAATCGGCTTTGAAACGGTGATGAGTAGACAAAAATGCATGGAGCATACATCAAAATGGCTGCAAAGGAGCATGAGAGCAAATGTAAACATTGATTGGGGCGAAACATGTCGTAGGCACGTGAAGAGAAGTTGGTATGATGCTTGCACCAATGTGTAGCAAAAAGCGGTTGCACATTAATGGGAAATGCTAAAGTCTAACAAATTAGAGATAACTAGTGCAAAATATTCTTAAAAAGAGCATCGAGAAATTCACTTTCTGCGAACGGGCTGACAGTATGGCATTA
The DNA here is from genome assembly GCA_020916435.1 of Oxytropis ochrocephala. Taxonomy (NCBI): domain Eukaryota; kingdom Viridiplantae; phylum Streptophyta; class Magnoliopsida; order Fabales; family Fabaceae; genus Oxytropis; species Oxytropis ochrocephala. The sequence goes on along the minus strand of CM037088.1, from coordinate 44,261,886 downwards.
TCCTCTGAATTAATACTAGGGGACATAGCATCAATAACATGATCAAAATCACCTTGACTTTCTTTGTAATGTGATGGAAATTGGGAGCGAGACAGGTTGCAAATCTCATTATGTCAATCCAATATCACTGGGAGTCTTTTGAATTTAATTATTTTTTTCACATAAGAGAATATTATGTGTCAGCCTAATCAATAATCACCTACTAATGTTTCTTTTTAAAATAAAGTCAAAAAATCACATGAAAATTTCAAAAAATATATTGATGCTGACGCATGGTTAATTAATGAGATACACAAATAACTACGTACAATATCACTAAAATCACTCAGTGTACATTACAATTTGGGAAATTTGAAACTCTTCTTATTCATAAAGAGCAAAAAAAAATTCCCAGAATTATAATTTCGGTGAAATTACAAAAACTAGTTTGCTGGTGGTTAGACACTACACATCTAAATTTTTTGAATTTTTTCTCAAAAGGGATGAAGATTCCTGCTAAACATATTCAGATTGGAGAATAGCCCAACCAAATTTTGCTTATAAGGCAAGAACGATTTTAAATCTATTGGTCTCTTTTCTCATTCTATTCAAAGATATAAAGTTTCTCGTGAGCTGATAATTTCGTTTTGCGCTTTCCTCCATTTACCTTCTTTATAGGGACGTTTTCTAGCTTTTCAACATTATGCTTTTCAGGTATATGAGGATTCAAGAAAACAAAACCATCCCCACCTTCGCTATTACTCCGGATTTTCATGTCTCGTCGAAATCTCCATAATTTTGAAAATCCGGTTGAATTGCTTTTCTTGCAATTGTCATTTGAAGTCGTCACTTCCAAAGATCGTCATATTTTTACGATGGCTCATTGTGTAGCTCTTTTGAGACACTATTGATTTCGAGCAAAAACTGTTTTGTTGTTCAACAAAAAGTTTCTTTAGCGGATCTCGGAGAGGTGAGCCTGACTCTTTACTGTCATTACTGAAGATAAAAGATTGTTCAAATGCTTGGAAGGTTGGACGGATTTTTCCATTGTCAAAGATCTCATCAGCGAAGACGAACCTTTCTTTGGAATTGGTGCATGCAAAACTAAACTCTTGTTCCCCACTATTCTCTTCATCGTGGTTCTGAGTTTCTTCGCTTATATTGCTATGTAGATCAAGTTTTTTGGAAATAGGAGCAAACTCTCATCTCGTATCGAAGAAGGAATGAGGCATCGATAGAATTGATGAAGTGCTTGCAATCTCAACATCGTAATATTTGAGGTTTTGTTCTGCATTTTGTCTTGGTTATTGTATTGTGTATGTTGAGGTGAATAGAAAAAAAGAACTGATTGATAAATGAGAAATGAGATTTATTTATACATAAACTACTATGTGAAAGTTTGTTTTCTTTTGTTAAATGACATTGGATTAGTTTTAAAATTCTATGAAGAGGTTGCACATGGAAGGTACGGGCAATGTGTGTTACACCTTAATTGGTTACTTCTCCTTCTTAAGCGCTATGAAATTGTTTCTTTTTGTTTTTCTAGTTGGATAATAGGATATAATTTTTTTTAAAACCATTTATCTCTCTTTGCAATGTGTTTGCATGCTATTACGCTACAAGGCTTCAACTACTCACGCGCATATGCAACTTCCTCTCTTTAGAGTATTAGCTACTTCTTTTTTAAGGATGTTGTTTAAGATTTGTCCAAGTGTAGGTATTTACATTAGATTCTAAATAAAGAGAAAACTATTATAAACATGAAACTATTGCAACGACTAATCACAAAAATTTGTAAGCAATTACAAAAGCTTAAGGATTTAAATATTTGTCACTATTTTTGTAACAAAGTTTATATTTATCTATATATATATATATATAGTATATGTAAAACTAAATTTTTTGGATATGATAGATAAATTTAAAATTTATTCATTTGTTTGCATACATTGTGTATTTTATCATCTATATCGATATAATAACTTATCCAATAAAATAATTTTCCAATACATAATTTTTTTATTTTAAAGTTATACATTTCAAAATGAATTTGTTAATTATCTAGATTAAAAACCAAATTTTATTCTTCCCTAAATATATAAGCGTAAATATTTATTATAAGGTCTTAAATAGATAAATATATAATATTGAATAATCGTAATAGGAACATTGAAGCAATAATATTTAAAAAAAACATATTTAATGATGCTAATAATAGTTAATTTAGTCTTAAAAAATGCAACGTATTATACGAAAGTAAAATATATTTCTTGTGTGATTGAATATTTATTGAAATACTACTTGTTTATTAGGGAAACCTAATATCATATATTCCCTTTCACTGTTTAATTTCGGTTAGATATTATTAACAAATTTATATAAAAATATTGTAGTAAAAAAATAAAGCGGCAGAGTAAATTATGTGGAAATTCTTTGTTTTAATGGACAATATATTTACTCATTGTTTAAATTAGTCCAAGACTATAAGTGATGGTTGAGAGACAAAAGGAGAGAATGTATTAGGAGAGGATTCGGATCCATGTACGATTGATAAGCAAAATAAATTGGTTGAGTTGATGGTTTAGTTTTGTTCCTGGGTGTATTAGCAAATACGAGGACTGCCAACAGCAATTGGACCTGCGGCCCAGCCCATCTCGATCGGCCCATACACGCTGCTTGGAGCGCAATTCTCGCCGGCCGAAAATCTCGCTAACGGTCGGACCTCGCAGTATATATACGCCATTCGCATATGGTATCAGGTACGTTCTCTAACCTTGTGCTATGCGCGGCGACCCTCTCACTAGATCGTCGGAGTGTCTTTGCAGGTACCACCCGAGGTGCTCAACGCGTGAAGCCAGGACCGGTCCTTTCGCCTATTCAACGACCGGCCCATAGACGAATCAATCAACACTTCAACACTTCATTGGTCAAGGTACGATCAAGTTTTAAGGAAAATTGCAAAAAGATTGTAACAGTAAAATGGTGCAGTGAAATCAATCGGCTTTGAAACAGCTGATGAGTAGACAAAAAATGCATGGAGCATACATCAAAATGGCTGCAAAGGAGCATGAGAGCAAATGTAAACATTGATTGGGGCGAAACATGTCAGTAGGCACGTGAAGAGAAGTTGGTATGATGCTTGCACCAATGTGTAGCAAAGGCAGTTGCACATTAATGGGAAATGCTAAAGTCTAACAAATTAGAGATAACTAGTGCAAAATATTCTTAAAAAGAGCATCGAGAAATTCACTTTCTGCGAACGGGCTGACAGTATGGCATTATCCTCTGAATTAATACTAGGGGACATAGCATCAATAACATGATCAAAATCACCTTGACTTTCTGTGTAATGTGATGGAAATTGGGAGCGAGACAGGTTGCAAATCTCATTATGTCAATCCAATATCACTGGGAGTCTTTTGAATTTAATTATTTTTTTCACATAAGAGAATATTATGTGTCAGTCTAATCAATAATCACCTACTAATGTTTCTTTTTAAAATAAAGTCAAAAAATCACATGAAAATTTCAAAAAATATATTGATGCTGACGCATGGTTAATTAATGAGATACACAAATAACTACGTACAATATCACTAAAATCACTCAGTGTACATTACAATTTGGGAAATTTGAAACTCTTCTTATTCATAAAGAGCAAAAAAAAAAATTCCCAGAATTATAATTTCGGTGAAATTACAAAAACTAGTTTGCTGGTGGTTAGACACTACACATCTAAATTTTTTGAATTTTTTCTCAAAAGGGATGAAGATTCCTGCTAAACATATTCACATGTGAGAATAGCCCAACCAAATTTTGCTTATAAGGCAAGAACGATTTTCGTCTATTGGTCTCTTTTCTCATTCTATTCAGCATATAAAGTTTCTCGTGAGCTGATAATTTCGTTTTGCGCTTTCCTCCATTTACCTTCTTTATAGGGACGTTTTCTAGCTTTTCAACATTATGCTTTTCAGGTATATGAGGATTCAAGAAAACAAAACCATCCCCACCTTCGCTATTACTCCGGATTTTCATGTCTCGTCGAAATCTCCATAATTTTGAAAATCCGGTTGAATTGCTTTTCTTGCAATTGTCATTTGAAGTCGTCACTTCCAGCATCGTCATATTTTCTGATGGCTCATTGTGTAGCTCTTTTGAGACACTATTGGATTTCGAGCAAAAACTGTTTTGTTGTTCAACAAAAAGTTTCTTTAGCGGAGCTCGGAGAGGTGACCCAGACACTTTAGTGTCATTACTGAAGATAAAAGATTGTTCAAATGCTTGGAAGGTTGGACAGATTTTTCCATTGTCAAAGATCTCATCAGCGAAGACGAACCTTTCTTTGGAATTGGTGCATGCAAAACTAAACTCTTGTTCCCCTCTATTTTCTTCATCGTGGTTGTGAGTTTCTTCGCTTATATTGCTATGTTGATCAAGTTTTTCGGAAATAGGAGCAAACTCATCTATATCGTAGAAGGAATGAGGCACTGATAGAATTGATAGTGCTTGCAATCTCAACATTGTAATATTTGAGGTTTTGTTCTGCATTTTGTCTTGGTTATTGTATTGTGTATGGTGAGGTGAATAGAAAAAAAGAACTGATTGATAAATGAGAAATGAGATTTATTTATACATAAACTACTATGTGAAAGTTTGTTTTCTTTTGTTAAATGACATTTGATTAGTTTTAAAATTCTATGAAGAGGTTGCACATGGAAGGTACGGGCAATGTGTGTTACACCTTAATTGGTTACTTCTCCTTCTTAAGCGCTATGAAATTGTTTCTTTTTGTTTTTCTAGTTGGATAATAGGATATAATTTTTTTTAAAACCATTTATCTCTCTTTGCAATGTGTTTGCATGCAATTACGCTACAAGGCTTCAACTACTCACGCGCATATGCAACTTCCTCTCTTTAGAGTATTAGCTACTTCTTTTTTAAGGATGTTGTTTAAGATTTGTCCAAGTGTAGGTATTTACATTAGATTCTAAATAAAGAGAAAACTATTATATAAACATGAAACTATTGCAACGACTAATCACAAAAATTTGTAAGCAATTACAAAAGCTTAAGGATTTAAATATTTGTCACTATTTTTTTAACAAAGTTTATATATATATATATATATATATATATATATATATATATATATATATATATATATATATATATAGTATATGTAAAACTAAATTTTTTGGATATGATAGATAAATTTAAAATTTATTCATTTGTTTGCATACATTGTGTATTTTATCATCTATATCGATATTTTAACTTATCCAATAAAATAATTTTCCAATACATAATTTTTTTATTTTAAAGTTATACATTTCAAAATGAATTTGTTAATTATCTAGATTAAAAACCAAATTTTATTCTTCCCTAAATATATAAGCGTAAATCTTTATTATAAGGTCTTAAATAGATAAATATATAATATTGAATAATCGTAATAGGAACATTGAAGCAATAATATTTAAAAAAAACATATTTAATGATGCTAATAATAGTTAATTTAGTCTTAAAAAATGCAACGTATTATACGAAAGTAAAATATATTTCTTGTGTGATTGAATATTTATTGAAATACTACTTGTTTATTAGGGAAACCTAATATCATATATTCTCTTTCACTGTTTAATTTCGGTTAGATATTATTAACAAATTTATATAAAAATATTGTAGTAAAAAAATAAAGCGGCAGAGTAAATTATGTGGAAATTCTTTGTTTAAATGGACAATATATTTACTCATTGTTTAAATTAGTCCAAGACTATAAGTGATGGTTGAGAGACAAAAGGAGAGAATGTATTAGGAGAGGATTCGGATCCATGTACGATTGATAAGCAAAATAAATTGGTTGAGTTGATGGTTTAGTTTTAAGGAAAATTGCAAAAAGATTGTAACAGTAAAATGGTGCAGTGAAATCAATCGGCTTTGAAACAGCTGATGAGTAGACAAAAAATGCATGGAGCATACATCAAAATGGCTGCAAAGGAGCATGAGAGCAAATGTACACATTGATTGGGGCGAAACATGTCAGTAGGCACGTGAAGAGAAGTTGGTATGATGCTTGCACCAATGTGTAGCAAAGGCAGTTGCACATTAATGGGAAATGCTAAAGTCTCACAAATTAGAGATAACTAGTGCAAAATATTCTTAAAAAGAGCATCGAGAAATTCACTTTCTGCGAACGGGCTGACAGTATGGCATTATCCTCTGAATTAATTCTAGGGGACATAGCATCAATAACATGATCAAAATCACCTTGACTTTCTGTGTAATGTGATGGAAATTGGGAGGCGAGACAGTTGCAAATCTCATTATGTCAATCCAATATCCTTTGGGAGTCTTTTGAATTTAATTATTTTTTTCACATAAGAGAATATTATGTGTCAGTCTAATCAATAATCACCTACTAATGTTTCTTTTTAAAATAAAGTCAAAAAATCACATGAAAATTTCAAAAAATATATTGATGCTGACGCATGGTTAATTAATGAGATACACAAATAACTACGTACAATATCACTAAAATCACTCCGTGTACATTACAATTTGGGAAATTTCAAACTCTTATTTTTCAAAAGGAGCAAAAAAAAAATTCCCAGAATTATAATTTCGGTGAAATTACAAAAACTAGTTTTCTGGTGGTTAGACCCTACACATCTAAATTTTTTGAATTTTTTCTCAAAAGGGATAAAGATTCCTGCTAAACATATTCACATTGGAGAATAGCCCAACCAAATTTTGCTTATAAGGCAAGAAGGATTTTCGTCTATTGGTCTCTTTTCTCATTCTATTCAGCATATAAAGTTTCTCGTGAGCTGATAATTTCATTTTGCGCTTTCCTCCATTTACCTTCTTTATAGGGACGTTTTCTAGCTTTTCAACATTATGCTTTTCAGGTATATGAGGATTCAAGAAAACAAAACCATCCCCACCATCGCTATTACTCCGGATTTTCATGTCTCGTCGAAATCTCCATAATTTTGAAAATCCGGTTGAATTGTTTTTCTTGCAATTGTCTTTTGAAGTCGTCACTTCCAGCATTGTCATATTTTCTGATGGCTCATTGTGTAGCTCTTTTGAGACACTATTGGATTTCGAGCAATAACTGTTTTGTTGTTCAACAAAAAGTTTCTTTAGCGGAGCTCGGAGAGGTGAGCCAGACACTTTACTGTCATTACTGAAGATAAAAGATTGTTCAAATGCTTGGAAGGTTGGACGGATTTTTTCATTGTCATAGATCTCATCAGCGAAGACGAACCTTTCTTTGGAATTGGTGCATGCAAAACTAAACTCTGGTACACCTTAAATTGGTTACTTGTCCTTCTTAAGCACTATGAAATTGTTTCTTTTTTGTTTTTCTAATTGGATAATAGGATATAGTTTTTTTAGAACCATTTATCTCTTTTTGCAATGTGTTTGCACACTATTACGCTACAAGGCTTCAACTACTCACGCGCATATGCAACTTCCTCTATTTAGAGTATTAGTTACTTCTTTTTTAAGGATGTTGTTTGAGATTTGTCCAAGTGTGTTTAGTTTTGGACTAGGATAAAATAGCTTAATCAAAATACATACATCAATTGACACCAAGCTATGAACACACTCAAGATAGTCCCAGATGAAGTTGATTTGCAGTGAGTGTGTTTAGAGAGAAGATATGTTACTCAGAATCTCTTTTAAAAGCTTCTGAATGGTAGAGCAAATATGCGTAGTATCTCTCTCTTTTTTCAATGAGGTGCTCCACTTTGTATTTATAGTGTGCATGATCCAAAAGAGTCGTTGGAGTTGGTTTCCAAAGTGAATTTTATCCGTTGTGCCTTTTGCGCAAAAACGGGCACACTTTTGCAGGCTTTGTACACTGCTGCAGGTATACGTTGAGAGCTTCGGAGCTCGGTACTCAAGAATAAGTATTTGTGAAGTCTTCATTGACTTAACCTTCATTTTTCTAAGATCGTCTCATGTCTAGATATCTTTGTTTGACTCTTTAGAAGAAGGTATTTCTGTCATATATTTTTGAGAAGCTTCTGAGGAACCTTCTGAGCTATTTTTCTAAAGTAGCGTCTGAAGTATCTTCTGAACGTCTTCTGAGCATATAACCTTTGATATTTAGACTATATCTCATAGTGTTTTTTTGTCATGGACCATCTGATCAATGACATAACTTGACAATTTTCCTCTTTAGCTTATTTAAACCCTTTTGGAAAATATCATTGATTGTATCTTTGATAACTCTATTTTAAATAGAGTTATTCATCCATTTAAACTTAGATTATTGTTTATTTTCAAGTACATTAATATACAAATATAGCTTATTTATTAAGAAACAACATTTTAAGAATTCAAATGGATTAGGACAATGAACTAGGCAAAATACACATATCTTGTTAGGTTTGATGTTTTTATTCAGTGCAGCTACTTCAAGAGTGTCCACACTGCCAACCCTAGGAGTGCCCACACTAGGAGTGCCCAAACTCCCTGCACCTGCTAAACCAGTGCTTTGCACCAAAACATCCAAGGACCAATTTGATGCTTCCACACTTGATATGTGACGTCATGCCTAGTCATATGGAGCAGAGCCACTTGCAGAAATCGACGACCACTATCAAAAACAAGTTGTAAAGCTCACTTACTCAAGGACATGTGGAACTTCCTTATTGGACCACCCCATGTGAACTTCATGCAAAGCGACCAATTTGAGCAAGTTGTTTGATGGGAGGTCTGCAACTAACCATGGTTACTGATCTAAGTTAATATTTCGCGCCAAAGGAAACCCTCCAAGGGAGGAAAGCTCACTTTCCTATAAATAGAAGCCATATCCTCACTTGCAAATCATCCTTCATCCAATTCTTAAAGGATCACTCAATTTATTTGTATTTGTCGCTTAGGTTTAGTTTTTATTTAAGTTTCTGATGAGAAGGAAGGTAAGGAGGTGCTTGACAACCAGTCCCTTCACTTCTACTCGGAGGAAACTTGTGTAAGGAACTCATCTTGTACTTCAACTTGGGAAACTCGTGCAAAAGATCTCCTATTCGTGTAATCTCTATCCTTTTGAGTTCTTTTGTTATATTACTCATTTGATTATGCTCTTTGAAGATTTTCTCTATCATATTATGAGTAATATGAGTAAACTCCCTTAGTTGAGATGTTGTAGCCTTGTAATGAACTTCTAAGTAAGTAAATGTGGTTTATATAGTGTATGCATTTTAACTCTTGTGTAATACTTCTTTCAAAACTTATTCTGGAATTGATCACTTTAGAATAGGTAGACTTGTAGCAGCAGACATGGGTTACATTTATGAACTCAAGAGTTAATAAGAATGAGTGTTTGTAACAACATCTTTGTTAAACTAGCTTTAATAAGGAATTGCTTGTTAAAACCGTGTTAAGCCCTAGACATAGGATAACATAGTTCTTAGGGTGATACAGTGGGAGCTTAAGAGACAGGAGTGAACCTATTTAGCATGCCTATAGGAAGCTTATAATCAAACTCTAAAGAAAGTGACTGAAAGGCACACACTATTGCAGCTGCATCCAGTGTACCCACACTGCATACTCCACTAAAACACTTAGAAGTGATACTTGGTGAAAACATCTCAACTACCTTATCTCACTGATTCCTTACACACATTTATTGTTTATATTGTTTTTATAAACTTTGAACACTCCAACCAACTCTGAATAGTGTAGACACACTAAGTGTGCACTTTGAACATTACAAAGCTTTACATAATCCCTGTGGGTTCGACCTTTTCTTATCATTATATTACTTGTGTGACTATGTATACTTGCATACTATTTTCCACACCAAGTTTTTGGCGCCGTTGCCGGGGATTATAGTAAAATTTTGTTGTTTAGATTGTTAATTTAGTGTTTTATTATATTACTACTGGTATTCTATTTTCTGTGCAGAAACACTTTGTGCAGATACACTCAGTGCAGAAGCACTAGTATATGCCCTGAAATAGAACACCAGAATTTGATTGTGATCCAGAAATTGAAAGGAGATTTAGGAGATTGCTAAGACAACAAAGACAAAGACAACAAAACTGCAGAATTATGTCTCACCACAGTAAAGATGCCTCAGTTAGAGGAGGACTTAACTCACAACAACAACCTGAAGATGAAGCAAATCACAGGCAACAATTCATTCAAATGGGACCAATAACTATGATAAATGATAGGGATAGGCCTATGAGGGACTATGCCCAATATGACCAGCAACATATACAGACTAGCATTGCTAGACCTCGTATTGATGCTGCTCATTTTGAATTTAAACCTATGATGTTTCAAATGTAACAAACAATTGGTCAATTTGGTGGATCTCCACATGAGGATCCCCATGAGCATTTAAAGCAATTCATAGAAGTGTGTAGTATAACACCCCGATTTTCGTGTATCGTGTTTTGTTTAATATGTGCTCGTTTTATGAACTATTTTGATATATAAGATTATATTATTTTAATTATTGTGTGTGTTAATTATTCAAAATTAATTGAAATCACATTTAAATGTATTTTTATATACAATCGGTAATATACGATTTTTATTATATATTTATTTGATTTATATAAAATATTAGTGTTTGAGATATTATTTCTTTAGAACATCAATTTGGGGTATTGAGGTGTTAAAATAATAGATGTATTAGAATTGGGGCTTTAAAAATGAATCAAAATGGAGTTTTGGTTTTGTTTATGTGCATACACCCTCCATCTGTTCGCTACTCATCACACCCCCCATGTGGTCCACTCTCTTCAATATGCATTGACCACGCGACATGCTACTACTACGGACTCCTACCAGCGCTACGTGTACGCCCAAATATTTAACTAATTATTTAATTAAGTTATTTCGGTATTTTATTAGTGTAATAATATAGGTGAATAATATGTTAATTATAAGCCTATGTTACCCTAGAAATAGTAATTGAGTGGGGTGTGGAGAAAAGCCCGTAATTATAAGGAAAAGCCCAAGAGATAGGTGTATGTATATATATAGTGCAAGTTAGGGTTTCATAATGGAAGGAACAAAAAAATAAGGAATTGAGAGAAGAGAAAGAAGGAGAGGGCGCGGCGACTAGAAGAGGAATGGAGGAGTGTTGCTGTGCGATTTTTTCGTTGGGGCCACGATCAAGAGAATCTCCTAATCAGCAAACCTAAGGTAAGGGTGGGGTTCTAACTCTATAACTGGGTATATGAAGGATCATATGTAGGGATCGATTAGAATTTCTTGAATCTCACTATGTTTTGTAGATAGCGATTTGGAATTTTAAGTAGGAATATGTGTAGGTTCAGTAAATCGATATTTGTCAATGACGTACTTGTCCAAAAATTATGTGGTTTATTGTTTTAGAAATTAGACTTAAGCTTGTTAATTTGGCACTGGTTTAGTTGCGTTTGGAGTTGTATTGCTCAAGTGATAGGTGACACAAGTTGGGTAAAAATTCTGGAACTGTTCTGGGTACAGGTTCGGTTTTAATTAAACTGAGTACGTTTGGGTAATCCAAAAATCACGAGACTTAATTTTTGAAAAATAGACTTAATACCAGTCAGTTTGGCACTGGTTTGGTTGAATTTAGAGTTGTGTAGCTCGAGTTATGAATTCCACAAGTTAGGGTAAGATTCTGGAAACAATCTGGACATAGGTCGAGTGTTTTAGTTCTTGCATTTTCAAAAGAACTCCTTTTCGAACGAATCCAATTTCTTTGAAAACTAGACAAAATTTTCCCCAGTTTATGCACAAGTTTTATGCAATTTGGTTGAGTTTTGGTCATTTTATAACTGCTTGAATTGGAAGGACAGAAACTGTCCTCTTTTGAAACTAGTCTGTGTGCTTTTGAAAACTATTGAACACTCTTCTTCAAAAACAGAACTTAGGAATAAAAAATAGACCCATAGGGCTTTCCAACAAGTATTTATTTGTCGAAATCCGATGTCGTTTGCTATTTTAAATAATTCGCCAAAGTGGGCGCATAGTTACAGAAATTTCTGCACCCAAGTTTATGTAAATTAGCTCGAACGTTGAATAAAATTGATTATTTTGTTGGTTAAGTTGAAGTTGAATTCTGTTGTTGTTGTTGTTGTGTTGTTGTAGGCCTATGGCCAAACGTTGAATTCTGTTGTTATTGTGTTGTTGTAGGCCTATCGCCAAACGTTGAATTTCGTTGTTGTTGCGTTGTTATATAACCATTGTTGTTGACTATTTGGACATTCACATCGCGTCGCATGCATAACATTTCACGTTGGAGCGGATGCTCAAACACGTTGGTCTGGACTGGCAAATTATGTTGAAGGCTTATGCCTTGTTGATGCCTCTATTTATTGGCAGATTTTTCACGTTGGGAGTTCTGCTCCGATGGTACCACATGCATGTGCATAGTATTGAGTTGCATTCCGCATTGCAAAATTTTACGTGGTTATGTTGATGATTCGTGATGACTGAAGTTGTTGGATTGTTGTGAAGTGGTGAAATTGTAGGCGTTGATTCTAACATATTGTTTTTCATGTGTCCTATTATATGGCTAGATACCTCACCCCTTCTGTTTGAATGTTACCCCCATGTTGGTAACACGCAGGTAATCTTGAATGAAGGCTGTTTACCTTCGTCTGTTCGAGTCGGTGTGGTCACTCTGATACGTAGCACTCGGGGGGGGATGAACGCATGTTTTTCTTATTTACTTTGTCGTTTTCTTGTTGAACTAAAAAGTCATTGCCGTCAAGGATTTTGACTATTTACGAGTTGTTTTAAGTTGGACAAAGATGTTTTGTTTTTGAATTCATTGCGTAGTAATGAAAGTTGACTTATTTTGTTTTGACCAAGCCGATTGTTTATTGGTTCATCCGGTTTAAGGTGTTATGTATCGATTGTTACCAGGCGATTTATTTACGTTTGTCCTTTGTTTCAAGTTGAAAGTGTAGCATCCATTGGTTTCTTTGGAAATTTTGAAAACTCGATTTTGTATTTTAAATTTATTTTATCGGGTAGAAATGGGTCTTACATTAGTGGTATCGAGCAAGTTCGGTCCTAACTGATTGTTTGTATTGTTTATTGTGCTTTCCAATGTGTGAACTCTGAGTAGAGTTGCATGCATTACTTATTTTAATTCTTGATAGTATGAGAATTGACCAAACTAGTTCGTTAAGTAATATATGGAATGAGATAAGTGATGGGTATTTTTTAGAGGAATCATTAATGTTATAGCAGTTACAAAAGAGTTTGAATCCAAATGAGAACTTAAACGACTCTTTTCCCTAGAGAGAATTTTTCATGGAGCTTGGTCTATTACTTGGGTCATGTGTTGTGTATGCATTATATTTTTTCTCGCTGTGTGAACTCTCTGTATTGTAAATCGTTTGTTTCGTTATTTTCTTGTTTTCGAAACTCTAAATTCATTTAAGCTAACTTCTATGGTTTGACTTTGTAGTGATTAATTGCCTTATGTGGTTCTGGATGTTAAAATTAAAATGTTTATCGAGTCTACCTTTATCTTACATAAAACCATTTTATTATTGGATGTTCACACAGTATGTCATTTATTTAAATAGTACTATGTCTTAAACGATGTCTGGGTATTTACTTATTAATGCTCTAGACTTAGTATTCTAGGGAATTGCTTTGTTAATTATTTAAGGTTGCTACTAAAAGAAACATGTTGTGATATTTTGATTACTATCAGTATAACTTTCTCACCTAAATTTTATAGTTGTTGATTTCTTTTATTTTTACTAGTGAAATGGGATGTAATGATTTTAAATGTTAAAGATATGTCTATATTATTTATTGTATTTGGTTTTGTCCTATGTGCCAAATTGTCATTGTAGTGAACTTGCATCTCTGTGAATTGTTTGATACTTTCAGTGCTATATGATATATGACTGCGAATTCTAACTGTGTACACTCAAAGCTTTTCTCAGTTGACTTTGGTTGTTTTCTTTTTATAGTTTGTGCTACTTGGTTTTGAAATCTTAGAATAATAGTGTGTGCTAAGAATGTCTGTATGTTCCTTTTAAATTATGTTTTAGTGCTAGATACTCACATAGGTATTAGAGTTAACTTAGTTGACTTAATATTTAGTCTTCCCTAAAATCTATTGCTATAACATACTTATATTTTTGCATAATGATGCTACAAACTAAGTGTTTTGTGAAGATGTTTTGCTAATTATTTTAATGTACTACTCCTCTATTAACGTCAATAACATGTTATGGTTTTTGAAAATAATATTTTCCTTATTTAAATCTTTCAATTGGTGTTTTCTCTTATTTTCGCGATACTTACAATTAACTGTAACGATTTAACTGTCGAAGATATTTATATGTTATTATCATCTTCATTTGCTTGTAAATCAAAAAAAAATTATCTTCATTAAATTTATTTTCTTTCGCTCCATGATTTTGATTTTTCTTGATTTGCGATGTTGTGAGCCCTCTTAGTTATGAAATGACATGTTTTGTACATATAAAATGTCTGGATTTTATTTTATCCTTTTAACACAAATTATAGTAGGTACGTGCTAATGAAACTAGTTTTGATTAATTGTTGTAAGAATTATTTTTGAGCGGTAATGAAGTAAGATTGGTTCCCAGCACAAGTATACTCTCTATGCATGATGTTTGTTACCTTAGAAAAAAAATAGTATACTGTTTGTTTCTTCTTAATAAAAGCCTAAAGTGGTGGTAGTAGTTTTGCCAAAAATCCACATGATATATAGAATTCTAGAGTAAGTTACATTTTTTAAACAAAAGTGTTTGGTGCATGTGTTTGACTGTACTTCTTTGGTGATATGAAATCAATTGAACTCAAAAGAATTATATGTTCGGTAGATATTTTTCTTTTTCAAAATAAAAAAAGAAGAATGACTCCTTGTATTTAATTCCTTTGAAAAACCTTTGCTAACCAATGTGTCGTTTACTTTGTAGACACCCAAGAAAAATATTATTGAAGCTGTCAGAATTTCTCGTAACTTGTTTTTGTCATTTATGTTGAAGTAGATATGTATTTAGTTCAATTAATTTACTACTAATAGGTCTTGTATTTGTACGACTTATGTTCGCCGTAATCGTTGTGCTTGCATGACTTCTGCCTTTTGTTATTTTTATTGTTTGATTTTCGCATTATTATTTGGCTAAATTGGCAGGACCTCCATATTAATTGATTCTTATGTTTTAAGATATGTGAACTCTGTGATTGTTGTTCTGCCTGAATTTGGTACTATGGCGTTGTTTGTGTTATTGTGATAACACAATTATACTTTGTTTGTGCTATCTTGTTTTTAGGGAGATTTATTTAGTATCTTTGGAAATAATTTTTATGCTAGTTAGTAAAGTGCCTAGATTTAAAACTGGTATATTTTATTTCGCGACTTGAGTCTATTGATCATCCTTATAGTGACCAATGACTTAATATCTCCGGTGGGTGCAAAACCCAACAACCTAAACCTAACTCCGTCTTTAATCCTCTTTTGAGCATTTTCACATGAATGACTACTTGAGTTCTTTTTTATATCCTTTTGCCTAATTGTTGCCATTGTCTCAGCTTTCCTTCTTTAGAATTACTCTTACAACATTCATTCTTTTGTTTTGGTTTGAGCTTATTAAATTTCGAGGACGAAATTTCTTTTAAGGGGGGTTGGATTGTAACACCCCGATTTTCGTGTATCGTGTTTTGTTTAATATGTGCTCGTTTTATGAACTATTTTGATATATAAGATTATATTATTTTAATTATTGTGTGTGTTAATTATTCAAAATTATTTGAAATCACATTTAAATGTATTTTTATATACAATCGGTAATATACGATTTTTATTATATATTTATTTGATTTTTATAAAATATTAGTGTTTGAGATATTATTTCTTTAGAACATCAATTTGGGCTATTGAGGTGTTAAAATAATAGATGTATTAGAATTGGGGCTTTAAAAATAAATCAAAATGGAGTTTTGGTTTTGTTTATGTGCATACGCCCCCCATCTGTTCGCTACTCACACCCCCACTCTCTTCAATACGCATTGCACCACCATTGATCAAAGACGACCAAACAACGGACCCGCCCAACGCGCCTCGTAACGCCCAAATATTTAACTAATTATTTAATTAAGTTATTTCGGTATTTTATTAGTGTAATAATATTAGGTGAATAATATGTTAATTATAAGCCTATGTTACCCTAGAAATAGTAATTGAGTGGGGTGTGGAGAAAAGCCCGTAATTATAAGGAAAAGCCCAAGAGATAGGTGTATGTATATATATAGTGCAAGTTAGGGTTTCATAATGGAAGGAACAAAAAATAAGGAATTGAGAGAGAGAGAGAAGAAGGAGAGGCGCGGCGACTAGGAGAGGAATGGAGGAGTGTTGCTGTGCGATTTTTTCGTTGGGGCCACGATCAAGAGAATCTCCTAATCAGCAAACCTAAGGTAAGGGTGGGGTTCTAACTCTATAACTGGGTATATGAAGGATCATATGTAGGGATCGATTAGAATTTCTTGAATCTCACTATGTTTTGTAGATAGCGATTTGGAATTTTAAGTAGGAATATGTGTAGGTTCAGTAAATCGATATTTGTCAATGACGTACTTGTCCAAAAATTATGTGGTTTATTGTTTTAGAAATTAGACTTAAGCTTGTTAATTTGGCACTGGTTTAGTTGCGTTTGGAGTTGTAATGCTCAAGTGATAGGTGACACAAGTTGGGTAAAAATTCTGGAACTGTTCTGTTGTTGTTGCGTTGTTATATAACCGTTGTTGTTGACTATTTGGACATTCACATCGCCTCGCATGCATAACATTTCACGTTGGAGCGGATGCTCAAACACGTTAACTGGGATCGGCAAATTATGTTGAAGGCTTATGCCTTGTTGATGCCTCTATTTATTGGCAGATTTTTCACGTTGGGAGTTCTGCTCCGATGGTACCACATGCATGTGCATAGTATTGAGTCGCATTCCGCATTGCAAAATTTTATGTGGTTATGTTGATGATTTGTGATGACTGAAGTTGTTGGATTGTTGTGAAGTGGTGAAATTGTAGGCGTTGATTCTAACATATTGTTTTTCATGTGTCCTATTATATGGCTAGATACCTCACCCCTTCTGTTTGAATGTTACCCCCATGTTGGTAACGTGCAGGTAATCTCGGATGAAGGTTGTTTACCTTCGTCTGTTCGAGTCGGTGTGGTCACTCTGATACGTAGCACTCGGGGATGAAGCATGTTTTTCTTATTTACTTTGTCGTTTTATTGTTGAACTCTAAAGCTGTTGCCGTCTAGGATTTTGACTATTTCTGAGTTGTTTTAAGTTGGACAAAGATGTTGTGTTTTTGAATTCCACTGCGTAGTAATGAAAGTTGACTTATTTTGTTTTGACCAAGCCGATTGTTTATTGGTTCATCCGGTTTAAGGTGTTATGTATCCGATTATTCTGAGCGATTTGTTTACGTTTGTCCTTTGTTTCAAGTTGAAAGTGTAGCATCTATTGGTTTGCTGGAAATTTTGAAAACTCTGATTTTGTATTTTAAATTTATTTTATCGGGTAGAAATGGGTGTTACATTAGTGGAACATGTGACATATGGGGCTGACGAGGGCGGGGAGTGATCGCCGGTGCCCAAAAAGGTGGCATGGCAAGCAATGCTCTGGCGACTTCAAAGCGAAGGGGCGCGTGAATGAACTGAATACTCATCGGAATGAGAGGGATCCTGAGGCTGTGCAGATATGGGACTGTACAGTTGAAGGAAGGCTTAAAAGAATTGATTTGGACTACCTATACCAACAAGGTACATCTTCTTTTCGGGAGTCCACCCCATAAGAACTCTATAGTTAAGCGTGCTTGGCTTGGAGTAGTAGTGGGATGGGTGACCTTCTGGGAAGTTTTCCGGAAAGCATGCAAGTGAGGACAAAGCATGCTGAAAAGACTCGTGTTGGCTTGTGGGGGCAGTCGACACTTCTGAAAGCAGTTTGGGATGTTAAAAATGGTATCAGAGCAGTAGACCTCTCTCCGTACGGTGTGGTTCGGGGACGAACCAAGCGGAAGCTGGTGGGCATGTGACATCTGGGGCTGACGAGGGCGGGTATTGATCGTCGGTGCTCAAAAAGGTGGCATGGCAAAGAGCGGCTCCTAGCAACTTCAAAGCAAAGGGGCGCGTGAATGAACCGAATACGCATCGGAATGAGAGGGATCCTGAGGCTGTACAGATATGGGACTGTACAGTTGAAGGAATGCTTAAAAGAATTGATTTGGACTACCTATACCAACAAGGTGCATCTTCTTTTCGGGAGTCCACCCCATAAGAACTCTATAGTTAAGCGTGTTTGGCTTGGAGTAGTAGTGGGATGGGTGACCTTCTGGGAAGTTTTCCGGAAAGCATGCAAGTGAGGACAAAGCATGCTGAAAAGACACGTGTTGGCTTGTGGGGGCAGTCGACACTTCTGAAAGCAGTCTGGGATGTTAAATGTAGTAACTTTATCATTCTTGGTATTAGTGAGGATGCATTTAGACTTAAGTTATTTCCATATTCATTGAAAGATAGGGCTAAATCATGGTTAAACTCTTTGGAGCCCAATTCTATTCATATATGGAATAAACTAGCTGAAAAAATCTTAAGTAAATATTTTCCTCAGTTAAAAATACTAGGATGAGACATGATATTACATCTTTTAGGCAAAAAGAATTTGAATCATTGTTTGAAGCATGGGAAAGATGGAAAGAGCCTTTAAGAAAATGTCCACATCATGGTCTACATGTCATTATACAAATGGAAACTTTTTACAATGGTCTAGAACCCTAAACTAGAGTGATGCTTGATGCATCAGCTGGTGGTGGTCTTATGTCTTATAATGAAGCATGTGATCTCATTGATAAAATTGCTACAAATGGTTCTAGTTGGCCTACTGAGAGGGTGAGTACCCAAAAGAAAACCTCCGGGGTACATGAGATTAATGACATATCTGCCCTATCTGCTCAAGTAGCCACTTTAACTAACATGTTCAAAAATTTCACTACAACTAGTGCACCTACATCTAGTGTAGCTACACCTAAGTAGAACACTGCAGCAGCTATAGAACAAGCCCCTCCAAGAACTACAAGTATTGTGGGGGAGGCCATCTGTATGAAGAGTGTCTTAGCAACCCTGTCTCTGTCAATTATGTAGGTTACAATAGGAATAACAACCCCTACTCTAATACCTACAATCCAAATTTTAGGTGGAACAATTCCAATGCACCTGCACCAGCTACACCTCCTCGATTCCAACCTCAAAGCCAACAAAGACCAAACCCACCTGCCAATGATAATTCACTAGAAGGATTGCTTAGATCATTCATTAGTGAAACTAGAACTACTAGGCAAGCCCAAGATGCATCAATTAAGAACCTAGAGAACCAAGTGGGGCAATTAGCAACTGCTTTGTATCAAAGACCAACAGGTACTTTGCCATCAAAAACAAAAGCTTCCACCTCACAAAGGCAAGGAAAGGAACAAGTCAAAGCCATATTTTTAAGAAGTGGTAAGGATTTAACATAACCATATGAGCTGGAAGGTACAGAGAAGGGAGAAAAAGATAATAAAAATGAAAAAAAAAATTCAAGATGCAGCAGCACCTGATGCACCTGCATCTCATAAAGTTCCAACTCCAAGGTTAGTTCCTGAATACCCTCCTCCTCCTTTTCCTCAAAGATTGAAAAAAGCACATGAGGAGAAGCAATTCAGTAAGTTTTTAGATGTTTAAAAACAACTGCATATCAATGTTCCCTTAATTGAAAGATGCCTAATTATGCTAAATTCATGAAAGATGTGCTTTCTAAAAGAAGAAGACTAGGGGAATTTGAAACTATTGCCATGTTAAAAGAATGTAGTATGATTTTGCAAAATAAAATTCCAAGGAAGCTAAAAGATCCAGGTAGCTTTACAATTCCTTTTTCAATAGGAAAATTCTATACAGAAAGAGCATTGTGTGATTTAGGTGCAATCATCAATTTGATGCCTAAATCTATTTTCACAAAGCTAGGAATTGGAAATGCTAAGCCTACCACTTTGACAATGTCTCTTGCAGATAGATCAATAGCATATCCAGAAGGAATCATTGAAGATATTTTGGTACAGGTTGACAAATTTGTGTTTCCTGCAGATTTTGTTATCCTTGATTTCATTGCAGATGAGGAAGTACCTATCATACTTAGAAGACCATTTTTGGCAACGGTCAAAACATTGATAGATGTGCAGAAAGGAGAGCTAACCATGATCAAGAGGTGAAATTCAATGTCTTGAATGCTTTGAAGTATCGTACAGAGGAGAGTGAAGAGTGTTCAGCAATTTCTCTTGACCATTTGGTGGAGAAGCAATTCCAAAAGCAGTATGATCACCTTGCCAGTGCACTAGCAGCTGATGCAGCTGCACTGCCTGCAGAGGAATTTATTGAAGAAAGCATTCTGCCTAAGGAAGAAGCTACACCTAAGGTATGGGCTAGAACTTATGAATCTCTTAATTTAGAAGATCCCAATCTTAAAAAGAATTTACCTTCTATAGAACAACCTCCTAAGCTAGAATTGAAAGAATTGCCTAAGCACTTGAAATATGTTTTTCTAGGTCAAGATAATACACTTCTTGTAATCATAGCTTCTGATCTATCATTAGAGCAAGAGCTAGATTTAATTAACACCTTGAAAAGACATAAAAAAGCTATAGGATGGCAAATGGCAGATATTAAAGGGATTAGCCCCTCCATATGCATGCATAGGATAATTTTAGAAGAAAATTCTAAAAATAGCATAGAAGGGCAGAGAAGACTAAATCCCATCATGAAAGAGTTTGTTAAGAAAGAAATAATAAAATGGCTAGATGCTGGTATTATCTACCCTATTTCAGATAGTTCATGGGTTAGTCCTGTGCAATGTGTTCCTAAGAAGGGAGGAGTAACAGTAATAGCCAATGAAAATAATGAATTAATCCCTACAAGAACTGTAACAGGGTGGAGAATTTGTATGGATTATAGAAAACTCAATAAGGTCATTGTTATACCCCAATTTTGTCTGCCTTATTTTTCTTGTTTTAGTCATTTATTTTATTTTGAGCAATATATTTGGTCCAAAAATGTCAAAAAAAAAATATATTTAATTTTATTTACAACTTAGGATGTCCAAATGTCCCAAAATACAAAAAATGATAATACTAAAAATACAAATCCGAAAATACAAAAAAAATAATAGTAAAAAAAAAAGAAGCAGATTTAGGGTTTCAGCAATTTGCTCCCAATTTCTTTGGTCAAGACCGCTCCGCTCGAAACCTGAAAGTCCAGTCAAAGCCCGATCAAACCGTAATCAATGCTAAGACCTAATTTTAACTATAAAAAGACAGTCAGTGAGAGTCAAAAGGACACACAAGACAGCTGCAAAAATCACTGATAAATAAAGATTAGGGCTTCACATTGAAACCCTAATCATCTAAAACACGTTTTTTAGATCTGAGATCTGAAAAAGGGTTTGAGTAAAGTAACAACAGCAGATCAAAAGAAGCAGATACAACGGCAGACATAGACGCAGCCCAGGCAGTAGATCAAAGTCAGTTAACAGCAATAGAGCAATATTAGGAGACACAAACAGAAGCTGGAGTTGTGGGTTGGTATCCAAAATTCAAATATTTTTTTAGATGCTCATATAAAGTGTTAAATCTAGAACTAGTTTACTGTTAGAACTAAAAATAGGCATTAACAAGATGTGTTTTGTATGATAACCATGTAAACAATTCTCTAAATTAACGAAACATGCCATGAAACAACTGTTTCATGTTAAAATTAGTTTAGAACTCAAAAGTTAAGAACAAGGGTGATTATAGACTTTCTGTTTGCTATAAAACAAGACAAATTTAAATAAACTTAGCATCTAGTTGTAGGCACAATCAGGGTTCTGTGAACTTCTTAAAAAAGTAGGAATTAGGCAAAGTGATGGATAAAAATGGGGTTTAGAGTTTCAGAAATAAAATAGGCTTAAGTTAGTTTTTGTTTGAAAAAGATTATAGCAAGAGGCTCATAAAACAGTTTCAAGTCCCAGTCTTTAAGATTCCAGCCACCAAACAACAATTCAGTCACAGAGAAAGAAGAAAAAGAGCGAAAGACAAATCAAAGATTAGGAAGATCAGAGGATAGGAACAGAATAAACGAAAAAGGGAAGAAGAAAAATAGATTAGGCTGAAATAGATCGAAAAAACAATGAGAAAAGAGAGGAGAATAACCTATTAATCGCTCGCCGGAGCTCCGGTCATCTTCTCCGGCGAGAGCTCCGGCGAGTTCCCCAAAACCGAAACCAACTCCCCCCAAAATCGTCCCACAGCTACCAGAATTGAATGACGGAACCGAAGCAACTCTAACTCGCCCTTGAACCCTCTCCTCGCCGTCGTTTACTTCGCCGGAGCCACTGCCTTCGCCGTCCCCCCTCTCACTCTCCTTCCTCTTTCGGTTTCTCCATCAAGACCGCAACTCTCTCTCACTCTCCAAGGAACAAGCGAAATTTTCGCCCAAATCTCTCTCTCTCTCTCTCTTGGCAGCGGCAGCTGCTGTGTGTGGAAAGGGAAGGGAAGAGTGAAAATTAGGTTTAGGGTTTCTATTATGGGCCTTTATAGTGTCTCCTTTATTTGTTTAATTTTTGGGTATTACTTTTCCCACTCCCCCTCCTACTCTTTCACACCCCTTAACAAAATTTATTCTGAAAATAACCTCGCGTGAAACGCTGTGAGGACGTGTTTAACGACGGTTCGAACGACCTTGTTCGAACAGGTTCGAATGACCTCGTTCGAACAGGTGAAATTATGCACAAGAGAGTGTGAAGTCAAAAATTAACACACTCGAACGATGTCATTCGAACCTGTTCGAAGCTATGTGTTCGAACACGTGAAATTTCTTGAAAAAAAAAAGATGCTTTGACTGATCTTTTGGTCATTTCACACCCTTATGGGGTGTGTTTTAAGTAGGAGGGGGTGTGGGAAAAGTAATACCCTAATTTTTTGTTTATTTTTTATCATTCAGATTATTAAGCGC
This sequence comes from Oxytropis ochrocephala, assembly GCA_020916435.1. Classification (NCBI taxonomy): domain Eukaryota; kingdom Viridiplantae; phylum Streptophyta; class Magnoliopsida; order Fabales; family Fabaceae; genus Oxytropis; species Oxytropis ochrocephala. The sequence continues at coordinate 44,238,872 of CM037088.1, read as the reverse complement.
ACCACCCTAATTCAGGCGCACACCCTCCCTCACTTAAGCCCAGGCCAGATATCTTTGGGCTCTCCTATCTTGAATCGGGCTTCTTTTTACACCCCCTGTTTGATTATACCACTCACTTAACTAACCGCACCCCAGTTTTAATTATGCAATATCCTTTTAGCTAATTACACCTCCCTCATTTTTAGGTTATAACTTATCATGTCTTGTTTATTTTTATTCAAAAAAATCATTTTTCTCATTAATAAAAAACACCAAACACACAAATTTTTCTCAAAAAATAACCAAAACAACTAACTATTTATCATAGTCTTTTATTTAGTCTTAATTTGTAAAAAGGGTAAAATTCAATGTATTTTAAATTAACTATTCTTACACAATTAATTAATAGGTAGCCTTCCTTGAAGGATGTTGCGGGGTGCTAATACCTTCCCCGCACATAAACGACTCCCGAACCTAAACCTAGCCCTTATCTGAATTCAAAGAGATTTTCCAAATTTGCCCTTAAACTAAAATTTGGTGGCGGCTTCATCTTTCGAACTTTGAAAAATCCTAACCCGGATTTTTCGGTCGCTACAGCTGGCGACTTCACTGGGGAGATAGGTTAGCAGGAAAGGAGTTCTATTGCTTCTTAGATGGTTATTCAGGATACAATCAAATAGCAATTGAACCTGAGGATCAACAGAAAACCACATTTACTTGTCCCTATGGAACTTTTGCATTTAGAAGGACGCCTTTTGGACTTTGTAATGCACCTGCTACCTTTTAAAGATGCATGATGTCAATATTTTCTGACTTCATTGAGCAATCAATGGAAGTCTTCATGGATGATTTTTCTGTTTTTGGAGAAACATTTTCATTGTGTCTGTCAAACTTAGAAAAAATTCTTCAAAGATGTGAAGATACTAATTTAATGCTTAATTGGGAAAAATGTCATTTCAAGGTAAAAGAAGGCATTGTGTTTGGTCATAAAATATCTAAAAAAGGTCTTGAAGTGGATAGGTCAAAAATTGAGATAACTGAGAAACTGCCACCTCCATCAACAATCAAAGGGATTAGAAGTTTTTTAGAACACACAGGATTCTATGGAGATTCATCAAAGACTTTTCAAAAATTTCAAAACCATTGTGCATGCTCGTGCAACATGATGTGCCTTTTAATTTTGATGAATCTTGTATGGAAGCCTTTCAAAAAATTAAAAAGGAATTGGTGACAGCACCAGTAGTTATAACTCCAGATTGGAGTAAGCCTTTTGAACTTATGTGTGATTCTAGTGATTTTGCAGTAGGAGCAGTCCTAGGGCAAAGATATAACAAAGTGTTTCATTCCATTTACTATGCAAGAAAAACACTCATTGAGGCTCAAATGAACTACACTGTAACAGAGAAAGAACTATTAGCAGTGGTTTTTGCTTTTGAAAAATTTAGATCATACTTGGTGGGCACCAAAGTGATTGTGTATACAGATCATTCTGCCATCAAGTATTTGATCTCCAAAAAAGATGCAAAACCAAGGTTAATAAGATGGGTTCTCCTCCTTCAAGAATTTGATCTTGAAATTAGAGATAAGAAGGGGGTGGAGAACCAAGTGGCTGATCATCTCTCTAGACTTGAAAGTGAAAATGCAGGTACAAATGAAGAAATCAAGGAAAGTTTCCCTGATGAGAAATTGCTAGCAATTATACCATGAATGCAGCTAGTGTTTCTGCACTCAGTGTAGCCACACCTCATGCATCAGCACCTTGGTATGCAGACATAGTAAACTTCCTTGTAAGCAAAATTGTACCAAGTGACATGAACTACCAACAGAAAAGGAGATTCTTCCATATAGTAAAACAATACTATTGGGATGATCCTTTTCTTTACAAGATGTGTCCAGATCAAATCATGAGAAAGTGCATTCCTGAAGAAGAATAGCAAGCAATGCTCATGCATTGTCATGCTGCACCATATGGAGCTCACTTTGGAAGCCAAAGAACAACAACTAAGATACTTCAATCAGGTTATTTCTGGCCTACTCTATTTAAAGACGCTAATTATATGGTCAAAACATGTGATAAATGTCAAAGAAGTGGTAACATATCAGATAGACATGAAATGCCTAGGACTAATATTCTAGAAATAGAACTTTTTGATGTTTGGGGCATGGATTTCATGGGTCCTTTTCCACCTTCTTTTGGCAATGCGTACATTTTAGTAGCTGTAGACTATGTGTCCAAATGGGTTAAGACTGTAGCACTTCCAAATAATGATGCCAAATCAGTTAGCAAATTTCTTCAAAGAAATATTTTTTCAAGGTTTGGTACTCCAAGAGCAATCATCAATGATGAAGGCTCACATTTTTGCAATAAACTCATTGAAAATCTTTTTGCAAAATATGGAATAAAGCACAAGATTGCTACTGCCTATCACCAACAAACTAGTGGACAAGCTGAACTTTCAAATAAGGAAATAAAAAGAATGCTTGAGAAAATTGTTGGACCAAATAGGAAAGATTGGTCCTTACACTTAGATGAAGCATTATGGGCATATATAACTGCATTTAAAACTCCATTAGGTATGTCCCCCTACAGGTTAGTTTATGGCAAAGCATGTCATCTCCCTGTTGAATTAGAGAACAAATACTATTGGGCTATCAAAAAGCTAAATTTTGATCTCAAAAAGGCAGGTGAGCAAAGGTTTTTAGAGCTTAATGAATTAGAGGAACTTAGGCAATTCTCTTATGAGAATGCATAAATTTATAAAGCAAAAACCAAAGAATGGCATGATAGAAAAATCCAAATAAGTGAACTTAGAGAAGGAGGAATGGTGCTATTATATAATTCTAGGTTGAAGTTATTTCCTGGAAAATTGAGAAAAGATGGTCAGGACCATTTCAACTAGTCAAAATCTACCCCCATGGTGCAGTTGATTTGTATGATACAGCCACTGATACAACTTTTAAAGTCAATGGCCAAAGAGTGAAAATGTACTATGGAGAGCAAGTGGTGAGAGATAAAGTCACCACTCATTTTGAAAATCTCTAATATTAAGAGATAGTCAGGCTGTAAGACTCTTAAAACAAGCGCTTGAGGGAGACAACCCACCATTTTAAATAGTTAATATTATTAGTTTGTGCAATTTGATGTTTTGTATATTTTGTAGAAAAACAGGGCAACAGAGTAGCCAGTGTAGCCACACTTGATGCAGCCACACTGCCCACACTGATGTTCATATATTAGCAATGTGAAGAAAAGACTTGGATGAAAATGTTCACTTGCCAGCTCATCAAATTAGTGAGAAAGACTCTGATTAGGGGCTAGAGTAAGACGTGTTAAGCCTAAACACTACACGTGTCGCCTTGCATGTCACTCCTCTCCACCTAACGGCTAGTTTTCCAACTAACCTTCCCACTAACTCATCCATTGTCTCATACAAACCGCTCACATTCTCACAAAGCCACTCCTCTCATTCTCTCTCGCAAAACCAATCAAATTCATTCTCTTAGAACTGAACTCATCTTCAACCTTTCACCCAAAAATCAATTCAAATTCTCAAAAATCAAAAATGGTGAAGAAGCAATCGGCTACCAAATCATCAGTGAAAGAATCCAGTGCAGGTACTCCTGCACAATCAAAGAAACCAAAGGCACATGCATCTATGGACGTGATTCCAGGGAGCGAGCATTTCTGGAACATGAAATTTTTGCCAGAAAGGGGTTTCAACTTTGCAAAGGCTCATCACTCATTCCTCTCCACGGTCAACAACTGCATTGGGAGAGATTTGTGCAAACCAGAGCCTACTACTTGGAGCAATTAGTTCGTGAGTTCTACTCTGGAATTCAGAATACAAGAGGAGGTACTGTATTCTTTTCCAAAGTTAGAGGTAAGAAAGTCTTCTTTGATCCTGCTAGGATAAATAAGCATTATGATTTAATATATGCTGGAAATGCTTTTGAGGAGAAATTAGAAACCTATGGAAAGAAACAAATGGCAAAGATCAAAGAGAGAGTAGCAATAGAAGGGTCTCAATGGGAAAAGTTCACAAACATTGAGTTTAAACTTAGAACTGGTAATTGACACCTATTTATTGATGCATCAATTCTCCCCACCTCACACACATCTACATTATCCAAGGATAGATTGATCCTCATAGATTCAATCTTATGTGAGGATAATGTTGATATTGGGAAATTGATAGCTAGGGAAATTTTGGAGTGTCAAACCAAGGGTTCTGGATTCTTATATTTTCCATGTCTCATCACTGAGTTATGTCAAAAGCAAGGGGTTACTGCTACTGAGTTAGAAAAAATACAGAGAAAGACACCTTCTAGTGGTTTATCTGCAGAAGTAAAGGAAATAGTAAGGTCTGCTAGAATTAGAAATACTGCAGAGCGGGAAGTATTGGAACACCTGATGCAAAAACTCCAGGCAGTATGGAAGTTTCAAAGAGAACAGCATGACTGGCTAAATTTGAAGTTGAATGGCCCTGAAGTAGAGCTAGAAACCCCAGTTTTTCCTAATTGGGTGATTGATGACGAGGAAGAAGAAGAAAAACAGAAAGAGAAAGAAGTGGCAGTAGAAAGAGAGAGAAGAACAAAGAGAAAGAGAGACAATCAGAAGGATAAAAAGGGAAAGAAACCTAGAGTAGAAGCAGAGGCTGAGAGAGTGAGTGAAGAAGACACTGAGGAAGATGAGGAAGCTAGAGAGGCAGTGAATTTTTTTGAGAAAGATGTAGAGGAAGATGAGTAGTGTCAATGGAGGCAAGTGAAAGTGAAGATGATGGAAGTGAAAACATGGAGGAAAGTGCAAGGAGGAAGTATGAGATCAGAAAAAGATCAACAAACCAACCTCAACCACAATCACCCCCATCACAACAACAATCCAATATTCCTTCACCACCACCACAAAAATCCCCCACCACTCACCATTCACCTACTCCAACATCACCACAAAGCCAAAAATCACCAACACCTCAACCACAAAAACAACCCACCCCTCCACCAGAAAACATTCCACAAACAGAAATACCACCCAGTTCACTAGAGAAGCTACGCCATTCCCATTCCAAGCCCAACTAGAAAAATCTCCCACTACAATAACAGAACCAATTATTGAGCCTACTAACATTGTTATTGAAAAAGAAACTTTGCAGGTAATCACTGAAGAGCTTGAGAAAGAAGGAGGCCAAGCAAGTTCTGAGTAGGAAAAGCAAGGAGAAACTGTCATCAAAGCAGTTGGTGTGCCCACACCTAGTGCAGAAACAGCAAGGAAGCAATCCAAGATGATGGAGACCAGCCCTGCAGCAACAATCCATGAAGTATTGAAAGCTTTTAATGTAAAGAAGGAGATGCTAGGCTACAGGAGGAAAACAATGAAGCCAACCCCTACAAAGAAAATGTGGACAATGAGCTCACTCTATGGTGTACAGGATCAAGGAACAGCTTCTGATGAGAAGGAAGCAACTGAGAAGGAAACTCCCACAGAAGGTAACAAAGAAGCTAAGAAGGTAGCAGAGCAACAACCAGAGGAAACTGAACAACAAAAGTGAACAAACTCGGCAGCAGTGGTGTGTGCACACACTGAAGTTCCTACACAGCTACACGGATGTACCGCACAAAGCTACACGGAGATGTACCGCACACAGCTACACGAAAATGCAGAAATGCCTGAAGCCAGTGTGGAAGATCCTGGTGTGCCTACCTCAGATGTATCTGCTTCCAAACCAAAACCAAAGAAGATGAGGGCCAAGCATGTTCTTGTGAGAGCCAGTCCCAGAATCAAGAAGAAAGAGTAAAAGGATCTTTTAATATTGTTTACGTATTATATTATAATATGTGGTTGAAATACTATGTGTTAAGTTTGAAGTTTTAAGTACTTTTGTTTAAATCTCCCAAATTTTGGATCCCTTGTTTACTCAACTTAGAGCAGTATGTGTTTTTAAGTATGCATGCTATCTGCAGTATGTTTTGAACTAAGTACTGATATATGCTATAAATGTTTAAATGAATTACTTGGTAGGATGCTAAATGTGAATATGCAGTATTAATTAGTATGTTTTAAGTTTTAGATGAACTTAACAAAGCATGTGATAGCATGATAATTTGTGTTAACATGTTGGATTAAGTGCATCAATTTGTGTTAGACTTAAATGATTATGAAGCATGATCAATTCATAGTGTTTTTCTCAAAATTTATTTTTAAAAAGTGTATCAAAATGAGCTGAGTTTTAATGAAAAAAAAAGAGAAAAAACCTTGTTTTCTAGAAATAATCAGTTTTATAAAATCTTTGACACAACAAAATTGAGTTTTTGAAAAGAACCATGCTAGATGAAAAGCTATCTAAAGCCAAGGAATTTTTGGAAAACTAAGGTCAAAGGTAGATTTTTATTAAAAATGTAGAAGAGCATAAAGAATTAAGTTTGGGGGAAATTTCATGAATACAAAGGCAAAAGTGTGAAAGTTGAAGAGTCAATGCCAAAGGTGTCAAAACACTTAAAAGTGTCAAAATGTTTCAAAAAGCTACACTTGCCTGAGTCATAAACTAAACATGTCCCTTAAGTGCAATTGGTTTGAAAAATTAACAAAGTTCAAAAAGAAAAGAGAAAAACAAACCAAAGAAAAAGAAAAGAAAATGCATGTGGAGGTCAGTGAGGAGGGCAGTGTACGCTACAAAAATACTCAAGAGTTTACAGTGTAGCTACACAAAGTGTACCTACACTGCCTACATCAAAAGCACCTACACTAAAATAAGGTGTACTCCAGAAAAATGATGTATTTGCACTCACTGCATTACATCAACAAAAAGCAAACACCAAAAGTCTAAATAAGGCAATTGGCTCAACAAGTTTGAAACACCAAAGCCCTTTGTTGTGCTTAAGAGTCCCCTAAATCTTGAAGAAATTGTTAGTCTCGGCTATATTTTGAAAAAAACTCTAAAGGTGACCAAAAGTGTTCCACATTTTTCAAAAAGCTAAGGAAAAACTATTTGTTTAGTTATGGAACCAATTGAGGCTCAATGGGACACACACTCACAAATGAGTTTTTATAACTCTAAATATTTTAAGAAAACAAAGGCATAGAAAAACTCCTGAAAGATGAAGCTCATAAAAGTATAAACTTCAAACACTCTTTTTGAAAAGCATGAGTTGAGATGTCTTGTGTTTATTTCTTTGTCGTTGCTTGAGGAAAAGCAACAATTTAAGTTTGGGGGTGTGATAACTCTATTTTATAAAGAGTTATTCATCCATTCAAACTTAGATTATTGTTTATTTTCAAGTACATTAATATACAAATATAGCTTATTTATTAAGAAACAACATTTTAAGAATTCAAATGGATTAGGACAATGAATTAGGCAAATTACACATATCTTGTTAGGTTTGATGTTTTTGTTCAGTGCAGCTACTTCCGGAGTGTCCACACTGCCAACACTAGGAGTGCCCACACTCCCTACACCTGCTAAACCAGCGCTTTGCACCAAAACATCCAAGGACCAATTTGATGCTTCCACGCTTGATATGTGACGTCATGCCTAGTCATATGGAGCAGAGTCACTTGCAGAAATCAGCGACCACTATCAAAAACAAGTTGTAAAGCTCACTTACTCAAGGACATGTGACACTTCCTTATTGGACCACCCCATGTGAACTTCATGCAAAGCGACCAATTTGAGCAAGTTGTTTGATGGGAGGTCTGCAACTAACCATGGTTACTGATCTCACTTACAAATCATCCTTCATCCAATTCTTAAAGGATCACTTAGTTTTTTGTATTTGTCGCTTACGTTTAGTTTTTATTTAAGTTTCTGAAGAAAAGGAAGGTAAGGAGGTGCTTGACAACCACTCCCTTCACTTCTACTTGGAGGAAACTTGTGTAAGGAACTCATCTTGTACTTCAACTTGGGAAACTCATGCAAAAGATCTCCTATCCGTGTAATCTCTATCCTTTTGAGTTCTTTTGTTATATTACTCATTTGATTATGCTCTTTGAAGATTTTCTCTATTATATTATGAGTAATATGAGCTAAACTCCCTTAGTTGAGAAGTTGTAGCCTTGTAATGAACTTCTAAGTAAGTAAATGTGGTTTATATAGTGTATGCATTTTAACTCTTGTGTAATACTTCTTTCAAAACTTATTCTGGAATTGATCATTTAGAATGGGTAGACTTGTAGCAGCAGACATGGGTTACATTTATGAACTCAAGAGTTAATAAGAATGAGTGTTTGTAACAACATCTTTGTTAAACTAGCTTTAATAAGGAATTGCTTGTTAAAACCGTATTAAGTCCTAGACATAGGATAACATAGTTCTTAGGGTGATACAGTGGGAGCTTAAGAGACAGGAGTGAACCTATTTAGCATGCCTAGACATAGGAAGCTTGTAATGAAACTCTGAAGAAAGTGGTGAAAAGGCACTGGACTATTGCAAATGTTGCATCCGAGTGTACTCATCATCTTTGCATACTCCACTAAAACACTTAGAAGTGATTTACTTGGTGAAAACATCTCAACTACCTTATCTCACTGATTCCTTACACACATTTATTGTTTATATTGTTTTTATAAACTTTGAACACTCCAACCAACTGTGAATAGTGTAGACACACTAAGTGTACACTATGAACATTACAAAGCTTTACATAATCCCTGTGGGTTCGACATTTTCTTATCATTATATTACTTGTGTGACTAGTATACTTGCATACTATTTACCACACCAATCTTCCGAACACCTCTGGTGTAACACCCCCTTCTATTAATTACTATTTTACTAAATAAAAATCAGAGTTTTCAAAAACTTTTCCACGCACCTCAAGAGAGTGCTACATTTAATCAAAACTTCACAAAATAGCATTTAGGAAACTCAAACGCAACTAGTGCGTGATATGTATAACATATCCAAGTGGGGCGAACCCTCAAAACCTGTTTTAAGTTTACAATAATCCAGAAAATAGTTTCACAGCACAGCGGAATAAAACCAAGTTTAACATATTCAGTACATAATCCAAATCAGTCTAATACATAAAAGAAAATGACAATACTACAATTCCCGTCCCTGGTGTTACTAATCAGAGCTGACACAAACGACCCAAGAAGGTATGAACACCTTCACTCAGAATCACCTACACGTTGCCACGAGAGCAGGCAACATAGAGAGCAGTAGGGTGAGTCTCTTTACATAAATAATAACAAGTAAGATAAGCATTATAATAGGAAAGCAACTATCAACACCAATCCACAACAATTAAGGCATTTACCATATAATTATAACACCAAGAAATATTAGTAATGGAACAATCAAACATCACCAAGATTCCCTAAGACAGTATGAGTGTATGCATGTATGCAATATGCATGTGGATCCATCACCATCGCTATAAGCCTCAAGGGCACCCATCGCTTTGGCCGAAGCCCCCGTCGCTTTGGCCGAAGCCCACATCGCTTTATACGTATGATTTATGCGACACCATGACAATGCACCACAACACAATACATTTACCACAACATTCGTTGACTCATCGCTTAATCATCTCCACAAACCCGTCGCTTTGGCCGAAGCCTACACATCGCTTAATCATCACCACAACACCCCACACCTCATTTATTAAATTAAATCTCACACCAAGAATTAAATCCCACCTACGGACCAAATCACCCCCTAGGACCTTTTCCACACCTAAGGACCATTTTGACTCACCAAAGATTAATTTGACACTTAGGGACTATTTTGACAATAAGGGGCCATTTTGAAAATCAAGGGACTATTTTGAAAATCAAGAGACTAAAACATTACCTGGACATCATTGGGCACAACAAGGCGCCAAGGGCAGCCATTTTGGCGCCCCATACCGTGCCAAGACATGAACACACACACACACTAGGCAGCACTCACATAGGCGCCATGTTGCGCCACACTTGGCGCCCGTGCCACACTTGTGCACACACAACGCACACACAGCCACTGCACCACGCACACAGGCGCCAAATTCCAGGGAATTGGCGCCCCCTGCCTGCACACCGTGCCACACTTGCCCAGACTCACATACACGCACCCTGGCGCCAAATTCCCAGGGAATTGGCGCCCACCGCATGCATCGAGCCACACCGCGCCGGACACACACCAGCGCCAAATTCCTGTGGGGGTGGCGCCAAAGACACACGCACGCCCGCCATAACTTTAACAACAGACCTGGCGCCATTTTCCCAGCAAATGGCGCCCCCCCTCTTCCCAGCATAGCCCCACTGCAACGAAAAATTACCTAGGCGCCATTTCTTGTGAAATTGGCGCCCCCCTTCAAACACACCAACCAACAACAACTCAAACACACTTTTATTCACCAATTCAATTCTCACTTAAACAACACACATTTAGGCATTTACTCAACATCATGAAATCCACACATTCTCATATTTCTTCACATTGAGGCATTTAATCAAACACATTGCATGCATATTTCACAATACATTTATTTCCAACATTAAGCATCATAGTATCATCAATTTAACCATCAAATACAACAACAACATATGATTAACACAAAATTCATACAAACCAAACCATCCTAGTGCTATTTCACACATAACACATATCTTACAACTTATTATAGATGTAATGAGAATCCCCTAACCTTGATTGAGTTAGAACCTCCAAGCAAACACCAAAAACCACAAAATGGAGTATCCCCACCCTCCTTTTTCAGCTGGAACCGTACCCTCCCTCTCCTTGGGGTAACAATGAAAAATCAACAACAATGGGAATGAGAGGTTAAAGGTTACTACACTAGAAAGAGGAAAGAAAATGGGAAATAATGGACCAAAGAACTTCACTTACCACACAAGATTCAAGAGAAAGTCTTCTCCTTTCCTTACCCTCCCTAGCGTCGGCCTTCACTCTCCCTCTCTTCTCTATTTCCTTCGTTGCTTTCTTTCTAAGTGGTAATGAGACCCTTCCTTAGGGTTTTAGGGGTTTTAGGCAATTGGGCTTGGGTCACTAATTGACTTGGGCCCTTTATTAGCACCACCCTTTCTACTTATTTAGATATCCCCTGAAAATAAATTAAACTCCAACTTAATTATTCCACTCAATAAATTAGACTCCTTTTTGATAAAATAACTCAACTAATTTAATTGACTTAAATTAAATGTTGCAAGCCTTAAATAACTTAATTAAATAAATAATTAATTTATTTTGGGCGTTACAACTCTCCCCCACTTAGAGAATTTCGTCCTCGAAATTACCTGAATCGAACAACTCTGGATACGCTTCCCTCATCTTGCTTTCCAACTCCCAAGTCATGCTTTCACCAATAGCTCCTAACCAAACCACTTTCACCAAATTAATCTCTTTACCTCTTAAAACCTTCACTTCACGATCTTCAATTCTAACTGGCATAGTCTCCACCGTAAGGTTCTCCCTTACCTCCACATCATCCATCTGAACTACATGCGACGGGTCAGGAACATACTTCCGCAACTGAGACACATGGAATACATCATGCAGATTAGCAAGATTAGGTGGCAGAGCCACCCGATAAGCAACTTTCCCAACTCTCTCTGAAATCTGATATGGTTCGATGAAACGAGGGGTTAACTTCTTAGACTTCAACGCACGACCCACACCTGTCGTTGGAGTAACTCTCAAGAATACATGATCACCGGCTTGAAACTCTAGATCCTTCCTTCTCTTATCATGATAACTCTTCTGTCTACTCTGCGAATCATCTTCACCTTCTCTGTGGTCTCACGCACAAGCTCGGGACCTAGCACCACACTTTCTCCAGATTCATGCCAACACAATAGAGTCCTACACCTTCTTCCATATAATGCCTCAAAAGGCGCCATCCCAATACTCGAATGAAAACTGTTATTGTAAGTGAATTCAATCAACGGCAAATGAGAATCCCATGAACCTCCCTGCTCAAGAACACATGCCCTCAGCAAATCCTCTAATGATTGAATAGTCCTCTCCATCTGCCCATCTGTTTGGGGGTGATACGCTGAACTCAATCTCAATTTGGAACCCAAAGCCCCTTGCAAACTCTTCCAAAACTCAGAAGTAAATCTAGGATCCCTATCAGACACAATACTCAAAGGTACACCATGCAGTTTCACAATCGTCTTAACATAGATATCTGCCAACTTCGGAACTGGATAAGTAATGTTAATCGGCAAAAAGTGAGCAGACTTCGTCAACCTATCAACAACCACCCATATAGCATCAAATCCTCTCGCTGTAGTCGGCAAACCAGTCACAAAATCCATAGAGATACTATCCCACTTCCATTCCGGAACATCCAATGGTTGCATCAATCCCGCTGGCTTCGATGTTCTACCTTCGATTTTTCGACACGTCAAACAAGCATACACAACCGAGCCACATCACGCTTCATACTGTGCCACCAAAACAGCTTTCTTCAAATCTTGATACATCTTTGTAGCTCCGGGTGGATACTCAACTTACTCTCAGATGACCTCTTCTAGAATTGCCTTCTTAATCTCCTCGTCACTAGGAATACAAATCCTTCCACGGTACCTTAACACATCTTGCACATCTATCTCATAATCTTTACTCTCGGATTGATCAATCCCAACTGCTATTTCAACTAGCTTGATGTCTCGCTTCTGAGCTTCCCGAATAACGTCCAAAAACTCATTATGGATCTTCAGCACACCTAATCTCACACTCTTAGGTGTCACCTCACAGACTAAACTCAAATCCCGAAACTGCTCAATCAATTCAAGCTCCTTCACCATCATTGCAGACACATGCAAGGACTTCCTACTCAAGGCATCGGCTACAACATTAGCCTTTCCCGGATGATAATTCAAGCTAAAGTCATAATCCTTCAACAATTCCAACCACCTCCTTTGCCTCATATTTAATTCTTTCTGATCAAACAAATACTGCAACCCTTTGTGATCACTAAACACCTCAAACTTAGAACCATACAAATAATGCCTCCAAATCTTCAAAGCAAAAACAATTGCCGCGAGCTCCAAATCATGCGTAGGGTAATTCTTTTCATGAATCCTCAACTGTCTTGAAGCATAAGCCACTACCTTACCATTTTGCATCAGGACACCTCCTAGTCCCATCTTAGACGCATCACAATACACCACAAAAGGCTCTCCAGATTTAGGCAATGTCAAAACAGGTGATGTTGTCAACCTCCTCTTTAATTCTTGGAAACTTTCTTCACAACGGGAATCCCACACAAACGCCTTTCCTTTACAAGTTAACTGAGTTAGCGGAAGTGCCAACTTAGAAAACCCCTCAATAAACCTTCTATAATAACCGGCTAACCCAAGAAAGCTTCTAATCTCCGTGACCGACTTAGGAGCCTCCCACTGCATTACCGCATCAACCTTAGATGGATCTATTGCAATTCCATCACCAGAAATAATATGGCCCAAGAAGCTCGCCTCTTTTAGCCAGAACTCACACTTTGACAATTTAGCGTACAACTTCTTCTCTTTCAACACCTCCAGCACCAATCTCAAGTGCTCTGCATGCTCCTCCTCGGACTTAGAGTACACCAGAATATCATCTATAAAGACTACCACAAACCGATCCAAGTAGCTATGGAAAATACGGTTCATGTACTCCATAAACACCCCTGGTGCATTAGTGACACCAAACGGCATTACAGAGTACTCATAATGCCCATACCTGCGTTCTCGAGCATTCGTCTTACGGACATCTTCATCTTTCACTTTAATCTGATGATAACCTGACCTCAAATCAATTTTGCTAAACACCTTAGCACCTAACAGCTGATCCATCAGATCATCAATCCTCGGGAGAGGGTACTTATTTTTGATAGTCACTTTGTTCAGTTGTCTTTAATCCACACAAAGACGCATACTCCCATCTTTCTTCTTCACCAACAGCACTGGCGCTCCCCAAGGCGACACACTGGGCCTTATGAACTTCTTTTCAAGTAAATCTTCTAGCTGACTCTTCAACTCAGACAATTCGGATGCAGACATCCTATAGGGAGCCATAGACACGGGTCTAGTGCCAGGCACTAGATCAATACCAAACTCTACTTCTCTTTCAGGTGGCACATCAGGGATTTCATCGGGAAATACTTCAGGAAATCCACAAACTATTGGCAACTCTTCAATCTTGGCTTGGCTCTCAACGGACAACGACGCCATCAAAGTAAACAGCTTAGCTTCCTCCTTCATAGCTCTATGCAATTGACCAAAACGCAACAAAACAGATTCTTCCTCTTTGGAAGAAGGAAAACTCACAGATCTACTAGAACAATTAATATGCACATGGTTATCAACTAACCAGTCCATACCCAGAATGATGTCCAACCCTCCTAACGGCAAACAAATAAGATCAACAAGAAACTCTCTGCCGAAGACTGACAGAGGACACCTAGCACACACTAGGGAAGTAGTTACTGAACCCTTAGCTGGAGTATCAATAACCATCTCCCTTCTCATAGTAGACAATACAAGACCCAATTTCTCAGCACACAATGCAGCAATGAAAGAATGAGTAGCACCAGTATCTACTATAGCAATCAAAGGAGTACGTTAATAAAACAAGTACCTCTAATCTCGTTGACATCCTCGGATCCTGCCAGAGCAAACACCTTCCCTTTAGCTGTCTCCCTCTTGGGCTTAGGACAATTAGCCTTAACATGACCCACCTCATCACAGTTAAAGCAAACCACCCCTTTCTTCTCACAGTTAGTAGACCTATGACCCTTCTGACCACACTTGTAACAGAAGACCTCGGAGCACTCACTACTCTTATGACCAGGTTTCTTGCAAGCAAAACACACAACACCCGCAGAGGCACCTCCCCCACTTGAACCTTTACCAGCACTTGTCTTCCACTTTCCTTTGCTTCCACCAACATCATAGGGTTTTCCCTAAACTGAGCATTCTTCTTCTCCCTCACAACCTTGTAGGCAGCAGTACTATCTTCTTCATAGATCCTACACTTGTCAACCAACTTAGCAAAATCCCGAATCTCTTGATACCCAATTGCTTTCTTTATCTCTGGCTGTAGACCATTCTCAAATTTGACACACTTGGAAAATTCAGAATTGGCTTCATTGTCATAATAAGGGCAGAATTTGACTAACTCCTCAAACTTGGCTGCATATTCAGCTACAGTCTTGTTTCCCTGTTTCAGCTCTAGAAACTCCACCTCTTTCTTGGCCCGCACATCTTCAGGATAGTACTTCCTTGTGAATTCCTCCTTGAATGTATCCTAGGTGATCTCTTCACCTGCAGCTTCTAGCCTCTGCTTCTTCCTCATCCACCAATCATCAGCTTCCTCTGCTAGCATATGAGTTCAAACTTCACTTTCTGAGCTGGGGTACACTCCATGACTCTGAAGATCCGCTCTATTTCCCTCAACCATGTCAACGCTCCATTCGGATCGTACCTACCCTTGAAGGTGGGTGGGTTCTCCCTTTGGAACGTGGCCAGCTTACGGTCCTCAGCATCCTCTCTACCACCCCTCTGGTTCCCCATTGCCTGAGCTATGGCTTGCAGGGCTTTAGCAAGAGCAGCATCCATTCTCCTAGCCATTTCAACCTAACACTGCAGCATTAGCACCAATTAAGAAACAACTAACACTACCTAATTGTCATAGATACTATGACTGACAGACGTGGCCGGACAGACCGAACTTTTGCTCTGATACCACTAATGTAACACCCCCTTCTATTAATTACTATTTTACTAAATAAAAATCAGAGTTTTCAAAAACTTTTCCACGCACCTCAAGAGAGTGCTACATTTAATCAAAACTTCACAAAATAGCATTTAGGAAACTAAAACGCAACTAGTGCGTGATATGTATAACATATCCAAGTGGGGCGAACCCTCAAAACCTGTTTTAAGTTTACAATAATCCAGAAAATAGTTTCACAACACAGCGGAATAAAACCAAGTTTAACATATTCAATACATAATCCAAATCAGTCTAATACATAAAAGAAAATGACAATACTACAATTCCCGTCCCTGGTGTTACTAATCAGAGCTGACACAAACGACCCAAGAAGGTATGAACACCTTCACTCAGAATCACCTACACGTTGCCACGAGAGCAGGCAACATAGAGAGCAGTAGGGTGAGTCTCTTTACATAAATAATAACAAGTAAGATAAGCATTATAATAGGAAAGCAACTATCAACACCAATCCACAACAATTAAGGCATTTACCATATAATTATAACACCAAGAAATATTAGTAATGGAACAATCAAACATCACCAAGATTCCCTAAGACAGTATGAGTGTATGCATGTATGCAATATGCATGTGGATCCATCACCATCGCTATAAGCCTCAAGGGCACCCATCGCTTTGGCCGAAGCCCCCGTCGCTTTGGCGAAGCCCACATCGCTTTATACGTATGATTTATGCGACACCATGACAATGCACCACAACACAATACATTTACCACAACATTCGTTGACTCATCGCTTAATCATCTCCACAAACCCGTCGCTTTGGCCGAAGCCTACACATCGCTTAATCATCACCACAACACCCCACACCTCATTTATTAAATTAAATCTCACACCAAGAATTAAATCCCACCTACGGACCAAATCACCCCCTAGGACCTTTTCCACACCTAAGGACCATTTTGACTCACCAAAGATTAATTTGACACTTAGGGACTATTTTGACGATAAGGGGCCATTTTGAAAATCAAGGGACTATTTTGAAAATCAAGGGACTAAAACATTACCTGGACATCATTGGGCACAACAAGGCGCCAAGGGGCAGCCATTTTGGCGCCCCATACCGTGCCAAGACATGAACACACACACACACACACTAGGCAGCACTCACATAGGCGCCATGTTGCGCCACACTTGGCGCCCGTGCCACACTTGTGCACACACAGCCACTGCACCACGCACACAGGCGCCAAATTCCAGGGAATTGGCGCCCCCTGCCTGCACACCGTGCCACACTTGCCCAGACTCACACACACGCACCCTGGCGCCAAATTCCCAGGGAATTGGCGCCCCCCCTGCACAGACCGAGCCACACCCTGCCCAGACACAACACCAGGCGCCAAATTCCCAGAGAATTGGCGCCCATCACACACGCACGCCCTGCCATAACTTTAACAACAGACCTGGCGCCATTTTCCCAGCAAATGGCGCCCCCCCCCTCTTCCCAGATAGTGTAACACCCCCTTACTCTCTTTAAATATTTAATTAAAAATCAGAGTTTAAAAATTGTTTTTCTTTTAAAAGATACATCCTCAAGGGAATGCTATGTTCACCATACATATGACTTAAAATTAGTCAACATTACTCTTTCATTAATAAAATATATTGCGTGTTACATATCACGACTTAAATGGGGAGAACCTCAAAAAAATACTGTTTAGTTTTACAACAATCCGTAACTAGTTCACTAGCACAGTGAACTAAAATAAGTTTAACTTATCCATTACATAATCAATACATACTCCAAAATAGTTTAATACATAAGTAAAATAACGATACTATACTCCCCATCCCTAGTCCGACTATACAGAGCTTGACACAATAACTCAGAAGGCATAGGCACCTTCACTCAATTATCACCGCACAACACACTGTTTGTCGCCACGAGAGAGCGAGCAACATAAAATGCTAGGGTGAGTCTCTTTGCATAAATAATAACAAATAATATAAGCATTATACGAGGAAGGAAATAGAACACACTTTACAACCATACTAACATACGTCACCAAAACAAACATCGAGAAGCCTCACCGCTCAAGTAACAAACACTCATCCTCGGTCATATAGCATTCAACTCCCACTCATCGGGAGACATCAATCAAATGTATGAGTGTATGCATGAGTGCAATGCAACCCAAACTCTAGGGTATAATGCATGTGGATCCATCTCTTTAGGCCACTCAAGGCCGCCACGCAGCATATCATCTCTTTTAGGCCACTCAAGGGCGCCACGCAGCATATCATCTCTTTTAGGCCACTCAAGGCCGCCACGCAGCATATCATCTCTTTTAGGCCACTCAAGGCCGCCACGCAGTATATCCGTCGGGCCGATGCATATGATTCATGAGACTCTATGAACAATGCATCACTCACAATCAACCATCTCTTTTAGGCCACTCGGCAGCCGCCACACGAGCATATCATCTCTTGTGTTATTCCACAACACTAAACTCACCAGGCATTGCGCCGTCACCACAACATTGCCTATTTCTCTTAGACAACCTCAATAGCACTAAGGCTAACGCCCATCTCACAGAACACCTCTACTCTGTAGGTAGTGAACAACTCAATCACTACAACTCAGTCACTACGTGAACCTCTCGTCATCTAGGACTAAAACGTCACATAAGGATCAACTGGAAGCACACAGCTCGTAGACAACCTCTAGGCAACTCTCAATTATATTGGACCACTTACTCAAGGCACAAAGCAACATCTCAACCGGCAACCACGGGCATGCCACTTGGACACCCTTGCCGTAACACACACATCAATGCCTAAAGCATAAGGGCACACCACAATTGGTGCCCACACCATACTCACCACACTTCATTCACTTACACACAGCTGCCACCCTTGGCGCCAGCCCTGCGCCCAACACACGTATCAAGTGCACCAAGGCACCCCAAGGCACACCAAGGCGCACTGGACAGCCACAATTGGCGCCCCTCACCGCGCCACACATCCACACCTAGCCCAAACCTTTCCAGCAACACTGGCGCCAAGACCCAGCGCAAGGAGGACCCACTTTGGCGCCCCTCACATGCACACGCAAGCGTGAGACACACACACTAGCACAGGGGTATTTCCGTCACTCTAGACTCAAAATTAGATCACAGGGGTATTTCCGTCACTCTAGACTCAAAATTAGATCACAGGGGCAGACACATCATTTGGACTCAAAAGGGTATTTTCCAAAGCAATCTGTATACGAACTTAAAAATTAATTTAACATATCAAACGGTGTCGGAACTTCGCAAATAAATATTCCCTGGAAAGCTTAGGATGTCTAGTTTCTAAACATAATTTTCATTTATTTGTTTAAGTACTCACATAGTACAGTTTTGCAAAACACCTCTCAGGGTACAGAATTTCGACAGATTCTATCAGCCAAATTGTAACCCAGTTTTCTCTTTGAATTATCAACCAAATGAAACGAAATCCATATCTAAATTGAAGCCCCGTGAGTCTAGTTTTCAATGAGGTAAAAATCACTCAAGACGAGTTCGGTGGAAAGAATTATGAACAAAACATTGCACCTATACCTATACGGGTTACTGCAGTTTTTTCAGATTCGTTTACCCATTTTGTAAAAATATTTTCTCCGATTATCTTGACTCAATTTAAGCGAAACCAGTGCCTAAAATGAAGAGAATCGCGTCTACTTCCCAATGGAACAGACCCCAACCCAATCGGACAAACACTGAAGTCGCAATCACAAAAACACTGAACGCCTATCGTCACGGTTTCAAAACGGATTCTCAGCACATCACTCGCAAATCAATAAACAACAACTCGCAACAACTTCATCAAATCGCATATCAACAAAGCAACATCATGAATTTAACACCAAGATCACGCATAAGACACATGGTTCACGAATTAAACAATAACATCATGAATTCGACAACAAAATCACGAAAACAAGACAACATCAATCATCAAAACAATTCACACATAACCCAATCAACACAAAACCAAGCAATTCATGTTCACCAAACAATCCAAATACACTTTAAACAACATATAATTTGCTAATCACTATTCATCATCTTCACCAAATAATTCAATAATTATTTTAAAACCCTAACCTTCATACAATACAAATCTTACAAGCTATTATGAATGAAAAGACCCCCTAACCTTTGCAATTGAAGAATGCAAGCTCTCCTATCCTCCAAAACTCAACAAACACCACAATTCCACTTTGAGCTTCAAGCTCTCCAACAATGGTAAAACAACAATAAATAGGGATTAGGGATTGATATTCACATCAATAGATAGAGGAGGAAAAATGGAAGAGAATGAGCTAAAAAGCCCCTTACCTAGTGCTAAGATGGAGAAGATCTCCACCTCTTTCCTCCCCTCTCACCGTCGCTTCTCCTCCTCCTCTCTCTCTCGCGCGTCTCTCTCTCTCTCTCCTCGGTCCGTTTCTTTCTTTCCTTCTTTTCATTTCTTTCATTTGATTCAACAATCAATTGGGCCTAAGTGGGTTGGGCCTCTATTCACACCCCCCCTCAATTAATTCAACTACTCCCTAACTTAATAATACCACCACTCTCTTATTTACTATCTCTCACCTCCATATTTAATTAAAACACCTCATTCATTTAATTAAATATGACTAACCACATAACTCCTAAATAATCAATTAAATAATTATTCAAATTATTTTCGGGGCGTTACACATAGCCCCACTGCAACGAAAAATTACCTAGGCGCCATTTCTTGTGAAATTGGCGCCCCCTTCAAACACACCAACCAACAACAACTCAAACACACTTTTATTCACCAATTCAATTCTCACTTAAACAACACACATTTAGGCATTTACTCAACATCATGAAATCCACACATTCTCATATTTCTTCACATTGAGGCATTTAATCAAACACATTGCATGCATATTTCACAATACATTTATTTCCAACATTAAGCATCATAGTATCATCAATTTAACCATCAAATACAACAACAACATATGATTAACAAGAGAAAGTCTTCTCCTTTCCTTACCCTCCCTTGCGTCGGCCTTCACTCTCCCTCTCTTCTCTATTTCCTTCGTTGCTTTCTTTCTAAGTGGTAATGAGACCCTTCCTTAGGGTTTTAGGGGTTTTAGGCAATTGGGCTTGGGTCACTAATTGACTTGGGACCTTTATTTGCACCACCCTTTCTACTTATTTAGATACCCCCTGAAAATAAATTAAACTCCAACTTAATTATTCCACTCAATAAATTAGACTCCTTTTTGATAAAATAACTCAACTAATTTAATTGACTTAAATTAAATGTTGCAAGCCTTGAATAACTTAATTAAATATATAATTAATTTATTTTGGGCGTTACATCTGGGAGCCTCAAATGTATCTTCCAAACTATCATATCTTCTCATGATGTGATTTGACTAGCACATGTTCTTCTTGAGATTGAATAGATTTGCTCTTGTCTTAATATCACTCAAGAAGATTCTTTAGATAACTAATGATTCAGAAAGCTTAAATGTTTTATCAAAATTGTTTGTTCTCATCAAAACTTTAACTAAGGGATTTTGCCTCAATAAAAGAATCAAATTGATTGTAATTGAAAATATAATTTTTTTTAGACAAACAGACAGATTGCCCGAATTTATTAAAAAAATGAAAAGAAGAAAGACAGAGAAAAGAGAAGGGGGGACTATACCGAAACCCTTGCCATCAAAGAAAAATAAACAATAATAGAGAGCCCCTAAAACACTGCAGCCTACAGGCTAGACACAAAACCTAAATAACCAAACTAACTAACAAAAGAAAGAAGATACTCAAGCTAGATATTCAAGCTGGAAGCAAAACTAGATTAAAAGGATTCAGAGACAAAAGTAGCTTTTGAGCGAGTATTGTAACCAACGACCAACTGTTTTTTCTGTCTGAATTTCTATGTATACACATGTTACCAGGGGATAATCTATGTATACTTGAGGGAAAATACAAGTATCACTTATATCCTTGTATAATTTTTGTTTTGACCTTCCTAAATTGAAAATTTGCACCAAGCTCCTCATCTCTTTCGAATCTAGTAGATAAATAAAAGTTTAAATATCAATTTTGTTACTACAAATATAACGAGTTTTCATTTTAGTCCCTATAAATTAAATTATTTTTTTTAAAAAATACCCTTTGAATTTACAAATTTATCTATTGTAGTCCCTGTTAGTGATGATGTGGCCAGGGACGCAGACGCAGGCACGGAGCCACAGCCAAAGCTACCATGGCTTGAGCCCCCCGTTATAGCAAATTTTTTTCTCTATACTACATACTCCCTCCGTCCCATATTATATGACTTTTTAGGAAAAAAAATTATCCCACAATACATGACTTTTTAGAATACCAATACAACATCAATTTTCTTTTCCAGTCATACCCTTCATTATTTAATATATCTCTTCCTACCATTTTACTTTTTATGTTTTCAATGTCATTAATGGAGGACAATTTGGTAAACTAATTCACAATCTCTTTTTCTCATACAAAATTAACTACTTTTCTTAATTCCTGTGTCACAATCTTAAACAACATATAATATGAGACGGAAGGAGTAATATACTACTATTGATATATGCAAAAAGTAAAGTTATATTCAGCAAAACAAATAAAGACTAATATCTTCTATCTATTCAATTAACCAACACTTAAACTACCTATATTAGCCTCCATGACTATCTTACATGTGTTTTTTTACTTATTAGCTGAAATCTTGAACAAGGCTAAACTGGTCATTTCTATTGGAGATTTGCTTAAAAGTAAAGGAACTTTTGCAAACACAAAAAGGAGTAACTTTTAGTCAGGTTGACGGGACAAGTGTAGGTTTGCATATGGATCAATGACAAATCACTTCAATCAAACGCAATACAATCTTTTGAAAAAGGAAAAAAAACTCAATACAATCTTCATCTCCGTTATTTGGCAAAAAAAACATATTGTACCAAAAAAAAATTATTTTCCTAAATAGCCCATCTTTTAGATTAAATACTAAACTAACCCACTTTTTTTTTATTTGGTGAACTCCCCCCCCCCCACCACTAGTTCTCCACTAAAATTTTGCAATTTTTTTTAAATCCCTTTGATGAACTCACCCCCCCCCCCACCCCTAGTTCTCCACATGGTTTTTTAATTTTTTGATTTTCTTGTATTTAATTTAATTAAAATCTAAATTAATTTAATTTCATTACAATAATTAATTTAAATAATTAGAATAATTAGTAAAATTATTTATAAAGTAATTACGGTAATAATTACGGTAAAGTAACCGTTGAAAAAGTGAAAAAATATTGAACGTTAAGAAAGTATCCGTTGGTGGTAGTACCTGTATAAGTAATCGCTCTTGAGCAACATGAACTTGGTGAGCACAATAGAGTACCGATCCGGATGAACCGTATAAAGCCACTCTTTGTGATTCAAATCCAAATCATGCGACCTCGCAAACAACCCAACAATACGGTTACGGTTCGCAGACCAAACGCGAAACGCAAAATCAAACGACGCGCCGTCAACCTCAATATCATCATCGCAAACTAAAACGGCATCGGTGTGGATGTCGTTTAAACGAGGGAGGAACCGATCATTGAGACTACTCGAAGGGTTGCGTTTCAAGGAGATCGATTGTGAGGAAGATGAGAGGTTGAGAGCCAATTGGTTAATGACACGTGGCGAGGTAGAAGGGTTACCCCAAAGAACGAGAACTGAGGAGACTAATGGAGAGAGGGAGTACGTGGCAGCTATTGATTGGAAATTAATTTAATTTAATTTAATTACAATAGTTAATTTAAATAATTAGAATAATTAGTAAAATTATTTATAAAGTAATTACAGTAATAATTACGGTAAAAAATGAAGATATTAAAAAGTGGAACAGAATTTAATATTGGATAAGAACAGAAATGAAAAACACAAATTGCAAAAATACAAGAATAGGAAATTTAAAACGAAACGACAGGAAAACATAATACAAGAAGAGGCAAACATGATGTAAACTAATTCTTCTTCTACCATGGTCCCTTAGGTAGTGGCCATCGGATGACTGGAGGGATAATGCTACGGATGATGGATTGAGCAGATTCTTGTGTTTCGACGCACAATTCGAGATAAGGTTCAATCAAACCTTGGAAGCTCTCATGTTTCTCAAACATTTCTCGAACGTCTTTGTCTTCCTTGATAGGCACGGGGCACATCCGAATACGATTACGTGAAGTCATGCTGCAGATGTAGGGGGAGCGACATTCGATACTAGTGATTTCTTGCTCCACACCATCTAGGTGAACATTTTCTGTTAGTTTTTCTTTCAATTCGGCGAATGTGATGTTGTTCTTAAGCCTGAAATGTTTAGTGTCACGACCATGAAACAACATACCAGCTTGTTGCCTGGACTGGACAGTCATGTGATAGTCAACTTTACAGGTGTGCAAAATGACTCTTTCCGGTATGGGTTGTTGTGGTGCAGGTGGTCTTTGTTGAAGAAGATGAATGACTTCTTCCGGAGTGCGTATTGTGTCCACGTACAGCTCTAAGATTTGTCGCCCCATCGGAACGTTAGCTAGATGTTCCATTATAGCGCGGACGTCATCGTCGCTTTGGATCTCCATGACTGAATAGTGGACAATCCCATCATCTCTCAATTGAACTTTTTGAAACGTATACGCTCCACGTCTTTACGCCACGCTCCCTCTGGGCGAATCTTCCTCTCAACCTTCTCCTTGAGTTGGGCGAATGTGATGTCCTTATTCATCCTGCAGAAGACATGGTTAGGACAACGAAACACAGCGCCATGTTCGTCGGTGGTGACAGTTCCACTGTGATAAAGGGCGGTTAGGAATTTGTCGTTTGAGTACTGGTTGGCACAACTGCCATTCCATTTTAGCGGGTAGGGCGATTGTTTTTGGGGAAGAAGCAGAGAAGAGAAGATGACTAAGAAGCCAAGGGTAGGTTGAGGGTAAACTGGTGGTGTTAATGTTAGTGTAATTTGAGAATGTATTTATAATAGACGTGATCGTGTGTGAGCCGTTGATTTAGGATGATCATAACCGTTGATTGTAGGGTTTAGTGTCGGCAAAATCTAGGCCGTTAAATTGTGTCGGCAAAATCTTGGCCGTTTAATAATGTCGGCAAAATCTAGGGCGTTAAATAATGTCGGCAAAATCTAGGTCGTTCAATAAAAAAATACCTCAGCACAATGCACACTCTGCACAATGCAGCATGCACACTCTACACTATGCACACTCTGCACAATGCAGCACTCTGCACAATGCACACTCCGCACAATGCACACTCTGCACAATGTACACTCTGCACAATGCATTATTAAAGATTGAAGATAAAATATTTAATAAGTGATCCAACTTAATTAAATGTGACTTAACATTAAAACCTTAAATTTAATAATTGATAAAAGACATGAATTGATTTAAAAGACTAATACGAAAAGTACAGTAGTAGTAAATGTGACTAGTTTACATTGCGGTTAGGGCAGTTATTTTTGTTGTGACCCTCATTTCTACAAATTCCGCATCTTTTGGTGCGGGTTCCCGTTTCTCTTTGATCCATCTCTGTACGAATACGAGTAGACTGTGGACGGCCCTTTTTATCTCTTCGTTTAGTTGGATCATGCTGTAGTTCAATAGTATTGAAATCAGGCCATGAGCTCTCAATTGGCAAGGGTGGGAACTCCACAATGTAAGTATTGAAAACATTATGCATTGTGTAGGGTGGATCGACAAACTTCAAGTGGTCGCAATTGCATTTTGCGCATGCTGCGATGACATGTGAACAGGGGTAATGAAGTGCCTGGAATTCCCCACACTCACAGGTTTTTGCTATAAAGTCCACCACAAATGTGGTCGCAGGTCTCCACTTTGTGGTTGTACTTGTTCCCGAACTCGGAACAATTGGCTGGCACGATCGTGAATTGCGACGGCATGAGTTTGTGAGACTTTAATGTTTTCAGCAATGTTTTTCATCAATTTTTCAGAGAACATTGTTCCGGATGTCATCATCGCCTGTGCCTGTGTTCCCCGTTTGACAAATATCTCGTTCATCGTGAAATATGTTGCATCTATCAATGAACGGATCGGGAGATTCCGCACCCCCTTAAGGACATTATTGATGCACTCTGCAAGGTTTGTTGTCATGTCACCCAACGGGAACCTCCATCGCGCGACATCAACAATTGTTCTGGGTTAATGTCTTCAACCCAAGTCACCCCATCAGGACCTACTTCGTCAGCAATTTTATTTTTGTAGTGAATGGCTGATCTTTCCGTCATTGAGTATGCTGAAGCAAGTAAAGTAAGATGTTGGTAATTATGGAATGGAAAATAGATAATAAAAAATTAATAAAGTTTCAAAGATACTGACCCATATTGATGAGATGTTTCCTGGCAGGAGTGTTTTTGAAGTGTCTCATGAAGTTCTGTGCTATGTGGCGAATACAGATGACGTGTTTCCAGTTGCTGTTTAGACGCCTAACAGTGCTTTTGATAGACCGTGTCTATCCGATATCAAACAAAGACCCTCCTGTGGTGTAACAAACTCTCTTAAACGAGATAGGAAGAAATACCAAGCCTCCGTTGTCTCACCCTCGACAACTGCATAAGCAATTGGGAAGGTGCCGTTTTCTTCCGTCTTGTGCGATTGCCAAAAGAAGAACCCCTTTGTACCTACCATACAACCATGTTCCATCAACAGAGACCACTGGTTTGCAGAATTTAAAGCCTTCTATGCACGGGCCAAAACTCCAAAAGATGCGGTGGAAAACACCTTTGTTGGTAACTTGTTGTTCATTCTCATAGAATGGTTTGTACTGCCATCGATAACCGTGGTTCGGTATATAGTGAGAGAAACCCATTAGGCATCTAGTTACCTCCTTGTAAGAGTCTTCCCAATTACCGTATACTTTTTCGATTGCTTTTTGTTTAGCAATCCAAGCCTTCCTGTAGGAACTCGTGTACGTGAATCGCTCCTTGATGTGTGCAATCAACACAGCCACTGATATTGTTGGGTCCTGCCTTACAAGTGGAAGGATACGAGAAAATATGAAGGAAGACGTCATCTGGAGGTGATCTTGGGAAATAGTGGATGTTGTACATGTGTGTGGGTGAGTCAACTGTGTAATCCCCCACAAACCAGATTTTGCTCCGAGCCTCACAACACACCTCCACAAACACGTATCGTGAACACAAGAAACCTGCCAAAGTGTAGTACTAGATTTGTTGACTTGGTATGAAACAGAATTGTTTAGGTGATATGTTTGGATGAATTCCATGGCTATTTCTTTTGTGGGAAATTTCATTTTGAGTTTCAGTTCGTTTGGGTCTTCATTGGATAAAAGTTGGTTCCGGTCCATGGGATGGCCAAACTCTGAATCATAAGGTTCTGGGCTATCAGTTGTGACGTTTTGAAAGTGTGAGACAGGCTCGCGGAATGCAACACCTATGTTGGGGTTAGTTTGAATTGGTTCCTGAGCGTCTTCGCGCTGAAGAATTTCATCTTCATCATCGCTATAATCCCCAACGTCCTCATTATGGACACCAACAAACATACTAAACGGTGGGGTATTAGTTTGATTCTTTGGAGAGGTTAGTTGTATTAAGGTCAATGGGGTTTCTGAGGATGATGGTGCAGAGTGATGGTGAGGTGTCGAAGGACTATAATGCATGTTCGTTTGGGATGATGAAGGATTGAAGTGAGGGTAAACAGGTGGAATGAAATCAGTGTATGGTTGAAATGTTTGTTGAGAAAAGGGATGGTGTGTGGTGATGGAGATGGAATAGAGTGGGGGTCACTTACCTGGGTATAGTTTGAAGCAGCATCAACCAAGTCTGCGTATATTTCTGGTGTACAGATACCTTGACCTCTACATTGTTGGTAATGCTCCATCATCATTTCAAGTTCTTCATCGGATGTAATTTCGAAACCCGCATAAAAGTCATGGCCAACTGTGAGTGTTGTGGGGTATCGATATGTAATACTAGAAACCATTTTGGAATGGTCACGAGATATTATTTTTTCAATGGCTTCTTTAACTTGAGGTAGTTTGAATTTAGAGCTGAGTTTTACAAGGGTGTAGTTTTCACATCTAAACAACAAATCTCGAGTATCTGATTTTTCTACATAACCATTGTAAACACGGTGATAAAAACTGGGGTTGGAGTTGGAGCCATTGATGAAGTTGGGAGTAGGAGGGTGTGTTTGAGTTTTAGTTGGTAGAAGGAGGATTTGTAAAGGTGTGGTTAGTGGTGGGAGATGTAGTG
Source organism: Oxytropis ochrocephala (assembly GCA_020916435.1). Classification (NCBI taxonomy): domain Eukaryota; kingdom Viridiplantae; phylum Streptophyta; class Magnoliopsida; order Fabales; family Fabaceae; genus Oxytropis; species Oxytropis ochrocephala. Next base: position 44,210,893 of record CM037088.1, on the reverse strand, counting down.
CCTATTTATTGAAACTTAGACGGTTTAGATTGCACTGAGGGGATATCGTTTTGAAGGCCAAGATTGCACCGTGACTTTTGAAGATGCTCTTAGGGTAGAGAGAATTGAGGGAAAAAAACAAATAAATGGTTGAGAAAAATTAGGTGAGAATTTAACTGAAGATTGGACTTGTGAGGTGGGTCACGCAATGACAAATAATACAACTCTTACCCATATGTAATTGGGGTCTCGTGTCCTTGGTTTCAAAAAAGGAGGGAGAAAAATCAGTAGCTCTCCTTCTCATCATGAAAGAGATTTTGTCGCGTGGCTAAGCTATTACCGTTTAATAATGTTGGCAAAATCTAGGGCATTAAATAATGTCGGCAAAATCTAGGCCGTTCAATAAAAAAATACCTCAGCACTATGCAAACTCTGCAGACTAAACTGTGCATGGTGCAGAGTGAACTGTGTAGCGTGCATCGTTGAGAGTGAACTGTGTAGGGTTTATTGTTCAGAGTTAAAAAAAAATTACTCAAAATAAGGGTAAAAAATTTAGGTCAAAAACCATTTTAACTTTAGTTGAAAAAATGATTTTTAACACACTTTGTAGTAAAAATATTACTTATTAACCGCATTTTTAAAAAAAAAATTCCAACACAACACTTTAGTATTACACTTTGTCTACAAGGTATAATATTTAAAAAATTATAATACAAATTAAATTCGTGGGAAAAATGTTCCTAAAGTTAGGTAAAAACCCGTTTTTTATACTTAGTCAAAAAATATTTCAATCTTCAATTCCTTTCTTCTACACCTACTAAATAATACAATAACTAATAAATCAATGAGACCTCATTTACTTCAGGACCTCTCCTATCATGTCATATAAAATTTTGAATTTTATTAAATTTTTTAACCTAACTTAAATTCATTTAACCTAGACAATACTATGACACTTCTATAAGGACAAATGCATGTGAATACTTGTCATAAACCATGTGAAAGACATATCAACAACCTAGAGACAAGCTACTTGACAAAGGCATGTGAATTAGTGTCATAAAGAGTTATTAGGGTCATGTGAATAACCTAGACACAAGTATATGGACAAAGACATGTGAACTACTTTAATAAGGGTTGAACACAAAAATCAAAATCATCATTTACACTACTACACTCTTTTGGTCGTGGCAATATAAGGTATATATTTTTAAAATTATAAAAAAAAATTAGGGGAAATAATGGGAAAAAATTAGGGCAAAAAACCATTTTAAGTTTAGGTGAAAAAAATGATTTTTAACACACTTTCTAGTAAATAAATTAGTTATTAAAACATTTTTTAAAATTTTTTTCCAACACAACACTTTAGTATTACACTTTTTCTACAAGGTATAATATTTAAAAAATTAAAATACAAATTAATTTCGTGTGAAAAATGTTCCTAAAGTTAGGTAAAAAACTGTTTTTTATACTTAGTCAAAAAATATTTCAATCTTCAATTCCTTTCTTCTACACCGTTTAAAGTCTAGTACAATCTAAATCGTTTAAACTGTCGGTGCAATCTGGACCATCCATAACCACCAAATATAATATAAATATCAGTTTTAAACTTCGGTGCATTCTACTAATCGTTTAAAGCGCCGATTTGCAATCTGGGCCTTTTAAACTTTGGTGCAATCTACACCGTTTAAACTGTCGGTGCAATCTGAACCATCCATAAAAACCAAATATAATATAAATATCAGTAATTGATAAAAAAATTAATTTCCTGGGACAAACCCCAGTGGCCCCCTTGTCTCCCACTATCAGAAGGTGACATAATTGCATTTTGGAATCCAAGACCCATTATTGCGCATTTGTCCCCACCAACCACTGAACAAGTCAGAATTCATTGGATTCCCAACAGTTCAGGTCAATTAGTACACAGTTCAGGTCACTTAAGTGCTGAAACAAAACTATGGGCTGAAACAAAACTATGGGCTGAAACCGTGTTAGAATACCAGCTGTAAGGCATCACTTCTTAACTTTATATATTCACCCATATATTCATTCCCTTCATTCAGACCAAAATCAAAACATCTTCTCTTCTCTGCCTCTTCACCTTCCACAAGCCCTTGCCTTCATCTTCTCTTCTCTGCCTTTTCATCTCTTAGTCTAAAACGCAACCGACTTTACTTTCCTTATTACTCTCTTCATCTCCATCCAAAAATGTCTTCCCTACTAAACCAATCTAATCACCACTAGTGCAAAATCAGGAAAAGAATTAGACATTTAAAGTCACGCGCTCAGATGTATGACTTGATACGTAGGCGCGGTGGCAAACTTGTAATTAAAATGAAAAACTTTATTTGGCACCTGTGTTTTTAAGTCAAGCGTAAACATGTCTAACCTCAAAAGTGAAAACTTTTAACATTTTAAGACAAACCGGTATATAGCCTGACTTCAAAAGTACTTCACAATTAATTAAAAAATGCGCTCTCTCTTGCGAACGCACAAAACACGCTCTCTCTCCTTCGTGAACGCTCATCTCCTCTCTCGCAACATATCAGTTCAACCCTCATCTCTCTTGTGCTCAACTCCTCTTCTTTCCAGGCAAGTTCTCTCTCTCCTCTCTCTCGTCATCTCTCTCTCTCTCTCTCTCTCTCAGATCGTGCTCTCTCCATCTCTCTCTAAGGTTTATTATGGTGTTTACATTTTATTGATTGTATAAATTTTAGGGTTTATGAGTTTTTAAAACTTAATTTGGGAATGATTTAGTAGATTATCTGTATTAGGGTTTTTGTTGTGGTGTGTCATTGTAGCTTAGTAGATAGTGGTTCTGGTCACTATAACTGCAGTGCAAAGAAGCAGAAGAACAATGATACTTCTAGTGCATTTAATTTTGACATAGAGAACCTTGACAAGAAAAGCATCAATTATGAGAGACTCGTATCATTTGGGAAAGACATCATTTGAGTTACATTCCTCCAAACTTGAGAGGTTAATTGGATTTTTAGGGTAATGTTCCTAATTTTTATATTTTGTATTTTATTTATTATCTCTTTCCCTGATATTACTGTTTGAATAATATAGTATTTACAGTAAATCTGCATAGGTAGGCACCTAACTTGTCCTTTTGAATATCTGGAATTCAGATATATAACCTTAAGAATTTAGTAAACATATAAGCTTTTTGTTTGTCTATCAAATTCATTCAACTTTTCATCATTTACTATTTTATAGTTTCTAAATTGCTCCTTCATGGCTGCAATAACTGGCTTTTTATTTGACCTCAAGTGGAAATGAAACTTCCCTCCTTTATCAATTGCATTACTGATGGAAATTTCTCTATATCTATCTCCTAATAGTCTCTAATTCTGGAATTTTTTCGAACCACATGCAATTGCCATCACATGCTTTTCTACTTGGCAATGTTCTGATTTTCACGTTTTGTCTGTTGTTATGATTGACAGGGTTATCTATGATTAAGCAATTGAGCCTATGATTATAGAATTAGAGGAGGGTTCTCTAAGTTTATTTTGTTGTATATTTCTCTCTTATTCATTGAAAAGTTTTTGATATTTCTGCTTATTGCCTTACATACAAATTTGTAAGGAGTTCTAAAGTTTGTGTTATCCTTGTTGATACTTCAGGTGTTGCTTATTCTAAACATATTGTGCACATATATTCCTATCATGGTGGGGATGATCTAAGAAACCACCTAGAGGTTTGTCTGTCTAAAGTTCATAAGTTTTCTATGAGCTCATTATTTGTCTACAAAGCTATAGTTATCCCTTCTCCTATCCATCCATATATTAAAAGAAAAAGGCCCATACCTTATCTTCTTGACATATAGCTACTTGTTTTTATGGTGCAAGTTGAGGCTCATCTTTGGGAGTATCATCGATCTTGCCTTTTATTTTCCAAATAAACGACTTTGTGTTGTAACATGCAGAGAAGATAGAGTCATCGTGGTTTGTTTACCATATATTTTGTGATGGATCTAAATAAGAAAAACATTTTGAAAGTGCATAGTTTGCGGTATGGGATGCGATCCATCAGTGCAAGGCAATATACTTTTGAGGTCATGAATCACTGTATATTTTGTGCACTCATCATAAAGAAAATATTCAGGTAATAATTCATATCTCTGTGTGTGTATTCATCAGATGTATATTTTGAGGGACTAAAAAATGGAGAAAAAAGTAAAGATAAGTTTTGTGCAAGAAGCAGTCATACAAGCACACAAAAAGGGAAAAATATTTGGTTACTTTTGAAGTATTCTCTATTGAATGAAAAGTCTGCAGTTCAATTCAAGTAAGTTAATGGATTGTTTTCCCGTTTGTGGATTGTTTTCACCTTGAGAAAAAAATAACATTCTTTTATTAATTTATTTTTGTTCACGTGTCATTTGTTTGTGTTCTTGTGAAGTTTCCAACCATCTTCTGATTTGGCTCTGCAGTTCATCTTCACAACTGCAATGGATGAAAAATAAAAGCGTGGTTGTATGATAACATGGGTTCTAGGGATTGGATGGTGATGCAACTGAGCCTATGATTAAAGAATTAGAGGAGGATAGAGAGGAGTCTCAGGATCCATAGGTTGAGTTTGCCATAACAGTTGTTGTTCGTGAATGCGGTGGAATGGAGATACTTCTGGGCATGATTCAGGTAGACATGATTGTTTTCTTTTGATACTTGTGGACTTGAGTATGTGTGTGTGTGTGTGTGTGAGAGAGAGAGAGAGAGAGAGAGAGAGAGAGAGAATTATGTATGTAGTGTGTGAGCATTAACCGAGCATACCTTTCAGTAATAACAACCCCTTTGAAATGTGTCACCTGTTTGTATGTGAGAGCTATGAGTGTGATAAGTTAATTGCTTGCATGTGTATTCCAAAGTCAAGCCATTGTATCCTCTGTTTTTCCTATTCCTAAGTCACCTGTTTGTATGCGTATTCCTAAGTCAAGCCACTTTATCCTGTTTTTTCTATTTGATTTTGAGGGCTGCCCAAACCTTATAAGCACAACAAAGGCTTATGGGCGATGTGGTACTAAACCCACTCCCTTAACCTACAACACTTGGAAGTTGTACCACTTGAGTGAAGGCAGGTGAATTGACCCAATAACAGACATCATGGATGGGTGCAATTAAGGCGGATTTCCAGTAATTACCCAAAGCTTTCTGTTGTTTTCAGAATACTATATAATTCCTGTTTACTTCTTGCCTCCACCAAATGTTTTCATTTTGCTTTAACAATATATAGGACATCTTGTTTCATGTTTTACTTAAAACTCTATTATAAACTCGATTTCTTGTTCCTGTTTTTCCACTCATTTGTATCGATATAGGGGCTAGGAATGAGGCAAGAACTGCTCTTGAGGCGGAGGTGAACGCATTGTTGTTTCCCAGCCCATACTTGAAGGTTTTGAAGATGTCCAGGAAGAGGAGGATGGGTTGGCATGCATGGTGCAGGGAAGGATACAGTTTAAGACCAGATATATTTTTTTTTAGATAATCAAAGATATATTGACAGGGAGTACAAATTTAAGACTAGATATTGTTGCTCTACTATACCTTTGGACAAGATATTAGTCAAATGAATGTTGAATTGTTAATAATACTTTTGGGGCAAAATATAGTAATTTTGTATTTTTATATAGAATGCTTTGTTGCTGATTTAATGAATTTGAAGCCTAGCGGAGCCAAATTAGTATGTTCAGGGGAATGGCCTAAATGCAAAAAAAAAAAAAAAAAAAAAAAACTTTTGAAGTCAGGCGGGGAAAAAGTCTGACTTAAAAATAAATTTAAAGTCACACTCTGGTTAGACTTTAAAAGTCATTCCCTAGAACAATCATCAGAAATTAAAGTCAGGCAGCGATCTTCTGACTTTAAAAAAAATATGAAGTTGAGCCGTTGCTTGACTTTAAAGCTCCTGACATACGAAGTCGCCTTAATAGAAGTCACGCTGGCGCCTGACTTTGAAAGGCCAATTTGCGTGACTTTAAATCCTTTTTCTGCACTAGTGCACATTTCCAACTCTCTCAAAAATGACCCCATGGATGTTCACCACAAATTCACAGTTCCCACACCAGATGAATCTATACTACCTTTGATAGAAAGAGCTGGATTTGGTAAAATTCTTTCAATTGGCTCGTTCAAAATCCAACCAGCCTTGGTGGCAGCAATGATCGAACGCTGGAGACCAGAAACACACATGTTTCATCTTCCAGTAGGGGAGTGCACAATAACTCTCCAAGACGTCCAGTTGTAGTTGGGGCTTTCTGTTGACGGAGATGCCATTACTGGAAATACCGCAAAAACTTGGCCTGAAGTATGCGAACGATTATTGGGTAAAGTTGTCCCACCAAATGGAAAAGATGGCAATTGTCTACTGTTGACGTGGCTACGTCGTGAATTTATGGAGGTTCCACAGGGGGCTTCCATGACAGTTCTTAAACAATATTGTAGGGCTTGGTTGTTGCTGTTGATCGGGGGGTACATACTCCCAGACAAAACATCAAACAGAGTCAGCATGAAATATCTACTCCCCTTGAGAAATTCGACGAAATATCCAAATTTAGTTGGGGGTCAGCATGTTTGACAAACTTATACCGGATGTTGTGTACGACATCTACATTGCACGGAAAGGCTATGGGTGGATGTACTCTTTTGTTAGAGTCTTGGGTCTGGTACCACATGCCTTTCCTAGCACCGTCTTGCACACTTTCATATGATTGGCCACTAGCAAAGAGGTAAAAAATTTACACTTTTTTAAAAATACTAACAATTACATTTGATCTTTATGTTAACCGTTCCTTTTATTTACTAGATGGGCAAATCCACCACTTAATCACACCAGATGTCCAAGAGACCTTGTTTCGTACAGAACAAGGATCGACCACATGACAGTTGAGGATTTTAAGTGGTTGCCTTATGAGGACTTCACACTTCCAGCAGACGCATATGAGGGCTCCGCCATATGGACTACAAACACAGCTATGGTGTGTTTCCATATGGTAGAATGGCACCAGGCGGATAGGGTAAAACTGCAATATCGACTTCTCCAAGAGATACCAGCTGAACCACAGGATTTGACTGCCAAGCACAGAATCACCATGCAGGGACAGCATGATGTCGATTAGGCTCGATATCACAGTGGCTGGATCGACTTATGGAATGATAGACAAAATCGGTGTGTTGTCGGTCAACCCTGCTATGGAACACCAAAGATCTGATAGATACATGCGCTCGGTTTTTCACAAATTCTAGGCCATACATTTCTGTCGACCAACAGCTAAGGGATCCTCGTGCTGCTGGTGTTGTGGCTGATGTGGATGAAGAAGATGAAGAACAAGCACCACCTCCCTCAAGAACTCAAACTGAACGTCGAGAGCGTAACCGTAATCGTTATCGACGCCCGCAAGACAAATCAAGACAGAACCAAGCAGCGTGTGAGAGATGGAAGAATATGTGCCCCACCGCCACTCTATCTCACACACACCAACATCTCGGGACCACGATATGTTCCACTCTCTGTTTGGTTTCCACGCGCATACCCGAATCTGCGATTTATGCTCGTAGCCTTCAAGAGAGGGCCGCCGGTGCTAGTTATTCATCAGTGCCCCAAGATTTTCCATACCCACCTCCCCCTGAGCCCGGTCGTGCTAGTTTTTCATCAGTGCCCCAATATTATGCATATCCACCTGCCACTGAGCCCCAACCCCAATTATTTCGCACTCCACCTCCCCGCCACGATTGAGGAAGAACCCGAACAACCACTGGCTGCGTCAACGCCCACAACGTAATCCCCGCCCTAGACGGTGTGGAACCAGGTCTCATCTTCTTCGTTAATACTTTAATCTATTATTAGTTTGAGAAGTTGTATTTCATAATTAAGAAGTTGTATTTTTATGAGTTATTAAATTCAAGATTTTAATTAATGGTCTAGATCTTGCCGACACTATTTAACGGCCTAGATTTTGCCGCAATTTTTAATATCTTCATTTTTTACCCCAATTATTTTATAAATAATTATTCTAATTATTTAAATTAATTATTGTAATTAAATTAATTTACATTTTAATAAAATTAAATACAAGAAAATCAAAAAATTAAAAAACCATTTGGAGAACTAGGGGTGGGGGGGGGCGAGTTCACCAAAGGGTTTTAAAAAAATTGCAAAATTTTAGTGGAGAACTAGGGGTGGGGGGGCGAGTTCACCAAAGAAAAAGAAAAAAAGTGGGTTAGTTTGGTATTTAATCTAAAAGGTGGGTTATTTGAGTAAATAATTTTTTTTTTGGTATAAAGTGGTTTTTTTGCCCCATTATTTATTCCCTATCCTTTCAAACGTTAACAACCTCTGAAGCAAAAACCACCTTCCTTCAACCTTATGACTTCAACAAACCTTCGGTTCCATCTTCTCATTTCGTCAACCGATATCCACCGAACGCCAATTTCACTGGCATCGATTCTTCATCTCGCATTTTCATCATCGGCATCAACGTAAGTAACAACTCTAAGTTTCCAGGTCTTCGCTTTAATGATTTCTTCTGCTTTGTAATCATTTAACATCCTTTTCCTCATCTTCTTTTCTTTCTCAGCAAAAGGAGAAAACCATCGGGGCAGCAAAACTTTTTTTAATAGATACCAAATGAAAAGCTGAGAAGAAGAAACGAAGAAGAAAGGGAAGGGCAATGGAGAAAATTGGGAAACAAATGGGAGAGAGAGAGAACGAAAATGCTGAGGGAGAGAGATGAAACTTAGGGCTAGAAGAGGGTAACCACTGTACCTCTCCCTCACTCTCTCTAAATCTATCATCTATTCTGATTCTTGATTTTTTTTGTTTTTGATTTTTCTTTTTGGTAGAGAGGAGGAATTGGGAGATTATATGAAGACATTTGGATTCGAAGGATTTGGATTACATACTCAGGTAGTTATTCTTTTTCTTAACAACCCTTTCACTTGGAAATTGATTCAAATGTGTTTTCCTTCATAGTGGATTGAATAAGAGCCGATAATTGTTTACATTTTCTATTTTCTAACTTTTTTGTTTAATTTTAATTCAAAATTTATCTATGATAGGGTTCTTATTCTATCTGCTTCTTCTCAACTTCATTCATTTGATTTTTATTTACTTTCTTTTACTTCTTCTCTTTAATATTCATTCAATTTGTTGTTTTAGTTGTTAGTATGCACACATGGTGTTTGATGAAATGTATACTTATATATGCATCTTATTATGATGGAGTTGCATTTTATAAATTTTACTAGAGTCTAATGCAATGTGTTTTTCTGTTTAAGGCTCATTTCCTTATTGACATTATTGCATCTCTATAAATCGGTGCAATGAAGAGGTTCTATTTGTTCTTAAGTTACCTACATAGTAGTGTATTGTAATCCTATCCACTAATAGATAAGGTTCTGTTTGTTCTTTCTGTAATTGCACTAACTTCATGTTATTGGGTTTCTCTAAACTATTGCCAACAAATTGAAGCTAGCTTCATTTGTTTTGTTCATGATAAAAGGTGATAACTATCCTTGATTGGTTGCTCAGGATTTCAGCAACGATTCTATTTTCATTTACAATATTCTAATGTAATGAGATGATATTCAACCTTATTACATACTTTTAAGTATGCTAATGGGTGCCTCCGATGATTTTTCATGTTAAGAGAAGGCATTATAGTCAAATTTGTGGCCTAAAAATGTTATGTAATAGTTGCATTATGGTATGTTACCTTTTTATTGGCAGAATAGAAGTAGCTTCCTATCTTCACTATCTGGTGCTACTTTATGAATTGCTGAACAATTTTTCCAGCTTCCATGATATTCTTGCTTCAAAATTCTCACTTTTGAAGGTTAGTTTCTGCTTCATATAAATGCTAGGTTGTAATTTGGGTTTTAAAATTCGAAATGAAGTGGTTAGGTTCATGTAGTGTTTTTTAGCACTATATTAAAGGGAAAATTGCTTTAAAATACCCACTTTAATCAATTTTGCTGCTTCTCTATAACGTAAGTTGTTATTTGTGTTTAAAATTTGAAATGCTTAGATTTATGTTCTGTTATTGACCAAAGTTGAGACATTTTCCTTTTGTTATTGACATTGTCCACATTCTAATGGAATGCCTTTTTTTTGTTTAATGTTCATTCTAATGGAATGTCTTTTTAGGAGATCTAATTGTTTCAGTGCCTTTAAAAGTTGTTCTCTTTTGTAATTTCTTACTATGCTTTCGTATTGTTCGTATTGTGTGTGCTGGACAGAAACGAACATCTGTCTTACAAGCTTCTAATTGATCACGTTGAAGATTTACTCCAAGTTGTGTATACTCCAACTGTTGTAAAAGCTTGCCAAAAATATGGGAGCATTTTTATGCATTCCCAGGGTCTTCATATAACTATGAAAGAGAAGTAAGTTTGACTATGACTACTTTTAATTTTTATCCTCCTGGAATTCTTTGAAAATCTTTTCTATTATTAGTATATAGTTTACTGTTCCTTTGTTTCTTGGCTGTGGTTTAAACTCTGGGGTCATGAAGTACTGGGGTGTTGGATTAAAAAGAACATTCAAGTCATAGTTATAACTTATGGACATGTCATTTGGTGTTCCTAGCTTTGTATAGTTCTTCGCATATAGGTAAATCTGATTGACTATTGCATGCCAGATCTACATTCTGGTTTGAATTGTTTCACTACAAATATGATTCTCATCTTTTCTTTCCAACATTTCAACTGAACCAGAAGTTGAAGTTTTTGCTCAACCTTACATAGCATCCCAGAGAAGCAGAAGTCGAAGTGTTTGCTCAAGCTTGCCTACTCAAAGATTTCACATACACTACAACAGATCTAGTAGATGGGCAGCGTTTTTTTTTATCCATGGGCAGCGCTTTTGAGCGCTGCTGAACGTGGCGCTGGCTATTCACTCCAACAATGGGTAGCGCTTCCTAAAAAGCGCCACCCATTGCAAAACACGTCCTCCCAGATACGCAGCGCTTTTTAGAAAGCGCTGAATATATCCAAAGCGTCCTCCCAAATACTTAGCGCTTTTTAAAAAGCGCTGAATATATCCAAAGCGTCCTCCCAGATACTTAGCGCTTTTTAAAAAGCGCTGAATATTACCCCATATACGCAGCGCTTCATTAAAAGCGCTGAATATTGCCTATTTGTGTTACTAAATACCCAGCGCTTTATTAAAAGCGCTGAATATTGCCTATTTGTGTTACTAAATACCCAGCGCTTCATCAAAAGCGCTGAATATTGTCTAAATTTTTTTTTTTAATTTTTTTCTGTTTTGTGTGCTTTTTTTTATATTTACAATTTACCTGTACAGCCAATCCAATCCAATACATAACAGAATCAATTTGCTAAGAGGAACCCAAATTACATATAACAGAAACAAATTACATAAGAGGAACCAAAACAAAATAGCTAAGAAGTTTCATTATCTAATTTATATGTATCCAAAACAAGCTATCAAGTTACAATATTATGAACCAAAAACTAGCTAGGCTAACTTATATGTATCCAAATGAAACTTTAAAAAAAACGGGAGACATAACTGCACCATTCTCCCCTAAGCTCAGCAATCTGCTCAACAGAGTATGTGTGGCTTTGACAATCGCTAAAATACTGAAATTATATAAATAAATAAAATTAGAATTGAAATGGTTAAATATTGGAAAGAACCACTATTAAATCGAAATCATATAAAAATATATTATAAGTAGATACCTGACGCGGGATAGTCGTTTTCTTTCGGGTAATAATATCCTTCATATATTTCATGACGTAATACCCACAATCAATGTTATTGAATTGTTTAGGACACTACAAAACATAATTAGATTAGTTAATTGTTAAATTGAGTTGAATATAGTTTTTGACAAAATAATGTAATGTATAAGTTAGAAACTTACAACTATTGGTAACCATTTGACCGTTAATTTATCCACTCCCCAATATGTCCTTAAACCATTTGAATAGAATGTCATATAACTATATTAATAACAATATATACATATATAAGTAAAAGTAAGAAATGCAGAATGACACAAAATAAACACACTGTTAAAAAGCTCCACAAACTCGGTGGTTTTTGTAATGATTTTGAAGTGAGTCAAGGTAATACACGGTTTTTTTCAGTAGGATTAATTGCATACAAAACCCAATGTCTCCTACAAAATAAATTTAGGAATAAGTAATTGACTACTATTAAAAAAATGCATGTTATATAAGATTTAATGAGTAAAAATTCTTACCCTAGATTAACCAGGTGCTAGAAGTAAGACATCATCACTTCTATTTTGAGCTTCAATGAAGCGGTCATTGACATAAGTTTGAGCAATGAAACTGGTTTTGTTCCACAAGTGATTGATAATTTGGCGGTGGGAAGAACTTGATGAAAGGTTGTACTTTTCGGACACAAGAACAAATATCTATGTGTCTGCATTCGGAAGGGACCACAATGTCCTCGTACAAGTACTCTACATTTACATTTAGATATATATATATATATATATATATATATATATAAATTAAATTAACGATATAATAAAATTAAATTGACAATGTCAAATAATAAATTACATAGTACACGACATATATATTCATAACAATACCGGTTGCCTCATCCGCATCACATACAAAGACGGATATCCTCACGTCCGACTATATGAGGCAAGCCGGCTCCAAAAATTTCTTCATCAAAATTTATGATAAGCAATTTGTCTTTCATCATGTATTTTCAGATGCAGCGTCGGCCTCACCAATCTTCATATAAGCTTCAATGGAAGAGAAGAAGCGAGGCCGAGACACAATTGGAGAAGGGAGGGATGAGTCACTTGGCGAGAAGAGGAGGCTGATCAGTCACTTTGGAGGAGAGGCGGTGTGAAACTTCTACATAAGGGGTGGGTGAGACACTTTTGTAGAAGGGGTGGATCGAGACACTTTCTTGCCAATAGATATTTCCTTGCCAACACTTTTCAAAGGAGACCTTTTCTTCTTGGGTAGACACTTTCTTAGATTTTTCATTTTGACGCATCTATGTTTAAACAAAAATAATTACTTAGTTAGCACAAATTATATGACAAAAACTATAATTAGTTAGTTACAAATATATTGTCACTTACAACGACAAGGGCGGATGGCCATGCCACAAAGGTACCAGCTGCTTGTGACACCGTCAGTATATCAATACTGTCAATCGAAGCAGAACAGCAATGGTGCATCCTCCTAAATGGTACCGCCACTCGACTCTAACATGATTTGGAGGTAGGGGTAAATTGTGCATCAAGGGACCCAATTCGTTACATGTGTAGCCAATTGCAACCATTTCATGTGGGTTTGAGATATACAATTCACACTCACACTCATTGTTGTCCTAAATCAATTATAAACCACAAAATAATAAAGACATTATTTGATGTTATATATATATATATATATATATATATATATATATATATATATATATATATATATATATATATATATATGTACAATAAATCAATTATAAACCACAAAATAATAAAACAATTAATACCTTAGTTGACGGCATGGTGCAATTATCTCGTGCAATCTTTGCTATGTGTAGTGAGGGTTGGTCTTTGAGTGGCATAACATGGCCATAAAGCGATCGCATATCATTAAGTTGAGCTTGCAAACTTTCATACAATGCCATCATCTTTCTCGGTGGTGGACAGTCATGATTCTCATCATAGACTTTTCTGTTTTGGTCCAAAGTACTCGGTTGGTGCTACTCCAAATCCAAGACCCTCATGCGACCGAGTATTCTTCTTTACCTAAGGCATGTGTAAGGATTTCTTTTTTGAGCAATCGGTGAGCTCTCCCCTGTGACATCGATCGTGATATGGCTTCCGATTCACAAAACAAAAGTATAATACATTATAAAAATCATAAAAGTTACAATTAAAATCGGTGAGCTTGAATTTAGGAAATACTTACAATTCTTTCCGACACCTCCTTAGTTTTAGGATCAACAATCTCCTTTTCTTTGTTTAGTCGAGCCTCTACCCACAAAACATGTCGCTCAACACCTTCTTTAGTAGGATCTTTCCCACTCTCCACCAACTATATTTAAATTTACCAAATATTTAAGAAACTATTTATAAAAAGTTTCATGAAACTAAAAAAATCAAGCTTATTGTGCCTTACCAATCTCTCTTCAATATGTTGATATGGAGTAGCACCACCTCTATAAGGATACTCACACCCTGTAAGCACACTTTCGATTATGTTCACTTGCTTTCTATTAAGAGAGATAAGTATACATTAATGTATAATAGATAATTGTCAAATATATTTTATGTTATAACTTAATAGATAGTAGCACTAACCAAGAATTTTGGATCTTGATCGTCTCCTAACAAATGTGTGCCAATCCTCCTCTCTGAAATAAACCCACTATATATTGGTGGAGGATTCCAATTGATGTTTCCATTATCATCTTTCAGCCAAGTTTTTGTTAATGTCGTTCAAATTTTTATGTAACTTTCGGCTTCCTTCATTATCCAGTCCTTTTAGAATCATCCACATCAAAATATTTCGCTTATGCACATATGAAAACATTAAATGATATAATATATATATATAATATATATATATATATATATATATATATATATATATATGGGACTACAAAATTACTAAATAAGATAACCAAAAAGATCTAAAATTATATACCTATATTGTTACCCACAACTCATGTTTTTGTTGCTCCAAAACGGGATTTTTTGTGTGAACCCAAGTAGTGATTGTTATTGGTATCATTTGTTTTACCTTACTACCAATGAAAGTAATCAAATGAGTGATGTTTTTCTCCAATTGGCGGACCTTAACATTCCATTGGACTCGCATTATGTAAATAGTAAATTAGATCACAAACAATTAAAACTTAGTATTGAATGAAGTTAATTAGCAATTAATTAGTATCTTACACTTAATTTTTCTTTTCCTTTACTTAACCGGTTGATGATATCCTTTTTTACTGTCATTCCACGAGGAGCACGCTTCCTGATATAGTTTGTAACATCATGATCACCGCCTCACGGTGTCATGCCCACTATCACTATGATCGTCATCTTACCGCAATAAAACATAATCATTGTTTGTTATATTTATCCATTTAAAAAAACATCCAACAAAAAAATAAATAATCAGTCAAAGACATTTTTTTCAACATGCATCACATCAATGAAGTGTCTTACATATAATGACTTCCAGTATGGCAAGTCAAAGAAAATCGACTTTTTCTTCCACCCCGTTTGGCAACCTCTCCCGCAAATGGCTTCCCAAATTTAATGTTCAAATCTTTCACCTTTTCAAACAGCTTGTTCACCCGTCAAAGCCGTGGGAGCTTTACGGTTTCGGTATTCCCATTGAATGCCTTTTTCAACGATCGATCTTGATGAGTAGATGGCAAAAATCTACGATGACCGGGGTAGATATTCTTCCTACCATGTTCCAACCACATCCAATCGGTGTTATCTTCACATATAGGGCATGCACACTCGACCTTTTCGATCGCATCGGATAGATTGCCGCATCTTTGGAAAGTCATTAATTGTGCCAAAAATCATAGCCCTCAAGTTGAAACTTTCTTCTCGAACCCATCATACACCTCTACTCCATTCTCCCACATTAGCTTCAAGTCTTCAATTAAAGGAGCCAAGTATACATCAATATCATTTTCCGGTTGCTTGGGCCGTAAATTAACAAAGACAACATCATATATTTGTGTTTCATGCAAAGCCATGGAGGTAAGTTATAAATCGCTAATATCACGGGCCATGTCTTGTGGGAGCTACTCGAATACCGTGCGGGTTAAAACCATCGCAGACAATGCAAGTCGTAGGTTTCTTGGATCCAACCCAAATCGGGATAATCAATATCAAATTTTTTCCATTGCGGAGAATCTGTAGGGTGTCGTAACATGTCATCTTTAATCCTTTCATCCTCATGCCATGTCAAGTGTTTTGCATCTTACGAACTACGGTACATACGCCTAAATCGAGGAATTATGGGAAAATACCACAACACCTTTTCTCGGAGAGAATCTTTCTTTTTATACCGCGATGCATTACATTTAGGACACGACTTTAAAAATGCATGTTCATTCCGAAATAGAATGCAATCATTGGGACAAGCGTGTATCTTCTCATAGTTCAAGCCAATGGACCCTAACATTTGTTTTGCATCATACGTCCGAGAAGGAGCACATTATCCTTGGCAACATTTCTTTCAATAGTGTGAGTAATTCAAGAAAGCTCTTATCCGTCCATCCGTGGCAAGTTTTCAAGTTATACAACTTTATCACGACCAATAATTTTGTGAATTCAAGATAACCTCATACAACGGCGTCTCGCATCCGTTATCAACTTCTCAAACATTTGAGGACGGTCATTAAGATCGTCTTCAAAAGCCTTTGCCATCTCTTCAAATTCATCCCCAACAAATGTAGGTATTTTTGGTGTCAACCGGTGCACATCTCTCAAGACTATTACCCATATTCGAAGATTCAACTCTTTCCTCACCATGCATTGTCCAACAAGTGTAAGTTTGATCAATTCCATTACCCTTTAAATGTCCCCTAACAAATGCGCATTAAGCGATTTTACATAGCAACAACGTAAGCAGAGGACATATCATATTACTAGATCTCCTAAGCGTTGAACAAAGACAGATTCACAAAATAATCCACTCCATCTCTATATTCCTTGGATGCGGACGATTGGCGGACATCCACTTTCTATCCATAATGTCCCAATATCTATAATAAATTCGGATAAGAGAATTTACAATTTTATTGAAGCTAAGACATTCAATCAACTAGCTAGTAGTTTCAATTAAACAAATCAAAGACTTTGATGTCTTCTATATAGTCATTAATTCTTCATATAAAATAAACAAAAGAACAAAAAAAGTACCGAACAAGTGGAAGCAACATCGACAAATATCCAACCAATTTGTGAACTCGAACTAGAACGAACTCTCGAACCAAGACAAACTCGAACAACGATCGCGAAGCTCCGACAAAAAAAACTCCCAAAACCTAACAAACAATTCGCATATTCGATTTAGGCATATTTGATTTTACTAATATAGATGACACACACTTTGCTTAAAAAAATCTATCCTTTGAGAATCAAAATCTCAACAAAACCAAGCAACAAACACATATCAACTAATTTCTCTCCTATCAAACACATTCAACTAATTTTACACATATCAAACACATACAAATACATTCAACATATTCCTTTCTTATCAAATATTTTTTTCACACATTCAACATATTCCAATCAAACTACATATTCATCTCCAACCTAACAAAAAAACCTAAAAAACAAAAAACAAAATAGAGAACTAACCTTTGAGAGAAGATGAGGACAAGCAATGAGGACTATGGGTGCTAGAGAGGATTGAGACAAGCAATGTGGGTTTTGGGGTTATTGTGGGTTGGGGGTTTGTGGGGTTTGGGGGTTATTGTGGGTTTATGGGTTTGTGGGTTTGGGGGTTTGTGGGTGGTGCTAGAGAGAACGAGAGTGAGGGAGAGTTGAGAGAGGAAGAGCTAATGAGAGTGAGGGAGAGAAGAGGACCGTGAGAGAGAGACGTGAGCGAGAGAGAGAGAGGTTTGTGGGTTTTTGGGTGTGGGTTTTGCTGAGAGTGAGGCAGAGAACGACGAGAGAGAGAGAGAGAGAGAGAGAGAAGCGCGAAGGGAAATGAAAATAAGAGAGAAAACGAACGGGCAAAAAAAAAAAATTAAAGCAATACTCAGCGTTTCTAAAAAAACGCTAAATATGTCAAGAACGCGTTGTGTGATGGGCAGCGTTTGTGTAAAAACGCTGAGTATTCTAAGCGTGATGGGTAGCGTTTGGTGTAAAAATGCTGAGTATGTGTAGAGAACACATGTGAGATGCGCAGCGTTTGGAGAGAAACACTGAGTATATGGTGAGAACGCATGTGAGATGCGTAGCGTTTTTAAAGAAACGCTGGTTATATGGTGAGAACGCATGTGAGATGCGTAGCGTTTTTAAAGAAACGCTGGGTAAGGCTCACGCGTTCTACGCGATGGGCAGCGTTTTTTTAAAAACGCTGGTTATAGGGGCGCCTTTTTTAAACAAATCTGGCATAGTGATACTTTTTGCATTACACATTTCACAGATACTTCAAGCTTGACCATATTTTTTTTATTTATATCTGTAACCTGATTTTTGTTTAACAATATATCATCTGTTTAGTCTCTGATTTTAATTGGTACATCTAATTTATTAAATTAGAACAAATGTATCTTACTGCTCTTTAGATGTGGATTTGTTGAGTACTGCTAAGGAAATTAATTAGATTATATTATAATTTGGTGATCAAAGGAATTTTTTAAAGTTGCAGCCACAAAAGACTAGATAAATATTATACTACTTTTCACTTTCAATCATTCTTGCTTTGGGAGGGGTGCTCTAGCATATATATCTTTTTTTTTATTCTTTACATTTACTTTTACCGAAGATATTTTCTTGAATGGATCTTTTTTGGTCTTCTTACAAGGTAGATTCTAAAAGATGAGACAACACCAACTCAACTTGAGGATGTCGGATTATAAAATATTACATGTATCAATGGTATGGTAAAAAGCTTGGAGTGGAGAAAGCTGTTAATATTGATTGGAGTTGTTTTTTAATCAAAAATATTGATTGGAGTAGTTACTACTATCTTCATTAATATGCCATTGGAGGACTAGAACGAGTTAAACAAAGTTTCTAATGCAAAGTTGTTGATTAGAGCATATTTTCATCTCTCTATGCCTTTGAATTGAGGCCCTTGAAGTGCAGTGTGTATGGTAATGGACTTGAAAATGTTTATTTTTACATTGGTTAGGTAGAAGAAATAAATTCTCCATGTATGCATCATCTGCATGTGTGTCAATATGACCAAGGGATTTGCTAACTAAAAGTTGCATCATATTGAGTTATTTTTATCTATATCCTTGAGATGAGAAGCTTCGCTCCATATGTTTTAAATGCAGGCTGCATTCAGGGTCTTTCAAGTAGAGGTTAGGGATCAATAAGGTGACCAAAAATATATGAAAGAACAACACAACATTCCTCGACTAAGATGACCAAAAATATCAAATCTCAGAAGATCTAAGTTGTACCCGTTAAGCCGAACATGTCATCGTCATCTATGAATTCAAGTTCTATGTTATTATTTGAAGTTTATATGTATCTATCTTGAATCAAAGTCTAATATATACGTATTCTTTATATCCAAGATTCAATATTCTTTAATGTTTATTCTTTATGTAAATGAAGTTCAGTTATCATAGTACTCATTTCAAATGTGTCTTTCAAATGTGGTCACAGTCTCCTTCAACAATTGATTTATGTGAGCTTCTGGAGTCTTCTTTATTCTTTATTTTTTTTATAGACAAACAGGGCTTCTTGAATATTTCTAATATAAGCAGAATGTGACTAAAGTTATTTGATGTCAAAAAAATTGTATAAGGTCTTAAGTCCCGAATCTTCTATTTAAAACTTTATGTTAACCAAAATGAACAATTTTCTTAGAATCTAACGCATCACCACATTATTTAGGAAATTTTCATTTAAATTATATCATCAATGTCTCATTCTCATATTGTTATAGAGTCTTCTTTTCAATATCCATTTTAATTACGTTCTTAACATCCATTTGATTCAATTAAGTTTCAAAAACTGAATTTCGGGTTTGGGTACTTTTCGTACCACGTAACGTGATCGCCTCGTGTGGATGCACGGATATGTTACTAGTTAAGTTATAAAAGTATAGTATCTTATTCTCTAATAGGCAAGGGGTGTTCGCGGTGCGGTTTGGTTCGGTTTTGAGATAAAAAGTGAACCGAACCGCAAGGTAAAATTACATGCGGTTTGGTTTGGTTCGGTTGGTTTCCTAAAATAAAACCGAACCAAACCAAACCAACCCAATGCGGTTTGGATTGGTTCGGTTGGTTCGGTTTTTTCCAAGACAAAATTAATTTAAAACGGAGTTAAAATTAACAAACATACACTAGTGGAAAATATGGATTTTATATCAACAATTAATAACGGTTCACACTATAACCGATATGAAAAAAGAGGCGGTGGCATTTTTGAAATTATGAGCAAATTATCTATATCGGTTCATGATTTAACCGATATGGAAACTCTATTTTACCCTAATCCATATCGGTTCCTTTTCCAACCGATATGGAAACTCTATTTTACCTTAAAATTTTATTCTCCCTCTCTGGAAACCTTCATCTCTGGAAACTATTCTCGCGAACCCTTTCCCTCTCTGGAACCCTTTCCCTCTCTGGAAACCTTCATACCTGGAAACCTTTCCCTCTCTCGTGAACCCTCTCTGGAACCCTTCACACTATTCTCGCGAACCCTTTCCCTCTCTGGAAACCTTCATCTTCGATGCTCTCTCTGGAAACCTTTCCCTCTCTCGCTCGATCTCGCGAACCCAACCTTCATCTTCGATGCTCCCACTCACTCAAAGGTAAGTAGAATCCACTCCATAGTGCGCCAAACCTATATTTCGCATTTTCGCATCCTCTTAGTTCATATCATAAAACAAAACGAAAACGAATTTCAATTTCATTAAAACGCTATTCCTCTTCTTCCATCTGTAGATCTTTAAACCCACGCTTGATTTAGGGTTTTCTTCACTTCCAACAAAGGTCAAAGCTTTTGTGAAGCAATTAACCTGATGGTTCTGTTTTCAGTTGATGTGAGCGATTTTAGTTGATGTTAGGGTGATGATTTTATTCAAACATTTTATTACCATCTGGCCATATTATTTTTCCCTTTTAGTTGGTTCTAGGGTAGATGTCCGTAACATGTGGTTCACGGTTCACGTGGATTGATACTTGGAAAATTGTTTGAAATACCAACAACGACCACATGTCTAAGGTGTTCAACTCTAGAATTTGCATACTTGCATATGCTAACATGATTGTTTGTTGTTTATGCAGATACCTTGCTCCCGAGTATCTTTGAAAGGCGGTATTGTTTCAGAAGGGACAGATGTGTATTCTTATTGCGTTACTCTGCTACAATTGATATCAGGACGGCAAGTGGGCAATTCCAGTGATCCACAGCAACAACAATCACTCAGACAATGGGTATCTTCAATCTTTAGATATTTAGAAAACTCTTCAATGCTCATTGCTTTTCAGATTAATTTCAATTTGACTTACTCTAATCTAATCCCAATCCATTTAGAGTGAGCCAATCATTAAGAAGTTGGCATTGCATGAAATTTGGTTGACTGCGTCTTGGGGAAACATATGAACTATACCTTATGGCTAAAAGCGATTACTTTTGTATGCAAAGGAATCCTGAGATGTGTCCATCAATGGGAGAGGTAATTAATTTTGCTAAACTAGATATATAACTGTCTCATTCTATCTGATTAAATAATAATTATGTTGTTAATTACTACTTCAGGTTGTGAGGCTTCTGGAGGGAGAAAGTAACCACTTCCATTCCCTAGAAGATCAATTTGTACCAAACTATAACAGTAGCGGAGAAGGCTGCTGATATTGTTTGATGGACAGTGATGGTTAGCGAACGACACGTGTCTAATCAAAAGTAATGATAGATATTGGAAATATATGGGAATTATCTAGATTCCATTAATGAACATTGATATAGAATTTTGATATAGAATTTATGGGAATTATCTAGATTCCATTAATGCATCATGAACATTGATATAGAATTTTGTTGGAGGATAATAACTGGGACACTTTTTTAGAAAAAGATCAAGTGTGTCCAAAAATTGTTTTGCATTCTGAAGATGCATTTTCTGTTGATTTTTTCAAGTTCCATCTCCAAAAATATAGTGTGATGACAAAACCATTGCAAGCTTCTCTGAAGAAGTTAGAGAATATTCAGGTATAAATTTTAGACTTTAATTTTCGGTTATCTTTTGTTGTGGTTTGATGAGATTGCATTGCCTAGTGAGGCTTTTACTGTTGTAGTATATTTCTTGTCCATTATGTCAAAAGATCCTCTTCTTGTTCATCCAACATTGGACCTTGTAATTTCATTGACTATAAATGAATGACAAGTTCATATTATGGTCAGAAAACCCAAACAAAGTAGATTATGGTCATAATATTTTTATTGTCATTCATCGTATGCATTTATTACTTTAACTTGAATTAGAAATTGGAGCAATTACTTGTTATTTCATTCCACTTTGTTCATGTCACTAATTACTAATTGAATTTGAATGAACATATATATTTTCCACAGCTGCCACCACTACTTCAATTATTGTAATTTGCTGTTCTTGCTGGATTTGATGCATTCCACAGCTACCACCACTACATCATTAGGTGTTGGTGATTGTACAAAATTACAATCATATCGTGATGCTTAAAATTGTTATCTTTTTGTGTTCGTGGTACAGTTAAAATGAATGTTCAAAGAAGGGTGATGCATTAGCACTCCCCTTTGGTGTGGTGTCATGATGGTTCAACAAGGAGGACACTTAATTGGTTGTTCTGTTCCTAGGAGACATTTCAAAATGCTACAAGGCGTGAAGAATCTTATTGGAAAATAGTGAGGCAAAGGAATTTTGAAGAATGAAGGGTAGTGGTTTTGAACAGTAAAAATCTTGCTTTGGTTGGTGAAGTTGGTTTGGGAGCTGATCTTGTGAGTTTGTTTGTTGATGGTGTTTTTTAATGGTGGTGGGTTTGTGGGGTCTGGATTCATTCCTCTGTGGTAGATAGAGACTACCATGATTATTCCCATTTTAGCTAATCTAATAGTATATCTTGGATTGAGGGCATGATTGATGAACCTTTCTTTTCTAACATGAATTCTATAGATTGCTTTGAGCTGATGTTGATGTGTGTAAATGTTTAATTATTATGTGATGATTAGTATAAGCCTCCTAGTTAGAGTTTATGGTTATGCTCACACATTGTTGCTCGAAAAATGCGGGGAGCTTGTTTGTGAGGCGGCCGTCTTTACATTCTTAAATTGCTCACGATATTACCAGGAACTTTAGAATTTGCTCATGTTGAAAGGTAAGATATGATGCAATTCAAGTTGTCCTTGCGATCTTTGCATCACAGGGTATGTCACCATTCTGATTTCCATTCATACTTGTCCATTCCATTTTCTGTTCATAGCATTGTTACATAGTTTAACATCTATATTTATATATAGATAGTAGACGAAGGTCACCACCTCAAAAATAAGGATTCAAAATTGTTTTCTTCATTGAAGCAATATATTACCAGACATCGTGTGCTCTTGATTGGGACTCCTCTTCAGGTTCACTTTCAATTATGTCATATCTGGTTTAGTGTGGGATTATGTCCTTTTGTTTATTTTTGGTTAACTGTGTTTTTGTTTTGTTATTTGTGCTTATTGGCTGATTTTTATCTGGACAGATTGTATTGAGTTGTGACTACTGACAAGTACTAAGAGTTCCATTTTCGAAATTTGGGTCATAAATTTTTTGCAATTGCGTCACTGATTTTTGAAATGCCCTTAAGTTCCCTTGAAAAAACCTAAATTGTGTGTATAGGTTTTATAATTTATCCAACATGAGATTTGTGTTAACTTGATTGTCTCATATATCCTCAGCATAATATTCTTGTTGCTTTGACATGGATGTTGTCACTCCAAAATGTGCATAAATTAATTATGCTATAGTAGTCCTGAACACATGTTGTCATCATTATATCATAGAATAATAGTATAACTTGATTAGTATCACTGCTATGTCTAATCGGTAACTAATTTGAAACTTGCAGAGTTCTGCTGTTCAAGTGGGAATATATCCTTCATTAATATTCAAGGAAGTTCAGCCACTGATTGAATCACTTATGATTTGAGTAGTTACTAAGGATTAAGACATTATGCATATGCTTACTCATTAGCTGCTTCTTGCTTCACTTATGGTTTGAGTAGTTACTAAGGGCTAAGCTATTATGTATATGTTTACTCATTAGCTCTTTCTTGCTTTTTAGTGGTTAGTATAATATAGATAGTGTGTGTATTAGATTCGTTTTTTGTATTTGGATATGAATATTGAGTATAATTTGAGATCTTTGTATTTTTATATAAATATTGTATTTGTTGTGATTTTGTTGTTTGCTGTATATCCAATAGAGGAATTTTTTATTTTTTTTTTAAAAAAAAAAAGACTTTTCATATCGGTTCCTTTAAATAACCGATATAAAAAGTGATTTTCAATATCGGTTCAACTAAGAAACCGATATAAAAAAAGCGTTTTATAGGTTTAAAAGCGACTTTCCATATAATTGGTTCTATCGGGAACCGATATAAAACATTTTCCATATCGGTTCTTTAACCGATATAGAAAAGCACTGTTTTTAATATCCCCTTTATCTATATCGGTTATGGAACCGATATGAAAAGTCTTTTTTAACCGATATAAAAAGCCTTTTTTCTAGTAGTGATAAAAAAGGTTAATATAAATCATTAAGAAAAAATCTACTCAAATATATGTAGTATATAAATCACTCTCTTTTAATTTTTTTCAAATAGCTAAGACAATGTTTAAAAGAGTTTGAATGAAATATTTTGTTGTAATTTTTAAATATAGCATAACAATATGGATTATTTGTAAGTGAGTCAAAGAATTAATTGGATTTGGGCTAGTAAGTGAGTGAGAGTTGGGTTGTAGTTGCAATTGGGTTAGTAAGTTAGTAAGGAAGGTTGTAATTCAACAAGCCTTAGTGTTACTTGCGGTTTGGTTTGGTTTCGTTCGGTTTTGGAAAACAAAACCGCAAACCGAACCAAACCGCCGCGTGATCTAATGTAAAAAGAACCGAACAAAACCGATCAAAAGCGGTTTTTTGCGGTTTTCGGTTTGGTTTGGTTCGGTTTGCGGTTTTCCTATTGGTTTGGTTCGGTTTTGAACACCCCTAGGCAATAGCAATAGTGATGCGCTGTTAAACCACACAGGATGCAAAAAAAACACGTGTTCAGCATTCACTTAATTCAATGCACGCATGTTTTCTTAATTGACACTTAATTTAATATATCTAAAATAAATTAATAAATCTCATGACAACTTCCTAATTTGGAGCCTTAAAAACCACTTCTGATCTAAGTCATTGGTCGATAAAAACAAGAAAAACACAAGGTTACCTTCTTTTATATAGAGTGATACGCTACTACAGAGTGGTCTTTTTCAGCTACGAGGATAGTCAAGACTACGTTTTGCAATAAGATGAAAGATGAATTTTTGAGCGATCACCTCTTAGTATACATTGAAAAGAGAATTGCCGAAAAGTTCACTATAGATACAATTATAGATGATTTTCATGATATTCAAGAAAGACGTTCTGTATTTTAATATAATCTTAATGCAATTAATAATTTTGGATTAAATAAGTATGATATTATTCATGAAATATAATTCACACACATATTTATTGGGGAGATTTTAAGCCCCCCACCCACCCACCCCCAACTACTGGCTCCGTCCCTCGATCACGATGTGGCTGAGTTTTACCTTGCTGACATGGGATGCCTCACTATGTGGCTGCCAACGTGGATTTAGCAACTCATATCCTTAATTACAAACTCATCCTATCCTCCTACCAAATCCCAAAAGCAACAAATTCTCTATGTCCGCCCACACGTGCATTTGTAAAATTGATTCCCATAGTCTTTAAAACTTAGCGCAAATTCCAGTGCCTTCACCAATAAGACCTGATAGAATCTGCTCTGTTCCAGCAAGTCGTCTTGCTTCTTCTTGAACTTGCATAATTACTTGGATTGCTTTTTCTGTTAAAAGCTCAAATATGGCTTTGGGTATGCATAATTACTTGGAATATTGCTTCTTCTTCTTGCTTCTTGAACTTGCATAATTCTGGTTTTGTGTAGGAGGGGAGAGGAGGATGGGTTTGTAATTAGGGATTTTAGATGGCACCTAAATCCATGTCAACAAGTTCCAAGCAGGCTAAAAATGAGCCACATCATCACTACAACCAGTTCATGGACTACAATGGAAATTTTGTAAATTGCAAGGTTTTTTTTTTTTATTTAATTTTTTTTTACAGGGACTAAAGGAAAAACTCGCTATATTTGTATAGACCAAAGTGATATTTAAACGTTAAATAAATAATAAACTCTCAGTCAAGTCCATAAACTCACCGTCTCTCTAATATTTGATCCCTAAAGCATATAAAATAATATCTAGTTCTAAAATTTGTGAAATCTATCAAATTCGACTCTAAAATTTTAAGAAATCTGTCTCATTATATTTTAAAGGGATTAATTATAAAATTTTATAAAGTGATTTAACGAATATCACAGAGTTTGTGGACTACTTAGCGACAACTTCTTTCACATATATATAACTATGGGGTAGCCATTGCTACCCAAACATTAAATAAAATGCTAAAATTAGGTATAATAATAGCTTATTTTGCCCCTAATTGAATGATGACTAATTATTTTCTAATATCTATCTAGTTTTTCTTGTCAAAAAAAAAGTCTTCCATCTTCTTTCTATCACAATTATTCATTGAACGAGTATTTCATCTCATAAATTTAAATTTATCATAAATGGTTCTTTTTTTTGCATATATGTTGATGGTGATTTTTGATTGAGAATCAAATCCATCAATGACTAATCAAAATAAAATGAAAACGGGACTCGCCTGGTAAAGAACTCAACAAATGGTATGAAAGACCACTTGATTGAGAAAAGAAGAAACATAAAGAAAATAAAAGTAAAAATATGAAAGAAAATACAAGAATTGAAATGGTTGGGAACATTGTAGTGACCCATCAATCTGTGAGCATCAGCGAGGACTTAGGATATATAGAGTGCTTACAAGTTCCAACAACCTTGATTACAATGATCTTACAAGTATATATATATATATATGCAAAGAAATGTAACTTCCTAATAACACAAATTTTGACGAGTGCCTTATTTAATAACTTCCTATTGGCACTTGTCATATTTGAAATAAGAAAATAAACTACAAAAGTCCTTTGCTTCATGCCTCCACTATCAAGGTGTTTGGTTTGACACTCTCACAAGCCAACAAATGCACAATATTTCTTCTACAACTCCATCAAAGTGTGCCTTCAATAATATACTAAAAACGTATTTCAGTACTAACAGAGGTCCCCTAGTATTTATCATTTGACTCCATATATATAGGAGAATTATAAATACTAAACATTAACCGATTAGTTTGAAAAATACATTTGTAATGGCTTACTCGAAGTTAAGTGTTCGACAACATCACTGCTTGCTCTGTCGAATTTGATGAATATCCTTATCAAGTTCAATTGCGTCCATTCAACCACATTCGAATACAATATATCCATGCACTTTATAAAGGATTTTTTTTACCCCCCACATCTCTCTCCCACCCCCATAAATCCCATTTTCGACAAAAATACCCTTGAATTCAACAAAATTTCCGGAAATATGGGTAAATTTGGTAAATTCGGGGGGTGTTTTGGGGAATCCCGGATTTACCAAGAATTAATGGTAAATCCGGTTCGTAAATTGCTAACCGAATTTACCTAAATTCTTAGTAATCGGGAATCCTAAAACACCTCAAATTTACCTCATAGGTAGGTAAATTCGGTTCGCATTTTTTTGAACCGAATTTATCTACCTATGAGGTAAATCCGGAAATCCCCAACGTAATTTTTTTTAAAAAATAGGAACCGAAAATAGCATTTTGTGAGGTATTTTCGGGAATTTTTTAAAAAGTTTAAAAAAAATTAGGGGGTAATTCTGGAATAAAATGGGTTATAGGGGTGGGAGGGAGGATGTGGGGGTAAAAAAAAATCCCTTTATAAATCCTGTCTGGAAAAATTCGATGCCAAAAGGTTTGTACTCGACAACCTCTACATTCAACTTACATATCAAACCTATAATCAAATATCCTTATAACACACAACTCTCTCCAAATGAACAATATTGATCAACAAGTTGGATATCACTTCAACCAATGATATTGTTAACACTTAAAATTTTTTTAGTCCCTCAGTCAAGATGAGTGCTCAGCCGAGTCTACATGGAGGTTGACCCTATCCAAATTCCTAACAAAATAGAAGCCAACAGGATAGGAAATAGGATTAGTCCTCTGTGCTGAAGAAAGCACATGTTTTGCTTAGGGCCAAGCTAGTAAGTGCGAAGTTATCAAGAAGCATAAATTCTAATGGGATTCAGAGTCTTGTGAGGCTAATAAAGAAATTAGAGGAAAAAATCCTTGTTGAGAAAGGTAAAGAGGACTACACTAAAGAAGAATCATTTGAAGAACCTCAAGGTGATGCTCAGGCTCAACCCTTATGCTAAGACTGCTAAGGGGATGACTCTGCTTGCTGAAGCTGGATGTCTCAGCCAAGGAATAGCTCAATTGAGGAATTAGTATCCGAGGAGTTAACTGTTGAGGATTTTACAACTAATGGTAATATTGCTGATGCAAGGGAGTTATTTTGGGAGCAAGCAAGTAAAGCACGTGGAAAATGCGTTGAGGATTGCAAATTAAAATGCAGAGCGGTTAAAGAGAATGTGGTTAAAGCGCCTAGAAGATAGCAAGAAGATGTTTCTACCCACTTTCCGAGCTAATGGACGTTATGGAGCAGTTTTCCTAGGTTTCAGGGTGTGTGAGTTTCATTGTATGTTAATTTTAGCCGACCCAACTATTTTTTTGATGGTGGTCAGCTGTAGGCTGGTGATCGTGGCTAACAGAGACTTTTGTATGTCAATACCTAGCTTGTAAATATTTTAGTCACACGACAATCAACCAAAATCTATTTTCAAGCATTTTTACTTTCCTTTACTCTATGCATCGCCTTAGAATTATCCTAAAGAAAGTCATGGTTATTTTGATCATGTTATTGATGCTATGTCCCCTCGAATTAATTCAGAGGATAATGCCATACTGTCAGCCCATTCGCAGAAAGTGAATTTCTTGATGTTCTTTATTAGAATATTTTGCACTAGATTTCTCTAATTTGTGAGACATTAGCATTTCCCATTAATGCGCATTTGCCTTTGCTACACATTGGTGCGAGCATCATACTGTTATCCCAAAATTTCGACAGTGCTTTTAATGAAGTATTAAAAGGATTTGATTCTTCATTAATGATGTCTTGGAAACTACAAGTCACCATCAAGTTAGTTTACTATCAATTCGACAGAGAAGATTTCTAAGTGTTGGTAGTAGGAATAAACTTCGACAAGCCTGGTACTTAGAGCTTTTAGAAGTAAGCAAAGCAAATGAGCTTTCGACAAGGCAATGTTTAAAGTTTCGACAAGCAGTTAGTAGCGGTTTAGTTGAAATTCAAAGTTAAGAGCAGTTAAGGGCGGTTATCTTTGTTTACGTTTGTTTCTAGGAGTATATATACTATTTTGTAATAGAAATTCGAGGTCACAACATAAACACGGGAATTCTGAAAAGCTCAAACTTCCAAACGAAAGCGAAAAACGAGTGAACGGAATCATTGTATGTGCTTGTGAACCACTTCTTTTCAATTCAATGCAATTATCTACTTTTCTTTTACATTTCTTGCAATTATTGCTTTGTTTTATTCATAATCTTGTTCTTCATACAATTTATTTCTTTTAAAACCGTAAACAACACAAAAACACAAGAGCAATTGTCACGAGATTTTCTAGTTTGATCTCACAAACACAATATTTTAAACTAGTGATTGTTTGCTAAAAACACCATCAAACAAATTGGCACGCCCAGTGGGACACTTTGCCTTTGATTTTTGTGTTTTTCCGTTAATGCATGCATTTGTATGCGCTTGAGGAGTGGTAGAATGGTGCGTACTACTTCTAACAATGCATCTAGTTCTAACCCTGTGGTGTCACAAGGGCAAGGAACAACCATGGACTCTGCAAGTGTTAGCGCAGAAATTGTTGTAGGGACAACAGCCCCCAACAACATCGATGAATCGTTCTCGCAATGTCGATGACCAATGTTGGGTCGACACAATCTATGTCTTTGCCATCAAATGTAGGGCTTCATTCTAGTCCTTATATGGCAACAGGGAACGGTTTAGAGGCGCGTTTCCAGAACATGAGTCTACCACCATTCCCTTTTGGTATGTATGGCATGCCTACTGGAATGCCACATATTTCGACCTTTTCTTCTACACACGTTTCTTCTGAGAGCGTGCAGGGTCGAAATCCTACTACATTAACCAATGCGTCTTTGTTGGCGTTAAGACAACAAGTAGACGAAAGTAATCATGATATGGTTAATATGCTAACCCAACAAATTGGTACGGTTTTTAACCCACTAATCCAAAATTGTAATGTAAACTGAGTGAGTATTGCGCCATTGATGTTTTCTTCTGGGAATTTTTTTTTTGCTCTTTATGAATAAGAAGAGTTTGAAATTTCCCAAACTGAGTGATATTGTACGTAGTTATTTGTGTATCTCATTAATTAACCATGCGTCAGCATCTGTATATTTTTTGAAATTTTCATGTGATTTTTTGAATTTATTTTAAAAAGAAACATTAGCAGGTGATTATTGATTAGACCGACAAATAATATTCTCTTATGTGAAAAAAAATAATTAAATTCAAAAGACTCCCAGTGATATTGGATTGACATAATGAGATTTGCAACCTGGCTCGCTCCCACTTTCCATCACATTACACAGAAAGTCATGGTGATTTTGATCATGTTATTGATGCTATGTGTAACACCCCCTTACAATTAACTACTATTTAATTTTTTAAAATCAGAGTTTTCGAAAAACCACTCACAAGAGAGTGCTACATTTACTTCATGAAACCATACAAAACATCAATGGCGCAATACTCAAACAGCATCATGATACATAACACTATAATTCAAGGGACGAGGTCCCAACAACCTCGGTTCAAGTACATAGCAGTCCATAAAATCAACCACGCAGCAGAATAAAACATAATTCTTGTACATCACTAAGTCACAGTCCAACTACTTAATTAAAAGACTACTAGACTACTCGGCCCCCAGTGTTACATATCAGAGCAAGACGCCAAACCGACTAGGAGAAAGCATGAGAACTACCTCCTCTCAGGGTCACCTGCACGTTGCCGACATAAGAAGCAACATAAAAGCAGAAGGGTGAGTCTCTAAACACATATAATAGAGTGTATGATAAAATACCATGTTAGAGAAAACAATTAGAACACCTCGGCTCAACCAATAAACAAACTTCATTGAGTCATAACACCTCAACTCGAAATCAACAATGAACATTACCATTCATATGAATGTATGCATGAATGCAACCCAACACCAAGGGTATAATGCATGTGGTACCACCACTATCGTTATTTTGCCTTTCGGGCATCACCGTCGTTAATGATATGAAGACCGAAGTCTACAATATCGAGGCCGAAGCCTATCACCTTTCGTTAATGAATATGAGGCATGAGACTTCATGATAATGCATCAACCACAAACAAATCATATCACATATGAATTGACACCGTCGTTCACACATTCGTTTACACCGACGTCTATTTCACCTAGACATCATCAATAGCGCTATGGCTAACAACACTACGCAAGTCAATAGCTCTATGGCTAACATCAGACTCACCGGTCACTACGAGGACCACAACGTCACATAACGACTAAAACGTCACCTAAGGACCAAACTGGCTTCACCATTCAGCCACTTAGACGTACTCGGCGCTAAACAACCCCCCACGGTTGTGCTCGACAAAGAACTCGCGCCATACTTGCGTCAAAGCGGCACCTCTAAGACACACCACACCGCACTTCCAAGCACACCACACTGCACCTCAGTACACTACACTTCGACACTCTACACTTCGATACTCTTACAGTTCAACATACCTACATCTCGACAACACTAACTTCGACAGATATACACTACACCTCGGTACATTCACTATACCTCGACAACTACACTTCAGCAACTATACTTTAGTATATCTATACACTACACCTCGGCAAGTACACTTCGGTATCCATACTCTACATCTCGACAACTACAAGTCGACACCTATACTTCGACTCACACGCCCTTACACTTCGTCACCTACACCTCGTCACTTACATAGACTTCAACTCAGCTACACGTCGACTTCCGTAGACTTCAACACAACTACACGTCGACTTCCATAGACTTCAACACAGCTACAGTTAGGTCACTACTCTTCGCTCCAAATGGCGCCCTAGGTACCCAGCCCTCATCTTCCCTCATTTCTTTGGTTCTCATACTATTATCAAACTTAACCCACACATACTACAACACCGATTCACTCGAAATCTATTCAACACACTTCAAAGTACTCAACGGAGATACCAACACTAACTCCTTGGGACTGAGAGATCAACAACACATATACACTTCACAAATTCAACAAAGTGAAGCAAACACAACATCAATCACACCACAACAACACAAAACAACTCAAACATCATTCTAGAGTCTAACTCACACACAATACTCATCATATACACTATTATAGATGGAAGAGAGCCCCCTTACCTCAATAAATTGGAGAACTAGTACTCTCTTCACCAACACCTCAAGATCAACTAACAATCAGCTCCTCTTCCCTCGGATTTGAGCTCTCCACGCCAAGATTCCTCTTCTTCTCTCTAGAAGCTATCACACCACTCTCTTCTCTCTCTAACTTTACTCTTTGACTTTTCTTAGATTTTTGTTGCAAACGAATCCTCTCCCTTCGACACCTTCACTTAAGACATGCATAATGGGCCTCTTAATGGATCATGGGCCTCTAATCCCACCTCCTTCATTACTCAAACACCTCCTAAATACAATAAAACTCTAAATTAATTACTTGACTTAATTAAAATGTTGTAAACCTTAAATAACCCAATTAAATAAATAATTGAACTATTTTTGGGGCGTTACACTATGTCCCCTCGAATTAATTCAGAGGATAATGCCATACTGTCAGCCCGTTCGCAGAAAGTGAATTTCTTGATGCTCATCAGTTGTTTCAAAGCCGATTGAATTCACTGCACCATTTTACTGTTACAATCTTTTTGCAACTTTCCTTAAAACTAAGCCATCAACTCAACCAATTTATTTTTCTTATCAATCGTACATAAATCCGAATCCTCTCCTACTACATTCTCTCCTTTTGTCTCTCAACCATCACTTATAGTCTTGGACTAATTTAAAAAATGAGTAAATATATTGTCCATTAAAACACACAATTTTCCACATAATTTACTCTCACTACAACATTTTGACCCTATGGCAACGGTCAAAAACCGTCTCCTAAAGCCAAAAAACCGTTGCCAAAGCCTACGGCAACGGTTTTGAAACCGTTGTACCTTCGGCCGTTGCCTAAACTAAAAGCAACGGTTTTCTTACGCACCTAAGGCAACGTATAGGAAAACCGCTGCCATTGACGGATAGAAAGGCAGCGGTTTTTGTTTCCACTCTATGGAAACGGTTGCAAACCGTTGCCCCTTTTGGCAACATTTAAAAACCGTTGCCACCTATGGCAACATGTTAAAACCGTTGTCAGATATGACAACAGTGGATAACCGTTGCCTTATACACTGAAACAAAAACCATTGCCACTAATGGCAACAGTCTTAAACCGTTGCTATAAGACGAAAAACCATTCCCTTTATATTATTACTAATCTATGCCAACAACAAACACTATATAAAAGCTATTTGCTATTACGGACAACCACAAATAACTACCCTATTCGCATCTCATTCTTAATCGAAACGATTTGTTACTAAAATGAAAGAATTTAAAAGACATAATCCTTATATATATTGCTACTTCAAGGACACAACAAAAGTTAATTCATGTATCTTAAACGAAAATTTGTTACTACAAAAAAGCACAACAAAAAGTACAAAAGAAATAAAACTTTAGTCTTCAACATATGTCTTCAAACTCTTCATCATCCAAGCCATCAAGACCATCTCCTTCATCATTTTCCTACAAAAGTAAAAAAATTCGATTAATGCAATTTGTACTTTATTACTCTAGTAATTGGCACAATTCATCGAGGTGGAAAAGATAGACACAGCAAAGTTATGACTTCAAAGGGTTTAAGAGACAGAAGAGTTAGTTATCAGTAACAACAGCTATTCAGTTTTATGATCTTCAAGATCGTTTGGGTTATGATCAACCAAGTAAAGCTGTTGAGTGAGTAATAAATAAACAATACACTCGCAAAATGGGAAAAGAAAGATCGAAACACAAAAGATTCTTATCCAAATAGATATCACAATCACTAATTTAAACAAAAAAATCATATCAACCGCAACAAAACCTAAGGTAGAATGGGAAATCTGTCATAATCTCTGGGACAGATTCAGCGTGCTCAAGATTACCACTCCTGCATCACGCAAGCGAAAATAACAAATTGAAAAAAAAACAAATATCTCTGGAACGAAGATTGAAACCAAAATAAAATCATAATCTAATCGAGATCACCGAATCAAATCTCGAAACTTCACATTCATGCTACGAAGAACATATTTTGACACAACAGGCTGCAGAAAAACAGGTTCAGAAGTAAATCAATATGTCTTGCAACCAAAGACCGAAAACTAAAAATAATATAGAAGAGCTTATCAAAGAAACAGATTCAGAACAACTCAAATTCATCAAGAGTCAGTAACCATTCTCTCCCCATTTTTGTTCCTCAGATCAAAAATCCCTAAACAGTCGGGATTCTAAATAAAATAAAATTTTCAATCCAAATAGATAGAATACACATGTAATCACTGAAATAAAAAAGGATTGAAGAGTATAACTCAATCACATGTAATCTAAATCAATTGGATTTGGAATGGGGAAAAACAGAATAAACCTAAAGCCAAATTTCAAACAAGCAAACCACACATAGCTTTATCTCTCCGATCCTGCAACACCTAAATGAAAATTGTAGAGGTGTACATTGGAAAGACTAAGGAAACTCAGAATTGACATAGAAACAAAGAAATGAAAAGAACTCATAATGAATGTAGAAACCACTGAATTAAACCAAAGACAGGATGCTATGGAGAAGGTTGTTATTTTAATAATCAGCAACTTAAACCCAAGGTTGATACTGCCCAAAACAATATAGCTCTGCAGCAAAAAGGATAAGAAAGAATTCAATCCAAAAATCAAGGAACCGAATTCATCCACTCTTTATCCATCGAGTTTACAAAAATAGTCAAAAATTGGAAGGTTGAAGACTGACTAACTGTTAACAAATACATAAAAAAAACTAAGAGTTTGGCTTTCATCATGAAATGAAATATGCAGAGTATATACAGTGAAAGCTATTAAAACCTATTTATATATTACCACTTCTATATATTACCATACAACACAAAAAGCTATTAAAACCAGAGTTTCCAGCAAAATTACCAATCAACATATAGAAGCCTTCCTAGAAAGAAATAGTATCTAGTATATTAGCCAATATTGCTACTATGTTGTATCTTTTGGTGTGAAAGGTGAAATTAACAATATTTCTTAAATTAACAATATAAAGCTCAAGACTTGTATCAAAGTCACTCATAATCATATTGCATTCATTCATGAACTTAGATTGTTTTCGATAGAAAACGGTACTAAATGATAAAGTATTGAAATAGAAACCATTTTACATCATCGAGCAATCACAATTCTGATCCACTGAGAATCTAAATATTATGGGTCAAAAGAAGATGACAAAGAGCTCAACTAACTGGATATGAAGAATCTAAATACTAATACTCACCAAGATTACACGATCACGATATTCATTGATTTGAAGATGAGACTGCACATAATAATGGACCTGCAATCATACAAACACAAAATAATGCTAGAAGATATTAGACCAC
This sequence comes from Oxytropis ochrocephala, assembly GCA_020916435.1. Lineage (NCBI taxonomy): Eukaryota > Viridiplantae > Streptophyta > Magnoliopsida > Fabales > Fabaceae > Oxytropis > Oxytropis ochrocephala. The sequence goes on along the minus strand of CM037088.1, from coordinate 44,175,074 downwards.
AAGCCTTTAAGATAAAGTAATAGATAGTGCTCTAAAAAAGCGACATCCATTTTCCTTTTTCTAATGATTAAACTTACTGATGCTTTGTCAAATGTGCTAAGCCCAGCACCAATTGCAAAGATAGCTAGGAAGACCCTGAAAGGAAGGCAGAATAAGATTCACAATAAATAAATAAATGAAGGGTATAAAGTATAAACTAACTAAGTCATATAATTATAATTAACAAAAACAAAAACAGTACATGCACCTAATGCTTTAATTGAACTTTTATGACAAGCAAGCTCTTCCATTAAGGCAAAATTAAGATGAGATAGAATGACAGAAATATTATGTAAATACCGATAGATTTCTTGCAAAATGGGGGTGTGAGGGAGAAGGAGGGGGTACGGAAAAAAAACCCCTTAATTTAGTTCAGCTTGTAACCCAAATAAGTAAAATCAATTTGTAAGGTGGTACAAAAAAATTTGAGTAATCTTCATTTCAACACATACTCAAAGAAATAGGAAGCATCGTACATACATACACCAATCCATAACCTTCCACTCAAATACACATTAATATCAACTTAGGAACCAAAAGGCATATATATGTTTCCACATACCACTGAGCTAGCATATTGATTCACCCAATTATCACATATGCACACATCTTCTTCATAGCTGCTTATCAAAAAAAAAATCTTCTTCATAGCTTGAAAATCACTTTCAATCATTTAACACTCATGAGTAAACTTAAATACACATTCCAAGTCAACATCAAGTACAGATAAACCTTGATCATAACCCGCCCTTTCCTACATGTGAATCTTTTTGTATCTCATCCATTTCTAGTCCAAAAACTCAGCTTTTAATATAAATAATTAATGCAATTACAAAATACAATTTTCCAGCACATACATTAGAGATTAATCCCACAGACTGACCATTGACATTTTTATGACCAAAACCAACTTCATAATGAGCAAGTAGTACTCATACCACTTTAGCATGTTCATAGCATAAAGAAGGGTTCAATTAAACTTGCAAGGATTAAGAAACAAAACTTTGTGGACAAAGATATAACAAACAAAGGGATCAAAGTTAGTTTCCAACTCCTAACCATATAAAATAGTTTCCTATCATTATCACAAAAGAATCTATATCAAGAAAATACCAAGAAATCAATGAATGGAACTTTTAGAAAGAATTTTCAGTAACACGAAGATAACATAATGTCCTACTTAGTAGGTGGCATTCCTTTCAAATAAAGAAGAAAAAAAAATAAAACAGTAAACTTCATGCTTCCCGAAATCAACTTGCGAACATCCTCAATCTATTAAATGCCAACGATAGCCTAAATTTAATGCATCACATTTAGTAAACAAACATACAAAAGATAATTGCATATTCAATAAACAGGCCAAGGTATTACAAATCTCCATACACACAATCAAACAAACCAGATCAAAATTGCTAGTTTGTGAAATTTTATAATGAAACCTGAAGCCCCATGCATTTCATCAAACTGCAATATCAAAATCAGACTTCAAGGAAGCTAGCTCTTTCATATTTCTCTGCACATGTAGAAACAAATCGCGCATGGTAACATTGCGATAAGTTTTTCACGAACAAGTTGAAGAACACAGAGATATGTCAACTCATTCAAATACAACATTCAACGAGTTTGATCTTTTTATTATTGCAAGAAATCTATCGGTATTTACATTATATGAGTGATAAGCGTACAAGAGTCATCTCAATCATCTTATTGTGTGGCATGACTTCCTAAAATGAATTCACATTAAGAAAACCACTGAGACAGTAGTTCTAAAAACCAGAAACAAAATGAATTGATTGGGATATACTTGTTCCAAAAACTTAGAGTAATGAGAAACCCTAGAAAGTAGAAAGAGGGTACCGAAAAGAGATTGTCATTTGGGAAGAGGAAGAGAGCAAGAAAGGGAGATGAATCGCTTGTTGTTGAGATTGCGATGGAGTGAGAGTGATGCTTGAGAGATTGCTATGGAGTGAGAATTGCTGCGATGGTGTGATGCTTTAACGATTCCTCTTCTATAATTTCTTGAACTCTTTCTTCAAACACATTCGGTAGTTCTCATTCTCCCCACTGCATCTTGGTTCTTCTAAAACCCTAATCTCGTTGTCGTCTTCGTCTTCTTCGATGACAATGTTACTTTCTTCTTCGATGTCTTCTTCTTCGGACTCGATGACTGCTCCGTGGACAATGGAAGAAGAAGGAAGGTTTCTGATATCGACTTCGGTGACACGTGGAGGCTCAAATGCACCGGAGAACCGTTCGTTTTTGGAAGCTGAGAAGGATTTAGTGCGACGGAGCTCCGGGAAGAAGGAAGATGATGAGGTAGGAGGACGATTGTTGTTGCGATGGAGTGAGAGAGATTGCGATTGAGGTAGGAGAATCATTTGTGATTGTGTGATTTTAGGGGTTTTGGTTTTGGTTTTGGGGGTTTTTTGGTTTCTGAGTGTTAATCATATAACGCGCTACTATTTAGAGCCCAAATTTTTTATTTTTTAATAATTGACCCTATGGCAACGTTTATAAACCGTTGGATAAAGTTTAAACAAAAAAACGTTGCCGTAGACCTTATGGCAACGGTTATAAAACGTTGGATAAAGATTAAACAAAAAAACCGTTGCCGTAGATTCTATGGGAACGGTTTACAGCCGTTGCCAATAAAAAAAATTAAAAAAAAAAATAAATCACCAACGGTGCATAAAACCGTTGCCATTGTTGGCTAAGGCAACGGTTTTTTGGCCGTTGAAATTTTAGGCGTTGCCATAGGGTCTAAATGTTGTAGTCTGCCGATTTATTTTCTTTACTACAACTTTTTATTATATAAATTTGTTAATAATATCTAGCCGAAACTAAACATTTAAAGGGAATATATGATATTAGGTTTCCCTAATAAACATGTAGTGTTTTAATAAATATTCAATCGCACAAGAAATATATTTTACTTTCGTATAATACACAAAGTATGCAGACAAATGAATAAATTTTAAATTTATCAATCATTTCCAAAAAAATTAGTTTTACATATACTATATATATATATATATATATATATATATATATATATATATATATATATATATATATATATATAACAAAATATAAACTTTTTTAAAAAAATAGTGACAAATACTTAAATCCTTAAGCTTTTGTAATTGCTTACAAATTTTGGTGATTAGTCGTTGCAATAGTTTCATGTTTATAATAGTTTTCTCTTTATTTAGAATCTAATGTAAATACCTATTTTGTATGTGTACCTTCTAAACATAGCATTGGTTGCTATAGCGTTTGAGAATAAGTCTAAGAAGTGTCTTAGAGGTTAAGTTGCTATAACTTGTAGGAAAACTAGTGTGACAGTTGATAGTGTTGTGATAAGAAAATTATCAGTGTCGTAACCCATGATTGGCTTGTAATCTATATGGAAAATAGGGAAACATCTCACAGTTTGTGAGGAGTGGAGGTAGCCCCAGTGGATTAGGGGTGAGCCACTATAATTTTTTTGCGTATTTTACTACCTTTCTTTATAGCTTTCACACTTTCTAAAACACTATTTCATACTACATAGTATCTAATTTCTTCTCTTCAATACAAGCTAAGATCAAACATCATTACAGTGAAACAAGTTTCTAAATGATTTTGGTATTCTAAATTCCCCCTTTCTTATGACTTATGTTGACTTCAACCATGACTTGGGCAAGTTGGGCCTTGGTGGTATAGCTTTGTTCCTATTGGGCTTGGTGAATTGGACTAATTGTGCTCCATGTTGAGGGCGACTCCTCTCTGTCTCAATATATAAGGCTAATTTTGAAGTAATAGAAGCAGTTTATGTATACCAATGCACATGGGAAGGGAGACTTCTAGCTTCCTCAATACATTTATCTAAAATGCTTAATGAGTTGCTAACAAATTGATGATTTGAGCGAGCTGAACAAGCTTGAGCTAGAAACCATTTTTATTTGACATTGCTACAATTCACTTTGGAGACCCACTCCAACTTTGGATCATATATACCCACTATAAATACAACATAGAGTACCTCATTAAAAAAAGAGAGATACTACGCATATTTGGTCTATCATTCATAAGCTTTTCAAAGAGATTCTGAGTAACATATCTTCTCTCCAAACACAGTCAATGCAAATCAACTTCATCTGGGACTATTTTGAGTGTGTTCATAGCTTGGTGTCAATTGATGTATGTATTTTGATTAAGCTATTTTATCCTAGTCCAAAACTAAACATATTTTGTATATGTGTACCTTCTAAACATGGCATTAGTTGTTGTAGTGTTTGAGATGAAGTCTAAGAAGTGTCTTAGAGGTTAAGTTGCTAGAACTTGTAAGAAAACTAGTGTGACAATTGATAGGACTGTGATAAGGAAATTATAAGTGTTGTAGCCTGTGATTGGCTTGCAATAGTGAAAAATCTCACATGTGAGGAGTGGAGGTGGCCCCAAAAGATTAGGGGTGAACCACAATAAATTCTATGTGTGTTTTACTACCTTTCTTTTTAGCTTTCAACACTTTCTAAAAAACTATTTTCATACTACAGAGTATCTAACTTCTTCTCTTCAATACAAGCTAAGTTAAAACATCATTACATGAAACAAACTTCTAAAGAATTTTGGTATTCTAAATTGATTTTAAAATGTATCACAATTCAATCCCTCCTTTCTTGTGATTTATATTGACTTCAACCATGACGTGGGCGAGTTTGGGCCTTGGTGCTATGGCTTTGTTCCTATTGGGCCTGGTGCATTGGGCTAATTGTGCTCCGAGTTAAGGGCATCTCCTCTCTGTCTTAGTATATAAGGCTAAGTTTGATGTATCTGGGTTGTTGGGTCATCATGGGGCGACTCCAAGCTTTCTCAGCATACATCCCCCCTAAGCACGAGGCCTATAAAGGGCGAAATGGCTTGTAAAGTAATAGAAGCAATTTATGAATACCAATGCACATGGGAAGGAAAACTCCTAGCTTCCTCAATACATTTATCTAAAATGCTTTGAATTGCTAACAAGTTGATGATGGGAAGGAAGACTCCTAGCAATTTATGAATACCAATGCACATGGGAAGGAAGACTCCTAGATAAAACAACATTTATCCAAATTAGAGTGTAATATCCTCTACGGTGCAGCGCCTCACGAGTAGCTATTTTATCTAGCATTACCCTCCAAGCAAAGATCAAAACCTTTGACGGAACATCGTTTTTCCACAACTGCTTCCACTGTCTCCCTGCTAACTAACACCACTATTGTTGACCCCCTACTGGCTGAGACAACAACTGATGCAGAACCTCTACTGACCGAAATAGCACCTGCAGATGCAGTTCCTCTGCTTGCCGAAAAATCTGCAGCAGAAAATACCCTGCTGGCCAAAACATCTGATGCAGGAACAACTGACAGTTCACACAATTTTAAATAGCACAACTTCACCAAAAAACCGTTAATTGTATCTAACAAACAAGTCCAGCGGTCCACCGAAAATTCTGCAGGTTGTATCTAATATTACAATTCCATCTCCACACACCACCTTCCCAAAAATCACTTTTAGGTCCATCCAGCTTTTGGATGAACCTAAAAAGTGTTTTTTTGTTTATTATTAAGTCCGGAGGGAGTATGCCCAATAATGTAGTATATATAGATTATAGAAGGTCATCAACATTTGAGATTTATTACTGACTGATTCAATATTAACCATTCATAATATTTTAATCAACATTCGATGATCAATTTTAATAATTTACCGATGAGGTTTTTTTTAGATAGACAATTGTTAGTAGGGGTGAAGAAAATGTTAGTTTTCGAGATTTGAAACTGTGACCTCCTTCTTGTACTCATTTGATGCACTCATTCAGTATCTTTAACTCGCCAACTTATGTACCTAATTGGATACCGACGAGGGATTTAATTTGTTGTGAAAGCACCCAGAATTCTAACACCTCACTCGAAGTTTATCACGTATTGACTTTGCCCAATCCCAGAATGAACGCGCTGTCATTTTATCACATCTCATCCGATTCCCACTCATCCCTATCCCACTCCAAGTTTTAACACGCGCTCCATAAAGCGGCGTAAATCCCATAACACGCCACGTGCACCAATTCTCCCTCAAACCTCAGTCACCCACCCTATCATTCCCCTCTCTTCTCTCTAACCCTAGTCTAAGCTATATATATCCACATCCCCCTTCTACATTTTCCTCTCTCCCCCTTTCTTATCTCTCTCTCACTCCCTTCCCTTCCCTCCCTTCCCTTCCGTTCATTTTCCCTCTCTGCAAATTTCCCCGCCCACAAAGAATCTGATCCAAACCCCAAACATTCAAAATTAGGGTTTCTTTATGGTAATGTGATTCATTCACCGACACATAATAAGATAGTTAATTTGTTTCAATGGCGGAGAAGAGATTCGGTGTAATAGGCTACGCTTTAGCCCCAAAGAAACAGAACAGTTTCATCCGCGACTCACTCGTAACGCTAGCTCGTTCACGCGGGATCGAACTCGTCCGAGTCGACTCAGACCGCTCGCTGGCAGATCAAGGACCGTTCGATTGCGTCCTTCACAAACTCTACGGCGACGATTGGAAACGCCAGCTTCAAGAATTTCAAACGCGGAACCCTAATGCGGTTATTCTCGACGCTCCCGAAGCAATCGAGAGGCTTCACAACAGGATATCGATGCTTCAAGTTGTGTCAGAACTTAGGGTCGATGACCGAACCGAGACGTTCGGGATCCCGAAGCAAATAGTCATATACGACAAAGAAACCCTCTCAGATTGTCAAGCTTGGGAAAGTTTAAAGTTTCCGGTGATAGCGAAACCGCTCGTAGCCGATGGTAGCGCGAAATCGCATAAAATGGCTTTGGTTTTTAGCCGCGGCGCGCTGAATAAGCTGAAGCCTCCGATCGTTCTTCAGGAGTTTGTTAACCACGGCGGTGTGATCTTCAAAGTGTATGTTGTTGGGGAACATGTTAGATGCGTGAAAAGGAAGTCGCTACCTGACGTTTCGGAAGAGAAAACGCTTGGCGTTTCGGATGATTTATTGTCGTTTTCACAGGTTTCTAATTTGGCTAACCGTGAAACTGTAAACGACGATAGGTATTATCAGATGATGCATTTGGATGATACCACTGAGATGCCACCGCAAGCTTTCATTGTTGATATTGCTAGTGGATTGAGGCGTGCTATGAAGCTGAATCTTTTCAATTTTGATGTGATTCGTGATTCCAGATACGGTAATCGTTACCTTATTATTGATATCAATTACTTCCCTGGGTATGCTAAAATGCCTGGTTATGAAACCGTTTTGACAGATTTTTTCTGTGAATTAATGTGCAATAAAAACGTAGAAGAAGAACAATTGCAAAAAGAGGGTAATGTAACAACAGTGATTATTAGCAATACTTCTGGTGGTGATGGGGATCAGGGTAACCTTCCGGTTTTGCCTCAAGAAAAAAATGAATCTGTTCAGGTTTAAATGTGCGTTTTTTCATTCTGTTGGTGGATTTTGGGTAACCAGAATTTCTATCCATGGACTCTTTAGCCGAAAATGGTGGTTGGTAAGGAGGAGATAACGGGTTCTGATTAGGTAGAAGTTGGTTGGTACAGTGGTGAAAACAAGTTGTAGGGTTGTTTGAGGCTAGTTTTTTAACTTCTTTAACAACATGTATATTCTATCCACCATTGCTCTGGAGATAGGTATCTTTTTCAAACACCCTTAATGTTTAGGAAAGTTGTATTTTGAGGCTTAAGATCAGTATTCTAGAAACTGTTTTGCTTTGTGCTTTTGCTTTTTTAACTCATTGCCTTTATTCTCCATTTTGTTAAATTCTATTCTATTCTCATTTTTGGATTTCTTGCTTTGATTACATTGGTTATGTTTTAGAGTTTCCTTTTCAGTTATTTATTCCTTTATTTTACTCTTGTATTTTCAATCATGGGGTTCTTCATATGGTATTATGCTGATGAATATTCCTTAATAATGATCAGAATAAAGTAGAAAGGATAAGGCTCTTTGTGTTGCTTTCACTTTTGTCTTATTTATTTGCACTGCTGAATAAAGGACAAAGATGCTTAAAAGATGGTAACAGTGAGAGAATAATGGACAAATATGCTTAATAGTTGGTAACAATAAGAGAAAAACAACTCAGTTTTAACTCATCAAGATGCTAGATATCCACCTCTGTTTTATGATTTCGCCCATAACCATTTGAGTTATTTGTTTGTTTATGAGCATATTTTGTGCTGTATGTGTTGAAGAAAACTCATCCAGATGTTTTTGGATGGGAATCTGGCTTATTATACCTATGCTGCGGTCCTGCTTTGTAATCTGTAACACAATTTGAGCACCTTGACACATTTCTCTAATACAGTAGAAGCAATAATATAAAAAACCTCATAAAACAATCATTATATAGCTATACTTACTTTTCTGTGACCCTGATCATCATATTAGGCTTCTTTAGAAGTTTGACTTGCAGTTCTAACTTCTTTATCATCAACATGTTGGGCAGAACATAACCGCATAGCTATAATTTGAATGATATAGGCCGTTGTCAGCTGGCCAGACCTGTTGGCATATGCTACAAAATATATATACCTTAATTTATTAAGTATGTCTAAAAAATGGTTATATGCATTGCATTAATTTGTTACTTTCTGGCATTGAATGACATCTGATCAACTAAGGTTCAAGAGAGAGACATTGTTTACAAACTAAATTTGACTTGTTACATGTCTGTTTTATGTTCTTGAAGTGATGAAATTCTTCACCATGCTGATATTTCCTCCAATGCCCAGTATAAGTAGTACCCCACCATGATGCTATGCTTTGACAGATGATCTTAAAAACATATCTCTGTTCATGTTTTATTTCTATTTTTTAAAAATTTTAACCACTGAAAGGGATAGTCGGAGTTGTTACGGTGTGACTAGGAGAGGATGTGGTTATGGGGTTGAGTGATGGAACTAGCCCCTTGCAAAATGCTAGGTACTGCTGCCTACAACAGATTGGTTATGGATTTGACTCTTACTTGAACCCTACCCTAACAGAAGCTTCATTGCACTAGATTGCCCTTTCTAATTTTTAACCATTGACCTTTCCTTAACTTTTGAGTTTTCTTCTCCATTTGTATTGGATTTCATTTGGGGGATTTGAAGATGATTTGAGTAGATTTAGATAAAGCACTTTAGGCTGCATTGAATAAAAGTTGTTCACATTTCATTGATATATACTTTTTTCTATTGATGTTTTATATTACTTCAATGTTGTAGACCTGTAGTAATAAATCAAAAGTCTTGCTAATGAGTACCCTAAGGATATTCCTTATAAGAAAAGTAACACTATTCATCATCAGTAAAAGAGCGCTATTGGTGCTCGTTATCAGCGCTTATTATAGGAAAAGAGGGCATAGATAAAGAAGAAATATTAAATAAATAATGTAAGAAGAATAATGGATTCTGAAATTTTTAGAGGGGCTAAGGTTTCCTTTTTGTTGCACAGGGCAACACATCTGGTTTCTACAGTCTTCAGTTTTCTTGAATTGTTTAAGCCAAATTGAAAATTTCTGTCTGGGCTAACTCAGGTGCTTATTTGTTGGATGTTTGTTAATTTTAATTTCATAAACATTAATTAGAATATGCTAACTAAGAAAATGATTGAGAAAATTGGGTTTGGAGTGTTCTTTAAATGATGAGTTTTTTTTTTTACTTTAGTGATGTGTGGCATTGAGGATTGATGTAGCTTTGATATTTTCAGATGCATGTTAAGATGCTTATGTAGGATTCTCTTCATGATCGAAAAACCTTCATTATAAAATATGCTAATGTATGATATTAGGATTAGGATTAGGAATTGCTTGAAATGGTTTTATAGTGTCATTTTACATTTTGTTTGGTTATCTGGTAGCATGTTAAAACGCAGACTCTTTATATTTAAGTAAGCTTTGTATACGTTTACATTTGAATACGTCCTAGTTTTAGCTTATCTTGAGAGGGTGTTCATATTTGCATAGATGAGAGGAAGCTCAATGTGTTAAGGAAATTGGTTGGGTGGTATATAAGTTGCATCCTGTTGACTAGGAAAACCAATCAATCACGTTGTGTATGCTTTTGGTGATTATTGATTAACTACAGCTTCTGGTCTTTCTCTGACGAATCTTGGGAGGTTGACGTGAATTTTATCAGCGCCAAAAATGATATTGTCAAGTTTCACCGCGAAGTATTGAGATTCCGTTACGTCGACAAACCGAGCAAAGCCAAACCGTTTCCCCTATTTGTTTTTCTTTGGAGGGATTACGACCTCCACCACCTTCCCGTACAAAGCAAAAGCCTTGAACATCTCCTTTGCACCGTGAGAATCTGGAAAGTCATAGAAGTAGTAAGAGATGGTATCTTCAAGTTTTCCTCCCCATTGACCTGCAACATCCATTCTCCCCTTGCTGCCATTGAAACGATTTTTCTTCCTCTGAACCAACTGCCATCCTTCTACATTATCTTTCCCGTGAACAAAACCTTCCACCTTCGGGCTTTCGTCATTCCCCCTCGAGTTCCCATTAACGCCTCCTCCCTGGCCGAACCCGCGAAGCTTCGCACAGTGGCTTCTTCCTGTAGCGTTCTTTGAAGCTCTGCTATACCCCCTTCGCCGCATCCGATCCCGCGCTACCTCTCCCAAGCGCGTTCAGCTTCTGGTTCACGTCTCCTCACCCCATCGCGCACTCTCTCTCTCCTGTTTCTCTCTCGCCATTTCCTCCTCCATGGCTGAGCCCATCAAGCTTCTCACTGTGGTTTCTTCCTTGCGCGTTCCCTGAGGTTCCATCTGTACCCTTCGACTTTTGCATCCCGTCATTTCCTCTCCCTTCCGTGTTCTCAGACGCTCCATCGAAGCCTTTCAGCTTCTGATTTGCAACGTTTCCTCTCCCCAGCGCACTCTCTTTCTCTCTCTCTTGTCTCTCTCTCTCTCTTCCATCACGTTTGCATTAGTTGAGCTTGGTTTGAAGTGCACTAATCGTAATGATTTTACAGATACTTTTTTTGGGCACGCTTGAGTGCCAACCTGGATTTCTGCATTATCATATGTATAGTTTGTGTTGATTCTGTTTGTCTGGCGTAGTGTTTGTCTTGGATTTGATTGTTTAAGAGCATGATCATCATAATAAAACTTGTTTCCTAAGGCATATTTTCGTAATACATTATTTCTACTGTTGAATACGACTATCAAATAAGTCTAGCTTACACCATCTCGGAAAGTCTTATAATTGAAGTGCTCATTCAATTTGGTCATTAAATTGGTAATGGTGTGTCAACCCACATCGTCGACATTTTAAAACGGGTTCTCTAACATCTACAACGTTGCGAATATGGGTGTTCAGTAGTTCGGTCAAATTCAAACCAACTCACAATCCAATTCAAATTGATATATTTGGTTTGGATATTTTGTGTTCGAGTCAAACTTGAATAAATCCAAATCAACTCATACTTGTTTGGTTCGAGTAACGGATTTTAAAAATCAAACCCTTGAAATTGAATCGACCCATAATAGGTCATAATAGTTTTGTTATTTTAAAAGTACGAGAATTTATTTAGATTTTTTAGCTTAATAATTTATGATTAAGTTGTAAAATTTTAATATTATACCAACAAGGGTTGGTCCAAGTGGTAACTGGACTTGGATCTCACTTAAGGTTTCGGTTCGAATATTGGGTATGGCAAAAACTCTGTTGAGAGGGGAGAATCACACGGACCGGCAAAGCCAGTACACGTGGCCAGCCAGGTTCCCAACGTAGATTAGTCATCGGCAAAGCCGGTGGAAACTGCGCTCCAAAAACATGGTAACCCAAAAAAAAAATTAATATTATGAATTAGAATATATTAATAGATTTTAGGTAGAGTCAGTGTAATTTTCAACTTCTAGAATTATATTTTCTATTTACAAGTGATGGAATATTAAAAAGTATTATTTTTTATATTTTAGAAAATTAATATTTTAGTGCATGATCTGTGAGCTCAATCCGACGGTCTAATACTGGATTCGTTCGATTTTGATTTTGGATAAAAAATATAAAATCCAAATCAACCAAACCAAGTAATTATAATTGGTTTGGACAACAGATTTGGTTAAATCCGGTCAAAACCAACCCGCGAACACACGTAGTTGCCCATGCTAAGATTCCTTGACTTCATGGAATACCTACTTGTTACCTTATTATTTACGCCCTCGGTCTCATATTGCAGGATGTTTTGGTCATTTCACACAAGTTAATAAAAGTAATTAATTTTGCGTGGAAAAGATAAATTATGTGTTAGTTTACAAAACTATCTTTCATTATTGACATGACAAAGACAAATTAATAGAATTAGTAAAAGAGAGATATTAAATAATGAAAGGTTTAATGGGAAAATAAAAAGTAATAGTTCATTTGTATCGTAAAACGCCAGATAATATGGGGTACTTTCTTTTTGGCTAAAACATCATATAATATGGTACGGAGGGAGTACTAACTATTCTCTATTTCTTCCTATAATCTCTCTCTTTCTCTCTTCATGTCAGCTAGGAAAATTGGTACTACTCCAGTCTCGAATACACTCCTGAGAAATTCTTAGATTGGTATTATTACAACAACACACCCTTGAACACAACCAATTAAATCTCAACACATCATTAAAAGACAAATTAAAAAAAAAAAAGTGAAATTCATAAAAGAAAAGAAACTATCTCGCCGCCTCTTTCTCTCTTAATATCAAAACAACAACAACAACAACAACAGATAATCTGTGTTTTTTTTCAAAGAACCATTATCCTTCAAAACTACTACTAACTCATTTTTCTGCATAAGGGCCAGTTCTGCAGAAATAATTACAAACGGTGTCTTAGCTTCCCCCATATAAGCATTTTTGAGATATGAGGGAAGTGTTTTCAATTCAAGAATTAAAGCCTTTTGGACAGAAGGTAAATTGTCTTTCAAAATGGTTACCTTCTTATCCAAAGACTCGTACTTTTTAACCCATAATTGGTTCCAAAGCTCTAATTCATCTGAGTCTTCAAGCTCCTTTTTGAGAGGATCTTGAGCTTTAATGAATTATTTATGCAGCAAGAAGTCAATAAAATGCACAAAGGAACAGCCTGCTACATTTTACCTCGTGGTCATTAGCTCATGGTTAATTCACCCTTTTGCAGATTAATGAGGGTCTTACCAGCAACAAAGAATGGCCTGCCCAAGGTCACTATTGTTCTGGGAGGAGAGTGGGTACCACATCGATCGACTCCATTGTTACTTTGGTTGTAATTTTCACCAGTGAAAAAAGGTGACACAAGAACGTTACCTGAATTTTCACCAAGGTGCAAATAATAGGGCATTTGGCAGAGATCAACTGTGGAATTTGGTGGTTGTGATCCATGGAAGCTACTATGTTCAGAGCTAGCGTCATCGCTAGAGTTGTCTGCATGCCATGGTAGAAAAGATGAAGGAGAAGAAGGAAAGAGGAATCTAACCAAATCAACTTAGAAGAGGATGTGGTAGTCGGATACAATATTATGATGAAATTGACTCATTGAAATGAATGGGTTGTACATGAGATTGCTTATAAAGCAAAGCCTTTTAACTGATATAGACAGAACACAATTATAAAGTGAAAAACAATAACAAATCTGGAAAAGAAATAATAAATCCAAAAAATAGGTTTTAGTATTGAATAGACCTTAATAAGTACCACAAGTAAACTCACACATGCTAGTATCCAGCCTAACAACATTAATGTTGACAGTTGTGCTAGGCCTTACAGATAATTAACTCATTTATTACTATATAATCAACATTATTGACATTTTATTATGAAAAATACGCGTCTAAAAACGTAGAAATTAATGTAAAGCTTTGTGCGTAAGAGAATTGTAAAGATTGAACAACTTTCAGGATTTCCAACGATCTCTACAAAACAAGTCTTTTCAATGTGTTTTTTCACTCTCATATTTTTCGGTTAATTTCTCAAAAGGTCATTCATCCCACAAGTACTACAAGTTAAGCATGGTTAGTTGTTAAGTTCTTATGTGTTAGATTCCCAAATAGAAGACATACCTTGTTGTTTGGGTAGGAATAATCATCTCTTATAAACACTCCCCCAACTATGCATGTATAATGTCAATATAATGTCACTAAAATGTGTGTGTGTGTGTGTGTGTGTGTTGAAAGTGGAAGATTCAAAATGTGTACATAATTTTTTGTACTTAAATAATTAGTATATATCCTTTTTAAACTATTACATTGAACAAATTATAAATTAAGTTGATAAAAATTAAAAATAATAATTTCTATGCGATGTGAATGTAAAGCATTTAACACATTTATCTAATGATGTCACATCATTTAATGAGTATGATAAATCATGTGTTTATAAAATTATCAAACATAATTAGATGCATTTGTAAAATGTTTTACACTTATAGTATATATAAGTAATCACTATATTTAAGATAGGGTTAAACATGCTTTTGTTCCCTATAAAATTTGTGTGTTTGGTTTTAGTTTCAAAAAAAAAATGATATACTTTTGATCCCCAAATTTTTCATCTACGGTTTTAATTCCTCATGATATTTGTAGCACGAAGTGATATAAAAGGTCAAAAAAATGCTATTAAAAGTGAAAAGAGACTAAACCTACTTGGAGGCAAAAAGTAGGTGGCTTTTTTTAGTAAGAATAAAATAATAATAAAAACACAAATTTTATAGAAATTAAAAACATATTTGACCCATTAAATACTTGTTATGCAAACATATTTAAGATTCACAATGTTTTCTTTCATGACTATATAAGTGTGTGTTAACATCCATATTTCATAAAATGATAACAAACATGTTTAAATTTATAAGCTCCTATTAAAGTTTAATTTTATTTATTAGTCCATTGTTTATAATTTTTTTGAAACAGAAAATTATTAATAGATAAAATATAAAAAAATAATATAAACTTCAACGGATGGGCCACCTTAAAACTAAAAGCATACATTACACAACCAAATACTTTTATTTCGTTGAAATACAATCTAAGAGGTCAATACTCTATTTATAGAAGAGGAAGTGACTAGACTTAGTCTTAGCCAGTGGTAGACCTAGCCCAATTTTTATGAGGGGGCTAAGTAGAAATGGTGAATTATACTTTTGGTTCACAAATTTCTCCGTGAGTTTGATCACTCTATTTTATTTTTGGTGGTTTTGTTCCTCCAATTTTCTCGATTTGGCAATTTTGTCCCCAAAAAACATAGATTGTGCTTTTTTTATCTCCCGTTTTCACAAAATTCAAGATTTTTAGGGATTGGAAATCATAATTTGAGGGGCAAAAAATGAAATTAAAAACTAAGGGAGAAAAAATGCAAATTAAGAAAGTTTGGAACAAAAACTCAACAAAACCTTTAAACTTAGTAAATAAATAAGTAAAGAAATGATAATTGTTATAAAATAATCAAAACTACAGAAAAAATAAGAACAAAAGAATGAGAGAAGGAAGGAAGATGGGAGTCTTTTATTTCTCTTCACAAGTGTAAGTCTCTACATATGAGGGTGATCCCTATTTATAGGATAGGGATTGGCAAATGAGTATTCACTCAGAAAATACCACTTACACATATTGTAGGAGGTGAAAGGCAATGGAAATCCAATAATAATATTTCATAACACTCCCCTTGGATGTCCATTGAGGATATGCCTCATTAAAACCTTACTAGAAAAAACCCAGTGGGATAAAAATCTAGTGAAGGAAAAAGAGTACAATATCCTGTCAGTGGGAACTGTCTCGTTAAAAATCTTTCCAGGAAAATCCAGTGGGAAAAAACCATGGCAAAGGTAAAAAGAGTGCAGTTTTTCTCCCCCTGAATGAAGCGTCACTTCAGAATATGAAATTCAACATTTGGATTTTCTTTCTGAGTGCATATGGAGCGATCAACTCTAGTCTGTCACTTGTGATATATTCTCTTTTAATGTAGTTTTGCAGTCAATATTATCTTCAAGACATCTTCCTTGAATTGTTGGCATTTGAGTATGAAAAATCAACAAACGTAGATTGTTTTGTAGATCAAAATGATATTTCAATGTCCCCACATGAAGGCAATAGCTGACTTCTGGTCTGACTTGATCTAGATCAGAAAAATACTTTGTACCTGCATGGTTAATTTGGGTAACATATATAAAATGATTTATTCATTATGATAGTCAAAAATGAAATAAGCTTCCCAATTTGTTTTAAGGCATTTTGGTTTGTAATAAACTATATTACTACTAATTATCACATAATATTACCATATCAAGGGATATAACATTTGACAATATGCATGCATGCTTTCATAGTCACTACGCCAGCGTATTAGGATTGGTAGCGTTTTTTTTGGGCATTGGTAGCGTTTTAAAACGCTAGAGAAGCTGGCGCTACTAATGCGTACACCCCATTAGTAGCGTTTTAAAAAACGCTAGCCATTGACCCAGCGTGTTTTAGACATACGTAGCGTTTTATATAAAACGCTAGCCATTGACCCAACGCCTTTTTACAATTCCTAGCGTTTTCTGTAAAACGCTAGGGATCCCATAGCTCTTTTTTACTACGTACCATTCCTAGCGTTTTAAATAAAAACGCTAGGGATCCCATAGCTCTTTTTACTACCATTCCTAGCGTTTTAAATTAAAACGCTAGGGATACTATAAGCCCTTTTACTACCATACCTAGCGTTTTATGTAAAACGCTGGGATGCTATAGCACCTTTTATTAGCATTCCTAGCGTTTTCAGAAACGCTAGGGATCCTCTAGCTCCTCTTTACAATTCCTAGCGTTTTATTTTTAAAACGCTAGGTATTGAATGACTTTTTTAACTTCATTTCTAGCGTTTTCACTCTAAAACGCTACCTATTGACTGCTTTTTTTTAAAATATTTTTTTTATTTTGGTTTGTTCTCCATTTTAATTACAACCTATAAATTCATTCCCTTCCAAACAAATTCAGAAAATACATTCCAATCCAATATCATTCAAACAAAATTCAGTCAACAAAATTCATCAAATAATATTTCCAATCCAATATATATCATTCTAAACTATTATGAATCTCAAAACTTGCTACAAAAAGCTAGAAACAAAACTGCACCACTCCCCCCTTACTGCTGTAAGTTGTTCAGCAGAGTAATTCGGATATTTTTAAAAAGTCAGGAAAATCTTGAAAAATAAAATGAAATAAAATTAGAATTAAAATGTTTATTAAATGTGAGTAAGTATTATAATATCAATATAAAAAAGAAATCTAAGTAGTTACCTTGGTTGGGATTGTTACTTTGTCATGAGTGATAATCTCTTTCATAAACCTCATAACGTAGTACCCACAATCATTGTTATTTGGTTGTTTAGGACACTACAAAGCAAAAGATCATTATAACTTAATTGTCACATTTTATGACCAAAAATTCAATTAAAATTATAAGAATGATTCTTAAAAAGCTTACGGTTATGGGTAGCCATCTTGTTTTACTCGTAGATAATCCCAAATATTCTTTCAAAGCACTGTAACGTCATACATATATATATATAACGTTAAGTTGAACAAAATACATATATTAAATTATACAAATTAAAATGAGAGGGTTACACATACACACCTCTCAACGATCTCTACGAAGTCTACGTAGACGTTGTAATGGCCTTGAAGTGAATCCAGATAGTAGACAACATTTTGCTTAGGTTTATTGCAAAGAGTACCCAATGTTGCCTGCAAGTAAATGAATCACGAATACACATTAATTTACACTATAATACAATCCTCAAAATAATTAAACAAGTGATTGAAGACTAAATTTCTCACCCATTATTGAGCGGTGCCAAAAATAAAGAGTCGCCCTTCAAATGCTTGGCATCCATGAAGCGTGAATGGATATAACTTTGTATTTCACTCTTAATAGCCATAATACGTTCCTCAGATTACCTTGCTTAAACACAACGATACACGCTGGACACAAGAAGAAATACTTATGTGTCCGTTGCGAAGGGACCAGAAGACGATTGTACAAAAACCTATAAATAATATATATACAACTTTCAGATCCTCATATATATACTCTAATATATACTCTAATATAAACAACTATTGTGTACAAATAATTTAATACATACCTCTGGTATACTCTAATATCGATGGCGTGTGGCCCAATCCATTTCAACTATAGCTTTCGGATCCTCCATGTTGAGAATTACCAACTGCTCCAGCCCACAATGTTATCGGCCGGTAAAAAAATTTGGTCGTCGGGTTCATTTTTTGAGTGATGTGGACCTTTAGAGAATCGATGTACTCGGAATTCATCAATGGGAAATTGACCAACATGTTGGGTGGGTGTATAGAAGTAGATGGTCGGGAGAGTTTGGTAGTGGAAGGGAAGGTCGGGACACTTTTATGGAAGGGAAGGTCGGGACACTTGGGGTACCTAGTATATATTAAAAAAATGATTAATTAGTTAGTTAACACACATTATAGTCATCAACTTATTAACAAAAATATTGTCACTTACAACGACAAGTTGTTCAGGCCATGCCACAAAAGTACTAAGTGCTTGATCCACGAAATATATCCGCATTAGCAATTGGAGCAGTGCAATGGTGCAGACCCTCTATTGTATAGTCTACCCTAACTCTCAAATGGTTTTCGGGCATGGGTAAATTGTGCAGTGTGGCACTCAATTGGTTACATATCAAACCCACTGCAACCTTTCGATGTGGGTTTGCAATATATAACTCACATTCACAGTTATCCTAAATCAATTATAAAGAAAAATAAATATACATGATAATTTTATCAAATACATATGTACAAAAAAAGCAGTCGAGTTTTGTTAAATACTGTGTTGAAGGGATGGTGCAAACTATCTCGGGCGCTATATGAAGTGCAGCGGGTGATATAGGTTCAAAGAGGGGTGGTGCAAAGCGGGGATGGTGCACCAATCCTTTGTGCCAAGAGTCTGCTTAAACATTTGTCTCTCTTCCATTAACACAAAGAACATTCTTGGATAGCTCGTCATACTTTGCCGCCATGACTTTACAATCCCCGCACCTTGCTTTGGCTCTTTGGCCCAAACACGCTTGTAGGAGGAATCCCATATCCATAACCTCTAATCCGACCCTCTCTCTCTTCCCTTCCCAAGGCACGAGCAAGGACATCTTGTTGACCATCACAATCTGTTAAATCTCCTTGTGATACAGATTGTGATATGCTTTGCTGATGCACAAACATAAATAACAGATAAAATTAATAAACAAGTGTCAAGAGAAATTTAATCGACAATAAAAAATATGTCCACGTGTCAAAAAAAATCGAGTAACGGATAAAAATAATAAACAAGTGTCAAAGAAATTTAATCGACAATAAAAAATATGTTCACGTGTCAAAAAAACGGATAAAAATAATAAACAAGTGTCAAAGAAATTTAATCGACAATAAAAAATATGTCCACGTGTCAAAAAAAATCGAGTAACGGATAAAAATAATAAACAAGTGTCAAAGAAATTTAATCGACAATAAAAAATATGTTCACGTGTCAAAAAAATCGAGTAGCAGATTAAAAAATATAGTCGGACACAAATTCCAACTTGCTAGGAATCATAAAATTAAAATTACAATACATGAATTTTGGAATACTTACAATTTTGTCCTTGACCTCCTTAGTTTTCGGATCCACAATCTCCCCATCCTTGTTTTGTCGGGCCTCTAACCTGATAATTACAACGATCAAGGGATTCTTGAGTTGGATCTTTCCCCTCTTGCAAGAACTATTTAAGTTTAATAATTGTTAATCAATCTGTAAATTAAAAGATTCATTAAATCATAATAAATTAAACTAATTGTGTCTTACCAATCTTTCTTCAAGAATTTGATATCCACTTGAACCTCCTCTATAAGGTACTAAAGGATTAGAAGCTCTCACTTTATTGGCTTTGCTTTTTCTATTTAAAAACATAAGTATACATTAATGAATGATATCTTGTTGTGAAATATATATATATATATATATATATATATATATATATATATATATATATATATATATATATATATATATATATATATATATATATATATATATATAACTTAAATAATTAATATACTAACCAGAAACGGATCTGTAGTGCGTATATCTACAAATTTGGTCCAATCCTCCTTAGTTATAATTCCGGCATACAAGATCTCGAGGCTCTGTCTGATGGTCCCATCAGCCGCTTTTTATACTTTTTCCCCACATCAGTTCTATATGCCCGATGCAACCTTCCCGCTTCCTTGAGTATCCAATCTCTTGGGCATCATCGACATCAAAGTGTTTCTACTTATACATAAAAATGGATTAAATAAATACAACTAAAAATTCACTAAATAAGATTATTAAAGAGGTCTAAAATTATATACTGTATTAAGGACCAAAAATCATCTTTCGATTTAGGCAAAATCGTATTATCTTTCTCATTCCAACTTTTATTGAAATTGGAAAGATTTGTTTCACCTTAGTACCAATAAAGCTAATTAAATTTGTGCCGTTGTCTCCAATTGGCAAACCTTTAACACTCCATCGGACCTTAAATAATTAAATCATTAAATAATTAGATAACTTGGAAAGGTAGAGAACAACATTAATAATTAGTAATTAACTTACCTTATATTTCTCGTGTCCTTTACTTATCCGATGGACGATATTCTTTTCGATGTAATTCCTCTGGGAGTGAACTTCTTTGTGTTTCTATCACCCCCATCACCATTCCGACTACTCGTGATCACTATGTGATGCCATCCGACTTGCAATGACCCAAATGAAATAGACTCAAAGTGAGTTTTAGCTTTCTAATTGTTTAGAACCAACAAACACTTAACAAAATATAGAAGAAGCCATGCACTAAGTAACAAAGTGAAAGCCATGCACTAAGTAACCTAGAGTAAACATACATAGGAAAGACATGCACTAAGTATATAACCTAGAGTAAACATATATATGAAAGCCATGCACTAAACAGAGAAAGCCATGCACTAAGTAACCTAGAGTAAACATACATAGGAAAGCCATGCACTAAGTATATAACCTAGAGTAAACATATATAGGAAAGCCATGCACTAAGAACCTAGAGTAAACAGAGAAAGCCATGCACTAGGAAAGCCATGCACTAGTCAAGTTAATAATGCTATCTAAGCTAGACTAATCTAACAACTAATTAGATACAACATTGAGCTAAGTAACAGAGAAAGCCATACAAAAGATACATAACATACTGTTACCTCAAAATTTCGGCAAGGGTATTAAATTAAGCTTTAAATGGTGTTGACTGCACATTTAATAGTATTCTGTGGGCTGCAGGTCAATGTTCAAGTCAATGTACCATAAATTCAACAAAGAAAGTTGTACAAGTCTCGACAATGCAAGCAAACTTCGACAGACCTAGTTCTTCAAGTTACAAGGCAAGGCCAGAAACCTTCGACAGGAAAAGGCCCATTTGTTCGACGAGACTGGGTCCAATACTTCGCCAAATCCTTCGACAACAAGCTGGTCGAAGCGCAAGGAGCAGCAGTTAGTGGGCGGTTATTTCCCTAGTTTTTAGGAAGTGGTTATCGTGCTTGCCCACGATTGTATCTGAGAGTATAAATACTCCCTTGTAATAGGAAAACGGGGTCACCACATTTTACAAAAACACTGAGAAACTCAACTTCCAAGTCAAAGCGAAACAAGAGTGAATCAGATTACATTGTACGTGTTGGTGTACCAACTTCTTTTCTCTTTCACTTTAATGCAATTTTTACTTGTTTTTTACGTTTGTTGCACTTCTTGCTTTCATTCTGCTTTCAAACTATCTCTTTCTACTATTTTCTGTTCTTACGCACGCTAAAAGACACAAAACTCAAAGGCAATCGTCAAAGAGATTTTCTAGTTTGATCTCACGATCTTAATATTGAAAACTAGTGATTGTTTGCTAAAAACACCAAAGAAACAAATTGGCACGCTTGATGGGACCTTTGCGATTATTTTGTGTCGCGTTTCGTTAAGTGTATAAATTTGTATGCACTTGAGGAGTGGTAGAATGGCACGTACCAATTCTAACAACGCCTCTAGTTCCGACACCGTGATATCACAAGTGCAGGAACAACGGTAGATTCTCGCCAATGTAAGCGGTGGAAATGTTGCGGGGACCACGGCCCAAAGTGACATCAATAACCGCTCCCCACGATGTCAATGACCAATGTTGGTTCGACATCATCTATGGCCTTGCCACAAAGCGTAGGACTTCCTTCTAGTCCTTATGTGGCAACAGTGGAATAGTTTGGAAACACGTTTCCAAAATATGAGTCTACCACCATACCCTTTTTGGGGTATATGGCATGCCCTCTTTGGAATGCCACATGTGTCGACCTTTTCTCCTTCGTGACGTTTCTTCCGAGGTGTACTTGGTCGAAATCCTCTTTGTGATTAACCAATGCGCCCTTGTTGGCGTTAAGACAACAAGTGGACGTAAAGCAATCATGACATGGTTAATATGTCGACTCAACAAATTGGTACCGTGTTCAATCCTTTGATTCGAACACAAATACCGCTTATCGATGTTAGCGCATCAAATGGGCAGGATTGCGATTTCTTTAGGGCCCTACGAAACAATAGGCGATTACCAAATTGCGGGAACAACATGCCTAACACCCCACGAGAGATCGATGATCGCCGAAGCTCAAAGCGGTTATGGGCGAACAACAAACGGAAATCACATCCTCAAGTAGTTATGGTGAATCGAAACCAAAACGCTGATGAAGTTGTTCGACAAGTGCAACGAAATAACGTTTGCGCTCAAGACAACATAGCCACTTTGGTCGAAACCATAATGGCGCAAAATGGCCTTAACGTAGGTTTACATAGGCCTAATTTCATATCGCCCTGTGTGAGTATATCTTGCAGTGAGAACTGCCAAGAGGTTGGAAAATCCCTAAATTTACTAAGTTTGGGGTGACACCAATGAGTCCATTGTCGAACATATTGCCTTGCATACATGATCGAGGCGGAGACATAGCTCAAAATGAGAGTTTGAAAATGAAGTATTTTCCAAACTCTCTAACTAAAAATGCCTTTACGTGGTTTACCACTCTACCCCCTGGTTCCATATACACATGGGGGCAATTAGAAAAGGCGTTTCATGAGCAATTCTACATGGGCCAGTCGAAGATTAGCCTCAAAGAATTGGCGGTGTTCGACGTAAAGTACCGAGGCTATTGATGATTATTTGAATAGATTCGAGTTATCAAGGCGAGATGTTTTACACAAGTGCCTGAACATGAGCTTGTCGAAATGGCTGCAGGTGGCCTTGACTATTCAATTCGAAAGAAATTGGATACGTCTCATTTGAGAGACATGGCCCAACTAGCCGATAGAGTTCGACAAGTCGAAAGGCTTAAAGAGGAAAAGGCTAGAGTGAATAAGTACAATAAAAAAGAAAACTCAGTGGGTTTTCACAAAAAAGAAAAGATAGCCTATGTAGACGAACAATTCGACTTCGCATTCAGTGATGTCGAATCGGAGGAGATAGACGTGGCTGAACTTAAGCCCGGTCCTCCTTATGCTTGCAAATTATTAAGGCCTGCAAATGGGAATAATCCTGTAGAGCCTAAAAACGATAGATTTGTGCCTAAAACATACACTTTTGATGTTACTAAATGTGATGAGATCTTCGATTTGCTAGTGATCGATGGCCAAATAATAGTGCCAAACGGCCTGAAAGTTCCTCCTCTCGAGCAGAGGAAGAAAAAGGGTTATTGTAAGTTTCATAATTTTTTGGGACATACAACCGACCGTTGTGTTCTTTTCAGGATATGGTTCGCGAAAGCGATCAAGAGGAAGGCTCAAGTTTGGAGATAAAAAGAACAAAGCACCGATGCAAATTGATGCTGACCCCCTCCATCAAGTGGAGGCGATGTATGCGGAACCAATTGAGATGAGTATCAATATGGTAGACGTAAAAATGGTGGATTCTCCTAAGTCTACCAAACCTCCTGCTGAAAAAATCAAAAGTGTAGTGCAAAAGAGTGATGCTGTGCAACAGGTTACTCAAGAAGAGTACGAAGAAAAGGTACAATCTGTGTACCCCAAGGCTGAGGAAGATCTGATAGACTTCCTAAATCGGTGTAAATTGAGCTCTGAGGTCATGTTATGTCCAAGGTGCAGTGCTGTGTTTGATAAAGAAGCGGCTAAGAGTGTCGAATGCTGCGAAGTTCGACCACCCCTGAAAAGGAAATGGCCAGAGAAGAGGCCAAATTTCAGCTTCAAGAGAGGAGACCTTCCTTACAAGGTAAAGAATTCAAGCAGGGCTTCGACAAGCAAGCCGCAGTTTGCTGGCAAGGGTGTAGCCAAGAAGGAGTTTGTGCTATCTCCCTCTGCCAAACCATTTTTTCCAAGAGCAGATCCATCCAATGAGAAGTGGATACATGCTGGATGTAGACACTACAAAAATGCTGCTCAACATGCTGGAACAGCCAAGCCAATCACAAGCGAGGCCTCAAAGTATAATTATAAAAATAATTATAAGGGGAAGAATCCCATGACGAAGACCCAATGGCGTCGTTACAGCTCGAAAAGAAGGCAACACAAGTTGCTAACGAGCAAACGCCAAAAGCGGTTAAGGGTGTGACTCTAAAACCGGGGGGGAACACAAAGATAAGTATAGGAGCTGCCAATCAAGTGAGGGTTGGAAACAAGGCTAAAGGGAAATCTATTGTTATAGAGGAACCAAGAAGGCCTGCTATGGAGAGGATTTTTCCTCCATTAACAGCTTTAAAGAAGAAAAGTGCTTCATTCGACATGGACGAAGATGTCACATCAGATTTCGACGACTCTGAGGCTAGCTTCGACGTCATCTGCAACGTGGTATCCATTTTGCCGAGTGAGTACGATGCTGTTACAGTCCCAAATGACGTCGAAGAGGACTTCATTGGGGATATGGCTAACCACAAGCCAGTATGCTACTATGTCATGAACAATGGCTGCGTAGAAGAACAAATGGCCAATTTCGAGAGGCCAGACGAGGGCATGCAGCATCATTTGAAGCCCTTGTACGTCCAAGCAAAAGTTAATGGCGCGTAGGCATTAACAAAGATCGGGTCGATGGAGGGCTGCTGTTAACTTGATGCCTCAGGCCATGCTGAAGACAATAGGTCTGTTTGATACAGACCTTAGACCTCATAACATTATGTTAACCAATTATGAGGGGAAATCGCGGTCGTTGGGAGTCGCCGAAGTAGAAGTGGTGGTAGTCTTTGTAAGAAGAACCACCACGTTCTTTGTTATAGCATCAAAAGCAAGCTACAATCTACTCCTTGGGAGAGAGTGGATACATGGCGTAGGAGCTGTTCTCCTCAAGCTACACACGTAAATTGGTAATGTGGAGAGGATGATGGTGCCGTGGAGTACGCGTCGAAGCGGACGAGTTATTTCCTTGGCCGACGTAAACAACGTCACCGGGGAGAATTTTGAGAAGCAAATGGCGAACATTGCGCCATGTTCATCTTCTAGCCAAGCATACATCTCCTCAGATAATGTGCTTTCCTCCATTCACTTATACCCAACACATGGTTTCGTGTGGGAAGAGAGGAAATAGAAGGTGCCAATGTCTATCCCGAGGGTGTGCTACCTCCAGCAGGATGGGACACGACTCTTAGAAGGTTTAGATGTCGATTACCGGTGCTTGGGATAGAATTACGGCTTATATGGCGAAAATAAAATAAAAACGGCTTTGGAAGCCGAGTTAAATCAACAAACAATGGCTGTCGAAGCCATAACTTCATCTGAAGAAAATGGTGAAGTCATAAATGACAAACTGGATTGCATTTATGACGACGAACCATTGGGTTTTGAAAAAGACCCTAGAGATTCTACAAAGCGCATGCAAGCTCAAGATCCAGTCGAAGAGGTGGATTTGGGAAATGGCTTGATCAAAAGGCCAACCTATATCAGTGCACATCTTGATGCTGCCTTCAGAACCCAAGTCATTTCACTTCTGCAGGAGTTCAAGGATTGCTTTGCTTGGGAGTACAGCGAAATGCCCGGTTTGAGTCGAGAAGTGGTGGAATTACAAATACCCATTCGACCAGGGAAGAAGCCAGTGAAGCAAACGCCAAGAAGATTTGCTCCTCAGATATTGGCTAAGATCAAGGAAGAAATAGAAAGGCTGTTCAAAAGCAAATTCATCAGAACTGCCAGGTACGTTGATTGGTTAGCTAATATAGTTCCAGTAATGAAGAAAAATGGAAAACTTAGAGTTTGCGTAGACTTTAGGGATTTAAATAATGCAACACCTAAAGATGAATACGCTATGCCCGTAGCAGAAATGCTAATAGATTCGGCAGCAGGATTTGATTATCTCAGTTTGCTAGATGGCTATTCAGGGTATAATCAAATCTTTATTGCCGAAGAGGACGGCGTGTCAAACCGATGTCGGGGGCATTAGGTGTTTATGAATGGGTGGTCATGCCTTTTGGTTTAAAAATGCTGGTGCCACTTATCAAAGGGCAATGAATTCTATGTTTCACGATTTTATTGATGATTTTATGCAAGTATACATAGATGATGTGGTGGTTAAGTCATCCTCAGAAAGTGGTCATTTAGACCATCTTCGACGTTCTTTCGAACGAATGAGGAAATATGGATTGAAAATGAATCCAACCAAATGTGCTTTACGTATGCGTGCGGGTGAGTTCTTGGGTTTTGTTGTACACAAGAAAGGCATAGAGATCAACGAAAATAAGACTAAAGCAATTATGGAAGCGAAGGCTCCTTCGACAAAAAAAAAGCTCATGATACTACTAGGAAAATCAATTTCCTTGAAGATTCATCTCAAATCTAAGTGGCAAAACACAAGCTTTTTCGCCATTATCGAGATTGAAGAAAGAAGATGAATTCAAGTGGGAGCAAGTTCACCAAGATGCTTTCGACGCAATCAAGTCTTATTTGGTCGGAGCCACCAATTTTATTGACTGTTATTGGAAACAAATTGCTAAAATTGTATATAGCAGCTTCTGATAACACAATAGGTAGCATGTTAGCGCAAGAGGATGATAGTGGTGTCGAAAGACCCATTTATTACCTTAGTAGGGTTTTGATTGATGCTGAAACTAGGTATAGTCCAATTGAGAAACTATGCCTTTGCTTGTATTTTTCGTGTACAAAATTGAAGCAATATATAAAATCAGCAGATGTTTATGTTTATTCGCATTTTGATGTTATTAAACATATGTTGTCAAAACCAATGTTGCATAGTCGAATTGGCAAATGGGCTTTAGCTTTGCTAGAGTACAACTTAACTTACCAACCCCTTAAATCAATTAAAGGACAAGTGGTTGCTGATTTTATAGTGGACCATTCTGTTGTCGAATGTGAAATACATTCGTTAGACGTACGTCCTTGGAGATTATACTTCGACGGCTCAAGCCATAAAAATGGAGCAGGTATTGGAATTTTGATTATCTCGCCAGAAAATACTCCAACGAAGTATAAATTTAAAATTCGAGATTCATGCTCAAATAATGAAGCTGAATATGAGGCTTTAATAGTAGGCCTTAAAATTTTACTCGAATTGGGGGCAAGTTATGTCGAAATAAAAGGTGATTCTCAACTAGTGGTCAAACAATTGACAAAAGAATACAAATGTATTAATGAACACCTTATTAAATATTTCGTTATTGCCAATACTTTGCTAAAAAGGTTTACATTCGTTCACCTAGAACATTTACCACGAATTGAAAATCACGTGGCAAATGAACCGCACAAATTGCTTAGGTTACAAAGTATCGAAGCAAAGCCTAGAAGAGTTAATTGAGATAAAAGATAAATTAATCTCGAAGACTCTCTCTATAATACTCCTTCGACGTTATTGTCAACACCAAAAATTGGGGGCAATAAATACAAATGAAGTGGCGCGAAAAGCGTCACATCTTCGACGATATTGACTTGGCGAGAAATTTTTGCTATTGACAATATGGTTGATGATGATTGGCGAAAAACCCATTGTAGAATATCCGCAAAATCCTACAGGAACACTAACAAAAAGTAAAGTCTGAGCTCTAAGCTATGTGTTAATTGGAAACGAATTGTACAAGCAAACTCACGAAGGGTGCTACTAAAATGTCTTAGTGAAAACGAGGCATATTTGGCAGTTTCTGATACACATAGTGGAGCGTGTGGCTCACATCAAGTTGGCCACAAAATGAAATGGTTGTTATTTCGACAAGGAATGTATTGGCCAACTATGCTAAAAGATTGTATAGAATTTGCCAAAGGTTGCCAAGAATGCCAAAAACATGCTGGAATACAACATGTGCCTGCGAATGAGTTGCATTCTATAGTGAAACCTTGGCCATTCAGGGGTTGGGCTTTAGATGTGATTGGAGAAATAAAACCAACTTCGTCGAAAGGCCACAGATACATTCTAGTAGGGATTGATTACTTTACTAAATGGGTAGAGGCAATACCTTTAGCCAATGTAGATCAAGAAGCAGTGATAAGGTTTATTCAAAATCATATCATTTATAGATATGGAATTTCGAAACCATTACTACGCACTCAAGCAGTTTGTGTTCACCGGTCGAAAAATGGTAGATTTATTTCTTTGAAGTTGGTTTCAAGTTATTGACTTCGACGCCATACTACGCACAAGCCAATGGTCAAGTAGAGGCTGCTAATAAAATCATTATTAATTTGATTAAAAAGCATGTTGGACGTAAGCCTAGAAGTTGGCACAGTTCTCTTGACCAAGTGTTATGGGCTTGTCGAACTTCACCTAAAGAGTCTATAAACACCACTCCCTACAGGTTAACATTTGGGCATGATGCGTTGTTACGCCGAGATTTGTTTACAATCAACAAGGATTCAAAAACAATGTGAAATTCCTTTTGATCATTATTGGAATATGATGATTGATGAATTGGTTGATGTAGACGAAGAGAGGTTGTTAGCTTTAGAAATGCTTATTCGACAGAAAGAAAGAGTAGCTAAAGCTTACAATAAAAAGGTTAAGTTAAAAACCTTTGAGGAAGGGGAGTTAGTGTGGAAAGTCCTATTACCTATGGATAAAAAGATAGAGTTTTAGGCAAATGGTCACGGGTGGGAAGGCCCATTTCGCGTGTTGCGTTGCTTTTCGAATGGCGCTTATGAAATCGAAGAGTTAGGTGACGAAAATAGGACCTTTAGAATAAATGGCAAGTATTTAAAACGATACAAGCCAACATTAACTGAGATAAAGATTGAGCAAGTATAAGTAAACGAAAAGTTGTTCATAAATGGCAATGTATAAAGAAATTGTTAAAGTTACACAGCCATTTTTAAAATGCTAAACTATTACAGTCTCAGAAGTTCGACAAGGTAGCCTTATGCCTCTCCATAATGCTAACACTTAGAGAAATAGAGGTGTCGAGGAGGTACAGCTCTTTGTCGAGGTCGGCGAGAATAGCTTGGTGCTTGTCAATCTTCTCCAAGTGCTCTATAGCTGCCAATGCTTTGGTAGTTTTGGTGGACGAAGAAGCAGCACTCATGCGTTCGACGATCAGGCCCTTCTGATGCTTAGCATTAGACAATTTGAGTTGAAGGGTCTTTATCTCTTCATCAATGCGCGCAATCTCTGCATCCCATTCAGCGATTGCTTTCTCATCATTAGCTGCTTGGGTCTCAAGAGCTTCGATGTCGTCTTGATCAGCCTTAAGAGAGGCGAGTTCTACCTCACAGAGTTGAGCCTCTTGAACCTTGCGCTTAGAGGTGGTCGACCGTTGGTTGATTAAAAGAGAAAGTTGCTCAAAAATAGGGCCAAATTCCATGAAGAAGCGAAAGGACATTTTGAGGAGGTCTAATCGGTGATCTTACGAATGAGGATTTTACCTCAAGATACAGATGAGTCATTCTCAATGGTTGCCACCAAGTCCCCTTCTAACACCTTCGTCTTCAATCGCAAAGCGGGCTTTTCGACCGTCTCTTGGTTGATGGAACTTAGAGAGTTGTTCGAGGAACTACAAATCAAGCGGCTCGGCGAGCTCTTGAGGCTTAACATAATCTTCAAAGTCGCCAAGGATCCGTCTTCTTTAGCTCACCAATTCTTGGTCGCCGACAAATACTGTTGGATGACTCTTTGGCGTAAGCACCTTGATCTGCAGCTACCTCTACTCTAGGCTCCTCCGGTTCTTGATCGACCATATTTGCTTGAGGAATTTCGACGGAGGTAGCCACTACTTACAGTCGCCGATTGTTGGAATGGTAAGTTACGGAACTTGGCAGTTTCTCCAAACAGCGATCTCGGCTCGACGCTACACAAAGCGATTGGAATAGCCTCCTCCATAATAGGAGCATTCTCTTCGACGACAGCGCCTCTTGTTCGACATTTCCAAAGACTTGGAGCAAACTCCTCAAAAGCAGGATTTGTGGTTCTCCAATGCTTGGAAAATTTCTTCAAATAGATTGCACCTTGAGGAGATGAAGGAAAAGAGAGCATAGGGGCGACTCTAGATCGGCCGACCTCAACCATAGAGCGAACTTCGGGGTTGTTCACGAGCGATCCACCCACCTATACACAACAAGGTGTATCATTTAAGTTAAGAATTGGAAAGGTGAGATCGAAGAAGTCTAAACTAATGTCGAAAGGGAGTTTACCTCTTGTACCTTAAGTCTCTTGATTGGAGGAGAAGAAGGTGGTTCAGGAGCCTCATCAATAATGATGCCTTGAGCTGCCCTTTGAATCTCAGGAAGATTTCTTTTCTTCGACCTCTGAGTGAGGGAGATGTTATCATCACTTTCAGTGTCCTGCGAAAAAGAATTTGGGTTATGACAGGAAAGTGAATGACAAAGGGAAGAGAAATTTCGACGGATCAACAAGGCAAGAGTATAGTACCTCATCTTCAGGGAGGACCATTTTCCTTTTAGCTTTGGTCCATTGAGGATTTTGCAGGTTGTTTTCTAAACAGAAGGTTTTCGACATAAGTAAAAGTCGTAATCAAAAATAACTTGAAGCGAATAAATGGCAACATACCTTCTTTAGGACAATGTCTGGAATAGACTTCGCGTCCACTATTTTCTTGGTTGCTGGAGGAGATGGTGCTGTGGTAGCCTTGTTTACTTTGGCTTTCAGCTTGGGTGCAGGTTGACCTGACGTCGAAGAACATTGGTAAGAAAACAGAAATAAAACTAAGTTACCGATGTTCAAGACTCAGAAAGATTTGGGTATCGAGAAGTAAATACCTGGGTTGTTCGAAGGAAGGGCTGCCACCAATTTCTTCATAATATTTGCTGCAAAGGTGTCACTAGCCTCCCCAGCAGCAGTGGTATAGTAATTAGTCCACCATTCATGAAATTCCTTAGTGCATGAGAATCTGAGGTTGAATTTGAGGGGCTCGAAACTCAAGGCCCTATAGTGGAATTTCTTGAAGGCGTGTTTGTAGAAGCGCCACCGTGTGCGGATTCGAAAATTCTCGCCTATGAAAACATACACGTGTGCAGTCGAATCGACAAAGGCCAAACCGTGCGCGAGAATAACTTGGGAAGTATCTCTTAATTCGAAGCTATTTTTAGCTTTGCTGTGGGTAAGCCCTGGTAGAAAGAATAGCGAGGAGAGAGGTAGGCTTGCGATTTGGGCAATCTCCTCGGCTTGTTCGGACGAAGAAGAGGGAAATGGTTTGCGAAACCAAGTTGGACCGAAAGGCCTTTGCACTGAGGAGCCATAGAGTCTACGAAACTTGTGCACTTCGGGGAACATGTCGAAGTGAATTTTGAAAGACTCTTACGGAGGAATATTTATCTGTTTGGGTTTCAACCGAGCTAGTCGAATCCCTTCAGTCCCTCCTAGACTTCAAGGTTGGGTGAACAGACCTAGTCGAGACTCAAAAGTGGCTAGCAGCCACAATTGCAATAGCCACAATGGGCCAGAGGCCAAGAACTTGTTGGTGGGTTCATCTTCTTTCAGTTCTAGAAACAGCATTGTCAAGCTCGATAGAGAGAACCCAACAACGGTTTGGCAAGATTAATGTTTTCTTTCTCGTGGAGTTGAAATTGCGATGGAATATAGGTTTTAGAAACTTGGAGTGAGCAGGTGCGAGAAAACAAAAGGGATAACCAAAGGGTTAAGAAGGCTACGTGTTCTTTAGCAGACACTGTGTCATTGTCACGGTTGTGGTGTTCTGTGATGTAAGGAGCAAAAGTGGCATTATTGAAAGTGAACGGGTATACAAACTCAGGATTAGCAGGGTCAAAAGTCTCACCTAGGGGTTTCAGACCTGTGATGGCAGCAACATCTAGTAAAGTGGGAGTCAGCATGCCACATCTCAAGTGAAGACTATGAGTGGCACAATCCCAAGCGCATAGCGACCAATATCAAGGTACTGTCATACTTAGGCCCATACCTAGACAACTGGATAAGATCAAAAATACCTTGTTTTTTCCAGACGTCGGCCTTTTTAGCCTCTACCTTGTCGAGCCAATCTATGTAAATCTGTTGGTCGAGCCTAGGAGCGGACCTAAAGACCCTGGAAGGACTATTCAGAAATTCTAAGTGAAAAGGGGTCTTGGTGAAAAAAGGGTCAAGACAGTAGGCATGGTAGGGAAAATTTGAAACAGTGTTCTCTAAAAGGGTATTAGGAAGAGGACCTAGATATGCATGAGTATAAACCCTAGTAGAGGGAATCAATACCTGGGTTTGCCATTGAACTGCTCGACTATCGTGGATATCAGGCTCATCAACAAAGCCATCAAGGGTTTTAGGCCTGTTGGTGTCGTCGTTCTTCGTTGAACATTCAGCAGCAGATGAAGAAGCCATGAGAGATAAAAAGCAAATGCGGGACGAAATTCAAACGTGGATTGAAGGAAAGGAATGAAAGTTTGAAACTTTAGTGATTTTGGGGATTTTCGCAAAACGCAAAGAATGAAGAATACAGAGAGGTTTCACAAGAGTTCAAACTGAGTAAAGAGGAATATGAAGGGTTGTAGCCGTTTATATATGTTGGGAAGCTACAGTTATTGGCACGTTCGCCATAACTCGCACGTTCGCGACGTTTGAGAGACGTGATGGCCCACCAACTATGCAACGTGTGCCAATAAGACGGTTCGTTTTACCTGTGCAAGTAATGATGGTTGTCTTTTCGACCACTGTTGAAATGCAAAAGGCGGTAGAAATGACCATTGCACAGTATTCAAAAAATGCCTTTTCTTCCCTCCATTCCTTATTCCGTCGAGAAGACATTTTTTGGGGGGCAATCTGTTACCTCAAAATTTCGGCAAGGGTATTAAATTAAGCTTTAAATGGTGTTGACTGCACATTTAATAGTATTATGTGGGCTGCAGGTCAATGTTCAAGTCAATGTACCATAAATTCAACAGTAAAGTTGTACAAGTGCTGACAATGCAAGCAAACTTCGACAGACCTAGTTCTTCAAGTTACAAGGCAAGGCCAGAAACCTTCGACAGGAAAAGGCCCATTTGTTCGACGAGACTGGGTCCAATACTTCGCCAAATCCTTCGACAACAAGCTGGTCGAAGCGCAAGGAGCAGCAGTTAGTGGGCGGTTATTTCCCTAGTTTTTAGGAAGTGGTTATCGTGCTTGCCCACGATTGTATCTGAGAGTATAAATACTCCCTTGTAATAGGAAAACGGGGTCACCACATTTTACAAAAACACTGAGAAACTCAACTTCCAAGTCAAAGCGAAACAAGAGTGAATCAGATTACATTGTACGTGTTGGTGTACCAACTTCTTTTCTCTTTCACTTTAATGCAATTTTTACTTGTTTTTTACGTTTGTTGCACTTCTTGCTTTCATTCTGCTTTCAAACTATCTCTTTCTACTATTTTCTGTTCTTACGCACGCTAAAAGACACAAAACTCAAAGGCAATCGTCAAAGAGATTTTCTAGTTTGATCTCACAGTCTTAATATTGAAAACTAGTGATTGTTTGCTAAAAACACCAGCAAACACATACCATAAAAAAACCATAACAAATAGTCATTGCAGTGAGAGAGGTGGAGAGTACGTGAGTGCAGAAATACCTTTTGAAAGGCAGAGAGAGTGCAGAAAAAGGAAACAAATGGGAGGGAGCTGCGTGGTAAGATAGCACCAAGGAGAGAGAGGATGAAGCGAAGAGGATGGGTTTCTGCGTTTTACGTTTCTGGGGTCGCGTTTATGGGTTTTCGGGTCGTAGCACCAAGGAGATGAACGAAGATGAGCGAAGAGGGTTTCTGGGTCGTGGAGGTTCGCAAAGGTACGATGAGCGAAGTCACGTGAGTTACGGGTTGTTCGGGTTCCGGGTTGTTCGTGGAGGTTTCTGGGTCGTGGAGAGAAGTTAGGTAGATGAAGAGACGTCTACGTGAGTGTGTGAGGAGATGAGAGAGCGCGCCTTGTAAAAATTTTAATAGCATCCCTAGCGTTTTTACATAAAAGCGCTAGGGATCATCTAGCGCGTGTTTACCATTCCTAGCGTTTTTCAGAAACGCTAGGGATGCTATTAAAATTTTTTACTACAATTCCTAGCGTTTTCACGAAAGCGCTAGGGATGCTATTAAAATTTTTACTACCATTCCTAGCGTTTTATGTAAAAGCGCTAGGGATGCTATAGCTCCTTTTTACAATTCCTAGCGTTTCAGAAAGCGCTAGGGATGCTATAGCACTTTTTATTAACATTCCTAGCGTTTTATATAAAACGCCAGGATGCTATAGCACCTTTTACTAACATTCCTAGCGTTTTATGTAAAAGCGCTAGGGATGCTATAGCACCTTTTACTACCATTCCTAGCGTTTTTACGTCAGAAACGCTAGGGATCCTCTACCTCCTCTTTACAATTCCTAGCGTTTTATCTATAAAACGCTAGGTATTGAATGAATTTTTTAACTTTATTTCTAGCGTTTTCACTCTAAAACGCTACCTATTGATGAATTTGTTTTTAAATATTTTTTTTATTTTGGTTTGTTCTCCATTTTAATTACAACCTATAAATTCATTCCCTTCCAACAAAATTCAGAAAATACATTCCAACAAAATTCAGCCAATATATCATTATGATCTTTTCTAAAATATACAACATCCTCTATAGAAGTATTTTCCCCTATTATTGGTTCCGATGTTCTCGAAGAAGGGTCGTCCTCAACACCAACATCATCGGGTGCTTCATCATCATCGTTGTTATACACAAAATTTTTGTCGATCAATAGAACAATAGACCAATTGATATTAATCGGATCGGTGACATAAAACACTTGTTGAGCTTGCGATGCTAAAATAAAAGGTTCATCTTTATATCCTAACTTGTTGAAATTCACCCGCATGAACCCTAATTCATCAATCGTAAACCAAGATTATTGTCAACCCATTCACATTTGAACACGGGCTCCTGAAACATATTGTAATCCAACTCCCATATGTGTTCAATGAAGCCAAAGTAAGACATATTCGCATATATGGGATTTCTATCTTTGTGCTTTGGATGCATGCATAGAATGAGCTACAAGAGTCACCCCACTATTTTGCATTTTACTCGATCATCTTGTTCTTTTGTATAGAAAGTGCACTCGCTCATTAGATAGATCATTTGTTGTAAGAGAAGACATGTATATTTGGACCTTTTGCTAACCATCTCAATCTTTTTGAAATCGAAGTAGGATTGAAACACACTCACCATCAATGTGATGTTTTAGCCACACTATGAAACTCCTATTGTGTTCTTTTGCTAACCAAACTTGCTTCTTTCCCAGGGAATTGACTCTTAAGAATCTCCTTGTGCTTGACAACATATGAATCAACCTCACTATCATTGTGAAGAAGCGTACAAGTGTGCTTGCTCTAGTTCTTTCCTTGATACCATCACTAATTTAGTTCTGTCATCCCTTTACTAATCCTTCCCGCATGACGAGACCTTGGCGGTCCCCACAGAATATTCAAGACTAGATAGATAGCCCGTGCAAAACTCAATAGCCTCTTCAACTATGTAGCGCTCAACAATACAACCCTCAGTCGTGATCGATTTTTCACATATCCTTTTAATATCTTCATGTAACGCTCAAACGGATACATCCATCTCATGTAACATGGGCCACACAATTGTGTCTCTCTCAACCGGATGAACTATTAGATGAATCATTATGTCGAGAAAAAGGAAGGTGGGAAATACATCTCAAGCTCACACAAAGTGACAGTAATTTCTCTTTGCAATGTTGGCAACTTTTTCGAGGTCAATCACTCTACTACAAATCGCCTTAAAGAATAAACAAAGTTTGGTTAAGGTCCGACGCACTTTCTTAGGCAAAATGGATCGTATACCAATGGGTAGCAAATTCTCCATGAGAACATGACAATCGTGGGACTTTAGAGACTTTAACTTGAGGTCTTTAATCGATACAAGAGTCGCCACATTTGAAGAGTATCCTCTGGAACTTTAACTCCATGAAGAAACTCACAAAAGACGAGTCTTCTCCTTTCTAGATAGAGTATGAGTCTTGGGAGGTAGATATGTACGTGTACCCTTCTTTACCGGACCCAATTCAGGTCTCAAACCCATACTAACCAAATCCAACCTTGAGTTGATGGTATCTTTAGTCTTACCGGCATATTGAGTAAGGTACCAATGACACTTTCGAAGACATTCTTTTCAACATGCATCACATCAATGAAATGCCTTACATATAATGACTTCCAAGATGGCAACTCAAAGAAAATCGACTTTTTCTTCCACCCCGTTTGGCAATCTCTCCTGCAAAAGGCTTCCCAAATTTAATGTTCAAATCTTCTACCTTTTCAAATACACATTGCGCCCGTCAAAGGCGGGGAGCTCTACGTGTTTCTGTATTCCCATCAAATGCCTTTCTCCACAATCGATAGTGATGAGTTGATGGCAAAAATCTACGATGACCAAGATAGATATTCTTCTTACCATGTTCCAACCACATCCAACTGTGTTATCTTCACATATAGGGCATGCACACCGCGCCCTTTGTTCATCATGCCAGATAGATTGCCGTATGCGGGAAAGTCGTTAATTGTGCCAAAGATCATAGCCCTCGGGTGAAACTTTCTTCTCTCGAACCCATCATACACCTCTACCCCAATCTCCCACATTTGCTTCAAGTCTTCAATTAAAGGAGCCAAGTATACATCAATATCATTTCTGGTTGTTTGGGCGAGAAATTAACAAAACAATGACATCATATATTTGCGTTTCATGCAAAGCCACGCGGTAAGTTATAAATCGCCAAAATCACGGGCCATGTCTTTGTGGGAGCTACTCTCGATACCGTGCGGGTTAAATCCATCACAGACAATGCAAGGCGTAGGTTTCTCGGGTCTTCCCGAAATTAGGATACTCAATATTGATTTTTTCCATTGCGGAGAATCAGGGTGTCGTAGCATACCATCTTTAATCCTTTCATCCTCATTGCGGTCAAGTGTTTTGCATCTTACGAACTACGATACATGCGCCTAAATCGAGGAATTATAGGAAAATACCACAACACCTTTTGTGGAGGCGGACTCTTTCTTCTTATATCGCGGTGCATTACATTTAGGACACGACTTTAACAACGCATGTTCATTCAGAAATAAAATGCAATCATTCGGACAAGCGTGTATCTTCTCATAGTTCAAGCCAATAGACCCCAACATTTGCTTTGCATCATACGTCCGAGAAGGAAGCACATTATCATTCGCAACATTTCTTTCAGAAGTGAGAGTAAATCGGTAAAGCTCTTATCCGTCCATCCGTGGCGAGTTTTCAAGTTATACAACTTGATCACAGCCAATAATTTTGTGAATTCATTACAACCCGCATACAATGGTGTCTCTGCATCAGTTATCAACTTCTCAAACATTTCAGGACAATCATTAAGATCCTCTTCAACCACCTTTGCCATCTCTTCAAATTCGTTCGCATCAAATGAATGTGTTCCGGTGTCAACCGTGGCGCGTATATCTCTTACTAATATCATTCATATTTGAAGATTCACCTTTTTTCTCACTGTGCATTATCCAACAAGTGTAACTTTGATCAATTCCATTCGCCTTTAAATGTCGTGTCAACTCCTCTGCAGTAACTGATTTTACATAACAACACCTTAAACAAGGACATTTCATACCACTAGAAGTCCCTAAACGTTCAACAAAGACAAATCTCACAAAATAATCCACTCGGTAGTAGCATACTCCTTGGGACGGACGATTGGCGGACATCCAATTTCTATCCATAATTGCCAAATATTTATAATAAAATCACGAGAAGAGAACTTTAACATATGACCCATCAAGCAATTCGAATATAATGAAGAATCAATTCATATAAAAAAACAAACAAAATTTCCTCTTTTAAATTTTTTCAATTCCACTCCTTATTTTCCCAAGCTATATCTATATCATATTCTATTTCTATTCTCGGTCCTTTGGTCAAGACAAAGGAACCATATAGTCTAGTCTTCCAAACAATTAATTTATGTGTAACAAGAAAGAGGCTAGTGGTGAAAAAAAAGAAGAAGAGTCTAGTGTGCACAAGTGACAAAACTAATATATTTCTAAACTAGAACCCACAATTAATATCTAACAAGAAGCAGAGAGAAAGGAACAGAAAACTCACCAATGTTGTGCGAGTGAGAGAGATGATGTTCTTTGAGAGAGATGATTTTCGTTGAGAGAGATGATGTTAATTTGAGTTAGGGTGTTAGGGTTTTGCGTTTCGGGTGAGTGATTTTGCGTTTACGGGTAAGAGTGTTAATGAAAGAGGGAAGTAGCTCAATGGGAAACAAAAAAATTATTTAACCATACCTAGCGTTTTCTAAAAAACGCTAGGATCTATCTAGCGTGTTTTCTAAATACCTAGCATTTTGAGTAAAAGCGCTAGGATATGTCTAGAGTGTTTACTAAATACCTAGCGTTTTATAAAAACGCGCTAGAGGATCTATCTAGCGTGTTTTCTAATTGGCTAGCGTTTTGAATAAAAGCGTTAGGGATCTGTCTAGCGTGTTTTCTAAATAGCTAGCGCTTTCTAAAAAACGCTAGGGATCTATCTAGCGTGTTTTCTAATTGGCTAGCGTTTTGAATAAAAGCGCTAGGGATCTGTCTAGCGTGTTTTCTAATTTGCTAGCGTTTTGAGTAAAAGCGCTAGGATCCGTCTAGCGTGTTACCTAATAGGTAGCGTTTTAAAGTAGCGTTTTACCTTTAAAACGCTACTAATGGTGTAGCGTGTTATTAAAATGGCTAGCGTTTTTTTATAAACGCTACTAAAGGTGGCGATCTCTTTTTACAATTCTGGCGTAGTGAGTCTTCGAGACTAATATATTTTGTATATTCTTACCACACAACTCTTGTACTCAATATAAATAATTTCTGCAGATCAATATGAGACTTTATTTTTCAAAATGATTTATTTGAATATATTTCTTTGTATCTTGAATGCTTCTAGGATTTTCCATGCAGAGGTCAACTACAGGTTTAACCTCAAAGTCCATCAGATATAATTTGAGGTCATTCATCTAGAGTTCTTTCTTTGAACAAACTATATGTCATCAACATAGACATCAGTTATAGCAAATTCTTGCCCAAATATTTTCATAAAACCATATGGACAAGTGATGTCATTTTTGTACCCCTCATTTAGATATATATATATATATATATATATATATATATATATATATATATATATATATATATATATATATATATATATATATATAGACGACGATTATATCGACATGTGTTCAAATTATATTATCTCATGGAGGATTGATTCAATTTGAGTAATCATCTCTAGAATCACGAAAAGTGCGTATTGGAATATTAAATCCTTCAGGGATCTTCAAATAATTATGACTACCAAATGAGTCATTCAAATAAGTTGTGGCAATATTCATCTTGTGAGAATTGAGCTCTTCATGTGCTACAAGGCTAATTAAGTACTGAAAAGTACTCACATCCACCCTTGAGCAACATGTCGAGCTTTGTATCTCACAATTTCACCATTCTTATTTTTCTTTTTGCATAAAAACCTATTTTTATCCAACACCTTCAGGAGTTTGGACTACGATTCCAAAAACTTTTAGCTTGTAAAGCAAGTTTAATTCTGCTTCAATTTTATCTTTCAATTTTGGCAATTCACATTGTCTACAATCTTTAGTAGACTTTAGTTCATGATCCTCACTAACATTTATCACATTAGCAGCTGATATGCGTGATTTGGTCACACCTTTGGATCTGTGAATGCATTTAGTAGATGATTTCTAAGCTTTGCAAATGAATTATCTTTTGAACTTCTAGTTCACATTGTTTGGTTTGAGGATCATGATGAGACAATGATAATTCATTCCTACTGATCTCTTTTTTCCAGCTGCTTATTCTCTGCCCCTAATGTTGGAAAATTTCATTCATCAAATGATAATCATCAAACTGGATTATAAACAACTATTGGCTCAAGATAGTTTATTATACATGGATATTAATATCCAAAATAATCCCAAAATTCTTTGAGGACCCATCATAGTGCATTGTGAGTGGAGAGTTTGGAACATATACTGCACATCCAAAAAATTCTAAGATGGGAAATATTAGGTTCGTGACCAAAATTCCTACTTGGGAGCATGCAAAATTGCATGTTTCCAAGTAGGAATTGGAAGCTCTTACCTCATAAGCATTGGTCATATAATTAAGTTTAGATGTCTAAATTAAGAATGTTTCTTCAAGACCAGTTTAAGAATTAACATATGCTACATGATGTCAAATATCAATTCTGATAGACATTCAATACTCGTCAGATGCTCTGTAGAAAATTTAGATAAATGAGCTCTTAGTGAAGTTAGAGTAACAAACTTCCTGTTGTGAATTGACAACAACTATATGTGTCCATCTAGTTGATGCATCAATTAAAATCATAAAATATCTAAATTGTCCACATGGCAGGTATATTGACCCATAAATATCATCATATGTACTCGTTCTAAAAATTTGAGATATTCACTTCCAATTTTTGTTGGTGATGGTCTAATTATCAACTTCCCTTCTTGGATTGAAGAATCTTCTAGTTCTTCAATTGATGACCATATGAGTTTTCAATTATATTTCGCATCATTATGAATTCGGGATGGCCCAACCGGTCATGCCAAACAATTTTTTTTTATTTGTAAACTTTTGGTTTACAACATGTGCTTCATTTGCACTCAAAAGAAGAAAAATAATAAAACTATATTTGCTACTCAAAATAAGAAAAATAAAGAGCATGGAAAGTCTCTCTCATTAGAGAACTATATTTGCTAAGCAAATATACAAATTCTTTTTAAAATAAAAGTGTCTAGTTCTTTAGGATCTAGTCATACAATCAATTCTTCTTATTCCCTTTTTTTTTCAAGCAACACTTTTATTTGGAATTCCAAGCATAAGAAAGAATAAAAGTTTCATTTTTCCATAAGATATTACACCAATATTAGCAATAATAAAGATCACAATCACAAATGATACAAATGACACTTAAATAGGATAATGATAATATTTACCACATCAATGGTCATCACCACAACTTTTCTTGTACCAAAATTATAATGTGAATCATTCACTTCTGGGAATGAACTTCAATTCATTGAGTGGTTTGTGAGTATTCTTTACAATCACCATATCACATAATTCATCAGGGTTTTTATTGTAAATATTTTCTCATTTTGCTAATTCATAAGAATATTTGAGACATAAATTTTTATATGTCATTTCTCTTAATTTTCTTTGCTTCAACGCATACTAATATCAAGTAGATCTTATAGATTGTAATCATTGTGTAAAAGTCAAGTTCTTCGGGAACTTGATCACAAATCTGTCATATACGATAATCAATGAAAAATATACTTTTTAATTAATTGTTCTTCAAAAACTATACCACAAAATCTAAACATTGACGGAAAAAAAAATCATACTTGAGCAATCCTGCAGGGATGCTTGAATATTAAGTTATTGTTTCTTGACAATGATAAAGAAAACAATTCTTTGAGCAATGGATACTGGATTACCAATTCATTAGTTCTTCAAGAACTATGCCACAAAACTTCTCCAATGATAATCAAGAAAACCATACTATGAGCAATCCTTCAAAGATGATGCTTGGGTATTAAATTTCTAAGCTCTTCAGGAACTATATCATAAATTTCCATAGGCATAGAAACAATTATTTGTGCAATCCTTCATGGATGCTTGGGTAATTGATTTATTGTTCTTCAGGAACTATATCACAAATTTTCATCATTTTGATTCTATTATTTAGTTATCTAATATGAAATGAATAAGAAAATAACCAGGAGCAAAGAAAGATAGACCCAAAATAACTTTTGGAAGATCAAATAGGAAACATCATAATCTAATCAAATATATCCAACAAAATTGACGAGGTAATCAAGAGTAGTCTGATTTTGTATAGGCCTTAATAGATAATTAACAAATCACAAGAATTTTAAAAGCCACAAACCAAAAAAAAAAAAAAAAAAGACAAATTGGTCTATAAATCATATGGTAAGAAACAAACAAATAGATAAATAAAATTCTTTAAATCTTTCGATCAACAATCATAAATAAGAAAAGTGACATATAGTATAGCATATGATAAAATTAAAACCAACCATCCACTGCAATCGTAATTGACTATGACTGTAGTTACGGTCGTTAAAATGACCTCAACCCCTAATTACATTCCAAGGAATTACATGCTCAGGAATCCATTGAATGGGAATGTGATTGCTGAGTATTTTCTTAAACGTGTTTGGTTTGTTACAAGTTTAGGAATCCAATTCTTGGGAACAATTTATAAACTTGTTTGGTTGGTACCATACATTCCTGGGAATAAACATTATAATTATCAAACTACCCTTGTTTATATTTGTTTTTTGTTACAATGCCCTTGTTTATATGAC
This sequence comes from Oxytropis ochrocephala, assembly GCA_020916435.1. Classification (NCBI taxonomy): domain Eukaryota; kingdom Viridiplantae; phylum Streptophyta; class Magnoliopsida; order Fabales; family Fabaceae; genus Oxytropis; species Oxytropis ochrocephala. The sequence goes on along the minus strand of CM037088.1, from coordinate 44,132,151 downwards.
ATGTTATTTTAACTTTCTAAGTTATTAAAGATGAAATAAAAGTATAAAATTAAAGTGATTATTAACTTATAATTTTCTTACAATAATCTTTTGTAATAAAGTTTATTGTTGAAAAATTATATATATATATATATATATATATATATATATATATAATGTAGTGGGTGGGTGAGGGTTAATAATGTAATTTCGTGCTAAAAATTGAAACCACTCTATGCTGGAATGGAAGATTACCACCAATTATGGGAGGCATCAGATTCCAGCATAAGTGGGAAAATAGTTTCCAGACTAAACATAATTCCTTGGAATGCACTTTTCTTTTTTCTCTTACCAAACATGAGAATCTTCCATTCCCAACCTAGATTCCTTGGAACCCTATTCGTGTCTCCCAAACAAACGCCCCCTTAGATTGAAGTTTTCGTAAATCTGAACAGTTGATTAATTTAAAAAAAAAAACATGAATAGAGAGATAAAGACATTGAATGAAGAGGATCACAACCAAAGACAATTAAATACCGTTTATAATAATTTTTAGATTGGTCAGAAATAATAATTTTTTTAATTTTTTATTGTTTAATGTAACTGTTTACACTTAAATCCCAAGTAATATCGTTAAAAATCTATATCTATCTATATAAATATCTAAAGGAAGCTTTTTTCCAAGCTATAGGATGCTCCACATCATTTCCATTTATTTTTCAATAAATTTTTTAATTTTATTAATATTTATTTATAATTTACAATTAAATGAGACTTAAATTCATTATTACCACTAACTTATTATTATTAAATGCTACTCTTAGTGGAATAAAATATTTGGTGATGCCTATGAGCATTCTAAGAATAAAAACCTACGATTATGGATTGCTAATAGGAATTAAACATAAAATTATTCATAACACAATGAAGGGAAATGTTTATCTATATCTATATCTTCTATCTATACATATAAGTAAAAGAATCCCCAATGGAGCCTCCACAATAATTCTTGAATTTTTTCTTTTATTTTTGTCTATTAAAAAACTTCTCTTTTATTATTTATTAATTCCTACCTTTGTGTCCAACCCACTACTACTAATAAATTCCAACATAGTAATAAATTTACACATTATATTATGTTTAATCATAATTTTTGTATAAATGGGACTTTGATTTTAATTTTTAATATATAATTAAATATAAAAAAACAAGATTTTTTTTATATTAATCAATGTTCATTCTCAATTCATGAGACTTATGAGCTCAATTATGTGTTCATTCTAAACTCAATTTTATGTTCTTATATTAGTTACTTTTTATTGTTTTGTTTTTTATATTTATTACTATTTATTCTAAATGTTTTTTTTCAATTATATATTTATTTACATAGAAATTATATTATTATTAGAATTGGTCAAAATTTAAATTAATTGAATTAATAAATATATTTATCAATTATAATAGTTTAGATGAAATAAGAAATAATAAGTTGATCTTTAAAATTCTTTTTTATGTAACCATTATGCATTGAATGGAGGGGTTTCACATTTACATGAATTATTGCTTTAATTTACAATAAACTCATGAGTTAGTGGGATATGAGTGGAAGAAATAGAGTTTAAACTAATTATAACAAGAAATGACTATTTAAAGAAGAGATCTTTGGATGGTTAGGGTAGAGGTTTTGACAAAAAGAATCATATAAAAAATAAGAAGTAGAAGTAGAAGAAAGGAGCAAGTTTCACAAGAAGGTGTAGAATGCACAAAAAGGGTAAAGATTTTTATGTTCTTAACAGTTTTAAGTTGACAAATAGGCAATGATTTTTTGTAAAGTTATAGACATTGAGAAATTATGTATATTTTAATATTGTTCTTAAGAAAAATGTTTAATTTTTTGTATGATTGTATGATGTGTTAGATCTAAATTAGTTGCATATGTTCTACGAGCCTTCATAATCTTTGGTGTCACTTCTAAGAAGGAAATTACACTAGGTGCAAGAATCATATAGAAAACAAGGAGTAGAAGAAAGGAGCAAGTTGCACGAGATGTAGAATTCGCAAAAAGGATAAATAATTTCATGTTCTTGATAGTTTGAAGTTGACAAATAGACAACAATTTTTTGTAAAGTTATAGGCATTGAGAAATGATGTATAGTTTAATATTGTTCTTTAGAAAAATATTAAATTTTATAGTTTTGTAATAAAATTGTATGATGTGCTAGATCTAAATGAGTTGCATATGTTCCTTGAGCCTTCATAACCTTCAGTGTCACTTCTAAGAAGAAATTACATTAGGTGCAATAATCATATAAAAAACAAGGAGTAGAAGAAATGAGCAAGTTTCACAAGATGTATAAATCACAAAAAGGGTAAAAAAAATTGTGTTCTTGATAGTTTGAAGTTAACAAATAGGCAACGATTTTTTGTAAAGTTATAGGCATTAAGAAATTATGTATATTTTAATATTGTTCTTTATAAAATGTTTAATTTTTGTCAAAAAAATGTTTAATTTCATAGTTTTGTAAAATTGTATGATTTGCTAGATCTAAATGAGTTGCATATGTTCCTTGAAACTTCATAACCTTTGGTGTCACTTCTAAGAAGGAAATCACATTAGGTGTCTCTTCTCTATATCACAAAGGAAAAAAAATATCATTTTGCCTTTAGTATATATTCTATCTAATACTTTTTATTTACAAATTCACATCTAAAATGGTTAATTTTAAATAAAAATAGTGTTTGAGGTAAAAACAACCAAATAAAGCTTCAAATTTAAATGTTTCAATTCTTTTACAAATATTATATGTTTACTCTCCACTTTATGTAGCTTATTTAGATTATAAGTTGCATAAAAAACAATTATAATAAAATAAATCTTTCATTTCATATTGTGAATAATGGCCATATATTTTTCATATCATTATAAAGAATAAAAATAAATATTTGATTTTGATTGTTTTCTCTTTCTAAGTTTCCTATTAAATCTAAATTCCTTATTATCACTTTTGTATTAAGTTTCAAATTTTGTTTTAATTAATATTTGTGAATTATTAATTGATGAATAAACAAAGAAATAAAGAAAAAATAAAATAAAGAGTAGTTACTTTCTAATTTCTATGATTTATATTTATTCATACACAACCATGAACTTATTTAATTTAAACTCATCCAAGCGTAATATAATAATAATATTTAGAGGATGTCACTGAAATTTGGAAGAAGAAAATAAAAATAGAATAACATTATAAGAGAAAAGCAAATGCGAGACGCCCATTACAAATGTAAGTCACTTCCAAACATGTTTATCAATATATTATGATCACTTTCTTATTATAACTTAGTTATTTTTATTCTAATGTTTTAAAAGAAATATAAAATCTCATTATTTTCATCCTTAAACTTTCACATATTAAACAATTATTTTTGTTTTTAAACAAAAAGAATTTTTTTTACGTAGTGTTTATTTAGGCTATATGTTATATCAAAAAATATTCTCATTAGTATTGATCTTCAATTATTATCATTATTATTTTTCTTCTTTATCTTACACATATTAAAAAATGCTATATCAAAAATATTCTTATTATTTATATTATTTTTCACATGTCTTTATTATTAAAATTCATGTTCTTAAATTCAAGATATTAAATAGAATGGCATTTATTGTTACTAAGTAAAATGAAGTTTAGTAAGATTTTATTTTCAACAATTAAGCTCACTAAAATTTGGACAATTGTGCATATTAAAAAATACACTATATAAGAATATGACATAAATAAAAAATATATTAATGTAATACTATATTTTTAAAATACATAATTTATATTGACAACTTATGTATATATTTGTATAAAATCTATATAAAATTAAAGGAAAAAAATTATATAACAACTCGTGCATCGCACGAGTATTCTCCTAGTAAATCTCTAAAGGAAGCTTTTTTCCAAGCTCTAGGATGCTCCACATCATCTTTATTAATTTTTCAATTAGATTTTTAATTATATTAATATTACTTATAATTTACACATGAAGGAGACTTAAATTCATGATTACTATTACCACTAACTTATTAAATGATACTCTTAGTGGATATAATTCATGACTTTTTATATTACAAGTATAAAAATACATGACTTTCCATTGATAACTTATGAAAATTAAAAAAATAAATTTTTTCAGTAGTGTGATACGTTAGAGATTTTTTTATAATAGTTTCTTATGAAAAAATGTTTAGTATTAAAATAAAATTTAATGAGTTAATTGTTTTCGTTTGAAATTAAATTTTTTAATTTCATTAAATATTAGAGATATCATGCATAAAAAGCTATTTTTTTAGACCAAATGAAAATCTAATTATTATAATTATTCTAATTATAATTATTATAATTCATCTGAATTATTAATATTCCATAATTGATTTTATAATGTATATTTAGATTAGATTTAGAAGTAGAATTAGAATTGAAATGATTTAATTGATAATATATAGTGATTCACTATATTTTTCATCATTACTATTAATCATGTAAAGCATCAGTATTATCCTATGAAACGAAAGGTTGATTTATAAAGTAGGATTACATGCCCATTTACAATGACTTATTTCTTCAAATTATTTTTTCCGTTATTTTTCTTGCCACCTTTAATGAATATATGAATGCTTTTTTTAGTTATGCAGGTTATCGAATGTAATGTATTTGCCTCTTAGGTAAGTATACTAATGATTTGACTATATTTTTTCAATTTGATCGATAAAAAAGTTTCCCTTTCCAAAAGGATGTACCTTGCACTTTCATATAATTTTTTTTTTGATAAGTGCACTTTCATATAATTAATTGGCTTATGTATTTTTTTAATCACTATTTTAAAAAGAAAAGTAAAACTGACTTTGGCCTGACTTAAACTAATGAACATGTTGAGCTTATCCAATGTCTATACCCCTTGCTCTTGCCATTTACATTTATATCCACCATAACTAAGTTCCAATAATTCTATATGACAATAACAGTACAACCGTTTGTAAATCACTTGATATCCCTATTAATATGGACTTACAGTTTCAACTTGGGAATATATATAGTTTCTAACCACAAGTAAGTTCCATTCTCTCTACTTCTTCATAGTTATTTCTCATCAGCCAATTACCACAAAATAAAGGAGTTCTTCCTTCTCGCAAGGTATTAACCTTCTTCCCAGAATAATTTGTTATGTTTTACTTTCTACATATTTTTATAGTCTTTATAAATACTACTAATAAAATAAATAAAAGGTTTATTTTATTAGTATGTATATAGGTTCATAACCATGATTATATTTAGATGTTCACTTTATGTAAAAATTGAATTTATCTAACAATCTCCATACATACTTTACCGAATCATACCATATATCAACTTCACTACTAATATGTTTTAACTTTTTTAAAAGTATGGAAATGGAGATAATTAGAACTTACCTCAATAGCTCTTGAATATCCTTAGTTCCACCCACATTTATTTTTTTCAAGTTAAGATGCGTTCCTACTTTTAAAATCATGGAAGAAAATATTTTACGACCAGTAAAATTCTAAAGCCTATTATAAAGGTGGTTGTTATTTTAATGTTGAAATTTAATTAGATTGCAAGATAAGATTGAGAAAGAAGACAATATTGTGATCCAAGTGGTTCCTCAAATGGGTCTCCCATCATTCAAACTCCAAAACACACAAAAAGAGGAGAACATTAAGGTGGCGTGTAGAGAAATCTAATTTCCTTTGTGTTAAAAATCTGTTACCTAACAAAAATATCTAATTTTCCAGGTTGCAATCCAATGAAGAATCAGAAATATATCCAACAAAAGGCCGAGACTGAAATTCAACAAGATTTATCTGAATGGAAAAAAAATATTCCACATCAAAAATTTAACAATATTTCGTCAACAAATTTGTAGCATCATAAATTTATTATGTTTGTGACCCAACTAAATTGTCATTTTATGTTATCATTAAATTTTAATGGTTGTTTATCGTAAATAAGTAAATGCATAGTTGTTTTATATTATTAGTAGCCAACAATATTGGTTGGAATCAAAAAAATATTAAGTTAAGTAAATATGGTATATATGAAAGAACGAAACCTTAGCCATATGAATGAATGCTAAACTTCATAACATCATTTTCATAATGTAAATAAAACAACGTATTTCATTTTCTTTAATTTTTTTTATATAACTTTTTTTGATTGTATTTGTAAGCATTGTCTACTATTTTGCACTCATATTGTGCTTACTTATTTCTTATTTGTTTTAGAATCCTTTATTTAATTGAAAACTTCCACCATTGAAACATAAATTAGAAAACAATTTCAAAAACTTATTCTAAATTAGAAAACTTCCGAATTGTTGTCTAATTTGGTCTATTGCAAGAGAGAAGTCGTTAATAATTCATAGTAATTCTATTCGCTTCAACTAATCATTACAATATGAACCGTCCTTATAATATTTATTAACATCAAATAATACTAAACTAATTATTTATATTAAATTGAATTTTCATTTTCTCTATGTAAGTTTGAAAATTAATATATTAATAAATGGTATGAAAATTGGTGTTCCTTTATTTATAATTATACCTATTTTAATTATATCCTTAATATTTTTTTAAAACAAAATATTTTATATAAACCCGTGCATCGCACGGGATTATCCCCTAGTAAATATCTAAAGGAAGCTTTTTTCCAAGCTCTAGGATGCTCCACATCATCTTCATTTAATTTTCAACTTATATCTCAACATTCCTTTTTCCTTAATTAAATATCCACTAAACCTATCATGACATCCAATCCAATATTTAAAATGAAAACTCACTTTACCAAAAATATGACAATATTTTTTCAATTCCTTTTACTGACCCACTAAATATTATTATCTATCTATCTATATATCTATCTATCTATCTATCTATCTATCTATCTATCTATCTATCTATCTATCTATTTATCTATATCTATCTATCTATACATCTATGTAAAGGAATCCCCAATGGAGCCTCCACAATTTTTCTCAATAATTTTTATGTATTAAAATATTTATTTATAATCTACACCTAAATAAAACTTTGGTTTTAATGAAAATAAAATTGTCCACTATCTTATTAAATGATTCTCTTAGTGGAATATTGTGAAAATGATGTTTTCTTATAAAAAAATAGAAATTAATAAAAACAATTAGCAATATATATATATATATATATATATATATATATATATATATATATATATATATATAATGTAATATAAAATGATATAATATAATAAATGCATACCAACAAAAATGTAATATAATATATTATAATAGAATATAAAGACCACTACACTGCAATAGAAATATTCGACCATTTGTTTATGTGTTATACCTTTTTTTACAATAAAAGATTAATTGAAATTTGCATAGGTGTATTGATTCACTTTCCCAATGACATGTAACGAGTTTTCTTTTGATATATATTGGCTCAAGTAGTTATTTAAGGTGAATTCCAAAACTGATTACGTTTTTTTTTATAATTTTTATTAATTCTCCAATATTGATTGCTCATAATTTAGTAGTTCATGCTTTGATTTTTCCTGCCTTTTGGTGTCTCTAAATTATTATGAAAATATAGATTGGTTACAATCTTTTCATCTTCCTTGACTTTTAATGTTGAGTTAAAATCCATTTAACAAATCCTTTAATTTTTTATTATAAATGTCTAAATGAAAGAAAAAAAGTCATCAGATTTTCTTTTCATTTTTTGCATCACTCAATTTGACAACTAGAAGAAACAAACATCTAGACTTTCATTTCAAGTTTCATGTATTCATAAAAGAAAACAACTATATTTTCTCGAAATGGAGTACACCTTCAATTACTAATAGAGTTTTATCATCAAAGGAAAAATGCTATAAACACGTTGAATATGTAAGTCTCCCTCAAGCACACTTTGTCAAGTCATTGTTCATCAACATATCTACTACAATGGGTTGTGCTTTGCCTTCTCATAGACCAAAAAGTAGTTGGTGCATTGGATTCTCAACAAGAGAGTTGAAGATTTTGGAGAATCTTGGGTATGCATTGAACTGGATATTAGAGTCTCTATATGTAGTAGCTTGAAGTTTCATTAGTAATTGGCAGAAGTTAGATTTAGATATTCAATCAAAGAAACACTGTGAATAAAAATGTATCTCATTTGTAAACGTTATGTTGTTTCAAAGGCATTTGCAATCTACTTAGATGCTTTAAAAAAAAGTGAAAAGTTTAGGATTTGATGTTGAGATTGTCACTCATGTGATGCGGTTGTTGTAATACATTTGTGATGTAAATTAATTGGTCCTTCAAAACTACATAGTGGTTTCATAAAAGTATTTTATCATTAAGTAAAATAAAAAATAGATCGATTATTAAGTAAAATAAAAATTATTGTTCGAGGTAAAAACAACAAACAAAGCTTCAAATTTATATGTTGCCATTTAGTTATTAAAATTGTACTCTTCACTCGAGCTTCCTTAAATTATATGCTAGATTAAAAATAATAATTTATTATAAGATTAATTTTTTATTGATATTGTGAATAATACCATAAATTTGTTCAATTTATTATGCATATTATTATTAAAAATAAAAATAAAATAACAGATTTAAAATTTATTATTTTCTCTATCTAATTTTCATGTCAATTCTAATTTCTTAATTTTCATTTTCATTTATTTAGAATTTCATTTTTATTACATTTAAATTTCTAAAATAATTGGTCAAGAGCAAAAGAAATAAAGATTAGTGTCTTTCTATTTTCTATGATTATGTTTCTTCATACACATTCATTTGATTCCTTTATAGAAATTGATGGTCATAAAACACTTTCCAAAGTTAATGTAATGATAAATTTTTAAAGGAGTCACTGAAATTTGGAAGGAAAAAATAATTCTTTCAAACAAGATATTGTGATTAGTTTCTTCCTAATATACATTTTTCCTATAATAATTAAATTTTTCTAAGACATTTTTACGTCGAGGAATTACTTATGGTTGTGTGCTTCTCTAGAAAAGTCTAAAATTCATACCGAATCAAGTAAAAATTATGAAAATGTTATTTAGATTAAAAAAAATTGAGCTCAAACATTAACATAAAATTTATACTCTTATCATTTTTATTATTTATATTCAATAATTATCAGTATCATCTTCATCCTTTTAACTTGCACATGTTCAACCATCAATTTGGTTTTCAAATAAAACATATTGTGTATTAAATGCATTGATCTCCAAATAAATTATATTAAAGTTCTTTAATTTCAATTTTTTTATAATTTCATTTATAGTTTTGATTTTAATATTATAAGAATTATTAATTATTCATCAAAATAATAAAGAGTATTGAACTTTTGTTTTCTATGATTTGAGCCTCAATATAACATTGAATTGTCTCTATTATTAATATTCATACCCATAAATTTAATATAAATTTAATATGTTAAAACTCCTGCATTATATAATAATCATAACTAAATCTTTATATTATACTCTATTCTCTTAATATAGATAAATTATATTAACAATTTGAATATTTTATTATATCAACTCTAAAAAAAATTAAAAATATTTTATAACAACCCGTGCAGCGCACGGCCATTTTTCTAGTAAATCTCAAAGGAAGCTTTTTTCCAAGCTCTAGGATGCTCCACATCATTTCCATTTCTTTTTCAATAAAATTTTTAATTTTATTAATATTTATTTATAATTTACAATTAAAGGAGACTTAAATTCATTATTACCACTAACTTATCATTATTAAATGCTACTCTTAGTGGAATAAAATATTTGGTGATGCCTATGAGCATTCTCAAGAAGAATAAAAACCTACGGTTATGGATTGCTAATAGGAATTAAACATAAAATTATTCATAACACAATGAAGGGAAATGTTTATCTATATCTATATCTATACATATAAGTAAAAGAATCCCCAATGGAACCTCCACAATAATTCTTGAATTTTTGCTTTTATTTTTGTCTATTAAAAAACTTCACTTTTATTATTTATTAATTCCTACCTTTGTGTCCAACCCACTACTACTAATAAATTCCAACATAGTAATAAATTTACACATTATATTATATTTAATCATAATTTTTGTATAAATGAGACTTTGATTTTAATTTTTAATATATAATTAAATATAAAAAAACAAGATTTTTTTTTATATTAATCAATGTTCATTCTCAATTCATGAGACTTATGAGCTCAATTATGTGTTCATTCTAAACTCAATTTTATGTTCTTATATTAGTTACTTTTTATTGTTTTGTTTTTTATATTTATTACTATTTATTCTAAATGTTTTTTTAAAATTATATATTTATTTACATAGAAATTATATTATTATTAGAATTGGTCAAAATTTAAATTAATTGAATTAATAAATATATTTATCAATTATAATAGTTTAGATGAAATAAGAAATAATAAGTTGACCTTTAAAATTCTTTTTTAAGTAACCATTATGTATTGAATGGAGGGGTTTCACATTTACATGAATTATTGCTTTAATTTACAATAAACTCATGAGTGGAAGAAATAGAGTTTAAACTAATTATAACAAGAAATGACTATTTAAAGGAGAGATCTTTGGATGGTTAGGGTAGAGGTTTTGACAAAAAGAATCATATAAAAAATAAGAAGTAGAAGAAAGGAGCAAGTTTCACAAGAAGGTGTAGAATGCACAAAAAGGGTAAAGATTTTATGTTCTTAACAGTTTTAAGTTGACAAATAGGCAATGATTTTTTGTAAAGTTATAGGCATTGAGAAATTATGTATATTTTAATATTGTTCTTAAGAAAAATGTTTAATTTTTTGTATGGTTGTATGATGTGTTAGATCTAAATGAGTTGCATATGTTCCACGAGCCTTCATAATCTTTGGTGTCACTTCTAAGAAGGAAATTACATTAGGTGCAAGAATCATATAGAAAACAAGGAGTAGAAGAAAGGAGCAAGTTGCACGAGATGTAGAATTCGCAAAAAGGATAAAGAATTTCATGTTCTTGATAGTTTGAAGTTGACAAATAGACAACAATTTTTTGTAAAGTTATAGGCATTGAGAAATGATGTATAGTTTAATATTGTTCTTTAGAAAAATATTAAATTTTATAGTTTTGTAAAATTGTATGATGTGCTAGATCTAAATGAGTTGCATATGTTCCTTGAGCCTTCATAACCTTCAGTGTCACTTCTAAGAAGAAATTACATTAGGTGCAATACTCATATAAAAAACAAGGAGTAGAAGAAAGGAGCAAGTTTCACAAGATGTAGAAATCACAAAAAGGGTAAAGAGGAAGTTGACAAATAGGCAACGATTTTTGTAAAGTTATAGGCATTAAGAAATGATGTATATTTTAATATTGTTCTTTATAAAAATGTTTAATTTTTTGTCAAAAAAAAATGTTTAATTTCATAGTTTTGTAAAATTGTATGATTTGCTAGATCTAAATGAGTTGCATATGTTCCTTGAGACTATTCATAACCTTTGGTGTCACTTCTAAGAAGGAAATTACATTAGGTGTCTCTTCTCTATATCACAAAGGAAAAAAAAATATCATTTTCTTCAACTATCATCATATCTAATGCCTTTAGTATATATTCTATCTAATACTTTTTATTTACAAATTCACACCTAAAATGGTTAATTTTAAATAAGAATAGTGTTTGAGGTAAAAACAACCAAATAAAGCTTCAGATTTAAATGTTTCAATTCTTTTACAAATATTATATGTTTACTCTCCACTTTATGTAGCTTATTTAGATTATAAGTTGCATAAAAAACAATTATAATAAAAAAAAAGTTCATTTCATATTGTGAATAATGGCCATTTATTTTTCAAAGTTTCCTATTAAATCTAAATTCCTTATTATCACTTTTGTTTTAAGTTTCAAATTTTGTTTTAATTAATATTTATGAATTATTAATTGATGAATAAACAAAGAAATAAAGAAAAAATAAAATAAAGAGTAGTTACTTTCTAATTTCTATGATTTATATTTATTTATACACAACCATTAACTTATTTAATTTAAACTCATCCAAGCTTAATATAATAATAATATTTAGAGGATGTCATTGAAATTTGGAAGAAGAAAATAAAAATAGAATAACATTATAAGAGAAAAGCAAATGCAAGACGCACATTACAAATGTAAGTCACTTCCAAACATGTTTATCAATATATTATGATCACTTTCTTAGTATAACTTAGTTATTTTTATTCTAATATTTTAAAAGAAATATAAAATCTCATTATTTTCATCCTTAAACTTTCACATATTAAACCATTATTTTTGTTTTTAAACAAAAAGAATTTTTTTTACGTAGTGTTTATTTAGGCTATATGTTATATCAAAAAATATTCTCATTAGTATTGATCTTCAATTATTATCATTATTATTATTTTTCTTCATTGTCTTACACATATTAAAAAATGCTATATCAAAAATATTCTTATTATTTATATTATTTTTCACATGTCTTTATTATTAAAATTCATGCTCATAAATTCAAGATATTAAATAGAATGACATTTATTATTACTAAGTAAAATGAAGTTTAGTAAGATTTTATTTTCAACAATTAAGCTCACTAAAATTTGGACAATTGTGCATATTAAACAATACACTATATAAGAATATGGCATAAATAAAAATTCAACAATATATTAATGTAATACTATATTTTTAAAATACATAATTTATATCGACAACTTATGTATATATTTGTATAAAATCTATATAAAATTAAAGGAAAAAAGTTATATAACAACTCGTGCATCGCACGAGTATTCTCCTAGTAAGTAACTAAAAGGAGGTTGCATATAGGTGTGAGTAATTGAGCACTGATGAGAGAGAGAGAGACAGAGGTTAAAAACTATATTCTTTTATTTTTGGTGAAAAGGTTACAAACTAGTATATTCCATTGTCTTATATTAACAAAACAAAAATGTAACAATGGCTTAAAAATGACATGAAACCAATTATTCGAGGTGTAACCGCGTAGTTATTAATAAAGTTTTCACATAGCTTGCACCTTCCATTTGTAGCCAGAATTTTCAAACCGATCCATTTCATTTAGCAAATAAAAACCAACTTCACATTGCAGTTTATATATAAATAGATCTCAATTTTAATTTCACAATCACTTCCAACATTCAATTCACCCCGCCACCCCACCGTAGACATTCCAAACTCATAATCAAAACAAAATGCAGAGACAAACCTCAAATATTGCGATGTTAAGAATGCAAGCACTATCAATTCTATCTGTACAACACTCTTTCCCCGATTCTGATGATATTGCTCCTATTTCAGCGAAACATGATCCACATTGCAACATCAAACAACACATTCATGATGACGATGAAGAAAACATTGAGGAGCAAGAGTTTAGTTTTACAGGCACTAATCCCCAAGGAACACTTAGCTTTGCAGATGAGATCTTTAAAGATGGCAAAATCCGACCAATCTCTCATGCTTTTGACCAATCTCGTCTCTTTACCAATGAAAAAAACATGTCTACCTCACCATTAAAAAAACTTTTTGTCGAACAACATAACAGTTTTTGCTCGAAACCAAGTGGTGTGTCAAAAGAACCACATAACGAGCCATCACAAAATATGACACTTGTTGAGGTGAAGACCTCACATGACATTTGTACGAAAAGCAATTCCACCGGGTTCTCAAAGCTATGGAGATTCCGACGAGACTTGAAACTCCGATGTAACAGTGATGGTAAAGACACTTTTGTTTTCTTGAATCCTCACAATCAAACGAAACCTAATGAGGCAAAGGTGGAGAATGTCTCTGTAAAGAAGGGAAATGTAGGAAAGCGCAAATTGACACCATCGGCTCATGAGAAACTTTATGTGATGAATAGAATGAGAAAAGATAGCAATAAACGAAGGTCATTCTTACCTTATAAGCAACATTTGGTTGGGTTCTTTTCTAGTGTGAACATATTCAGCAAGAACGTTCATCCTTTCTAAAAACAAATTTTGAAGTATCTGTAACTTTTTTGGAGTATTTTTAGTAATGCTGATAAAGTAGTACTTTTAATAGGGTAGCTATTAGCGCTAACTTGTTTTGGGGTGTTACCAAAATTACAACAATTTAGGGATTTTTTTTGCTCTTTGTGAAAAACAAGAGTTTGTAATTTCCTAAATTACTATGTAGATTGAGTGATTTCTGGTGATATAATATGTAGTTACTTGAGTATCTCATTAACCATGTGTGAATGATCAATTTGTATTGAGAAATGATCCTCTTAAGTGGAAACAAATTTGAGGAAGTAACGTGAGATAAATTATCTCATGCTTTTTTTTTTTGGTCAACAAATTATCTCATGCTTAAAACTCTTATCTTTCATTTATTATATTGTAAGCTCGCATTAAAAAATTCATTCCCACTTTTATCTTTCATTTATTATATTGTAAGCTCGCATTAAAAAATTCAATCCTTAAATTCATGGGATGGATTCAGGGAAGCCGGAGTGTATGGTTGCTCCTTTGTCACGGGAGAGAGAACGGGAGGGAATATTTGTAATTCTCAACATTTTTTTAATACTTTTTTAACTATGTTGCTACTCATTTATTCATTTGGTCCTGCTTGCATTATATTATGATGCATCTGTTTGTTTGAGTATAATGATGTCATGTAACGTGATAAGTCCGTGCGGATGCATAGGTAATGTACTAGTGTCAGGGAAGGAAGGCAGAGCGATAAAACTGCTATGCCCTTCACTCTCAAAGTCAAAGGTAACGTACTCAACTTGTTGTTTGGGATGAACAGAAATTCGACCGACCTTGGCTTGGCTCCATAGAAAGAGCTTTTAAGTTTGGACCCATCAACGTTGAGGCTAAATGGTCATTTTATAAGTAGAGGACCTCTGTTACTTGGAATTCTCTCCTCTCTTTCTCCTCTGCTAAAGACTTCTCTACTGATGCTCTTCTTGTCATTTATTCAATTGATATATTTCATCCTATCTTTTACATTTATAACATGTTTAGAAATATAGGTTAACACCCCTTTAAACGGACATAATCGGCTAGTATTTGAGTTCAATCACAACAATAGAACAATTTGGAGTCAGACTTTAGTTACTTCCAAACAAACTCTAGACTGAATACAGGAGCATGGTCGAAGACTTGTAAACATTTTGCAATTGTGCAGTGATTATTTTGGTTCGATTCTATGTGAAGGTATATTTGTATTTCATTTTAATTTTAATTAATATTGTTTATTACTTTTCCATGTTTTTTGTTTTCAAAGGCTGAGATTCTGAATGGCCTTAGCTGCAAGAGAAAGCAACAATTTGAAGATGTCAACCTGTTCAACAAGTTAAAAATAAATGAGGATAAGTCAGGCATGTTCTTATTCTGATCCTTCTGCCCTCTCAATCTTCCCCCATCCTTACCTAAGAATTAAGAAAAATCACTTAAAAAATTGTGTAGAACCGATTTGTTGGTTTACATGCGTTGTTTTGTGTTGTTTTGATCAATTAAAAAACAGACATGAACACAAGTACATTGGATAGTGGAAGTAAAGCTCATATTGTACATCAATTATACTGTACTCGATCAGAAGATAATACACATCTAACACTACCAGGTTGGATGGGATCATTGCAAATAGTATTGCCATACAACAGCAATTCCTGCAACCAACAGTACTCTAAGAATCAATTTTGAACTAAAGAAAGAAAATGATGACGATGGTCGTGGTGGTTGAGTGGACTCCGATGATCTTCCCCTAAGCTTTGCAGACAATTTAGTTAGCACTCTACGAAGGAACACGTCTTTCTTTGTATCTACAAGCAGAGAAATAAAGATATCAGAAAATTGAGTACAAAAAAATAACAAGAGGAAACTGTATATAGCTCTTACCATGACACTATAAAACTGGGTAAGAAAGGATTGAGATAGAGGACCGGAGCAGAAATATATGATGCTCTTGCATATCAAAGTTTAGATTGAATCCTCCATGGGAAAATTTATTATATCACCATTACCAAAAAGCTCATGTATATTGTAGTATATGAGAACTGTGTCATTCGGTTGGTTTCCTATTAAAATTGCATTGCATAACTACATAATATTGTATATGTATATTATCTATACTATCATGGGTAAAATATGTTTTTAGTCCCTACAAAATAGGGTCTGTCTAAGTTTAGTCCCTACATTATCGAAATAATTGTTTTGGTCCCCATCTTATTTTTTCGTTTTCATTATTAGTCTCTGACGTTAACTATTGCTGACTAGGCTGACAAAAATCATGACTAGACACGCCACGTGGACATTTTTATTTATGTGGCGTCCACGTGGCATGCTAACTCACATTTTTTGGATTTTCCGGTTCTCAGATCTGTTCTTTATACTTTAATATAACTTTTATTTTACTTTTTGTAATTTCTACTTCAACATTAATTTATTTTAAATTGAAATAAATATAATTAATAAAAAATGTGAGTTAGCATGCCACGTTGACGCCACATCAATTAAAAGCCCATGTGACATGTCGACCCAGTCATGACTTTCGTCAACCCAGTCAGCAATAATTAACGTCAGAGACTAATAATAAAAACGGTAAAATAAGATGGGGACCAAAACACCTATTTCGATAATGTAGGGACTAAACTTTGAAGGACCCGATTTTCTAAGGACTAAAATCATATTTTACCCTACTATCATTAAAGTATTGGGCAACAATCTTGAAAACTAACCCAAACAGAGAACAAAGTGAATCATAAGAAGTGGGGATGCCTACTAACGAATAACACTGTCCTCACATCAAATCGCATCCTGTGGGATATGAACCAAAATATTACCAGCTAGACCAACCATTGTTGGTTTGTTTCCCACTCTCCCACTCTTTTAGTAGAAACAAAATATAGTTCTCTATTATAACCCTATGCATAGCTCTTTTCTACTTTAATATGGTTCAAGCAAATATAGAACTCATGTTTTGTGACTTTGTCAAGTTCCACCATTTCTATATCATACATATTAATCATTGTTATACAAAATTTAATTACTTATGTAGACACTAAAAGAGTCTGAGTTACCTTTGTTTTTCAAAAGTCTTTCCTCCTCTCCAACACGTCTTCGGAGTATATTTAGCAAAGATCCAAAATACAATGCAAAAACTGTGCATGTAATTGTGATGACGTTGTAAGGCATACTGAAATCAGGAGTTGTCAGCGGTACGAGCAAAACTTCTGTGTATGAAAGAACAGGGCTCTTTTCCTGAATTAAAGATGCAGACAGTTAGGTAAGAAAGTAATCTTATATTTACTCGAGCTGTGAGCAAAACAAGAGTGCAGATTCAAATAACCTGTAATTTAGACAACATCGGTGATTTGCTTATAGAGTTATTAGAAAATTGCAAACCAGCACGGAAGTCAGGAAAGCTTATAATTGCTGATGGGATATCAAATCCTTGATTAGCATCTGGAGGATATTCATCAATGTGCAAGAAGCCCTATACATACCAATAAAAGCATGTCAAAAACCAAACCAAATTTTCATTCATCCAACCTAAGAGGTCTGTAGGGAACATATCACATACATCAGCTTCTAATGCCATATAGCTATAACAGTAAAATGATTCAGTTATCAAATTTTATGCTGTGGCGATATCCATCCTAACAGGTGAAACAGGTCGGTCTCAAAAACCAGTTGGACATGCCAAGTCTTTCAAGTAAGTCAACTATCAAAGCAATTGGATATTTCTGTTTGATAGTTACTTTATTAAAGAGTAAATTACCAAAGCAAAGTCTTAAAGAGCCATCATGTAAAATTGAAGCTAGAGACACGATCAAAACACAAATCCATTTCGAATAAATAAAACTGTTGAAAGATCAATCCTACCACTTTTAGAAAGGATGCATTACAAACATTACACAATATGTTGCAATCAGTAATTCACTGAGAAGTTATAGGTTTGAAAGACTGAATATTCACAACAAAAGCATAAGTTTATGTAGGGTTGAAAGTTACTCAAACCACCTTACAAGTTACGCACGGATACATTGATCAACAACTGAATAAGCTAGGCTCAGAAGTTAATGAAATGAGCTTGAGCTAAATATCATTGTTTATTTGGGTCATTAGCTTGTGAATCGGCTTGATATGTGTCTGTGTGACATTATATTATATAAATATAAATATATATATATATATATATATATATATATATATATATATATATAGGCATAGCCTGGCGCAAGAATAAGCTCAGTTCAAACTTGACTTGTTAAGAAAGTGAGCTCATTTTTTTTTTTGGTTCATGTTTTTGGCTCATTCCTAGCTTAGGAGTTGCCTGAGGTTGATGAGCTAGGCTTAATCCTATAGTGTGTGTGTGGGTGTGACACACACACACATACATATATGTATGTATATGCTCTTTTGATCTTTTCAATTAAAATATACGACAAAATAATGATTAAAGGATTACGCCTTACTCATCAACCTCAGGCAACTCCTTAGCTAGGAATGAGCCAGACAAGAACCAAAAAAATGAGCTCACTATTTTAACAAGTCAAGTTTGAACTGAGCTTATGCTTGCCAGGCTGTGCCTAGGTTAAGCTCTGCTAAGCTTAGCTTGATTTATTTTCACCCAACTTTGAGAGTTCAGAAGGCCAAACATGTTAATGGTTATATGCCAAATTGATATTTCACGAGTCATCCGACCTTCCTATAATAACATTAGCAGTCCTATTTATTTAGTAATGATCTCCTTATAATATTTCCGAGGTTGTTTAAAAACCTTAATTTCTGGAGGTTATTACAAAACAAAAAGTGAAGTAAATATCCAGAAGAAAAATAAAAAGAAATGAAGAGAAGAACTCGAGCAAACCTTATCAAACTCTATACTTAATACAGCAGATTTAATCTCACAAGGAAATCTGAGGACCAGCTCCATCATCCCTGGTGATACTTTGTCTTCAGAAGGTGAAACATTCATTCTCTCAACAAAATCTGTGACTACTCGAGGCTTTTCATCAACTAATAATTGTAAGGTATGATAATATACCTTAATATACCAAGGTACAATTTGGAGAATATTAACTTGTAACTTACACCCCTCTTCAAGATTATTGGCAGCAACGAAGCCCTTAGTCAATTTTGAAGATTTCAAGGATATTGCAATTGAACCCCTTTCATTTCCACTTCCCATTAAAAATCTACTGGCATAAAAAGGTGCATGTAGGCTAGACCAAACAACAGGATGCTTCCATGTTAGGCCTAAATCAAATTGTTCAGTGTCTTTGTACTCTTTGATAGCGTATTCATACAGAATCGAGGAGCTCTTATCCAATTCTCTATGGACCTTGTCAGCAGTAACAGATAATTCAAACCCAAGATTCCTTCTCAAATCTTCTGGACCTGTATCATTAGCAGCATATACAGCAGCATTGTTCTGGAGCTTCTCAAGTTCAGCAACTAGATCTCTCTCAACTTGAAGATAGACATTACTCGACTTGGCAAGAGCACATCTTCCATTGATTTTTGTTCCAAATATTGAACTCAAAGACCAGCTTGGTTGAATTTTTGTTTCACTGGGATAGTTCGTACCAGCTCTCTGATCATTAGGCTGAAGTACAACTGTAAGCGTTTGTTCTAGAATAATTCCTGAATCTAACCCATCTGCAGCAACTTTGGATGCTGTTAAGTACAATCGCTGTGAATGATAAAAGCTTCCGTAAATAGATGGTCTATCCATCAAGGCTGAGAGTCCAGCTTTATCTCGACAAGGAAGGAGTTTCAACCAAGGAGTAAGATTCTCTGTGCAGACAGCTTCACGCGGAAGTGTGCCATATCTTAAACTACCTAAGGCTGACTGAGATGTCCATTTAGGAGCAGAATAAGAGGTAGAAGATTCTAGGAAGTTTATTGAAGCACAAAAGAGACCTGACAGAGAATGGGTTAAATTTTTCCAAGTCGCATCAACCTGATGTGGAGGGACATCAAATACTGCCCACAATTCAACTCCAGGAGGCTTTGCATTTTGGCTTGATATTGGATCGAATCCGCCCCATCTTTCATAGCTCCACCGACCTTGTGTGAAAGATAACTCCATTGCTTTAATCTGAAATTTCTTAACCTGTCCATCCAACACTAATGCACATGTTATTTAGTATATTCAGGAAGAAGAAAAATATGCAAGGATGATATAACAAATTAAACAAACTTGCTTCTACAATTCATAGGGAAAACACAAAAGCAACGAAAATGTAGCCCACAAAAAACTCAACATAGATAAAAATTGGTGTACCATGATGCAAAGCTACTGAAACACCAACTATTGAAGTGTTAAACAAGATTCATCTCTGAATCTGAACACAGAGTACAGTACACAGATGGTCAAATCAGTTTGGAGTAATCTCCCCATACTGTAGCAAGTTCCATTTTTCAAATCAGTTTGGAGTAATCTCCCCATATGCAGCACTTACCAAATCAGAAAGCATGTGTTAGTTGTATTTAGTCAGTTGAAATGGTTAGATAATTAAATAGAGGAGGATCTTAGAGGGTATAAATATTAGGTAATTAATAGGAAGCAAATTGGGAGTATGTAAGAGCCCATGTTATCAACATTTACAACTAAGAAGTTAGAGCACCTGCATTATCCTTCTATCTTCATTCTTATCTGTGATCTTGTATTTCATTGACAAATTAACAAAAGCAAAATATCTACATCATCTAGGAAACTTAACAACTACAATCACTAGCATCCAAATCCAAAGTCATAAATTTCAAGAAATAACTTCAATCATATATAGAAAAAAAAAGAGAATAAAAGGAAAGAGGAAAAGCACACACACCAGTTGTGAAATAGATTTGGGGAAAAGGTGATGGTGACGAGCGAAGGAATCATCAGTAATAGGAGCTTCACTTTGGAAGTGAAAATGTGCTAGCACCTTGCGATCGGGTAAGGGATTTAGCAGCAATTCCTCTGAAAATTCTTCTCCAATTGCCGACGACAGGATCGGAACGAAGAACAGCAGAAAGAGAGAAAGAACTATCTTTGCTTTCATGCTGCCTTTGGAACATGCAGAGACTGTTATGTACATACTACAGAGGTGCCGCCATAAATGCACCGTGCGAGCTTCAGGTCTCGGAATTAACATCTCATGAATATGTGAACTGAAAACACATTACTAATACTTACTTCTATTGTCACTTTCCTCTTTCAAGTTAGATTTGTTACCAGCAAAGACCAAGTTAGGCTTTCCTGCAACAACACCCAAATAAGTGAATTAGTTGTGATTCTAATCAATTAACCACAGCTGTTAGAATCCCTCTATTAAAAGAAGTTGAGAAATATTATAAGCAAAATTTATCTTTAAATTGTGTCTATTTTTTTCAGCCAACTGATTTGTGTTATAGAATTAAGGTAGCAGCCAGCCAGCCAGCCACATTGATTGTAGGTAAGTACAGACATGCGATGGTGCAATAGTTACAAGCAAAATTTGCAAACAACCTTTGAAACGTCCACCCATGTCAATGACTCATATATCAATACAAAATACCAATGGACATTTAAATTGACCTTGGATTTTTGTTATGATCCAAATACAGTAATGAATCACCATTAGTTGGAAAAATAAAAAGAGAAGAGAAAGCAATCGAAAAAAAACAAAAAAAAAAACAAACAGGTGGAATGCAAAGTGGGAGAAAGAAGAAAAATAAAAAGCAGTAGGAATTAAACCACGGAATCAAATAAGACTGTGAAATCCATATACAAAAACCACAGAAACAAATGAATCATGACTACCAACACGACATTTGAAGCTGAATTAAATCGTGAGACAAAATCGATTTCCAGATTTTCCAGTTTTCAAAAATCTAAAACTGAACCAAATAAATTTTGTAAATCGGGAGACAAAAATGAAGAAGGAAACTGATTTCGAAATCTGACGATTCAAGATCCATAAAATTTGAAATCTCTAGAACTTTGCTGAAAGAGAAAATCAAAAAATGATGAAAAATGTATGGAAGATTAGAGTTTACCTTCACAACCAGAAGATGAGGCCATGAAGTGAAGAGAAAGAGAAGGCGAGCACGAGAGCGCCAGTAGAGAGTGCAGCGAGCAGAGCGAGGTGAGTGTGAGAGTGCGAAACTGTGAAAACGCCGTGAGCACGCGAGCGAACCTGACTGAGAGCGCGATCGAGAAATAAAATGAAGAAAAAAAATATAAAAATAGTGTACCATTAATTTTTACCTACGGAGATTGTATCCATCACTAAAAGTGTCCGTAGGGATAGCACAATTTTCTTGTGGTGAATCCCTAGCATAGGAGTTTGCCTAAGGTTTATGAGTTGGGCATCCGATAGTGAGTATTTTGTTGTATATTTTAAGGCGCATACTTTTTACTCAGTCCACGCTACTCGGTGCACACTCCCAACACCTAAATATTCTCAAAATACATTTTTTTTCTAAAAACCAAAATGGTTCGATAGATTAGATTCGAATAGGTTTGGAACTAAAGTACCGAACTCACACAGCGACTATCATCTCACTCTGCAACAATTTCCAAGTAATTATTATCACCAGGGACAGAGCTAGGATCAAATTGTTATGCAATGAGTTAACAAAATATTTATATATATATATATATATATATATATATATATATATATATATATATATATATGTGTGTGTGTGAGAGAGACAAAAATCCAATATATATTAATATATAGAATCATTCACGATAAATATCAAATTTATCTAATTCAAAAAAATATATATAATTACATTAATAATCTATTAAAATACAACTCCAATTCTTTGGTGCTTACATCTTTTACAAGAGTTTAAAATACAACTCCAATTACATCAATAAACTATTCCCTACAATTTATTGGAATAGTTTCAGTCAAATTTAATATATTTTATCAATATTCCTAATTGTGAGGAGCTGCTGAATGTTGTTTTGCTACTTTCTCTATTCATTTAACATGACTAAATATTCCTAAGTACAGAACTAATTTATTTATGTTTAACAAAAAAAGAACTAATTTATTAAGTCATCAAGAATTGAAAGCTTAAAAAGCACTGAAGAAATATCATTACCGCACTGCCGCCAACTTACCTATAATCATGACTTGTTACTTCTTATTTATTTTTTGACCAATGACATGTTACTTATTATATGTAGCAGTATATTATACAAAGAATTGATATCAGACAGGGGGCTCGAGCACTGGCAGTTCATTACGTGGCTTCGTCCCTGATTATCACCTCCATATATCAAACTGTTTCATATATATATATATATATATATATATATATAGGGGATGTATAAGGTGAGAGGAATGTTTATTATGAGAGATGAGAGGAGTAAATCTGGACCCTATAACACAAATGGGTGGTTGTGATTAGAAAGTGGGTAGTTATCACGTTGACTTTTTGTTTTAATCTCAACCATTCTTGATTTGATCCCACACATGATTGGTTCTCCTCTCACCCTCTCATCATAAAAGTCTCTCTCATAATATACGTCTATATATATATATATATATATATATATATATATATATATATATATATATATATATATATATATATATATATATATATATATATATATATATATATATATATCCCCAAAATCAAAATTCACAAGTCAACTCACCGATTTTTCTCTCTTAAGAATTTTTTCCACGATTTTGATTCCTCTATTTTATCAATTTGTAAAAGGTGGTCCCTCACCAATCTGGTCAAACATTTGGATGAGTTGGCACTCACTAATCCAATGTGGCGTTACACATATCATGCCATGGTGGAATAAAAATTAAATAACTTTTTGTAAGAGCAAATAAAATAATATTATTCAATTATTATTAACTTTAGCCATGCATCCAGATTAATTGCAAACAGAAGAGGAAAACTTCCTGTGATATTTTACTATCGTCTTCTTCTTTCTTCCAACAACAACGACGAGAACCAGAACCATCGCAGCCAACGTTTTAGAACAGGAACTTCAAATCGCGACTGAGAAGCAACGTTTCCATCTTTGTGGGTTAGGGTTCGTTGGGTAGTGAGAAATGAAATGAGATGTTAGCTGAAGCCTAATTCAACGTTACTGGTGTGCGAAAAGGTGATGTGCGAGTATACACAATCGCAACAAGTAATATAATGATAAGTAAAGATCGTCTCCACAGGAATTGATGTTAATTTTAAAGTTTAACTTACACAAACACTAGTGAAACAAGTAGCAAATATAAAGTCACAAGTAGCAATGAAAAGAGTGTTTGAATAGGACAGTAAAATAGTAGTTCAAGTATGAGAAAGATAAGTTGGACTGCTTGTTACTAAGTAAATCCCTAAAAGCAAAGCGTTATAACATCAGACGCTATAACGTTAAGCGCTGTAGCATATGATTGTGTGCCTTTCAGTCACTAACGTCAGGGTTTTGTTACAAGACTCCTATGTCTAGGTTCTAAATAAGTCCACCCCTGTATAATAAAGAACCCACAGTTTTTGCCTTATGAACTATTGCTTTCCTATGTTTAGGCGAAGCAAATGTTGCTTAAATGTCTTTAAACAACTTTTCATTCATATCAATCTTTGAGTTCGATTCATGGACCATGTCTGTACCCATGAATATACCCATTTTAGCTGATCAATTCTAAAATAAGTTTGAAAGTATTAGAATGCAAAGATTTTATAAATACAATACTAAAGGTTCATTACAAAGCTCAAAGCAATCCAACTACAAGTGTTTAGCTCATGATAAGCATCATCAACAAAATACAAGACAAATGACTCATATTACCGTAAACAAGAAGAGGGAAGACGACTGCAAAAGATACAAACCGTAAACTCCAACTCATCAATAGCTTGTTGACGCTATAACATGAGCTTCACAGCGCAAAGAAAATGGTAAACTATATCTAAAATGAAAAAAAAAAGCTTGAAAAGGTGTGTTAATGGAGGAGAAGGGTGTCAAGTTTCTTTTCCAAAAATCTCTCTAACTTCAGATGGGGGTGAAGTGTGTTGAAGAAGATATTTGTTTTATCCCCATAAAGTAGCTTTATCAAAAAGGTGATGGACACGTCTCACCAACCAACACTATTCTCCACTCACAAAGTGCCAAGTGTCCACGCTAACCAATGAGAGTGCGACTCGCATCGGTGTACACCGGTGAAGCGAGTGTACCATGACTTGATTTAAAGCAATTGGCGCCAAAAATTAACTATTGTCTTTGGTACTCAGCTGGCACGCCATCTAGCGTTATAATGCTTAACGCTGTAACACTAGCAAAAACATTAAAACATTCACAATGGCACCAAATGTGCCAGATAATCAACAAATCAATACCTAGCCCTTCTTTATCTTAAATGCACAGAATATAATAAATAAGATACAAATATTACTTGAGAACTTACTTTAATTTAACGAATAAAGGCATAAATAACTCATATAAATATGAGTTATCAGTTACCAATTCCAATATTTAATTTTTCAAATTATTATACTTAATAATTATTAAATAATATTATTTATTATGCTCTTAAAAAAAAGTTATTTTAACTTTTATTTGACCATGGCATGACACGTGGAACGCCACGTTGGATTAGTGAGTGCCAACTCACCCAAATGTTTGACCAGATTGGTGGGGGCACGATTTTACAAATTGATAAAATAGGGGGACCAAAATCGTGGAAAAAATTCTCGAGGGACCAAAATTGCGAGTTGGGTATAATAGGGGGACCAAAACTGCAATTAAGCGTAATTTTTATCCTTACTCCACTGTAGAGTTTTTGAGCATTCACCAAACTGCCTCTCCACCTGAAAATATCGGCAAATGAAATGACGGTGAAGCAAAGAAATGAAAACAAGTTACAATTCAGAAACAACCAGTAATTTTCCATTAAAATACTGAACTCAAATCTGCAAGTCTAGAAGACATATCAGCTTCTAACTCTGAAAGTTTTTTGCGCAGCTCTAAGAAACTGTTAATTTTAGTGGTCAACTCCCCGTTAAGCCAAGCATTGAATAATTGCAGTGGTTCGGTACTTTAAGTGCGAACTGGTTTGGTGCTTAAAGTCCGAACCTACTCAGAACAAATTTGGGGGTGTGCCTCAGAAATTAACATACTCGGTAGTTAGCCACCGAACTGGTTCGGTGCTAATCTACTGAACCCTCCTTATCCCCCCAAAAAAATATTAAAACGCACGCGTTTCATTAAGGGTAATTTGGTCATTTAACGCATCTGGGTAGTGTGCAGTGAGTAGCGTGAGGTGTGTAAGAAGCATGAGCCTTTTTTAATTGAAAAAAAGGCCCTTTGACAACTAGTTTGCCCGCCTCCATGTATAATTTATAATGTGAATCTGAAGTAGAAAGCCCATATTATACAAAAATCCAAAATGTTATACACCCTTATATGCCTATCATGAAGTCGAACCTGAGGTGTCTCTGATTTAGCTGTTGACGTGTCCTTCGAGATTTAGCCTAGCGCGATAGACTAATATGGGTGGAGTACCTACACACACTCTGACGCTCAAGTCAGTATGGTAAAGTTTGGTGTGAGGTATGGATTGTGAGAACGTACCTCGGCTAAAGATTAGTGGGGTATTTATATGAATCACCTGTGCGTTTATGCAAGTCTGCACTGTTATATACAAGCGGTCATAGCCATTGATGCTCGTGTCTCACGGATCATGATCTGTGTCACAGCCATCAAGCCTACCGATCCGTGTAGGATATCGCCTTTCGAGTGGATCTCATTCGTTCAACCATCACGGTTTGTGTAATGTCGCACCTGGTTGCCGAGTTGCCATCGTTATGTCGGACGACATTCAAACTCGGTCCGGAACAGTTGCCCTCAAGTCGAGGGCGAGTTCGAAGGGCTAGATCTTGGCTTGACTATTGGGTCCGTACTACAATGCCCCCGGCTTGCATCTGGCGTGACCAGGCGTGTGGGAAATGGATCACCTCACTGTGGTTTCTTATCGTCAAGTTGCATTGTGCTCTAACAAATAACGTGGTTCGGATGGTTTCCAGGTCGTATCGTGTCGTGGCTTTAAGTCTTCCCAAAGGTTGGACTTCAAGATGTCGGAAAATCACTTTCGAGTTCGACCAGATTTAGCTTGTCCCAGGGAGGGTGCGACCAAGGGGTCGTAGTTTCAGAGATTATCTCCCCCAGACCTCATTCAATCTAGCTTATGGGTCGCGTTACGACCTCGGTCTAGCTCCAATTGGAGAGGGTGTGGCCCAAGCTCAGGCTACGACTTCACAGTTGGAGACTATTTCCCCTTTGCCGCGATCCAACCAGCTTACGGGTCGCCGCTCAGATCTAGCTCATTTGGAGGAGGATCTATCTTTCAGTGGTACAATCCTCAACATGGACGTCGGGGTGTATTCATTAGTGTGTCGTAATAACCATAAAAGGGCCGGTGGAAGTCTGGTAGTTTTATAAAATCCTGAGTTGTTTCACATGTTTTAACTGAAATACATTATTAGTTCGCTGTGTCACACATTCTTGGAACTAGCTTCCTTTCCATTATTTCGAGCTTGTATGCTCTGTTGTCTGTCTTCATGATAACCCGGTAAGGGCCTTCCTAAATCTCTGCAAGTTTCCCTTGGGAGACACTTTTCTGGCTGACGTCCGCACGGAGTAGGATGAGGTGTCCGATCTCAAAATTTCTGAGAACAACATGTTGGTTGAAGCGCGATTCCATCCTCTGCTTGATTATGGCTTCGCTTTTAGTTGCTTTGTCTCGTACTTATTCTACGAGGACAAGTTCTTCGCGGATGCCTTGCTGATTATCTTCGGGAGTCTTCGGGTGCATGGTCCTCGAAGTCAGCTCCCCAATTTCAACTGGGATAACCGCTTTGGTCCCGTAGGTGAGCCTGAACAGTGTCTCGCCTGTGGAGGAATGCAGGGTCGTTTGGTATTCCCAAAAGATGTGTAGTAGCTCTTCCACCCAGTTACCTTTTGCTTTCTCCAACCATCTTTTTAGTCCTCGGAGTATGACTCGATTGGCAGCTTTAACTTGGCTATTGTTTTGAGGGTGTTCCACTGAGGTGAACTTGTGTTTGATTCCCAAGCCGCTCATCATTTTACAAAAGTTCTTGTCGATGAATTGCGTGCCATTGTCTGTAACTACTACGACTGGTATCCCGAATCGAACCAAGATATTCCTCTTGAAGAACTTCGTGCAGTTGCTGGCTGTGAGTTTGGCGAGAGGTTCAGCTTCGATCCATTTGATGAATTAGTCTACCGCGACTACTAGGTATTTGACCTGCGTGGGTGCGGTTGGAAAACGGTCAATGAGGTCGATTCCCCACCAAGAGAATGGGCAGGGGGCTGCCAGCGAAGTCAATTATATATGCGGAGAAGGAGATATGTGGACGTCAGTGTGTTTCTGACAGTTTTCACATTTCTTTTCATGATTATCGGCATTTTCGTGTAGAGTAGGCCAGTAATAGCCAGCGCGCAACACCTTTCTGGCTAAGAGGCTCGCGCCCCCGAGGTGTTGTCCCCCTATCTGGCTAAGGCTCTTTGTATTTATCATAGGAAGTTGTAGCTACCGCCTTACCCCATAAATGATTAGGCATTTTCTTGTCTTTTAGCATGCTTATAACCATATTCATAATAGTTCTATTTTTCCTCTCTGTTGTGCCATTGTGGTGAGGTGTATAAAGGGAAATTATCTTATGCACTATGCCCTCTAATTTGCATAAATCTGCAAATACAACTAAGGTGTACTCACCTCCATTATCAGTTTTGAGAGTCTTTATAGAATTCTGACTTTCCTTCTCAGCTAGCAGCTTAAATTCCTTAAACACCTCAAATGCCTAACTCTTCTTTTTCAACAAGTAAATCAACAATTTCCTTGTTAAGTCATCAATAAAAGAGATAAAGTAACAGTTACCTCCCATTGATGTCTCTTGAAAAGGTCTACACAAATCTGAATGGATTAGCTCTAGTGGGAATATTGGTCTTGTATGACTTCCTGTATTACTTTCCCTCACAACACCATTCACACAGCACTTGAGGCACCTTAATTTCTAGCAATCCCCTCACCATTTCCTTTGATTGCATCTGGTTTAGACTCCTAAAATTTAGGTGTCCATATCTCTTGTGCCAAGGCCAATTCACCTCCTCAATAGTGAATTTGAGACACTGTTGTTCAAGAACATTTGTTCCAACATTGAAGGTCCTGTTGTTTGACAAGGTAGCCTTCAAGATCAGATTCTTCTTGCATTCAAACATAATTTATCCTCCATGTTCATAGGGTATCCCTTCTCATGCAATTTCCCCAGACTAAAAAAGTTGTTTTTCACTTCTCGTACATACAAGACATCCTTTATATTATTTTCTTCCAATCTCTCCTTTGAAACAGAACCCTTCCCACACCTTCACAAACCAAATCTTATATATGGTTAGTCATGTCATGTGAACAATCTATATCTAAATACCATAATTCACCATTGGCACTGTTTTCTTCTGTGGTAGCCATTAAAATAACAGCATCAGAATCTATATTTTCTTCTTCATGTGCATACTGAGCCTCATCACCTTTATCTTGAGATCCTTTGTTTCATTTGACCATTCACTACTTCACTACAATTACACAATCGATTTGTTAGGGTTACTAACCTTGCGAAATACTTCGCAATCGTCTCAGAATTCTCCATTTGAAGAAATTCGTATTGACGTCACAACGATTGAAGCCTCACTTTCTTCAATTTTCCATCGCCTCCATATGTCTTCTCCAAAATGCTCCACACTTGCTTCGTCATCTTCGCAAAGACGATATTCTCAAATATTTATGAATCCACGCACTAATAGATCAAAAACAATACTTTTAATTCCTTCTTTCTCAAATCGCGATTCGCATTTTGTTGTGCCTCCGTCGCAGGTCCAACGAGTTCAGGTACACTGTCACACACCACATCCACCATCTTGATAGCGAAAGATTAAGATCATCTGCACCACCCAGCGTTAGTAATTCTTTCTATCGAAGAACGGTAATCGCGCCGAAAAATTGCCATTGTTGTTGCTCGAGGACGCCAAAGCCACACCAGAACCTATGCTCTGTAATACCAAATCTGTTGGAATATTCTATTTACCAAACACTTTAAATTCAATCAATTAGCTTATCAGCTATCATCACATCCTCTATAAGCTAATTTATCCGTTATTTACTATTTTTTACCAAACAAAGTCATAGTCAGTTGATTGATGACCATTCAATTATTAAAACTAAAAAAACACATTGCTCTGACTAGCTGACTCGTCCATTTATGATCCGACATTTTGATGGGCTAGACCGGCTAACAAGCCCAATCCACCTGCTCATTTTGCCACTGCTACTAATTTGGTGACTCAATGAATATGTGGAGCAGTGTTATCAAAACTGAACTAGTCGTCGACTCGGTTAGAGCACTAGGTCATTAGGTTAATAGTCGGACCGAAGAGTCACTTATTGAATGGCTTGACCCTCTATTAAAAAAATTATACTTCAAAATATATAAAACAAATACCACAAACTTATTTTTAATATTGTTATCCATTACTTGTGCATCAAAGTCATAAAAAAGCTAGCATATTTTAATTTTTACCATAAAAAATAGAAAGATGTCTAACAAAATAAAAAACAGAATATATTTTATATTTGTAAGAATTGTTTCAACAACCATTGGTGGTGCGGAGCGCTCCACCACTGTAAAGTAAGGATAGACAAGTAATCGAGACCCACTCAAAACCCTATAATCCGAAGGTGAAAGGAAGCTTCACATGTGGATGGAAGTGGGTCATCAAGTTGTCGATTTTGTGAAGCAGTTTCGTATGGGTGGGGTAGACGAAATCGATTCTCTGTAAGAATTTTGTCAATAGAGACCGATCGACATCATAGTGTCTCTCCTGCTTGTTAGCGCCAAAAATGATAGTTGTGTGTGTGAAGTGTCTCAACTTTTTTTGATTTTGAAATTTGATATCCATAAAAAGGCCGCAAGCCTGCAACCTAAAATGGCAGGCACATCATGCCTCTAGCATGGGGGATTCGGGGTGTCTATCGTGGAGGTGGGAACCGCAGACTGACTTTGTATATTATGGTCTATTTGATCGAGTCGTCCAAAATCTGCCACACAACAACCTCACGCTAACCCCAAATGCACAAATGCTACCCATACGTTCTGATTTTAAGGCTCTATTTGGTAAAAAGTAGCGGATAGCAGATAAACTAGCGAATAGCAGATAAGCTAGCTTATAACGGATGAGGTAGCGGATAACTGATGAGGTAGCGAATTGAATTTAAAGTGTTTGGTAAAATTAGCGGTTGAAGTAACTTATAAAAATAAAATTACGTAATAGACATTTGTAATTAATACTTACAAATGAGAGACAAATTCATTTAATGGAGGATAAATAAGGAATTTAATTAAAGTAATGAGGGTAAAGTTATGAGAAAAAATGAAACGCTAAACGCTACTTGAAGTAGCGTTTCAAAAAATGCTATAAGCTAGTGGAAAAACGCTAAAAGCTAGTTGCGCAGACACTTACAACTAGCAGATCCGGTATATGCTATCCGCTATAAGCTAGCTAGCGGATGAGTATTGTCAAACAGAGTCTAGGGCTCTGTTTGGCAAAAAGTAGCGAATAAAGCTAGCAGATAGCAGATAAGCTAGCTTATAGTGGATGACGTAGCTGATAGTGGATGAGGTAGCGGATTGAATTAAAAGTGTTTGGTAAAACTAACGGTTGAAGTAGCTTATAAATATAAATTTACGTAAATAGATATAGGTAACTAATGCTTAAAAAGGAGAGAGAAATTCATTTAATGGTAGATGAATGAGTAATTTAATTAAAGTAGTAAGCGTAAAATTGATAGAAAAAAATGAAACGCTATAAGCTCAAACGCTACTTCAAGTAGCATTTCAAAAAACGCTATAAGCTACTGGAAAAATGCTAAAAGCTGGTATTGCCAAACATCTACAACTAGCGGATCCGCTATAAGCTAGCGGATCGGCTTTGCCAAACAGAGCCTTGGCAAGTCTAATCCGCTAGCTTATAGCGGATTTGACTAGCAGATAGCGGATGAAAAAAATTAGACCTGTTTGGCAAGCAGTACCAGGTAGCGTTTCAGAGATAGTTTATAGCGTTTTTTGAAACGCTACTTCAAGTAGCGTTTGAACTTATAGCTTATAGTGTCTCATCTTTTTAATCTTTTCTACCCTCATTATTTTTATAATATTCCATTTTTGTCCTCAATAAAATAAAATAAATATGTTTATACCTGATCAGTCCTATTTGTACGCCCGTTTTTTTATAAGCTTATATTTGTATGTCCTCTTTTATTTTGGACAATATATTTGTAAGTTATTATTAGTTTTTTTTATCAACACGTTATTTCTTTTTATCAGTGATCAGTACGTTACTTTTTTTTTTTGACAATAAATCAGTATGTTATATTAGTTGTTGGTTTGTACCTTAATTTATTCTTCTCCTTTCTATTTTTTTATTGACATCATTTTCTTTCTAGTTGCAGTTTTTTCTCTCTTATTTTTTCTTTCTATAAATTAATTATACTATTAAAATATATAATTAGTTAATAATAAATAAATAAATTTAATTATCAAGTATTTAAATAAATAAATTAGTTTAATTATCAAGTAAGTAAATGAATAAATAAATTAACAATTATTTAACATATCCTTTTACGTCATTTTATATTTATCAGCTAGTTCAACCGTTAATTTTACCAAACACTTTATTCGTCATCAGCTAGCTTATCCGCTATCAGCTATCCGCTATAAGCTATCCGCTATCAGCTAGCTTATTCGCTATTCGCTAGCTTATCCGCTATCTGTTATCCGCTAGTTTTTACCAAACAGAGCCTAGGTGTTTGACATCACTAGCATCCGCTATCTGCTATCCGCTATAGTGTTTTGTCACTAGCTTATGGTGTTTTGTCACTAGCTTATAGTGTTTTTTGAAACGCTACTTGAAGTAGCGTTTGAGCTTATAGCTTATGGCTTTGTTTGGCGCGTCCCATTCGCTAGTGGATAGCGGATGAAAGTAGCGGATAAAACTAGCGGGTGAAGAGTACACGTGTTTGGTAAGCACTAGCGTTTAGCGTTTTTCGGGTAGCGTTTAGCGTTTTTTCAAACGCTACTTCAAGTTGTAAAAAAATAGCTAGAAAAATAGGCCTTTGAGCAGAATTCAGGTGCTTCTATTTAGCTCCATCCAATTGCTACTTGGCTTCGTTATTCCTTCTATTTTCCCTTTCAACTGATGTACCCGAATTTCAAGTCTCATATACATACCCTAAAAATCTTGTGAATAAATCAACAGGTTATGCTTAGTAAGGGAATTGTTAATATACCCTTAAGTAATAGATAGTACACAAAATTGAAAGAAAATGTTTGGGAGTTCTATTATAAATGAGATCGGATGTGCACACCCAAATTGAAATAACTAAAGAAATCTCAGCAGGTGGCATTTAAGACAATCTCAACCATACCCAATTATTTTGGAAGACCAATGCTCTTGCCTCCTATTGCATTACTCCACGCCCAGTTTGCCACCTTCAGGCTCCAGCATCTTAAATCTCCTCCATCACAACCGTTCCATGCCTCTGAAAGTTTGTTTAGCTTGTCTAATTTCCAATTCTAGGAACATGAGGAAGGAAAATCAATTGACCTTACCACATGAATCTTGGCATTTGCCTTCAAACCCTGCAACAGAAACCCATCTGTTCAAAAAGTTAGCAAGTGATTCTTGAAGCTCAAGTAAGGAAGGGGAATATTCCAAAATTATGAACCTAGTACTCCGCCCATAATTGTCTTCTCCATATCAAAAAGCAGGTAGTTCTCAGTCTACAGATGAATTGATGGCGAAAATCTGTATACCCCGTTCAAGTGAACAATTAGAAGAAACAAACAACTCAAGCCAAAAGGATGCCACAAAAAATTATTGTAAATGACCAAAATAGCTAAAAGTCTAAACTAATGTTTATAAACTCATGAAACTGAGGCTTAAAACCAATAAGTAATAGTAAATTAGTAGTAAACAAATAGATAGAAATGATAAAAATCTTTCTGCATTAGATGAGAATGACTACATACGACACATAAGCGTATCAAAACACGTCATCAAATTCCACCGAAATTCAAAAGGCTAAGGCCAATTACAGCAAGACATCACTCAATAGTGTAAACTCGTACTATAGAATGGTCTAAAAAGAGATAATGGTGGAAGGGAAAAACTTTTGACAACAAATTAAAATTGTAATCAGTGGCAGAACAAAAAGCTTGGCCAATTAATGTGGTCATTGCTTCAAACACCAATACTCCATAGTCCATACACATAGGGATATTGCAAAGTGAAATGTGGACAAAATAGCAAGTTTTTTTTTTTTAATTTGAAAGCACATACATGTGAGCATGAAGTCCATGCACCAGAACACCTAACTCTATCAAGTTGAGAAGTGAAAATGTTCCCTACTTTCTAGTATTTGTAAGGCTATTGTTTCTGAAAAAAGTGATGTCCTTCAACATCATCACGTCCAATCACCTTAAGTACTTCGAAGTTCGATCTATTTATGTAAAAACTGAGTTAATGTTGTTAGGAAGCTACGAACATCACCATCATCATCATCATCATCATCATCATCATGTCCTATCAATCCAAAATCAAAACATAACAAAGTTGTTTATGCAACTACTTTTTCACAGAAAGTTATGTTATTATGAGATCCAATATGATATTCCCCCTTTTGATGAATATCATTGTCGCCTCATAACCATTAAATAACATGTAATCGATTTATGAATGATGATTTCTTGAATTTAAAGTACCAATGTGTCTAATGAAGCAATAAGTTACCGCTAAAATCACGGTGATCGAGTTGTAATTGATGGGCACAATGCATTAGTATCTACATAATGTTGAAGTCGCTTTGTTCTTTGTATACACCGCTGTGAGTTAATAGTCGATGATCCGTAAAGAAGAGATAAATGATATAAGAAATCTCGTATCCAGTAAGATTACAACAAATATATGTGTAAGAAATATTTTCCCCGCTATTCTCATTGATGTGTATCAATATATATACAAAGATATGGTCAAATATACACTAATGACTAATAATGACTATTAATGCTATACTAATTATTTACAAGTGAGAATATTACGGAGAATATTCTAGAGAATAATGTTGTTGTCTAACACACCCCGCAAATCGAAGCGGGTGGTTGCCGA
This sequence comes from Oxytropis ochrocephala, assembly GCA_020916435.1. NCBI lineage: Eukaryota > Viridiplantae > Streptophyta > Magnoliopsida > Fabales > Fabaceae > Oxytropis > Oxytropis ochrocephala. The sequence continues at coordinate 44,096,905 of CM037088.1, read as the reverse complement.
CGTTGAGATCGTCTCTAAAATCTTCAAAGAGTATGCGCGGAAGTCCTTTGGTGAAGATGTCGGCGATTTGAGTGCGGGATGGGACATGAAGAACTCGAACTTGTCCACGAGCCACTTTTTCGCGAACGAAATGAATGTCCATCTCAATGTGTTTAGTGGCGATGTTGAGCAGTGGTTGCTCGAGAGATAGATGATTGCCGACATTATCACAATAGACTAAGGTGGCTTTATGGATCGGGTGGTGTAGTTCGAAAAATAGATTCCGGAGCCAGCAAGATTCAGACACCACATTAGCTACTCCTCTATATTCTGCTTCAGCACTTGATCGAGACAAAGTTGGTTGACGCTTAGAGGACCAGGAGATCAGATTGTCTCCAAAGAAAACACAATAGCCAGAGGTGGAGCGTCGGGTATGCGGGCAAACCACCCGGTCAAGATCCGTGTAGGAAATAAGACTTGAGGTGGAAGATTTTTCAAGATGTAAGCCATGGTCAAGTGTCCCTTGAATATAGCGAACTATTCTTTTAAGAGCATGCATGTGTGCTTCTTTTGGATCATGCATATGTAGACAAACCTGTTGCACAGCATAGGATATATCCGGTCTCGTGAAGGTGAGATATTGTAAAGCGCCTGCCAAACTTCGATAAAGAGTGGGGTCGGAGTACGGAGGACCCGAAGATGAACTGAGTTTGGCCTTAGTGTCTACCGGTGTTGTGGATGGATTACAAGAGCTCATGCCGGCCCGCTCGATAATTTCTTCGGCATATTTGTGTTGAGAAAGAAATAACCCACCTGTGTGGCGTGTAACTGCAATGCCCAGAAAATAGCTCAAAGGACCCAAATCTTTCATAGCAAATTCAGATGCAAGGAGTGACATAAAAGAATTACGAAGAGCAGTAGAGGATGTTGTAAGGATTATGTCATCAACATAAAGTAGAATGTATGCAGTGTCACCTCCTTTGTGATAGATGAACAATGAGTGATCAGATTTGCTATGGGAGAATCCGATAGTTGAAACATAATCAGCAAATCGTTGGTACCAAGCACGAGGGGCTTGTTTGAGTCCATAGAGTGATTTTTTCAATAAGCACACGTAATCTGGATGATCATGGTCGCGAAAACCCATCGGTTGATGCATGTATACAGTTTCTTGGAGCTTACCGTGCAAGAATGCATTTTTAACATCTAACTGATGAATGGACCAAGATTTTGATAGAGCAATGCTAAGAACCGTTCGGATAGTTGTCGGTTTCACCACTGGGCTAAATGTTTCATCACAATCCACACCAACCTGTTGAGACCTGCCATCACAAACAAGACGGGCTTTGTGCCTCTCAAAAGAACCGTCAGATTTCTTTTTATGACGAAAAACCCACATGGAACGAATAATATTAGTATCAGAGGGACGGGGAACCAACTCCCACGTCTTATTTTTAATAAGAGCATCAAATTCGTCTAGCATGGCCATTTTCCAATTTGGGTCGGACAAAGCAACTTTTGGGTTATGAGGAAGGGGTGATGGTGTAATGGCTGCCGTCAAATTGAACTGACGTTTGGGTTTGTGAATTCCATGCATACTGCGTGTTGCGATGGTCCGAGGTGGGGGAAGATTTGTTTGGTTAGGTGGTATTTGAGGCGTTGTTTGTGCGGCTGGCGGTGGTGTGGGAAGCCGTGGGGATGTGGGTGAGTTTGGTTCATGGGTTGGTGGCGTTTGTGGTGAGGTAATTGGCGCTGGTTGTGTTTGAGTTGGTGAGTTTTGGTGAGTATATAAATGGTGATGCCATAAGGGATGTAGACCTTCATTTAAAAAATTATAGGTGTGAGATGGGGTAGGATGTAGATTAGCAAATGGAAATTTGGATTCATCAAAAATGACATGTCTACAAATGATGATTTTTCCATTTGACAAATCATAACATTTATATCCTCTATGATTAGTAGGGTAGCCCAAGAAAACACAAGGGTGGAACGAGGTTGTAGTTTGTGTATTGTAGTGGAGGGGAAAGGGGATAACACAAACACCCAAAGACTCGTAAATGTGTGTAGGATGGGTCTTTATGATAGAGGATTTGAGTGGGGAATAATTTGACATTAGTTTGGTTGGGAGGATGTTTAGGAGGTAAGTTGCCATGTGTGAAGAGCATGATGCCAAAATGACTGTGGCATGGATGAGTGGGCAAGGAGAGTTCGAATCAAGTTGTTGATGGCTCTTATTTTGCGTTCGGCTTTGCCATTTTGGGGAGAGGTGTATGGGCAAGAAAAGCGAAATGCCATACCATGATTGTGACAAAATTTTGTAAAAGCCTCATTATCGAACTCTTTTCCATTGTCACATTGAAAACATTTGATATTCATTTGAAATTGAGTTTGAATGAAAGCACTAAAGGACAAGAAAATGGAGTAAACTTGTGATTTTCTGCCAATAGGAAAAGTCCATAAGAAATTAGTGTAATCATCCAAGAAAAGAATATATTACTTATGACCGGCGGAACTTAAAATGGGAGATGTCCACAAATCACTATGTATTATATCAAAAGGTCTAGTGGTGGAAGAATTTGAGTCATAAAATGGCAACTTAACATGTTTCCCAAAAACACAGGATTGACAAAATGTAAGAACACGAAGAGTGTTTACTGATCAATAAATTTATTATTTGTAAGGGAGCGTAAAACAGGTGCTCCCGGGTGTCCCAAACGGTTATGCCATAAAATAGGAGAAAGAGCTGCAAAAGTGGATGGAGTGGTGGTTGATGGAGTGTTGGTAATTGGATAGAGGTCCCCGGTGCTATCACATCTCATTAGTGGCATCCCCGTCTGTAAATCCTTCACAGAAAAGCCAAAAGGGTCAAACTCAACAGACACCCAGTTATCAGTTGTGAAACGACGAACAGAGATTAAGTTTTTAATAAGTTTAGGGGCATGCAAGACATTCTTTAAAACGAAAGGTGGGTGAGGTGGTTTTAAAGTTGTTTGTCCATACCCATGAATTGGAATTTCATGACCACTGCCAACAGTAATATTTTTATTGCTCAAATTAGAATAAGACGAGAGTACCTCGGGATGCCGACATAGTTGATGTTGCACCGGTGTCCATGTTCCAAGTTTCATCAGGAACATTCAGAGATAAACTTTGCATTGCCGCATCAATGTCGGTGGGGGCATGTTGTGAAGGCGGCCCATAAGCGTTGAAGGCTTGTTGGGACGATTGCAAGTATTCTGGTTGGACGTGCGGGAGGAGGCCGAGCCCGGGATGATGTGGGGTAAGGGCAAGGTGGAGTGGCCCATGGTTGTTGACCCCAAGGTCCCCAAGGTGGGTAAGGCATCCATTGGGATGAGTATTGTTGCCATTAGCGCCGCCGTTGAGGTCCGCCATGTTGGTGACCATTGTTGTTGTTATTTCGCCTCTTCCTCTATTTCCACCCGTGGCGCCCTCGTCCATGGTGTTGGCGCGTGCGGGCCACTTGTTGCCACGCCGGAGGAACTTGAGAGTTGTGACCGCGACTGCGCAGAGAGGTGCATCATCGGTGGTATGGTTGGTTGCTAGAAGAAGCGATGCAGCGTGATGTTGGCGCGAGGCGGCTTGCTTTGCTTTGCGAAGTTTCTTCAAGGATTAACCTTGATCGTGCCTCATAGAAGGGGGTAAAGGATCACTCGCTGAATGAAAGTAGCGACACCGCCATAGTTCTCATTTAAACCCGCAATGAGTTGAAGAACTAGCGCCGATTTGAGACCGGGGCACCAACATTGGAAAGGCGATCGAAAGCATCTTGAGTTCTTGGCAAGAGGGCGAGATGTTTGGGTAGTCATCCATATGGACGTGGGTGAATTGGTTTTCGTGCAGAGCACGTGAGTTTTGTTGTCTGAAAAATGCTTTGTAGTCGCTCCCATGCTTGTTGTGCGGTCGAATCAAAGTTGCAGAATGGTGTGCAAAAGATCGTTGGATATGGTGCCAGTAAATCCATTGAAGGACAATGGCGCCCAAGCGAGCAAGAAGTTTTGGATCGACTTACCATCGGTTTTGGCTTTTTCGGTGTCGAGGATTTGGAGGTGGGTGGGATGATATGGTCGATCACTTGGTAGGCTCGGCAATGGATTTTGAACAACTCGCCCGGGAAGAGTAATGACTCTTTTCCATCTCTAAAGTGATAGGGATGAAATTCTTGATGTTGTTGATGCAAGCAGCGTGGTGAAATTTGGTTTGGTCACCATTGAGGTGAGAGAGAGGAGATCGGGGGGGTAGGAGAAAGGAGGAAGAGGCGGCTACTGTCCGAGAGAGAGGCGGGTAGGGTTTCTCAGGATCAGAGACCGACTACTGATACCATGTAATAAATATTTTCCCTGCTATTCTCATTGATGTGTATCAATATATATACAGCATATGGTCAAATATACACTAATGACTAATAATGACTATTAATGCTATACTAATTATTTACAGTGAGAATATTACGGAGAATATTCTAGAGAATAATGTTGTTGTCTAACAATATGAAACAAAACATTGTATCTTATTCAAAAGAAACTGAAAATTAGAGAATTTTTTACATAGTTGTATACCGTGGAATGCAAAGGATTTCATGAAAAAAGTCTAATGCGACACATTTGGCACGCATGTTTTCGATGGGTAGAAGGTGAATAAAGGGAGCACGAGGAGTGAATTGTGACGCATATGTGCATCAAACTGAATGCATTTTATGAGAATGGTGGTCAAAGAGAGAAATTCTTTTAAGATTATGATTTCTAGAAACTTCTTGAACTCCACTGAGATCATTAAGGGAACTGATTGCAGACAAATGCAGGTTATTTGTCGCATAGTCAAATGAAGTTACTGATTCAAAAGAAAAAGTTAAAACGTACTAATCATGCTCGATAGAACTTTAATTTGTGCAAATCCTAAAACGTACATTCTTTATTGTGTTGTCCATACCCAAAATGTGATACTGCGGAATTTAGAGAACAGAATAATCTTCGCCACTATTGTTGTCACTAAATAAAAAGAAGTAGTTAATTAATATTAGTGTGATAAAGAAAATGGAAAGTAATAAAACCCAAAGTCTAAAAAAAATCAGTGGACACGCTAGCTAGCTCACTTTGTTTTAATTCTATCCAGTGAATTCAGCCAGCCTCACAACATTGTAATTAGTGGAGTGTAGTTCCATCTTTAGTTTCCAATACTAAAAAGCTAGGTAGGTAAATAAAATTATCAAACAACCAGAAAGTTCTTCTAACTGTTTAGCAAAACCAACAAAAGTCATAATTACACTAAAACCAAAAGAATGAAATCTATGGAAATGGGGTGAAGAAGAACATAGGTGAGGGGAAAAAATCAAAAAGAAATGAAAGGAAAAGAGAAAACTGACACAAATTCGGGCACCACCCTAGGCGCCGAGCCCAGGCACCACCCCGTCACAAAGATTTGTGACAACCCAGCCTCTTAACGTCCTTCATTGTGCACACACCACCACTGTGATCATTCGCAACTTCCTCTATTCTTCTCCCACCATGGTCGTTTCTTTTTCTCTCTCTAATAATCCCTCGCAACCAATCTCACCTTTCCGGTTGCTCTCCACTTCCCTCTCTCCATTTCTCTCTTTGACCGCTAACTACTCCACTCTGATCTTATTCATTCTCTCTCTCTCTCTCTAGCAACTCCCTCTTTCTGTCTCTGGCAACACGTAGCCTAGCCAACACAAGATTTTAATATTTCGCCAACACGTGGATGACAGCTACAAATAATAAATAAAAGAGTAAAAGTAGTAGAAAACTAACTAAAAAACCCGGAACAATGACATATGTCTAACCAGCAAAACACCTCAAAGAAAAAACGTAATTTTTTGGCAAAGTTGATGAAAAAAAAACGGCAAGTTTCCGCCAAAGTGACAAGTCGATTAGATTTCTGTAGATATTATTGACCTTTTATTTGTATATATCTCAATCTTATCACTTGTTTGTTGTATTTGTACCTCTTATTGCCTTTGCTTTATATTTGGTCAAAACTTTTTGTTTGTTTGTTAAAAAATTTATTTTCTAAATATCTTAATTATTTGAATTTATAACAAAATAATTTATAAATATTTTATATTGATTAAATAAATCTAACCATTATTTAAACATGTCCTTTTATGTCATTTTACATTCATCAGCTAGTTGAACCGCTAGTTTTACCAAACACATCATTCGTTATCCGCTACCAGCTATCCGCTATAAGCTATCCGCTATCAGTTAGCTCATCCGCTATCTGTTACAAGCTCATCCGCTATCCGCTAGTTAATACGGTATCCACTACTTTTTGGCTCTGTTTGGCAAAAAGTAGTGGATAGCGGATCAACTAGCGGATAACGAATGAGCTTATAGCGGATAGCGGATAAGCTAGCTGATAGCGGATAGCGAATAATGTATTTGGTAAAACTAGCGGTTCAACTAACTGATAAATGTAAAATGACATAAAAGGACATGTTTAATGAATGATTAGATTTATTTAATAAATATGAAATATGTTAAATATGTATAAATTATTAATTTATATTTTTTTTGACAAAATTAATTTATATTTATATTTTAATAATTTGATTTATATATTAATTTCAAAGTTTAATTTAAAATACAACTAAAATAAATGCATAAATATTAAAGATAATCTTCATTACATTAACAAAATAAATATATATTTTTTTGACGCATCAAAATAAATATATTAACAAAATGAGATACAAACAATTAAAATAATCCTAACTCATAATTTCATTGGATGCTAATGAGATACAAACAAAACAAACAAAATAAGATAAACAAAATGAGATACAAACAAAATAAGATAAATATTATTGTAATAGCAATAGCAATTTCTAAAAGGAAAATGAGATTCTGAAACAAAAATAATCCTAACTCATAATTTCATTGGATGCTAATGACATTTTTCAGAAACAAACAAAAAGAATTGATCAAATATAAAGCAAAAGAAATAAAAGGTAAAGGTACAAAAAGTGATAATATATTGAGATGCAAACAAAAGGGGATGATTTAGTCAAATTCAATGCAAACAAAAGTGATAATATATTGAGATGCAAACAAAAAGTGATAATTTTATGGTGTTCCTAGATCGTATCGAATATAGATATTGTAAAATTCATGTGTGAAATGATTCTTCACGTTTTCCTTGCTAATCCAATCCCTTAAAAAAATGAACCGAATGATAATGACTTTCATCATTGATTAACGCGACACATGCGTGTGTCTAACTACAAAACCTAAAAACGCGACACTATTAAACTTGATTTCTAAAATAAACTAACATGTGACATATTTTTCCCATATTGCTATGCTACATAGATCGTATCGAATATAGATATTGTAAAATTCAATGGATCAGTGGAGTTAGAGTACAACACCACAAAATTTGTATTGGTCACTTGAATGTAATAAAATTATAAATACATCTTTAAGTATCTCTCTAATTAGTCACTTTGAATTTCAAATGTGTTTTTTGTTAGTCAGTTTCGTCTTCAAATATGTTTTTTGTTGATCAATTTAACCCTAAAATTACTAAAAGAAAATAACGTATTCGTAATTTTTAAACATTCAGAAACTATAATAACACCTTAAAATAACTATTTACCTAAGTTTGGAGTACTTTGTTAAGTCCGCCAACATAAAAAATATTTTAAGATTGTCAAAAAAATAAAGAAGTATTTTAAGTCGTCTCACGGGGTGTGAAAAATAAAATAAAAAACTGTAACTAACGAATATTGGAGTTAGTTAAATAAAGAAAGAGTTGAGAAACAGGGAAAGAGAGGCAAATGAGGAAGGAGGCTAGCATTAGCAACGGTGTGGTGGAGCCTGTGGCTTTCCCGGTGAGGTCTAAATTTACATTGACGTTTACTGAAGTGGCGGTGGCTTCCGCCGTGGTGTTGGGCTTTCTGTTGGGCCTTTACGGTGTTTACCTAACCATGCCTGATTCTGATTACAGCTTCCTCAAGCTCCCTCGATCCCTTCAAGATCTTCAACTCCTCCGGTAATGTTTATGGTCTCTTACTATTTTTCTTATTTTTTTTGTTATAATTATCCATCCTCTGACTATTGTATATATTATCTATTATGTGTTTTATATAGCTATTGAACCATAACATACTAATGACGATTTATTTTAAAAAATAATAAAATGACGATTTATATTAATTTTCAGATGATTTAGACATTTTGGGATAAATAATATGGGTATGTTTGGATAAACAACTTAATTAAGCGCTTATGACATAAACGCTTATCATATAAGTGCTTATGCATAAGCTGTTTATATAATAAAAGATGAAATAATGTTAAACTATTTTTCTATAAGTCATAAGTTGTTTTCATAAGTTATCCTTTGGAACTTATAGAAATTAGCTTAAAACAGCTTATGAACATGTCATAACCTGCTTTCATAAGCTCTGCAAAACAGTTTCGAAAGTGCTTATGCCAATAAATAAGCTCAAATAAGCCCATTCAAACGAGATATCATTTATTTAAAAGCTTGTGTACTAGATTTGTCAAAAAAAAATCTTATCTATTAGAATAAATGATACTCACTCCGTTTCATATTATATGTCGTTTTGGGTCATTTCACACATATTAAGAAAATTAGTTAATTTTGTATTAGAAAGAGGAATTGTGAGTTAATTTACCAAATTAGCCATTATTAATGACATTGGAGAGATAAATTAGTAGAATAATAAAGGGTATCACTAGAAAAGAAACATTAAAGTTTTTTGGGACTCTAAAAGTCATGTATTATGAGACAAAATTTTTTGACTAAAAAGTCATATAATATGAGACGGAGGGAGCATATCATTATGGTACTACTACCAACCAACATGATGTGTGGCACAAGCGGTACTAGATATTTGGTTCCTTAACCATTTGGTCCTAGGTCAAACCTTTAATGAATCTCCGATATCTCAAATGATTAGTCTGCACCGTCGCCGTGGAAAATACTTTAGTTTTAAAAAAAAATAATGGTACCAACAAATAGAATAAAAGTTTAATTTCATATAAAAAATAAAGATTTAATTGGATTTTTGGTCTCTAAAATTTTTCAATTTTGGGATTTTCTCCCTCTATTTTAGTTTTGGCAATTTTGGTCCTAAGTTTTCTCAAATGTGCAATGGTGGTCCCCATTTTTTTTAAATTGCCCGTAAAGTTCCAAAAAAATGTCAGTAGACCAATTTTGCTTAGAGTTGTCAAACTGGACCGTCAGCCCGACCTACTAGAACAAAATGCAAAAGCGAGCTAATAAGTCGAAACAATCCAATTGTTTACTAGACTGTGATTTTTGTAACACAATGCAATCCAAAACACTAGACCATCAAGTCGTGCGGCCTAGTCCAACTTGAAAGGGAACCACCAAAAAAAGTTCTTTTTTTTTTTGTCAACACAAAAAAAATGTTCTAAAAACATAAAAAGTGCACCCAACTTGGCCACGGCCAACTTGCCTGGGCCAAAATGGCACTTCTACTTTTGGTCCCCTGCTTTCCCAAAAATACAACATTTTTGGGGATCATAATTGGAAGAAAAAAAATGAATGATCTTGAGAGACCAAAAGTACGATTAAAAAGTATGAAATCAAAATCGCCAAACTGGAAATGTTGGAGGACAAAAATGCAATTAAACTTAAAATAAAACAGTGTAAATCATCAATAAGTTTTGTTTTGTATAAAATTTTGTTTGTAAAACTATTTTATATCATAAGAACTTATAATAGATACCAACATAAGTTAAGTTGATCCGAGTAAAAATTGGGTTCGAATATGGTACTATGGACTGTGGAAGATGATGGCAACATAAGAGATACCAACATAAGTCATGTCCAAACCATGTGAATAGAAAAAATGTGATTGAGAGGAAGAATCAAAAGTGACTAGCCAGCCAGATTTCCCAATAGAGATTAGTCAATTAAGTAAAGGAACAAAAGTGAACAAAGGCTAATCTATCTTACTTATTTATTTTTGTAGTGATCACCTTGAGAGCTATACAAGTGAGTACACAGCTCAAGTATTAGTAGGATACTGTGTGGTATATATTTTTATGCAGACTTTCATGATCCCTGGGACTGTCTTCATGTCATTGCTAGCTGGATCACTCTTTGGAGTCATCAGAGGTCTAGTTCTTGTTGTGTTAACTGCCACTGCTGGAGCTTCCTCATGTTATTTCCTATCAAATCTAATTGGAAGACCACTTGTTTTGTCTCTTTGGCCAGACAAGCTTAAATTCTTTCAAACACAGGTTAATTGACTTCAACAACTTCTTTCTTCCCTCATTATGTAATCTGCTTTATAAGAGATACCGTAGTTTTAGGTTCATTGAATAACTGATGTATCTGGTCTATTGAATGAACCTAATTTTAGGTAATATAATCCGATCCAATATACTGAAAATGAGCTACACTTTTAATCTCAGGTGGCTAGTAGAAAAAAGAGTTTGTTGAATTACATGCTTTTTCTGAGATTGACACCAGCTATGCCTCACACATTTATCAATGTTGCTTCTCCAATAGTGGATGTGCCTTATCATATTTTCTTGCTAGCTACTCTAATTGGACTCATACCTGCTGCTTATGTCACTGTCAGGGTATGTATGTGCCAATCATTATTATTATTATTTTGCAATTGAATTAAGCAAAGTCACTCCCTCAGTTGGTCAATTAAATAACAAAGTGTAATCTTACTTTTGAGCATTTTCTTGTTTTTTTGTCTCTCGAATTTCTTATGCAGGCTGGATTAGCTCTTGGGGAGCTGCAATCCATAGGGGATCTCTATGATTTCAACACAGTGGCTACAATGTTCCTCATAGGTGTTGTTTCAGTTGCACCTACATTAATGAGCAAGAACAAGTCATAGGATTTCAACTAACACCTGTTCAAGGCTGTACAGATATGCTTAAGCAATTGTGCAATGTGGCACTTTGCTACTGGATTTAATTGCCAACAAGTAATGCAGTTTAAGCAAGGCCGTCTAACATGGTGTGCATGCGGGCATGACCAAGCCTAATACCATTTTTTTAGGGCAAAAAAATAATTAGTATCTTCATTTGATAAAAGGATAATTAGCTTGAAGTTGTGTCGAACAATTTAAATAAAGTAGTTTGAATTTTTGATGATTTATTTGATAAAAGTATAATTATGGGCCCAATTTTTGGTGATTCATTTGAAAAAAGTAAAGTTACCGGAGAAATTTTAAGATTTGAACAAGGGTTCTAAATTGTTTGAGACGATCCTGAGTTTAAGAGACTGTGGGGATGGTATGGATTGATTTATTGGATTCAGTTCAAAGTGTAGTGAGAGAGAACTACAGTTTCCTGAGTTTAAAAGATATGTGTCTTTTTTGGTGAACAAGAGGACCTAAAGAGAATTCAAGTAATATAACACTCTTTTGAAGTCTTGGTCCCAGGCAAGGAGGAGACCCTTGCTCATGGCTGTCAATTCAGCAAACAAATTGTCTGGTGACCCAAATGATCGGAAAAACCCGAAAGCCAGTCTCCATTATTGTTTCTGATAACACCACCCATGAGGGCCGCCCCAAACAATTGGAGGCCCTATTCGAATCTTAAAAATTGGCCCCCTAAATACTTTTATCAAATAAATCACCAAAACTCAAACAATTTTATTTAAGTTTTATAAATAACATCTCAATACAACTTTAAATAACATCTCAAACTATTTTATTCGGTTGGTTTTCCGTTATCAGGATTGTTTATCTAATTTTGTTAGTTTGGTTTTAGGCTTTTGTCTAGCCTTTTGGCTGCACTGTTTTAGGGACTATGTTAGGAGCTCTCTATTATTGTTTAGGTTTGAGTTTTTTTGATGGCAGGGGTTTTGGTCTAGTTCCCCCCTTCTTTTCTCTGTTTTTTTCCTTTTTTTAATAATAAATTCGAGTCGTTTGCCTGTTTGCTAAAAAAAATACAACTTTAAACTTAGTATACTAATTTTCAAACGATGAATGAACAATGGTGGAGTAATGAGGTTTCATTGATTCTTTTAAGAATCGAACTCATGACCGACTTGGTGAAGGTATCGGGTTACTAGGTCAAGAGTCGAACTGAGGTGTCTGTAGTTGAATCACATGACCATTGACTCGGTCTCAATTAAAAAAATTCCAAATATTTAGGACCTATAAGTTTCTTTTTTTTTGACCACGACCTATAAGTTTCATACGCAAAACTTAATTTACTAAAATTAAACTCATCAAAAACTATTGCATTGAGCTTTATAAAAAAAATTATATTTAAATAATAGGTACAATGATTTCCTAAAAAAAACATTGGTAGGTTGTTTTTATATTTAACTAATAGGTAATATATACAGACATTTGCAATTGTTTAACCAAAGTATTTGTGGCGCATTGGTTTTTTGCGCCTCAATTCAAGCACGGAATGCTGGGTTCGATTCCCAACTTTTGGTTTTTGCTGAAATTCCAGACTTATTTTAAAACTTATGTAAAATATTAAAATGCCTCCACCGTGGATCGAACGTATGGGGACTTACGTAAAATAAGCCCAACCACCGTGCTAGCTCTAAAGTTGTTTACAAAATGTCAATTATTATATAACTATATTTATATATACAACTAATTTATTTTGGGGCCCTAAAAAATTTGGTTTTGGCTTGGGCCTTGTGCAATAACACGTGCCAAACAGCTTAAAGGGCGGCCCTGCCACCCATGCCCGACGTACCCAGGTTGCCAATGTTGCTGCCATTAACATTTAAGATAAAGCAATCTTCTCTAGTGGGGTGCCAAGAAATCCATCTTGTTGTTCTAGGAGTTTGCATAGCTGTTGAAGTCGTGTAAAGAGAAATGCTAGTTGGATATCTCCATTTGAGCTTGTAAAGAGGAAAGGCTTGATTAGCAATAACCATGGAGTTTCCTTCCCGCCATGTCCACCAAATACCAGCAATGAACAGTGTCGAAGATGAACTTGTAATACCCAGCAAGAGCCAACTATCTATTACAGACTAGATACATCAGTTATTGAATTAACCTAAAAAATGTTTTTTTTTGTTTATAAATAGGTCTAGAGTAGTATTGATGAGTGACTATCCATTTTATATCAATGAAAAAAAAACGACTATGTATTTTTTGAGTGCTTTTAGAGTGAGGAAGCGAATCAAATATCTCACCCATGAAACATTAAATATAACGATAGGATGTAGTATAAAAATTCATCAACAGTTGAGATTTAATACAGATTTATTCAATCTTAATCACTCACAACATTTTACACAATATAAATGCTAGCAACACTCTCTTTTACACACTCACTCTATGATTGGTTAAAACTCATGTGGTCCCTCTAAATTAATGAGCCCCATTTTCAAAGTGGTGGGATCCACATGAATTTTAGTCAATCATAGAATGAGTGTTGAAGAGAATGTGCAAGAGAGAGTGTTGCTAGCATTTATCTTTACACAATACTCTACAAACACCCCTACCTACCGACACCCATTTTTTAGGCCCATGCTTCGTACAACCCCCCTCTACTCACTAGACACCCCTTTTGGGGTGAAAAGACCAAAAGCCCTTGCTGAAAATTGGTTTTTATTTATTTTTAAACATTAAACACTGTTCGGCGCACACTTGATCGACCTAGGTCGAATCTCGCAGCACCGAACGGTGCTGATGTTGGTTTTTTTAAAGAGTGGTTAACCGAAACTACCTTCAACGATAAAATAACAATTTCACAACGATAAAATATAGATAGATAAGTGCCAACAGTCAGTATAGGTACAATCCGTGCAATAGAATAAGTTACGAATAACTAGAGTTAAATGCAAAGCAAAGGCAAATACAAAATATAACTACTGTGGCCTAGGCTGGGAGACATCCCTAGCATGGGAGACACAGCTGAAGCTCCTAATCCCCATCTTGAATGGCTTTGCAATTGCCTTCAACCTCTCCACAATCTTCCAGCCACGTGTCCCACGTGGAATCCCAGCACTTTCCAGCATGTGCTCCATCTCATCATACAGGCCAAGGGTCTCAGGCAAGGCCTATAAGGCAGTAAAAAAATACTTTAATCACAAAATAAAGTTAAAAATGCAAACAAAAACATTGAAACACTAAACTAAATCATCATACCTCTCTAAACTCTGCAACAAGCAAGGGGTAGTTGTCTGGTTTGAGGTATGGGTGGGATACACTCCTATACCGTGCAAAGTACTGGGATCGTGGTGGCATCCCAGAACTCTTGGCTCACCTTCAGGAATAAGGTGCATATTGAAGTCCATCCATGCAGCATCAGCTTGCTCCTTTGTGACTACTGCCCGTCCAGTGGGTCGGGTCCTGTGGGATGCCCTGTATCCACCCAAACTGTCTAACCACCCGATCGGCGTTATATGCCACCATAGCTGGACCATGACGCAGATGCCCTTTAAAATAGGTGATCCCCTCCATAGGTCTGTGATATGGGTTCACAAATGGCATCCATGTCACCTCCTCCGACCTGAGATGATCCAGAGCTGCCCTGAATTGAGCTAGTGACCCATCTGCCCTCTTGCACTCCCACCTCTTAGCCTGTGGCTCCTCTTCAGTGTACTCATCCCTCAACCACTTGGTACCAAATATCTGCCCCTAGAAATGTTCAAAAATCCAGGCCTGTGATAAATAAAAAACAAGTTAGGGATCGAACAACATATAATGAACATAAACCTATACCAACTGAAATCAAGTCAGTACCTGGAAGAGAGTGGAAAATCCAAAAATCTGACTTGTCTTAGGGGAGGAGGCTTCAGTCAACTGCTTGTATAGATGACCCAGTGCCATAGCTCCCCAACAATAGCTACTAGTCTGCTGTATATCTCTGACCATATAGAGTAATGCAACCTTCACCTTGTTGCCAGACTTGTCACAAAATAATGTCTTGCCCAGCAAGATGAATTGTAGCAACAGGCTGCATCTAGCCACCTCTCCACCGCAATGGCATCATTGTAGACCTTCTTCAACCAGGTAATCTTCACACTACATCCTCTTTCAGGTAGCTGAGCAAATGCATCATCATGTGAACACCCCAGGCACTGAACCAAACAATCATGTGCCTCGATCTTGCTAGGCTCTACCATGTCATAAAATTCCCCGGTGACGGGGATATGGAGGAGCCGTGAGACATCATCTAGGGTGATTGTCATCTCACCTACTGGAAGGTGGAAAGTGTTTGTCTCACCGTGTCATCGCTCCACAAAAGCAGTACCGAGGAAGTGGTTGACTGTAGCAAACCCCACATCATGAAGGGGCAATAGGTTTGTCTGATGATTATGAAGTTTCTGCTTACCCCCATCAGTAGGACGCTCCTACATTTTTCATCATAAAACAAACATACTCAGTAATTGTAAATGCAACTTAATATTAGAATCATAAATTGTTAAGTAATTGCAAACTTACCCGGCCCTCCCATGTGTTCCTAGCAATATGGGAACCATAAGTATATAGGACCCTACGATTATCTGGTCCTCCCGGATAAGGGAAAGTGGATGATCTGTCAAGAGCTTCTGGAGCAAGAGCATCATCTGGCTCAGGCTCGTCAACATCAGCATCAGCATGAAGATCAACATGAGAAGATGTGGAAGGCCGACTAGTGGACGGGCGAGGCTGAGAACCGGATGGAACATCAAACTGACCATCAACATCACCAGCAGAACCATCATAATGCATTGGTGTGTCCGGTCTACGATCAAGCTCAACGTCGTTCCCGCGTCCGCGTGCACCTCCATGTCGTCCACGTCCACGTTCAAGAGTTTTTTCTTTTTCTTTGCGCACGGAGGCAGTGGGACGGATCCTGTCCTCTTCGGCCTGCGTCTCTCCACATCCTTGTCCACGTCCCTCGGGCTGCTCCGATCCACCAGTGCCACCTCCTCTTGTGTTAGCCTATTAGCCTGTATTTTCAACAGGCTAAATAAATACAGTCAATGGTGTTTGTCCGTGTGCTTTGAAGAAAGCAGTTTGAGCCTTCGACACTAAAAGGGTATGTCAAAGGTGTGTTTCTATCACTGAAGGGATTTAACAGGTTTGAAAGCGAAGAATAATAACAACCTTAAGCTTGGAAGATGGCGTCGAAGGAAGCAGTTTCAATGTTGTCGAAGACCTTGGTGATCAAGCTGTCGAGAGTTTAGCGGTTCTTAGTTTAAATTTCAAATGTATTAACCATTGTAGGTAATTTTTTCTCCCTCTTCTTAGTATATATAGTTTTTCCTGAGAAGGAAAACGGGTCACAATCCCAATATACACATTCTTACGCTCAAAATTCCAGCGATAGAGAAAACTGAGCGACAGAAGCAAATGTATGGATCTGTGCACCACCTTTTTACATTTTTATGCAATTTAAGTTTATTTCTTTAAACTTTTCTTTATCTTTCGTTTTTCTTTGAAGATTCCTTGGCTTTCAAGGCAATTCTTCATTTGCTTTCCTTTTGAATTTACTGGTTACACGAAGAACACGAAGAGTGTTCGCATATTATTCTCCAAATAATTAACACAATATGCTCCTGAGATTCACTGGTTGATCTCGCAAGTTAATAATTCAGACCAGCGGTTGTTTACCAAAAATCACTGTAAACAAATTGGCACGCCTGGTGGGACTGCAGCAATATCACAACCATTGGTAATAGGTTCTTCAATGAGCCCTTTGATGGTAAATCCTTTGGTTGGGAGTTCTTTTGACACAAGGTTTCAAAATCTCTCTCAGTTCAGAGGTTATCCGTATGGTATGCCAACGACTATGATGGCAGGCCTCCAAACAAATATGTCTGCGTATGCAGACACTGTGGGAACAACAGTTTCTCCAATTCATGGTTCCCCAAAAAGCATTTTTGGTCGAAACGCCCAACCAGTCTTGACAACGTCGTCTTTGCTAGCGCTAAGGCAGCAAATGGATGACAGTAATCATGATATGGTCAATATGTTGACCCAACAAATAGGCACTGTGTTCAATCCTTTGATTCAGAACACAAATCAAAGTTATCAAATGTTGGCTAACCAAATGGGCAGGATTGCAGACTTCTTTGGCACTCCACCAGTGCAAAATCAACCAGTGCCACAAATTCAGATTAATAGGCCTGTTGAAATTCCTGTAAATCAGGCACAACCGGTTGTTGTTGAACAACCTGTAGCAAGGGAAGTCAAAGCAATCCCTGAAGTAATGTTGGTTAATAGGGGTCAAAATGCTGACGAAGTGGTTAGACAAGTTCAACAAAATAATTTTGGTCTCCAAAACAATTTGACTAATCTTGTCGAAAGAATTCTAGCCCAGAATGGCCTAAATTTAGGCCTACATAGACCCAATTTTATTTCACCTTTGTCAGAGTATGTGTTACAAACTGAACTACCTAGAGGTTGGAAAATCTCTAAATTCACAAAATTTGTTGGGGAAACCAGCGAATCTACTGTCGAACATGTTGCCCGTTATTTGACTGAGGCAAGGGATTTGGCCCATAATGAGAACTTGAGGCTAAACTATTTGCCAAATTCTCAAACAAAGAATGTGTTTACTTGGTTTACTACTCTCCCCCCACACTCTATATTTAACGGGGGGCAATTAGAAAAAGCATTCCATGAGCAATTCTACATGGGTCAATCGAAAATTAGCCTTAAAGGATTGGCCAGTGTTCAACGCAAAGTGGCTGAGTCTAATAGGTTTAGACTTCTCAAAGCAAGGTGCTTTACTCAAGTGCCTGAACATGAGTTAGTCGAAATGGTTGTTGGTGGATTAGACTACTCTATAAGGAAGAAGTTAGATACTTCACACTTAAGAGATATGACACAACTTGCTGATGGAGTTCGACAAGTCGAAAGACTAAAAGCTGAAAAAACTAGAACTAATAAGTTTGGTAAAAAAGAAAAGGTTGCCTATGTCGAATCATATGGTAGCGACCAAGAGTTCGACATTTCTTATGAAGATGTCGAAGAGGAGGTTAATGTTGCTAAATTAAAACCTGGACCTCCTTATGCTTGTAAATTATTAAAGCCTTCAGACGGGAAGAATCCCGTCGAGCCTCAAAATAATAGATTTGTTGCAAAATCCTATACATTTGATGTTTCTAAATATGATCAAATTTTTGATCTTTTGGTTGCTAATGGTCAGATAATTGTGCCTAAGGACCTAAAAATACCACCATTAGAACAACAAAAGAAAAGAGGTTATTGCAAATATCATAATATCAAAAAGCACTGAATGAAGGAAGGCTAAAGTTTGGAGACAAATCAAAGCCTCCAATGAAGATTGATACATATCCTCTTCCAACGGCAGAAGCCTTCTACGCCGAGCCTTTCGAAATTCACATGGTTGAAGTTGTAGAGGTTGCTACTGCAAACAATGGTGTTAAAGCAACCACTGAGAGCCCAAAAGTTGATGTCGAAGTGGTTACTGAAGACCAATACAATGAAAAAATGCAAGTGGTTTATCCTAAGGCTGAAGAGGAACTCATTGACTTCCTTAATCGCTGTAAGATCAATAATTCTGAAGTCATGCTGTGTCCAAGGTGTAGTTATGTGTTTGACAAAGAGACTGCTAAAAGTTTGGAAGGCTTTACTCCTCAACTGAAGAGAAAAGGAAAGTGGGTCGACAAAAGGCCTAAGTTCAACTTTAACAAGAGGGGAATTCCATACAAAGTGGTCCCTTCGACAAAACAACCACAAAAGTTCCAGATTAAGACCTATGTACCACCAACGGCTTCGCCAGTTGGAAAATGGGTTCACTCTAAATCTCCTGTCGAGAAGATGGTGCACTCGGGGGGAAAGGATGCAGGCTACCGTTCTACAAAAGAGAAGGGAAGTTCAAGCGCTGCAAATCAAGGCAAGACAACATTGTCGAAGAAATATGCCTATAGCAACAACTACAAGGGTAAAAACCCAATGACTAGAACACAATGACGAATGTATCAACGCCAAAAGAAGGTTACTACAGCAGCAAAGGCAAACCTCAACAATAACAAAAAGGGCAAACAGATGGCATCCGTGGTCGGAAGTACAAAGGAAGCTAGCAACAGAGGATATTCCTCCTTTGTCAGTTGTTAAAGAGGGTTTAAATATGAAGAAAGACCTTGATGAGAAAGAAGACCTTAGGTTCTGGTTTTACTGATTCAGAACCAGATTTTGATGTCCTATGTAACGTAGTCTCAATATTCCCTATTGAGTTCGACATGATTTCTGACGTAAATGAAGTCGAAGGAGAGTTCGACGAAGATATGGCAAAACATAAGTCAGTTTGCTACTATGTCCTAAACAATGGCTGCATAGAGGAACAAACTGCTATGTTTGAAAGACCAGATGGTGAATTGAAGTATCATCTGAAACCCTTGTTCATTCAAGCCATGGTAAATAATGTGGGAGTCAATAAAGTCTTGGTTGATGGAGGTGTTGCGGTTAATCTGATGCCACAATGCATGCTGTCAAAGATAGGTAAATCAGATACTGATTTAAGACCACATAACATAGTGCTTGCTAACTATGAAGGCAAGACAGGATATTCACTTGGAGCAATCGAAGTTGAATTGGTGGTTGTAGTGTGAAAAGGTTAACTTTGTTCATGGAGATCGTTACCAAGGAAAATTTTAACCTTCTGCTTGGTAGGGAATGGATTCATGGAGTAGGTGCAGTCCCTTCAACCCTACACCAAAGGATTGCCATTTGGAGAGATGATGGTTTGGTTGAAAATGTGGAAGGTGATCAAAGCTATTTCTCGGCAGAAGTGGATCACATCACCAAGAAAACCTTGACAAGCAATTGGCAAACATTGCGCCATGCACACCATCAGATTTGGCCTATGATACAAAAGACAATGTTTATGTTTCATTAGACCTTCACCCAATGCATGGATTCATATGGGAAAGAGAAGTGTTAGATGAAGCAAACTGCTCAAAAGACTACAGTAAGCGTATTGGGTGGGATGGATCTTGAATCATCTTATGATGACTACACCCAGTGCATGGGAAATAATTAAGGCCTATGTGGCCGAAAATAAGAAAATCATGGCTTTAGAGGCCAAGACAAAACAAAAAATGGTTGAAGAAACCATTTCAGATCAGGTCGAAAAAGAATTGGTTGAAGACCAAAGGCTAGATTGCATCTATGATGATGAGCCTTTAGGTTTTGAAAAAGACCCACTATTCCCAACAGAACGGATGAAGGCACAAGATCCCATGGAAGAAATTGACTTGGGAGATGGCACCAAAAAGGCCAACATTTATTAGTGCCAAAATTGACAAAGACCTGAGAGACAAAACAATAAAGCTTTTGAAAGAATATAAAGACTGTTTTGCTTGGGATTATCATGAGATGCCAAGATTGAGTCGAGAAGTGGTAGAACTTAAGTTACCAATTCGACCAGATAAGAAACCAGTTAAGCAGACACCCAAAAGATTTGCACCTTAGATATTGACGAATATTAAGGAAGAGATCGAAAAAGGCTACTCAAGAGCAAATTCATCAAGACAATAAGGTACGTTGATTGGCTAGTAAACATAGTTCCTATTATAAAGAAAAATGGGACTCTTAGAGTCTGCATAGATTATAGGGACTTAAACAATGCTACACCAAAAGATGAATACCCTATGCCAGTGGCAGAATTGTTGGTTGATTTAGCAGCAGGGTTTGAATACTTGAGTATGCTAGATGGCTATTCAGGGTATAACCAAATCTATATCGCTGAGGAAGACGTATCAAAAACAGCTTTTCGATGCCCTGGAGCCTTAGGCGTTTATGAATGGGTAGTAATGCCATTTGGGTTAAAAAATGCTGGGGCAACGTATAAAAGAGCGATGAATTCTATTTTTCATTATTTTATAGAAGATTTTATGCAAGTTGGTGCATGGAAATCACATACACTTGTGTGCAAGTATACACTGTCCAAAAACAAGTAGTAAAAAGATCGAACCCACAGAGATTGAAAAACTCACTTTTAAAATCAATATAAAGTAATAAAGTGTAAAGTAACTAAGTAACAAAATAATTTTGGATTTTGTTTGATGATCACAACTAAGTTAGAAAGCAAAGTAAAAAATGTTGATAGTGTAAAAGAGAAAAGCTAGTTGGAATGTCTTCATCAAGTAATTTACTTATAAGTGTATGATGCAGTATGTGATCTGTTTGCCTTTGAATCTTCATTTGCATTAGCTATGTGCCTTTCGGTCACTTTCTTCAGAGTATCATTACAAGCTCTTATGATCCTTGCTTCTTTGCAGTAAAGAAAGGGGTGTTAGTGCCTTTCTCGCCTCCTTGTCAATTATCCAATTTGCTAAATAAATTCACTCTTGTATTTTAAGTACCCACAATTATCCTATGGACTATACTATCCTATGTCTAGGACTTAGCATGGTTTTCACAAAGTTTTCTTTATGTAAAACATTCACCCATATTAGTTCTTGAGTTCTTAATTGTAAGCCATTTCTGGTCATTTACAATTCTTACTTATTCTAAGTGATCAAGTTCAAAATAAGTAATGAAAATATTATCAAGCAAGAACTAAAGTACAAACATACATACATGCAACATACTTACTTAAAAGCTCATTAAATGATTAGAACATTCCAACTAAGAAAGGTTTAGCTAACAAGAGACATTGCAAGATATATATAAACTGAATAGACCATGTTTATATATATAGAAATCACAAAAGAGAAACAACAAGAGTAAAGTTACAAATGTTGAAAACCTTTGTATGAAATCTTTTAGCAATGCACTAGCATTACTCCTTAGCACTATACAAACACTATGAAAATGAGTTAAGGAGGAATTATGAATTCATTCCTCTTCCTCTAAAAATATAAAAACTAACTATGTATATTGAAATTTTGATCTAACTTATGGATTGTGATATATTTCCAAATGAAGATGTGAGGTCCTTTTATAGCCTTCAAGTGAGGTGCTTCCTTCCTTCATGTTGAAGTCATCTTGAGTGGATCATAGTGTGTAGTTGCTTTCAGAGGTTTATCCATGTTGAAATCTTTGACTAATCACATAGGCGGTTCATTGATGTGTGAACATGTGTCCCTATGTTGGTGACTCTTCAAAGCTATGCCTATAGCTATGTGTGAATGGTAGCGCCTACTATACAAGGTTGGATGGCATCGAGAGAACCAAGCGGAGGTCATCAATTGCAAGGTGGATGCATATGAAACAGATCGCTTATTCACCAAGTAGTGCGATTTTGATGCAGGATCGGTCTGCAGAGCATTGATGCGATTAGCATTGAGACCGCCTGACCGAACAAAACATCAAACATACCACAATATATCCAAAATGGCCTAATAATAACTATAACCATTCAAATCACTCAAGTTATCATATATCACATAAAATACTATATAAACTCTTTATTATTACTTGAAAGAGAGCAAATACTAAGTTTAAACATATGAAATACTCTATATAAAATAGAGTTATCACAAGTATACATAGATGTTATTGTTGTCAAATCTTCGACAGAAAGTGGTCATTTAGACCATCTTCAATAGTCATTCGAAAGAATGAGAAAATATGGATTGAAAATGAATCCAATCAAATGTGCCTTTTGTGTTCGTGCAGGTGATTTCCTGGGCTTTATTGTGCACAAAAAGGCATAGAAATACATGAAAATAAGACAAAGGCTATCTTGGAAACGAAGGCACATTCGACAAAGAAAGAAGTGCAATTTTTGTTGGGAAAAATCAACTTCCTAAGAAGGTTTATATCAAACCTCAGTGGTAAAACTCAAGTTTTCCTCACAACTCCTTATTTGAAGAAAGAAGAGGTATTTAGATGGGATTGAGAACATCAAAAAGCCTTCGACGAGATCAAGTCTTATTTGACAAAGCCACCAATGTTGCTCCCACCTATTAGGAATAAAGTTATGAAGTTGTACATAGCAACGTCAGAAAAGACAATAGGTAGTATGTAAGCACAAGAGGACGAAAACGACGTCGAAAGAGCTGTGTATTACCTTAGTAGACTATTGAATGATGCGAAACAAGATATCATCCAATAGAAAAACTATGTTTGTAATCGTATTTCTCTTGTACAAAATCAAGCAATATATAAAAAGTCTGTTGATGTGTATGTTTATTCGCATTATGATATCATTAAGCACATGTTGTCGAAACCGATACTTCATAGTCTAATAGGCAAATGGACTTTGGCATTGTCTGAATTTTCCTTAACATACCAGCCATTGAGAGCTGTAAAAGGACAAGTAGTGTCTGACTTCATAGTAGATCATTCTCTGGTCGAAGAGACAATATGTTCAGCAGAAATGCAGCCATGAAAATTGTTTTTTGATGGCTCAAGCCATAAAAATGGTACAGGGATTGGGATTTTAATAATATCTCCAACGAAGATACCAACAAAAATTAAATACAGAATTCAAAGTGATTGCTCTAACAATGAGGCAGAATATGAAGCCTTAAAAATAGGATTAGAACTGTTGTTAGAATTGGGGGCAACATCTGTCGAAATAAAGAGTGACTCTGAACTAGTTGTTAAACAACTAACAAAAGAATACAAATGTATCAAAGAAAATTTGGTGAAGTACTTTGTAATTGCCATTGCGTTGCTTAAACAGTTCACACATGTAGAAATAAAGCATGTGCCTCGAATTGAAAATCAAGAGGCAAATGAGTTAGCTCAAATAGCTTCAGGTTATAGAGTTTCTAAGGAAAAACTCCAAGAATTTATAGAAGTAAAAGAGAAACTTTTTTCGACAGACACTTTACCAGATGAGTTGTCAATGCAAAAACTTGGGGGGCAGAAGATAAGTTAGAAGTATTACTTCCCCCAATTGAGGATAATTTAGAGGATTTTGATTTTCAAAATTTTCAGAATTTTCAAGTTTTTGTCATTGACAACATGCCAAGTGATGATTGGCGAAGGCCAATCGTCGAATACTTGGAAAATCCAACAAGAGTAACTTGTCGAAAAACTAAGTATAGGGCTTTGAGCTACATGATTGCTGGAAATGAATTGTTCAAGAAAACTACTGAAGGTGTTTTGCTTAAATGCTTAAGTGAAAACGAAGCTTACTTAGCAGTGTCCAATACTCATAGTGGTGCTTGTGGATCACATCAAACAGGCCACAAAATGAAATGGCTTTTATTTCGACAAGGTGTGTATTGACCAACTATGTTGAAAGACTGCATAGACTTCGCCAAAGGGTGTCAAGAATGTCAAAGACATGCAGGAATTCAACATGTGCCAGCAAATGAATTGCATTCAATAATAAAGCCTTAGCCATTTAGGGGTTGGGCCTTAGACATAATTGGTGAGATAAAACCAACTTCGTCGAAGGGTCGTCGTTTTATTTTAGTAGGTATTGATTACTTCACTAAATGGGTCGAAGCTATCCCCTTAGTTAATGTTGACCAAGAGGCAGTTATGAGTTTTATTCAGAAACACATTTTATATAGATTTGGAATTCCAGAAACCATTACAACGGATCAACGTTCAGTTTTTACTGGTCGAAAAATGGTGGAATTTGCCTCTGAAAAAGGTTTTAAGTTATCTACTTCGACACCATATTATGCTCAGGCCAATGGTCAAGTAGAAGCAGCCAATAAAATTGTTATCAATTTGGTTAAAAAGCATGTTGGACAAAAACCAAGGAATTGACATAATACTCTTGACCAAGTATTGTGGGCTTGTAGAGTTTCTCCTAGAGAATCTATTAATACCACTCCTTTTCGACTTACATTTGGGCATGATGCAGTACTGCCAGTCGAAATGTACTTGCAATCAATCGAGATTCAAAGACAAATTGAAATCCTCAAATCATTATTGGGATATGATGGTTGATGAGTTAGTTGACATTGATGAGGAGAGGTTATTAGCCTTAGAAGTTCTTACAAGGCAAAAAGAAAGAGTGGCAGAGCTTATAATAAAAGGTAAAGTTGAAATCATTCAACTTAGGAGACTTTGTTTGGAAAGTCATTTTGCCTATGGATAAAAAGATAGAGTCCTAGGAAAATGGTCTCCAAATTGGGAAGGACCATTTAAGATTTTCGCAAGTATTCTCAAATGGAGCTTATGAGATCGAAGGAATAGAGTGCAGATAACGAGAATTTTGCGTATAAATGGCAAATACTTAAAGAGGTATAAGCCAATGCTTGAGATAATAATAACGCGAATTTAAAAAGTGAATCAAAAGCAGAACATGGCATTATTGTCAAATGCGTGGTCGAACACCAAAATGTCAAAAGTACTGAGAATCGGTAAATGTGCAAGCCGTTGAGCGGTTTTAGGTTTGTTATCGACCAATTACCATTTGAAAGAAGAAAAAGGTGAAAAATTCCTTCAATTTTTTTTTTCGACATTCTTACCGTATTGCTTTAAAAATGTTATTTCTCTTTACCAATATTTCTCTTAAGCGCACTCAAGTGTCAACGCAGAGAGAGAAGGTAAGCGTCTTTTCAAAGCTAAAAAGTGGCGTTCATCGACATTATATTATCCGACATAAAGTTGTCGAAGAGAATTCAAAAAGCGTCATTTTCTACCTTCACCCATGCCTCGATCGAAAGCGACATTTTTGGGGCCAATTTGTTGCTGTATATTTCGACGCGGGCTAAATAAATCTGATCAACGGTGTTTGACCGTGTGCTTTGAAGAAAGCAGTTTGAGCCTTCGACACTAAGAGGGTATGTCAAAGGTGTGTTTCGATCGCTGAAGGGATTTAACAAGTTTGAAAGCGAAGAATAATAGCAAGCGTAAGCTTGGAAGATGGCGTCGAAGGAAGCAGTTTCAATGTTGTCGAAGACCTTGGTGATCAAGCTGTCGAGAGTTTAGCGGTTCTTAGTTTAAATTTCAAACGTAATAACCGTTGTATGCAGTTTTTTTCCCTCTTCTTAGTATATATAGTTTTTCCTGAGAAGGAAAATGAGTCACAATCCCAACATACACATTCTTACGCTCAAAATTCCAGCGATAGAGAAAACTGAGCAACAAAAGCAAATGTATGGATCTGTGCACCACCTTTTTACATTTTTATGCAATTTAAGTTTATTTCTTTAAACTTTTCTTTATCTTTCGTTTTTCTTTGAAGATTCCTTGACTTTCAAGGCAATTCATCATTTTCTTTCCTTTTGAATTTAATGGTTACACGAAGAGTGTTCCCACATTATTCTCCAAATAATTAACACAATATGCTCCTGAGATTCACTGGTTGATCTCGCAAGTTAATAATTCAGACCAGTAGTTGTTTACCAAAAATCAACGTAAACATAGCCATACTGTAAAAAACCAGAAAAAAAAACCAGTATAAATCAGTCAAACACCTGCTCCAATTCAGGTACATTAGCAATTGAATTGTATAAAACCAGTCAAAATCGCCATACAGCAACAATCAGGGGTGTTCGACCGTGCCAGCTTCGACCACAAACGACGCACGCTTGATCGAACACCCCCAAAGAGGTTTGATGCACGCTCGATCGAACAACAACTAAACAGTTGCATCACTAGGGTGTTCGGCGCACGCTTGATCGCCCAAGATCGACCGCTGCAAGGGCGAACAACCCAGAAACAGCGGAAAAAAAAAATAACGCGAAGAAGAAGATGAAGAAGCGTACCTAGATGCCAATGGAAGGAAATGTCGTTGATTGTTGATGGAAAACGCACGAAAATAATGGATTGAAGTTGAAGGGGTGTGGGTTTGGTTGTAGGGTAGTTTTTAGGGAGAATGAGAATGTGATGGGGTGTGTGAGGGTGAGAGGGAAAAGATAGGGGAAAATCAGATTTTAAATTAGGAGTATTTTGAGAATATTAAGTGGTTTGGGGGTTCTAGTGAGTAGCTAGGGGTTGTACGAAGCATGAGCCATTTTTTATCACATATTCTTCTCTTCTAATAATGCTCTTTGACTCGAAGAGTTCACAATGGGGATGAGAGAGAAGCTCTCACTTCTCTCTAAAACCATCCTTTCTCCTCCCAACCTTAGGGTTAGTGGAGGTTTTCCCCTCCTTCATGGAGGCTCCTATCCCCTCCGCAATAGAGGCTCTACTCCCCACCGGTTGGGGTTTACCACTGTCCTCCACCGTTTATTGCCCACACCCACAGAAACCCAGTCCTACCTGACTCCTAAACAACCTCCTCTCCATCTCTCACTCACCCTCACCGTAACCCTCTCTCACCAGCAGCCACACCCTCGTCGTTCACCTTTCCTTCCATTTCCTTCACCGATCCTTCCATTCCCATTCTCATCGGGATTTCTGTTCACACGCCATCACCATTATCCAAAACCCCATGTCAAAATCAAAGAGGTTCACCCCGTAACTGCTGCCTTCAAATCGGGGAGTCTTCCTCGAGACTGGCTCCGCTTGCCAAGACCCATCACCATGCCGCTTCGGCCTCCTCCTAAACCTCCTCCTTCAGTGTATGTCACTGTGTTGGAAGACTCCTGTGCTGCTGTGCGTCTCTAGAGTTTTGCCCCGCCGCATCCTGGGGTGAGTTTGGCGCTTCATCTACTTGTTGTTTTGTTCCCTCTCCGGCCACCGCCAAAGCCACCATGGTCATACTACAGGTTTGTCACTTTGTTGAGGTTAAATCTGGTGTATGGTGTATCATGGTCGGGTCTTATTTTCCTTTTGCTCCTTAATAATGCTAATACTAGTGCTGCGCTCAAACTATTCGACAAAAGGCCTCACAGAGTTTCTGTTCTGGTATGGTTTTCATTTTGCTTTGGGTTTGTTGGCACCTCATAGTGACTGAAGAGGCCTATGTGACTAGCACTTTTTGCTTCGATCTCTTCAAGTATCTCTCAGCTATCGCATACCAGGGGAATTTGGTAAATCCTGAGAACAAAGTGTCGAAATGTGCCTTTCATAAGTCAAAAATCATTTGTAAATGGATTGGAGGAAAAGACGAGAGTTTCTCTATTCATGATTGCCAATGACTGGGGGAGAAAGCTACTCACTGCTTGGATGCTTGATTGGAGTGACAGACTTGTTTATGTGTTTATGTCACATATCTCTCATACGATTTTATTTATAAGCAAACAACCACTTTTTAGATTCATTGGAAAACTAATGTATCTAGCCTATAATATAGTCTAAATACATTGGTTTTCCAATGAACATAAAAAATAATTTTTTGCTTATAAATAGATCCGGAGGGAGTAGTTCCTACTTGTAATGTCCTACTTGTTTTCGTTTGAATGAAACTATTTTACCTTAAAAAATAATGCTCTTTGACTCTTACGGTCTTACCTCATTTTCTTACGTCCAAATATACAATTACCCCAAATCTCAGAGACACCAATAAATATAAGGAAACAAATTAATTAATCTTTGCCATAAATAAAAGCAAACAAAAATAGTCCAGTTTTATTACTCCACTCGGCTTCGGTTCTAGCAAATCAATCTATCCATTCCAAGCCAAGGTGATGAAAATCTGGTCAGTTACAGATCTACTTCTCCTTTTCAAACTACTCTTTCTTAATGCATCCCCTTCCATCTTTACCTTAAATACCTAAACTCCCCATTCAACAATTTTTTCCTTTTTTCTACATCTATTATCATAGATCTATCTATTGCCAGTTTCCACCACGTGAATCAAATCTCATTGTTTTCAGACAACTTCAGTTGTTTTCTTGATACTAGGTAGTTACATGTTTCTTCAGACAAACCAACCAACCAACCAAACCTCGAAATTTCAGAAACCCTCATTTTACATCAAACAGTCACGAGAATCGACAATCCACTTATTCAATCATCGTGAAACAAAACCTAGGGTTTTGATTTCACTGTAGTAATGGATTACAATCGAGACGGCAACGTCGTTCAAATTATCACCGGCGGTGGTGACAGCTGGTCCACCGACCAAGCAGATTGGGCAACAGAAGACGAGTATCGATTCTGGAACGGCAACGATGGAAGTGAAACGACACCGTCGAATTCGAATTGCGAACCGAGACAGTCGCAATCTCGGTCCGGAAGCGAGCCGCCGAGTAAGAAATCGAGGAGTAGTAGTTCTCAGGACGGTGGTGGTGGTGGTGGTGGGGCAAATCGGTCGAAGGCGATAGGGAAAATGTTTTTTAAGACGAAACTGTGTTGTAAGTTTAGGGTGGGAACTTGTCCTTATGTAACAAACTGTAATTTTGCTCATAGTATTGATGAGCTTCGGCGGCCACCGCCGAATTGGCAAGAAATTGTGGCGGCTCATGAGGATGAGAGAGAGGAATTTCAGATTCCAACTGTTGGGTCATCGAATTTTGTTGGGGAAATGACTCAAAGGTCTTATAAGGGTAGACATTGTAAGAAGTTTTATACTGAAGAAGGGTGTCCTTATGGTGATAGTTGTACTTTTCTTCATGATGAGCAAAGTAAGAATCGCGAGAGTGTCGCGATTAGTTTGGGTCCTGGTGGTTATGGTGGTGGTAGTGGAGGTGGTGGGAGTGGTAGTGTTGTTGTTGTTGCTGGTGGTGATGGTAGTGGTGGTGGTGGTGGTGGTGGTGGTGGTGGTAGTAGTAGTAGTGCTGTTGTTATTGTTGCTGGGAATGGAGCTAATTCAAAGCCTTCTAATTGGAAAACAAGGATTTGTAATAAGTGGGAGATGACTGGGTATTGTCCCTTTGGTAACAAATGCCATTTTGCTCATGGTGCTACTGGTATGATTTGATTCTTTTCTCTGTTCTTTGTTTTTATGATTTTTGTTGGAAATTTCTTTGTTGAACTTCTTATGTGACTTGGACTATGATATCTTTCTTATGGTAAATTGATGGGATCATTTTCTTATGGTAAATTCACAAATGGTTCCTGGTTTGGCTGTGTTTTCTTACCATTTGGATACAGAATTTGGTTAATTGTTGTTAGTTGCGCTTATCATTTTATTTATAGTAAATCAATTTAGCCCCTGAAAATTATAGGACTATATCAATTTACTATCCCACATTATCATTATCAAAATTCTAAAATACATCAATGACATTATGGATTTAATTTCAAATGCATTGTGACTTTATTATCAACTAAATGTCATTATAGTCCCCCCTCAAATACAAATGGAGAGACAAACTTGATTAATATTTTGCAATTCCAGAAACCACTTTAGGGACCAAATTGTATATTCACTCTTTACAAATAAGATTTGGACATTTTTCAGGCAGCTATCATATATGAATATTAAGTTATGGGCAGTTATTGACATTTTTTAGTGAAAAACAGCACCTGGCTATGGTACTGTAGGGAAGTTGTCTTAATTTAACATATGTATATCTGCTTCATTAAAGATATCACTGATTCATGTTTTTTTTCATGCTGGTATCTCATTTTGATTTATAAGTTGGTAAACTGAGTAATCTTTGAGATGTTTCTGTTTTTGTTGATATTAATCTTTGAGATGTTTCATTGAAGCATAAATGTATTCTAGAGAAAGATACTTACGATAGTATAAATGCACGGTTCATTATGTCCTGCATAATGAGAAATATAACAAACTTCACAATTTACTACAGAGAATAAATTTTAAGTCTGAACTGTGAAAATTTCCAAAATTTTGTTCAATTAACAGTTTGTTGATAACTCTATAGCATTGACACTTCCGTGTTCGGTGGGACTTGGATACTCTCCTTCACCCATTTCCTCCATCTCTCTCATCATCTCACTCTCTCATAATTTAATCTCTATTTTTAATCATATTCTCTCTCCTCCCACCCTTACAATTTGTGAAGGAGAGGAAGGAGGGAAGGAGAGGATCCAAACACTATATGGGGTCCAACACATTGTGTCGGACACCAACACTTCAATTACTTGTATTTTTCAAATTAAAACTTGTGTTTGCGTGTCTATGTTGTGTCTGGTGTCCGACACATATTGAGTCTGGTGTCCGACACATTGTGTCGGACACCGACAAATATTGTGTCGTACACCGACACATCAATTACTTGTATTTTTCAAATTAGGCTGGAAAAAAAATCAGTTTACACTGCAGTTTTTGGCAATTGCTGTGTGCACAGTGGAACGTACAAATGTGTCACGACCCAAATGAGGGGAAGCTGATTTAGTTAAGCACCCGAACATTAGGTTCTCTCCAACTAAAACATTGGTGTCTCTCTAGATACATGTTATGCTAGGGCATGGAAATGATTGTAATTCGAATATGTGTAGCATGGTCTAAATGAGTTTTGATTCATGTAGATTGTAGACCAACTCATCATCACCATTAGTATATTGGTGAATCCTATAATAGTTAAGGGTTGTAATGAGGATAATGAGCTGGTACATTGTGGACCAAAACTTATTTGGATTATATCATCCACACAGAACAACTTCGTAGTTCGTACTTTCATTGGTTTGGTGCTTGGCCTTGTGCATTACTGTATGTTCAAGAACATTTTCTCTGATTTTGGCACATATCATTTTTTTTGGCCTTGAATTGGTTATCTGTTAAAATGAGCTAGGAATCTCTTTTCATATAAATCTGACTTTGATATTGTGACCACAGAATTACACAGGTATGGAGGTGGACTTATGGAGGAGAAAGCAGAGACTCTGGTTCCGGGGTTGTGTCGGACACAAAACAAGGGGTACCTTCAAAAACTCATGCAGATAATGTGGTTGCATCAGCTACTCCTGTTGCTCATTCAGATGTTTATCATATTGGAGCCCCTTCACAAAGACCTTCCATTGTGAGTCAGAGACCAGGCCAGAGAACTCATCAGAAATGGAAAGGTCCAGATAAAATCAGTAGGATATACGGTGATTGGATCGATGATTTCGAATAGAGTTATGATCTCTGTAGCACCGGCACTTCAAATCGAAGACATGTTCGGTGTCCAACACGACACAGACACTTCAATTACTTTCATTTTCTCAATTTATTATCGGTGTCTACTATGTGTCCGGTGTCTTTAGCTCTGACAGTGCTTCATAGGTTATAATCTCAGTCATATGGAAATAAGGGAAATGGCTGATAAGGCTTATGTATTACCATGAAGCTGAATAGGCCAGGATTTCCATTCCCATCTTGTTAAATCATCTGATATCTTATAATCCTTTACTTCCAACACTAGTAGCTTTATGTTCACATAAATGGTTCTGTACGTTTGTTTGGTAGATGCTTCACCTTTCTTAAGTTATTTCTGAATGTAACAGCAGCTTCCTTGTATTCCGATCAGATTGTATCCCATGATAATTGCTCATTAGTTACACCTAGGTGGATTTCATTTTAACCCTGCAATTAAGACCCTTTTAATTTTATGATGCTTTAGAATTTCGAAAATGTTCTCTCCAATTCTAAGTTGATGATGTGATTTGGAGCTTTTGCTCCAAATTGCGGCTTTTAGGGGAATTGTTTCGGATCCTATTTAGCTTAAGTATTGGGCTTATGAGTCGCTATCGCTCGTTGACCCAAATTTGAGAGATTTCATTGCAAGAACGCATGAGATTATCATCTCCAACCTTTGATTCATTAGAATCCAATACCCTGTGCGCAAGAACACATGGGGTTCTCTTCGATAACGCGAGCATCAAAGATCGTCATACTTTCTTGAGAATCTGAAACAAAGGTGGATTTGGAATGGAATCCCCATTTCTCCCTTGAGCTGCCTTGCGCATTAGATACCTCACCGCCATTACAAGGTCGTTAAAACACATTAAGATCGAATATCCAGAGTCAGAATGGAATCATGAAGCTGATGGAGGTTCTGGAATCAAAGATTCACACGAATTTGCCCAAGAAAGTGAAATTCAAAAATGGTTAGGTCTCAACTTCGATTCCTTCCTCTGTGATTTCAGCACGAAATAAAATAATTGAATAATTAATTGACTATCAGAGTTTTTTTTTTGGTATAAACTGAGTATCCTCCTCAGTTTGCGATTGCAGACTACTCTCGAGTCGAGTAAAGGCAGCGATAGGCGTGAAAATTTCTCCATCAAGAGATCTAACAGAGGTGTATTGAACTAAATAATTATTCTAGAAAATTGAATATAGGTAAATTATTATGTAACCTGTTTTTAATTCTCGTATTATTCCCCCTTTCTTATTTCCTAATTTGTGATTTCTGCTCATCTAATGCAAACAGTTTTCTAACTCAGTTTTTAACAAACGTTTTGTAACTCAGTTAGAAAACTGTGCAGTTGCATTGTTGCAAACAGTTTTCTAACTGTGCAATTGCAAACGTTGGCGAATGAAATGGAAAGCGTGGAAGAAGATGAGGAAGGAAACAAGAACAAACCATATTCTGATTCTGATAAATTAGCCTCACAGTATTCGACCTAATTCAAATACAAAGTATCGTTAAGCAATCTAAGCACGAAATTTCCAATAGAAGCGGAAAGGAAACGGCGATGAAGAACTTGAGTGAGTACCTAAGCACGGGAGGGAGGAATTTCTCCTCTAAACAATGTTGCTTCCAGCCACGCCTCACCATCATACTTGAGGTAAGGTTCTACTATCATTTCATTAGTTCCTTTTATTATTTGCCTTTATTCAATCTAATTTGCATTAACTCTCCACCTTTCCTGCAAACCTAATGTTTCAAGCAATCTGGTCACCATTGCATGATAGTTTACTAATTACTATATAACTATATTCAGTTGTATGTTAGTTAGGTTGTTAGATGTTTGTTATATCCGTATTGTAACTAATTTGCACTCTAACCCTCCTATATAAAGACTTAGCTAGATGCTTGTTAGATTTTGTGGGGTAATAGAAAACTGAGTTAGATTAGTTTTGATCATTGAGAGAGATATAGGTGAGAGCAAAACCTCCATCAAAAAGTCTTGCTATCCTTTCATCCTATTGTTTTATGTGAGTGGTTTTAGCATTGAAGCTAGTAACAAGAATCAATTATCCCTTTGTCAAATAATTGTCAAACAAAACCTGTTAGGGTTTTGATTTTTCATTGTAATAATGTATTACAATCGAGACGGCAATGTCATTCAAATTATCACCGACGGTGGTGAAAGCGGGTCAACCAACCAAGCTGATTGGGCAGCAGAAGACGAGTATCGATTATGCGAGGGCAACGATGGAAGCGAAACGACACCGTTGAATTCGAATTGCGAGCCGAGACGGTCGCAATTATGGTCCGGGAGTGAGCCACCGAGTAAGAAATTGAGATTTAGTAGTTCAAGGGATGGTGAGGAAATCGTGGCGGCTCATGAGGATGAGAGGGAGGAGTTTCAGATTCCAGCTGTTGGGTCTTCGAGT
Source organism: Oxytropis ochrocephala (assembly GCA_020916435.1). Taxonomy (NCBI): domain Eukaryota; kingdom Viridiplantae; phylum Streptophyta; class Magnoliopsida; order Fabales; family Fabaceae; genus Oxytropis; species Oxytropis ochrocephala. Next base: position 44,062,787 of record CM037088.1, on the reverse strand, counting down.
TGTGAGTGGGAATTGACTAAAAGGTCTAATATGAATAGGTGTTGTAAAAAGTTTTATTCAGAAGAAGGGTGTCCTGATGGGGATAGTTGTACTTTTCGTCATGATCGCGAGAGTGACGCAATAATTTTAGTTCCGGGTGGTTATAGTGGTGGTGGCGGTAGTGGTAGCGGTGGTGGTAGTGGTAGGAGTGGTAGTGCTAGTGTTGGTGGTGCGGGTGGTAATTTAAAGCCTTCTAATTGGAAAACCAGACCTTGTTATCAGTGGGAGAGGACGGGGTATTGTCCTTATGGTAACGAATGCCGTTTTGCTCATGGTGCTACAGGTATGATTTGATTCTTTTCTCTGTTCTTGTTTTTTGGTCTTTGTTTTTATCAATTTTGTTGAAAATTTCTTTCTTGATATTTCTTTTCATTCTTTCTTTCTTGGTCTCTGTTATTAAATAAGTTATGGACATTTTTTAGGAAGTTATGATATATGAGTTTTAAGTAATTTATGGGCAGTTATTGACATTTTTTAGTGAAAAACAGCACCTGATACTATAGGTAAGTTCTGTCTTAATTTGAGATATGTAAATCTGTTTCATTAAACATATCCTTGAATCGTGTTATTTCATTTCTATTTACAAGTTGGGGAACTGAATACTCTTTGAGATGTTTCCTTATTATGTTTTGCATGATGAGAGATATATCGAACAGCTCAATCTACAACTGAAAAGAAATGTGAAGCCTGAACTGTGGAAATCTCTTAAGTATTATAACGATGTGTTTACTTGTGTTAGATTACCCTCTCTTCTACCTTGTATACTTCAAATCTTTGATATTTACCAGCATTTTGTTGCCTTAAGTTGCTTTTCTGTTAAAATGACTTGGCAATCCTTTTTCATATAAATCTGAATTTGATATTGTGACAACAGAATCACACAGATATGGAAGTGGGCTTATGGAGGGAGAAAGAAGAGACTCTGCTTCTGTTGTTGCATCAGCTACTCCTGTTGCCCATTCAGATGTTCATCATATTGGAGCCCCTTCACAGAGACCTTCCACTGTGATTCAGAGACCTTCCACAGTGATTCAGAGACCTTCCACTGTGATTCAGACACCAGGACAGAGAACTCATCAGAGATGGAAAGGTCCAGATAAAATTAGTAGGATATATGGTGATTGGATCATCCACGATTTCGATTAGAGACCAGGACATACTTCAGTTACTTCCATTTTCTCAGTTTATCATCTGTGTTTGTGTCCGATATCTGCAGGGCCAGTTATGTACAAGTGCGGGCCTCAGCCCAAAACCAATTTTTTGGGGGCCCAAAAAAATTAGCATCAGCCCAATTCCACCTTCTCACTTTCAGCCCAAACCTCTCCCTTCCTGCAAACCTGTTACGCAATATGCACAAAGCCGCACAATCAGTCAGCCACCACCGGCCAGAGCTTCTGGAATATTCCCATTATTGGTTACACCTATTGAGACTCACTACAGGGCTTGCACTATTCCTTATAGTTTCCCTTCTGATAATTTTCCATTTTAACTAATGCTTTTATTTGTAATGTTAATTGGTATTATTCTGGTGAGGATGAATAACATTCAGGTGGTGTCACAGTTACCATTTCTTAGCTACTTATTTTTCAAAGTAGCACCTTCACATATTCGTAAGATTTATGTTCTGTTGAAGTAAAGTAATTGCCCAATGTTGATTATTTTTTATGCATTTTAAAGGTTGCTACTTGCTAGCAAAACCTTTCTTCTTAAGGATGACTTAGGAGTTGTGGTAGAATGAGTCATCGAAAAGCTGATTTATGTAGTTTAGTGTTTGGTAAATATTTATTACAAGGCGTAAGCAGCATTGCTGATATTGACAATGGACCAATTTACAAGCATGCGGAATAAAAGAGTAACTAGAGGTCCAACTTTTAAGATGACAGGACTTTCAGATTGTATGGGACGGCCCTGGATATCTGTATCTGTGTCGATGCTTCATAGGTTATAATCTTAGTCTTGGAAATCATGGAAATGGCTGATAAGGCTTATGTATTATCATGAAGCTGAATAGGCCAGGATTTCCATTCCCATCTTGTTAAATCATCTGATATCTTATAATCCTTTACTTCCAACACTAGTAGCTTTATGTTCACATAAATTGTTCTGTATGTTTGTTTGGTAGAGGCTTAATCTTTCCTAAATAGTTATTTCTGAATGTAACAGCAGCTTCCTTGTATTCGGATTAGATTTGTATCCCATAATAATTGTTCATTAGTGACACTAATGATTTATTTCTGAATGTAACAGCAGCTTCCTTTTAATTTTATGATGCTTTGGAAATTAAAAAATGTTTCCTCCAATCCCTAATGATTTATTGGATTGTGCTAACTCAAATTTTGACTGCAGAATTGCAATGGAACTGTGTCTGAGACACTCCGCCACAATCCGAGTTTTGGATTCACGATTGCATTTGTAGGCTACCCTTCGCCATTCCAAATCGCAAACTAGTTTAGTGCATGTTGTTTGGATTCATTTTTATGAGAAATAAAAGTAATTTTGGTGACATTGATTTTAACATATTTAGATTTTGTCTTGAATTCCAAGTTGAAGATGTTATTTGGAGTTTTGCTCCAAAATGTGGCTTCTCGGGGAATTGTTTTGGATCTAACTTAGTTTAACTAACGAGTTAATGAGCTGTTGTTATCGCAGGCTGATCAAAATTTGAGGACTTTCATGATAAGAACCCAAGAGATTCTCATCTCCAACCTATAATTCATCATAATCAAGAATCCCACGCACAAGAACATGTGGGATTCTCTTCTTCAACAATGCGAGCATCAGGGACCGACGCACTTCCTTGCGTATTCGAAACAGAGGTAGGTTTTGAATGAGATTTAGTCGCTCAACGTATCTCGTCCATTAGAACCTCACCAACATTACAAGGCCATTAAAGCATCATAACTCGACTTGTCTCGATCATCAAACACCTCACCACCATTACATGGCCATTAAAGCCTTTGTAAGACCGAATATTTGGACTCGATCTGAGAATCGTGAAGTCGATGGAGGTTCTCGAAATCAAAGATCGGTACAAACTTGCACAAGAAAGTGAAATTCAGAGGTGCCCGATCTCAACTTCAGTTCCTTCCTCTGCGAGTTTAGCAATGAAATAGCACCAAAGCTAGCACGACCTCAACAACACGTGTGGTGAGAATCAAGGAGTCACGTTTCACATTCTGTAGCGCTATCGGATGTCAATCTCTAGCACGAACAAGACATAACTTTCAATCTCGAGGTCGAAATAAACGTAAAACCCAATTTTGTCTTCACCATCGCCGTCATGTAGCACATCGTTTGGAATTGACTACGTTATGCCCGATGTCCCCTTCGCTGGCAATGAAGTGCACTGAGAATGCTAGTGCCAAAGTGGCAGACAACATGTTTGACAAAATGCCAGCAAAAGCTTAGTAACTCTAAACAACATTGCTTCCAGCCATGCCCAACAATGATTTTCACCATCATTCTTCATGTGATAATTAATGAAAAACATTGTTCGTTGCATTTTCAAATTGCCATTAGCCTGTGTTTGGAACCAACATTTCAAGCCACGTCCAGTTCGAAGTTACAAGGTTGAAAATGCAAACTTAATTCCCTTCCATCAAATGCCATTAATGCCTCACATGTTTCTTCTATAGAGCATATTATGTCTTTTGAATTGATTTGCATTAATTTTTCACAATAAACACAAATGTTTATTTAATACTCACCTACATGGGACATAAGATTGGTTAAAATAAAAAAGAAAAGTCAAATCTTAGTTAGTGTGTTATATACTTCGTTATAATAACATGTCTGTTTGGATTTGTACAAACCTCTCATGAAAATGATAAGCAGGGACCATAAGACATTTTTTGGTGGTAGAGTTACGTCATACATGATTATGTTCTTATTAACTGGAATTGTTGTTTTCTTTGAACTAAAGTCATGTTTGCAAGAATCATTTGCAAACTTTGACATTACATTTGCTACAGTTGGTGACCCCCTTCAAAGATTGAAATTATCCCAAACAAGTAGTAGCGGTCAAAGTAAACACATCTTCTACAAGAAAACCCAAATTTTGGTTCTTATAAAATTTGGGTTTTTTCCTCAAAGAATTTTCACCAACTTTTGGTTCCTATAAATTTGGGTTTTTGCTTTTAGTCCCTCATGACATCTATAACGCTTATAAAAGGTTAAAAAAACTCTATTAAAGTTATGAAGCGTTTGGTCAGAAAAAAGTCATGAAATGTTATTAAAACTCATGAGGGACTAAAAGCGAAAAACTAAAATTTTAGAGGGACTAGAAACAAAAAACTCAAATTTATAGGAAATAAAAACATATTTAACCCTAATTATTAATAATTAGTGACATCTTTTGTTGAAACTTAATTTTCTTTCACTGGTATGCCTAAGCCGGTAAAGCCAAAAGCTCCCATGGCAACCTTGACATTAGCAGCGCTGAGATTCCCCTTCCGAGCTCCCACACTTGGTTGAGAGAGAATCCAACCCATGAATATTTCGGTCATAAGTCCCTTCGTGAAGAACGAAGGTGTTAGGCCACCTCGTCATAAGGCCCTTCGTGAAGAGCAAAGGTGTTGGGCGACCTGGGCCATAAGGCCTTCGCAAAGAGCGAAGGAGTTGAGCCCCTCGGTTATAAGACCCTTAGTGAATAGCGGAGGTGTTGGGCTACCTCGACTACAAGTCCCAACATGAAGAGTGAAGGCGCTAGGTCAGCTTGGTGCAAAAAGTGTCACATCGTCCAAAAACTTAGCCAAATTCATTGAAAAGATAAAGACTACGACCGAAATAATAGAGGGCGAAAGCCTAAATATTTCTTTAAAAGTCAAATCTGGAGATGCGAGAACCAATTACAAAGGCTCATCGAGAAGCCATATCGGCCACAAGGCTCATTCTTCGAAAAGGATCACCAAGCTAATCCAGCCACAAGTCCCCTTCTTCGAAAAGGATCACCAGGCTACTTCGGCCATCAGGCTCCTTATTTAATTAAGGATCGCCAAGCTACCTCTATAAGATGACTCGTTCAAACTACTTTAATAGTTAACGAGTGCATGTTAACACATCGGCCTAAGTTAACACATAATTTAAAGTCAAGCATAATAGAATTACAAGCTGCAAAATAAACCAGCGATATTTCATTGAAGTTCAGCTACAAAAACCCCAACAATGGAGGCATCATCTTTTATTTATTTATATATAATTTATATATAAAAGAAGAATACAAGGTTTGGTGATTATGCGGAAGTTCAGCTGCAAAAACCAGCGATATAGAATTACAAGCTGCAAAATAAACCAGTGATATTTCATTGAAGTTCAGCTACTAAAACCCCAACAATGGAGGCATCATCTTTTATTTATTTATATATAATTTATATATCAAAGAAGAATACAATGTTTGGTGATTATGCGGAAAAAAGTCCACAAAAACTGAGGGTACATTTGTAATTACAAAGTTGTTATGGGTTTTAATTGTAACCTATTTTCAAGAAGCTAGGTTGCTTGTTTAACATTAAACGAGATAATTAAAATAGTTTTTTGGAAATTGGTTTTCGGCCAACAAATATTTTTACAGTTCCAAAGACATAATTATACTAGTATAATTTACCTGTGTCAGCACGGGTCGAAATTCATTTGTTTAGACACCGTAAGGTAATTACTTCAACTATTTTAATTATTTATATAATAGTAAGAAATTAAATTTAGATTTGTGTATATATATATATAATTATATATTATAATTTCAAATGGGATGTGGTGTTTTGTTCAGAAAGGATTTTGTTTTCTATCTTATAATGTTTTGTAATAATTAAATGAAGGAAAATTAATATAAAAGTATTCAAACAAAGTACTAAAACGAAAATTGAAACCGATGAAAATATGATTATCATCTAATGTATTCTGAATGAGTATATAGAAAAACACATTACTATCACTAATGGCGGAAGGAAAAGGATATACGATAATAGAATGTCTCATCTATTTTGTAATATATCCTAATTCATAATTTGTTTTCGCTAAGCGTGTGAACCTGTGGGAATTCGATTTTATTGTTATAAGCAACACGAGTATACATCTCATTTTATCATAAAATTTTAAATTATTTTTTGGCACCTTTAAAAATGCGGTTGTATGTTTTAAGTGTGTTATATGACACGTCGATTTCTTTAGACACCATCTTTTATCCATTCATTATGATATATAATATATATGTTTATACATTTATTTATTTTTTATATATATATATATATATATATATATATATATATATATATATATATAGTAGTAGTTTTTTTATAATCTCGTCCTAAAGAATTTTTTATATTGGTCCTTAAAGATTTTTTTTTTATGGGTTCTTAAAGAATTTTTTTATAGTGACTATTTTTATCTATAAATTATCATCCTACTTTTGCCAATTTAGTGAGTGTTTTTTTTATATTATTTGACTATTTAAATGTTAATTTCAATTTAATATATGTATATATTCCATACTGCGAAAGAACCCTTATTGTATTTTGTATATTCCTATAAAGAAACTATAAATGGGAAAAATCAAACTAACACTTCAGGAGATTATTAGAATATGAAAAATCTAGTCTTATTCGTAAATGCAATTTTTATATAAAAATCTTTTAGATTATATAAATTATCTAAAAACCTAAATAGTAATACATAATCTGTCTATTGATGATAATTTAACTAAACTCATTACTCGTCAAATTTAAATCAAATCCCTAAATATAAAATAAGTATCTAACAACTATCAAACACGTGAAAAAGTAGGTAAGATCTGAACAATTTTCAAGTCATAACATTCTCAAAAATATAAAGTAATGTACCAAGCTTTTTATTTAAAATAACAATGATGAATGGTTTAACAATAATGTGTTACGCTTATGAAACAACAGAGTTAGGTAGCCGGCTTTGTTAAGAATTGCACTGAATTCAGTAGGGGACGAGTTCGATTCCCTACTTTTACATTTTTGGTATATATTTCAGCGAATTAACTTGAGCCAAAACCGAGTCAACACGGATTCGACCAAGTCAACGCGGGTTTGACCAAGCCAACTAAGGTGGAGATCCAAGTGTAAGTGAGAAGCTGATGTGGAATAAAATCATTGATGATGTAATTAGTGACGTGTCATACTATGTGGATGGTGACATGGAAGATCCATTGTGAACACCCAATTTTAATCGGTGTCGGATTTTAGTTTTCTACACTCGTGCGCTGCAAACTCGCAAGTACAAGATTAGTTACCGCGTCTCTCGTTTCTTAGGCTAGTGTTCAACGATCCAATTAATAGATTGTTTCTCGTTTATTTGAATCGATGTTCATTAACCTGATTGTTTCGAGTTTTCTCGTTTGAGTAGGTCGTTACGCTTTAATCCGTTTATTAGATGCTCTTTGGCTAAAATTGGACCTACATTCACGAGTTTGAGCCTAGACGCAGTCATAAGGCCTAACACGAGTTATCGTTAAATCGAGTTCGGGCTTTAAACGTAATTGGGCTTATGGATTCGTTTGTGTGCCTAGTTTACGATTCTTATCAGCCCGTTGGGCCCGATCCAACCTATATTTCGCTTTTGATCGGAGTCGTAAAATGAAAAAATAAAATATATTGCGAAAATAAAATCATTACAACCAGCTCAAAAAATATTTACAGTTGTCCAAAAATAAAATAATAAAGCAACTCCGAAAATAATAGGAAAAATGCAAAAAAATACAGAGGTGCAATTAGGGTTTTTCAGCTGCTCTCCAACTGCTGATTTGGGCTTCAGATCTGAAAAAAGAAGGGTCAAAGTTAGTCAAAGCCCAAAAAAAAAACGAAATTAAATGCTCTGACCTAATTCTCTAGTATAAAAGTACAGTCATGGGTCAGTCAACAGACCTCGAAAATCACACCAAAAATAGATTAGGGCTTCACATTGAAACCCTAATCCTTGAGACACAGTGTTTGTTTCAGAGGTTCTGAAAAAAAAATTCGAGAGACGGCGGCTGGAGAGAATAGCAGGTGGTGAGTAGAAACTACAACAGATCTGTTAGCCTTCTTCTATTTCCAGAAAATACAGGTTGGTATCTCTCTTGTGAAGGTCCGAAAATATAACAGTTTGTAGATATAAGTTTGCCATGCTTTAAGCTTTCTTAGATGTTTATATGTCAAAGACTATGTAAACACAGTAACTAGTAGTTCGTTTTTTTATTTTCATATATGCGTTCAATATTCTATGTATGTGTTTGTTGAAAACATGTAAGATCTAAAGAAAAATTTAGCAGCCGAACGAAGACCGCTTTATGTAGGTTTTTGGGTTAGAGTCAGAATAGATTATGTTAAAAAAAATGGCGTAGATCCAACATTAAAGTGAATCTTGTCCCAATCACCGCGATCGTTGTCCCTGTTGCCGCTCCCGTCGTCATCGCCTCTTCCCGTGCCTCAATCTTGATTTTAAAATCTATCTGTCATGTAAATCATTTACAAATCTATTAAATATCCAACATTGTTCAATCATCATTACTCTATCAGATTAAGAAAATAATAAGTAACATTTGAATCACTATTATTTAAGATAATTTCAACAAAATTAAAAACTAAGTATGTTTTATCAAAGTAAAATAACTCAAACTCACCTAGAATTAATATAATTTTCCAAATGAAATTGAAATGCACCTATCAAGTTAATATTCAACTAAAAATCACTGAGGTTATAAATCTAAATGGCCAGGGCAAAAAATAGAACACGAGGTTGGCAACTTGTGATATATGAATCAAAGTTCAATTTAGTTTCATTTGAAACCTCATTTTTATAGTTGTTATCACAATTTCTTGTTTCAGAATTTAAAAGTACCACAATTGAATATGAAAATAGATTCAGATTTGTTACTTTGGGATGGTAAATGAAATCCATTTCTCGCATCTTTTTGTTTGACTTAATGTTCAATTCAGATCCATTCCTTCCATTTTTGCATTGAATCAATTATCTGGTCATGAACACATAAAGATGTAAATTTTAAATTGAAAATAATTGTGAAGTTAATGAGGACATTAACGTAAGGAGAGAGGAACAGATCCAGCCACGTGTTGGCCACCTGTACATGTAGTACCATATGTTTTATTTTCGCACGATGAGGTGGGCGTTGAACTGTTTTAGTGAAAAACTTACGTGGACTTTTTCTCAATTGAGTATAGTTAAGATTATTATTATTATTATTATTATTATTATTATTATTATTATTATTATTATTATTATTATAATATAAAGATATTGTGTAGATCAACGGGAGAAAACGATCATCTTAGTGATATATTATTAACTTGTAAAAATTAAAGAATTTATATAAGGATTATTATTTATTGAAACAATGGTTTATTAAACGTCGCCAAGTTGGTAGGATTGGTCTGTATTCGAAATCAAATTAGGATTCACAAATAGGGTTTTTCAATGTGCGTGATATGAATTATGGTGTAATCAGTTCATTCCAATTTTTTCATTTGCTTTGTTTGAATGTTAGCAAATTTGAATTTGAATTTAAATTCTTCTGAATTGGTGATTTATTTTGATTTATAGCAATACCATAATTATTTATATTTTTGAATACGTTTGATATTATGAAGCAGATAGATATATTGTATGAAATCCTTAGTATAATTCAAATTTTCTCATTCCCAGATTAATGTCGAATATGTTTTTTTTTTTTGGTATACAAAGTCGTAGGTTATCAATTAAATCAATGCAAAATGAATTAGTGTTAATTCAAGATTGTAAAAACTGCACAATTGTAGGTCTTACCGGAAGGCCAATTTGAATGGTTGATATTTTGTATCCAGTTTTTGATATTAAAAACAAGTGTTTATTAGATCAGTGTGACTGCAAAGTTCTAAATCGAGATGATGACACTAACAATTTTTTTTATGAATCCTCTGTAACATAAAAAGCAGCTATTTAAGTGTGATTACATTACCTCAGGTTGGACACCGGACTTCAAATAGGCGATATTGAGATAGTCGTATTGTTGGAAGAAGTCATCGAAATAAGAACAAAGAATATCCATGTGCGAGGCCTGCGAAAATGAAAAAATAGAAACAGTTAAAGAGTCAAGTGTGATATGTGCAAAAATAAGAAAATAACAGTAAGGAAATATTTGGAAAATGATAAGAACTTAGAGAAGACATTAGTGTGTTCCTTTGAAGAAAAATCCTGGGTGGTGCTGCAAAAATGAAGGTTACAGTATAAACCCATCGAATAAAAGGCTTGATGGTGATATATGTGGGTCAACCCCTACTAAAATTGCATAATGAATGATTAAACCCACAATTAAAACAAATATCATTTTATTTTAAAATAATCTGATATCACAATAATCTGTAACCGTTGGATCCTACTATGTATCATTTTATTGATTTTAAATTCATGCCATGACTAATTTGACCGAATTGTAACAGTTGGATCCTAAGATGGATCACTTGGCGCAAAGGAAATTGGGAATGGATTAAGGGTTTTGCTCCCTAATTTGTTGTTTTGTATTAATTGGCATAATTAAAGCTGTTAAATTTTTTCAATCGCAATTATATATAACTCATATAGAACCGTCGGATCCATGAGTTTGACAGCTGGACTATTAATTTTTAACCGTCAGATGATTAAGTAAAGTGATGTGGCTGCCACATATTTTAAATCCCTATTACGTTGCATTTTGAAAATGATGATGTGTCAAGCTTAGGTGGACAACTCTCAATTGAATATACTTCCTCCGTTTCTGATCTTTGGTACTTTTAGCCTTTTATTTTTGTTCCAAAATAATAGTACTTTTAAAAACTCAATGTACAATTCAACAAACTTTTCCAAACATACCCTTCATATTTATTGAGCCTTTTAGAAACCCAAGACAACTATTAACTCTTTTATTTGGGTTTCAATAATTGCAAGACAACTACAAAAGGGGTATTTTAGTACTTAGCTTTCACAAATTAATTGTACCTTAATTTGTGTGTAACAAGCCAAAAATACCGGAAACGGTGGGAGTAATTATGATAGAGATTTGCAGCATTAAACATTAATTGATTTTATTTAATTTTTTAAAATTGGTTTGTTGAATGACTTTTGATTTGTATCATTGGAATTTGAGTTGCCACTGATTTTTTATATATCAGTGAAGTTATCCCGTGTTTTTTATATATCAATGCAGTTATCTCATAGTTTCAATTGATTATTTTAGTTGATTAGTATATTATAATAGATAGTAGATCATCAATAAAAAATATTTATCCCGTATTTTTAATATATCAGTGACAATTATTTGTTCTTTTTTAGATATTAGTGACAAATATTTGTCACGTGTGTTTTAAATATTAATCAATAGTTTAAATAGTCATTAAGTCTTCTTGTTTTTTTAGATAGTAGGTTTATAGTAGTACTCTTCAAACCTTATAATTAACAAAGACAAATATTAATCCTGTGTTTTTATATATCAGTGCAGCTATCCCGTGTTTTTTTATATATCAGTGCAGTTATCTCGTAGTTTTATTTGATTATTTTAGTTCATTAGTAGATTATAGTAGATAGTAAAAGATAGATATTAGATTATCAATAAGAAATATTTGTTTTAAATATTAATCAGTAGTTAAAATAGTAATTAAGTCTTCTTGTTGTTTTTAGATAGTAGGTTTGTAGTAGTATTCAAAAACATTAATTATCAATGACAAATATTAATCCTGTGTTTTTTTTTATATATCAATGCAGTTATCCCGTGTTTTTTATATATCAGTGTTGTTATCTCTTAGTTTCAATTGATTATTTTAGTTGATTAGAAGATTATAGTAGATAGTAAAAGAGAGATAGTAAATTATCAATAAGAAATATTTGTTTTAAATATTAATCAGTAGTTTAAATTCTCATTAAATCTTCTTGTTTTTTAGATAGTAGGTTTCTAGTAGTCTTCAAAAATTATAATTTTCAATAAGAAATATTAATCATGGATTTTTTTTATATATCAGTGCGGTTATCATGTGTTTTCTTATATATATCATTGTAGTTATCTGTTAGTTTCAATTAATTATTTTAGTTGATTAATAGATTATAGTATATAGTAAAAGATAGATAGTAGATTATAAATAAGAAATATTTGTTTTAAATACTAATCATTAGTTAAAATAGTAATTAAGTCTTCTTGTTGTTTTTAGATAGTAGGTTTGTAATAGTATTCAAAAACATTAATTATCAATGACAAATATTAATTCCGTGTTATATATATATATATATATATATATATATATATATATATATATATATATATATATATATATATATCGATGTTGTTATCTCGTAGTTTCAATTGATTATTTTAGTAGATTAGTAGATTATAGTAGATAGTAAAAGAGAGATAGTAAATTATCAATAAGAAATATTTATTTTAAATATTAATCAGTAGTTTAAATTCTCATTAAATTGTTTTTTAAATAGTAGGTTTATAGTATTAAAAAATTATAATTTTCGATGAGAAATATTAATCATGTATTTTTTTATATATCAGTGCGGTTATCATGTGTTTTCTTATATAGCATTGCAGTTATTTCTTAGTTTTAATTGATTATTTTAGTTGATTAATAGATTATAGCAGATAGTAAAATATAGATAGTAGATTATCAATAAGACATATTTATTTTAAATATTAATCAATAGTTTAAATAGTCATTAAGCCTTCTTGTTTTTTGTTTTGACGAAAGCCTTGTTGTTTTTTAAATAGTAGGTTTATCAATGACAAACATTAATCCCGTATTTTTTATATAGTAGGTTTATAATAGTCTTAAAAAAATATGGAACAAATATTTGTCACTAATTTTTTTATAGTAGTTTTCTAATTTTATAATTTTTATTGACAAAAAAATAATTGTCTTTCTATTATTTAGTGAGTATGGATGTCTGTGAAAAAGATTTAAATTTTTTTGGTAAAAAAAAATTAAAATTTTAAGTGGAATTTTAAGTGTAGTTTATTAGTATAAATAGATAGATATTAGAAGATATTAATATTAGATTAGATAGATAATAATGATAATAAATTTGTGAGGGAGTTTGAATTTGAATTAAAGGTGGAGGGAAAGAGAATTAGAAAATGAGTTGGAAAAAGTGAAATTGGGAAGAGTGAAAAGTTGGGAAGAGTGAAAAATTAGGAAAGTGAAAAGTTTATTTCATAAAATGACATTAATACCCTTTAGCCTTTTATTAGGTAGTACATGTGTCAATTAATGGTGAGGGCTAATTTTGAAAGTTCAGTGGTGATTTTTTGTATATATAGATATTAGATTAGATTACCTTGAGCCTGTTGCTAATTAATTTCGGGAAGAGCTCTAATAAATTGCAGTTAATTTTGATTAAATGAATCTTTTGGTGTTCCATATTCCTATTTCGTATATGGGTGACTATTCCTTCTCCACAAAACATTTTGATGAACCCTAACCCACTAAAATTTTTAAAATGTGGGTTAAAAAAGCCCCATTAATAGGAGGCTGAATATTTATGGGGCTAAATAATGGGCTAATGGGGAAAAGCTTGGGTCTATATTGACATCTCTATGTCTTACTAAATATTTCTGCTTAGAAGAAATGTTATGTAACTACATCATTTCATTTTTATGTGAAGTTTGTATTTGTCGTAGTAAATAATGAAACTACAACCCTCATAAATGGCAACGTGATTGTGACAATTCATTACTTTTGAGGAATCTCTTCATGCGCTTATTTTTTTTACAATCTTCCAACTATTTTTGATTAATTCAATTTGTTACTTTTATTGGAAGAAGATAATCAATGATAGGAACTAACCATTATAACATTTCACATATGGCAATATGAAGATTATGTCTAATTTTCTTTAATAGACGGTTTCAGAATCTGTTATTTTCAAATGAGTCTAAGTTTAAATATAAGATTTTATTTATAGCTAACGCTAAAGGAGAACATAAACTTTGTACCTTCAAAGTTCAACTAAAGCTTGGGTTTGTCGGTATAGTTTAGAAAATATTAACTTTATACCCATGCAAGGGGATCCCAACGGGGACTATCCCATCAAGGGCCCAATGATGCGGGAAAATTTTCTCCATAGGAACTGAATAAGGGAGAAAATTCTTTGCAGTAAATTCAGAGACAGGGACGAGGACCATGTCCCCGCATTTAACAGAGTAGCGAAGTAAAACTTCTCATGACGGGGATTAGTGGCGGAGAAAATTTTGGGGGACAATGACGAGACCTACCATTGTTAGCTATATCACAATGGTATCTTATATATAAAAATAAAACAAGCAACAATTATATATTTTGTAGTCTTTTGAATATCACAATACTTTTTTATCTTATTTAAAAGTCTTGATAGAATATACCACAAAGTTTTTTTTTGAAATCCTTGATTTAAATTTAAAGTGAATAAAAAATAAATCAATTTACATTTCACTATTTTTAACCAATATTAGTTTTACAAAATTAATTAATTAAATATTAATTTTCATTGCTACATATTTAGAAAAAAACATGTGTGAGCTGCAACAAACTGCAAAGGGAAACCTTATCAACAAGCTACAAAAGATAACCAAATAATGGATTATTTTTATCCACATTTATCTCACATAATTTATGAACTATTAGAATTTATCATAGTGGTCTATTCATGCATATTAAATATACATCGTAAATAATGTTTGGACATTATAAGTTCTTGTCCTTCTCATAAGGACTCGCTCAAAACCAATTCTTCTAAATTTCAGCCTTCCACACTAGTGTCTCATATTAACCCACCACCTAAGTACTCGTAGAACACCATGACATATCTCCTTGATTCTCTCTTCACATTTTGTCCCTCAAATCCCTCCTAAAAAACCAATGTGAAAGGGGAAAAAGCAATCACCATTTCACCTACCTTCAAATTTGCACATGTACATGTTCCTCAATCTTCTATCATCCATGCAAAGAACCAAGGAAGGATTAAGGTCCGGAATAAGCCACTCTCCGGCCACCTTGAAAATCGATTATCATATCGGAAATGTCTCCACCATTGCCTGAATATGCCACACCTTCCGTTTCATACAACAGACCACCATCACTTATAACATTCACCCTCACCATCCTCGTCTTGTGCTTTGTAGCTTTCACCATTGCCTACCTTTGTAAATACTGTTTTTCAAACATTATTCAAACTTGGACGCTTACGCGTACAGTCTCAGGATCCCTTATTCGTATCTCACCCGAGAGGTCACCCCCTAGAGGCCTTAACCCTACCCTTTTGGAGGGATTCCCAACCTTCACTTATGGTTCCGTCAAGGACCTCCGCAAAGAGAAGAGCTATAGCCTCGAATGCGCCATTTGCTTGCTCGAATTCGAAGATGATAGCATGCTTCGATACATTTGCCCATTTGTTGTCATGTTTTCCACCAAGAATGTATTGATCTTTGGCCGTTCTCATAAGACATGCCCCGTTTGTCGAACCAACCTCGAATCACCACCTCCCAATCAAATGCCAAAATCGGGAGACAACGGCGACAACAACAACCACAACAATAATGTAGCACAAGAGGGTGTAAGAAATGATGATATACGCATTGATATAAGAGAAGGAGAAATTGAGAATGTTAAAGATGAAAGACATGAAGGTGAACATCATAAAATGAGTAACATCATGCAACAACAACAAAACCAACAACAAGAAGAGCATAGAATTTCAAGGTCACACTCGACAGGACATTCGATAGTTATGATTAGAGGTGAAGAAAGAGATGATGATGATAAATATAAATTGATATTGCCAGAACATGTTATAAGAAAAAGGGCACAACTCTACAAAGAGTTGTGTAACTTATAATGAGATAAAAGGGCCTCCAACTTGTAGTAATTGTGGCTTTGTTCAACCAACTACTAGCTCCTCTTCACTTGCTCGGGTTCCAGAGTCTTAAAAAGTGTTCTCTATCATTCTAGATTATTTGTTTTTTCTCTTTCCTTTTATGGAACTTTTGTTGTTTTCAATTTCACATGTAGGTAGATGCTAGAGATAGGCAAAAATATAAGACACCAGGATTTTTTAGTGTGTACAAGTAATTGGATATATAAGAGAAGTTTTACCATTCTTATATTTCCAATAATATATATATATATATATATATATATATATATATATATATATATATATATATATATATATATTTATATAAAAGGAGAAATACTAATAACCTTTTTGTATGTGTATAAGTAATTATGTTGTCCAAGATTATGTGTTGGTGATTTTAATATCTCTGAACCTTCTCCTTACACTTTTATCTTTTTGAACAAGCAAACTCAAGTCATTTTATTAATTAAAATAGTGTTAATACAATGAGGAATAACATCATGTATTTGGTGACTAGCATAACACTGAGTTGTCTCTAGCTAAGATGTGAGCAACACAATTTGCTTGCCTTCGAATGTAACTAATGGAACAGATTATAAATAAGAGAAAAAGGTTCTTGCAACTAGAGATAATTGCTCCAAATTCATTTGCTAACCGAAATCCACGGTTGAATGCATCCACAACTTGCTTCCGTCAAGTTCAACATCAACATCATGGACGCGTTTTCATCAATCACCAACGAAGAGCTTCCGATAGACTCATAGCCTCAATTTCTTGAGGAGTCAAGAAACCTTCATACCACAATGACCTTGCCTTGAGATATCTACCTTTTGGTCCACGAGACATATGCCAATATCGCACAGTGAACGATCCTCGAACCAAGCTCCGTCAATATTACATTTTATACGACCACAATTGCGGCCGATCCATCGGTTCTCGAAACGGAATCGGCTGGTGCTTCGCACCTCAAGATTGTTGGACGCTGCGATGGACATAGAGCCAGTCCGCTATGGCCAATCTGCCTTCGTGAATGGACTGAATAATTGGCCTTTCGTTTGAGTTCCAAACTTTGTCGTTCCGGCGTTTCCAAATACACCATATAATAGCTGCAAAATCAGTTTTGAAAATGTTGTCCAATTGTTCCAGCAGCGTGAAAAACAGCTCATGCGCACCTTCTGCTTGTTCGTAGTGGCTGCGGATACAATGCCAAAGTTCATCCTCTTGTCATACCTGCTATGTTTTAGAGCAATCAAAAAATAAGTGCCATTTGGTTTCGACCGTCACGCATAGGACATTGGGTAGAGCAAGGAACTCCATACGACGTAGACGGACCCGAGTAGGAAGGCAACCCCCCATAATACGCCACAACAGAATTTTAGCTTGTTCGGAACTTTTAGAGACCAAATAGCATTTCAATTATCTTCGACACGAAGATGGGAAGTGTCGACAAGGTGCTCCATTGCAAAATAGTACCCAGATTTAACAGAATAATTGTCATTCCTACTTAAATCCCAAACCATATGATCAGCTTCAAGTGCAACAACCCTTGGCATTTTAAGGATAGCGCCGGCATCAGCCTCATTAAACGTAGAGGTAATAACATCAACCCTCCACTCATTTGTAGTGCTATCAATCAGATCAGAGACATAAAATAAAGATTGGGCAATATGTATACCCCGAGGAGACATAGGGGTTATGAAGTCTCTATAGCCAAGGATCCCCCCAAATGCGAACCTGAGTACCATCACCGATCATCCACCTTAATCCTCCTTTGACAATTACCCGTGAAGCACAGATAATACGCCAGACAGAGTTTAGGTTATGGCCAATAGAAGCCCCCAAAAAAAATCCCCTCTTGGGAAATATTTAGCTTTGTAAATAGGTGATATAATAGTATCCGGGTTGGTAATGGTGAGTATCTTCCAACCTTGATTTCCTAGCATAACCAAATTGAAGATGTGAAAGTGTCGAAATCTCATCCCTCCATTTCCTTTCTCATAGCTAATTTGTCTGTAATGGTACTAAAATGCAATGTAACAATAAGCAAATTCACACATAAAAGGGAATACCAAGCAAGTACTGTTTGATTGATAATGAGCAATACAGTACAATGGAAGAAGAGCATAAGGAATGTTCAGAGAGAAAGAGAGAAAACAGTTAGAGGAGAGAGAGTACACATTATGCAAATCACAGATAATTTCTCTCACTCACTCCCACACATTACTTGAGGGAATATCCCTTCAACATTACACTTGGCACACACACTCTCTCACTGGCGCGTGTTTGCACAACATTTGGCGCCTTGTGCTTCGGTATCTTGTTGCTCTCCTTGTTGCTTGTTCCCGCTTCATCATTCATTTCTTACATTACAATACCATCCTCTTTTACAACAATCATGTCCTCAAGATTGAAAGAAGTATAATGTTCTTTAAGCTCCTCAATATCTTCCCATCTAGCAGCTTGTGCATCACCATCTTCCCACATAACTAACACTTGAGGCACTTTCATCTCACCTCTCAGAATTACTCTAGCATCGAGTACTTCTTTTAGGTTGCGAGATTGGTCCCATCTATGTTGTGGTCGGTGGCAATGGTAAGTATGGAGCAGACTTGTCTCCTTGAAATAACTTCAATTGAGACACATGGAAAACTGAATGGATCTTGGCCTGAGCAGGCAATGCTAACTTGTATGCTACAGACCCGATTCTCTGTGTAATCTCAAAGGGACCAAAATATCTCATAGCAAGCTTTTGGTTCCTTCTCAATGTGACTGAATGTTGTCTATATGGTTGTAGTTTAACTAAGACTAAGTCCTCTACTGCAAATTCCACATCCATTCTCTTCCTATCTGCCTGCATCTTGATTCTCTACTGTGCTTTATGCAGGTTATTTTTGAGCTGTTGCAGAAAAATTTCTCTGTCACTCAATTGTGCAATCACATCAGCTGGTTCATCATTAGCAAAAGTTGGTCTAGTCAAGTTAGGATCTCTCCCATACAAAGCTTTAAAAGGTGTCATGCCTAAACTTGTGTGAAAGGCTGAATTGTACCAATATTCTGCCCAAGCTAGAGCCTTAAACCATCCCTTAGGATTCTCAAAAGTGAAACAACTTAAATACATCTCCAAACACTTGTTAGTACCTCAGATTGTCCATCTTATTGTGGATGATATGCTGAGGACATGGATAGTGTTGTTCCTAGCAGCTTGAACAAATGTTGCCAAAAAGAGCTAGTGAAAACTTTGTCTCTATCTGATACTTGACTTAGGTACTCCATGAAGCTTCACAATACTATTCATGAATGCTTCTGCTACTGATTTGCTCGAATAATCAGCCTTCATAGCAATAAGGTGAGCAAACTTAGATAATCTATCAATTACCACCATTATCACTATGAATCCATGTGAATTAGGCAATCCAGTGATAAAATCCATAGCAATGTCATCCCACACCTGAGCTGGTATAGGCAATCGACTCAACAATCCTACAAGCAAAGAAATTGTTGCTTTTGCTTGCTGACAGATAGAGCATTGTTTCACAAATTGTCTCACATATTATCTTAGCTTAGGCCAGTAGAATTGAGCACTAATTCTAGCAATGGATCGAGTCACTCCAGCATGACCTCCTATAGGAGATGTATGATACTCCTGCAATAGTTTCTGTATCAGGTTTCCTTGTTTAGGAATCAACAACCTGTCTTTATAGTACAACAGTCATTCTCTATAAATGTACCCTTCACAATTGCCATCCTTCTTGGATTTCTCCACAATGATCTGTAGTTCATCATCTTTGACAATAGCATCTCTCAATTCTGTAAGAATTGAGATTGTGGCTCTGACCATGCCATGAAAAACATTCTGCTCAGTGCATCAGCAGGTATATTATCCTTGCCTGGTTTGTACTCGATCTTAAAATCATATCCCATGAATTTGTGCAACCATGCTTGTTGCTCAGGTGTCTGTAATGACTGATCTCAAACTCTTCTGATCTATTTTAATTATGAATTGATGTCCAAGCAAGTAGTGTCTAAACTTGGCCAATGCCTCAGTAATTGCAAACAATTCTCTAGTGTAAGCCGGTTGTTTTTGCATCCTAGGAACCATTTTCTTGGAAAAGAAAGCAATTGGATACCCTTGTTGACTGAGTACTGCACCCACCCCAATACTTGATGCATCTGTCTCCAATGTAAAAGGCATATCAAAATTGGGAAGAGATAAGACTGGTGCAGTTATCATAGCTTCTTTCAATTGTTGGAAAGCTTTCTCAGTGATCTCAGACCATTTAAACAATCCTTTTTCAACAAATCAGTTAAAGGACCAACAATTGTTGCATAATTCCGTATGAACCTTCTGTAATAACCTATGAGTCCCAAAAACCCACGAACCTGTTTGACATTTTTAGGAGTTGGCCACTCCTTAATAGCTTGAACTTTAGTTGTATCCATAGCCACACCTGCTTCAGATACCTTGTGGCCTAAGTAATCCACTTCTAGCATACCAAAAGAGCACTTAGAAAGCCTTGCATACAGTTTATGCTGCTGTAAAGTTCTCAACACCAATTCTAGGTGAACTAAGTGAGTTTTCCATGATGCACCATAAACCAGTATTTCATCAAAGAAAACCAATACGAATTTCCTCAATTCCTTCTGAAAAATTTGATTCATCAGTCCTTGAAATGTTGTTGGGGAATTTGTTAGCCCAAATGGCATGACAAACCACTCATAATGTCCATGATGGGTTCTAAATGCAGATTTATGTCTATCCTCGGGTTGCAATAAGATCTGATGATAGCCTGCTCTAAAATCAAGCTTGGAAAAATAGCTTGTCCCATGTAATTCATCTAGTAATTCATCCACAGTAGGCATAGGAAATGAATCCTTCACAGTGATTGCATTTAAAGCCCTGTAATCTGTACAAAATCTCCAGCTCCCATCCTTCTTCTTAACAAGCACAATTGGAGAAGAAAAAGGGCTATTGCTGGCCTGTATAATCCCTTGATCAAGCATCTCTTGTACCATCACCCCAATTTGATTCTTTTGACTATGTGGATATCTCAGATGGTCTTGTTTTCACTTGGTTTTGCATCCCGCACCAATGTAATTCTATGATTCGCTCTATATTAGGAGGCAATCCAACAGGTGTTTGAAACACAATTCTGTAAGTATGCAACAAAGTAGCTTGTTATGGCTCCATATCAGTAGGTAAGTCTAGCCATTGATCCCCTGAGTCACTGGACCGATCTGTTGTATAGAGAACAACTCTGAAATAGCATCAGTATACGCCATTCTTTTCAACTGATGGAAGTGTGCTTGAGCAGGATGGACTGATATGTCTCCTTGCAGAGTAATGTAGTTGCCCTAGTGTAAGAATTTCATGCTTGAAGCTGCATAGTCAGCCACATGTGATCCAAGTGTTGCCAACTAAGTGGAATCCAAGATTAAATCTGCTCCCACCACTGGTAGTAGATAAACAGGTAGTTGCAGCTGTTGTGCTTGGACTTTCACAATTAATTTCGATATCCAACCTTCTGTCTCCATGTATTGGCCATTGCCAATTAGTACTCTAAACTTAGGAACAAGTTCTATAGGTAATTTCCAAAATTGTGCCACTCTTGGATCTGTAAGAAACTTTCTGAGCTACCACCATCCATCAATATCTACACTGTGATGTGTCCAATGTTCCCTGTGAACCTGATGGTGCCTGTACCTGTGCCACCCTTCATTGCATTTAGAGACAAATGATGTTCAGTAGCATTAGAGGTCTCTTGGTCTATGGTTTGTGTTTGGTCATGTGTCTCAGTGTCTAAGTTATGTGTTTCTTCTTCATCGGACATCCGCAAAGATCAAAATTTGGTGTTTATTGGGGCACTTATGGGTATATGAGAACTTTTCATCACAAAAGTAACACAATCCCTTATCTCTCAGTAATTGGATTTCAGCTGGTGACATGTTTTTCAGTTGTTGTGTTCTTTGGCTATTGTTAAATGGCTTGGTTGAGGGTTTGGGAAGCAATGGTGGTAGAGTGTTTGGTTTATTCTGGTTACTGGTGTCTGGTTTAGTTTGTGACTGTGTCCATTTGTTCTAGTTTTCGCTATTTGGCTGGTGTAGGTTCTGTTTGGTGGTTGCAGGGTAAGATATATGTTTAGGTTGGGTTTGGTATTTTTCTTCATATAGTTTGGCCAATGTTGCTGCCTTCACCAATGAAGGAGGTGACATTGACTTAACATCTCTTCTAATCTCATTAGCTAAACCACCAATAAAACAATCTAGCAATGCTTCACTAGATAGTCCTTCAGATCTGTTAGCAAGTGCGGTAAATTCTAGATAGTAATCAGCTACAGTGCCTTCCTGAATCAACTTGAACAATTTAGCACGAGGACATTCAAACGGAGATGGTCCAAATTCCGTTTCCAATGCAACAATAAAATCGTTCCATGATCTAAATGAATTTACCTTTTGCATCATTTGAAACCAAGGTATAATGTCTTGATCTAAATGTACAGATGCAATAGTAATTCTTTCACTATCAGGCGTAGAATAATAATCGAAAAACTGTTATGTTTTAAAAATCCAACCAACGACATTACTTCCATTGAAATGAGGAAAATCAAGTTTGATGGATCTTACTTGAAATAGAGGTTTCTGCGTGCCACTTGCCGAAGTAACAATTGGAGTAACCACCGGTGATTTGTGGTTCAACGATGATCCACTACTCGCGATGGTGCTCTCCACTTGCATCTTCTTCATTTATGCAAACATTTATGTGATCTTTGCAAAGTTGGCCTCTGATTTCAGCACACCTTGTTCAACTTGCTCAAATCGCTTCTGGTATGCAACATCATTACAGTTGGCACACTGTTGCGCCCGAAAAAGTCCCCGAGGGATTTTTCTTCGTTTGCAACGTTTTAAAACAATGAAGTCGCCACCAATATTTTTTTATAAGGAAAATATTGAAGAAAAACCTTTTTGGGAGGCGGATGACCTTTCGGAAAACCGGGAGATTTGGGTTCGGGGGTCGGTTAGGCATGGGGAAGGTATTAGTACCCCACACCTCCTTTCTACTGAAAGGGAACCTTTAATTAAATGTGTGGTTTAAAGTGTTGATTTGGAAAATACTTAAATTTGCCTCTTGATTGAAAAGAAATAATGAAAATTTGTATTTTCGGCGCTTGACGAGAGTTAGCCGCTTTGGTTTTTTGAGAGAAGAAAATGTTTTTGGTTTGTTGTGCTTGACGGAGGGGATCCGCTCCTACGTATCTCCCGGTGCGATGGAGAATTCAAAGCTACGTAGTTCTGGGTTTTTGGTTTTTATTGTCTTGTTTAATTGTGAAAACTGAGCTTTCACGATGATCAATTGAGCGAAGACTCCAAGTGACCACCATTAGCACTCCATTGTTGATAATCATGCAAGCAGAGGCTTCGCAGGACTACTAACAAAGTTTTTGATTTATTTAAAGTTTTTTTAGACAAATTAGGCATTCATGATGATCAATTGAGCAAAGGCTCCAAGTGATCATCACTAGGTCCTCATTGTTAATGATCGTGCAAGCAAAGGCTTCACAAGACCACTAACAAAGTTCTTTTGATTTATTGAAAGTTTATAGAAAAATTAGGCATTCATGATGATCAATTGAGCAAAGGCTCCAAGTGATCACCACTAGGTTCTCATTGTTAATGATCATGCAAGCAAAGGCTTCGCAGGACCACTAACAAAGTTTTTTTTGATTTATTGAAAGTTTATAGAAAAATTAGGCATTCATGATGATCAATTGAGCAAAGGCTCCAAGTGATCACCACTAGGTCCTCATTGTTAATGATCATGCAAGCAAAGGCTTCGCAGGACCACCAACAAGGTTTTTGGATTTATTGAAAGTTTTTGGGTTAGAAAGAATTAAAAAAAACGAGAAAAAGGTGAAAATTGCGAAATGGGGGTGTTATTAGTTACGGGGGGTGGTATAGCTAAACAGGAGGTGTATAAAGTAAGCCCAGTTCGCATAGGAGGGCCCAGTATGCGAAACTGGGCTTAAGTGAGGGAGGTTTGCGCATGAATAAAGGGGGTGCGAGTAGCAATCTGATTACTAAATAAAAATTAAAAAAGAGGCACGGTATATAAGCCTAAACTGAGAAAAGGAAACCCTAAAAACACAAACCCTTCCCTTCCTTCTTGCTGCGGCGCCGTGACCTAGAGGGAGGGATTTCCGGCGCCGTTCTCTCCGGTTCTCGCGGAGGGAGAGAGGGCATCTTTGGCGCGATTTGCGCCGGTTTCCATGGGGGGAGCTATTCGGTTTCGGGTTGAGAGGGAGAAACGATTTCGGTGTTGGGTGGTGTTGGATTGGCTCGCGGCTGGGGTCGGTTTCAAGGTGAGGGGAGACGGCGGAGCTGACGCCGGCGAGAGCGTGGTGCTTCGTTTTTCCTCTGTTCTTCTTGTTTCTCTTTTTTTTTTTTTTTTGCTATAATGGACATATGATTTATTCACAGTACTATGGCTAAAAACTCAATTGCATCGTTCCAAGGCACAGTTCAACAAAAAAAATAGCACTGCAGCATTATGCATCTTGTTTAAAATTTTTTCAGAAATAATCTATTGTTACCTCACATGCCTAAACATTACTAATTACTAACAGTATACATGATTAATATTAAGCCTATAAGCATTTGGATTTTTAGTTTTTATAAATCTTAAACTTCACATATAGTGGACCAAAATTAATGAATTATATGCACATAATACAAATTGTACAGCAATAGCAATACAGTTAGAGGAAGAAACGAACCTTATCCAAGCCTCTTAAAAAATCTACCTTTTAGCCTCTTCTACCAAAACCCTGTTAATGCTCTCGCAACATCGCTACTGCTCTACGTTTTTTTTTAGATCATAGAAACCTTAGAACCGTGTTTAGTGGATTAGGGTTTCGATGGGAAACTCTAATCCTATTTTCGGGTGATTTTAGCAGTAGTCCACTGCCTCTGTTTCTGTCTTCTTATTTATATTGAAAATTTAGGTCTAGGCATTAATTGCGTTTGACCGGGCTTTGAATGGACTTTCAGGTTTCGAGTGAGCTGGCCTCCGACCCATCGGCTTGGGGAGCATTTGCTGAAACCCTAAATCTCACTTGCTGCTTTGCCTTTTATTATTATTTTTTTTGTATTTTCGGATTTGTATTTTTTTGGTATTTTTAGTATTATAATTTTTGTATTTTTGGACATATTGGACTTTTGGACACTCCTAAACTGTAAATAAAATTAAATAAATTTTTTTGGGCATTTTTGGACTATATGTATTACTCAAAATACATTAAATGAAAAACATAAAAATAATAAAGAGAAGAAATTGGACCAAATACAAAAGTGAATCGAGCCAAACTAAATGAACATACTAGAACGAGGCCCGAATAGAAGAAGTAGACCCGTTAAACAATAAACGCTAAAAATTAACTCGGAACCACGTCTGTGGGCCCAAACCCAAATGATAAGCCCAATAGTGAGGAAAGCGACTTAAATAAGCCCACTTAGGTTCGATTAGGCCCAAATATCGAGATTAAACTGAAGAATGCGCGAAAAGATCGATCATTCACGCGCATGCCTAGCTTAAGTAACGGTATTTCGGTGTAATTGAACTGGATGATTGAAATTGGCTTAAATTAAAAAAGGACATTATTCTAACTACTTGTAATCGCGTGATCTCGAAAACAAGTTGAATAAAGCAAGTGACAAAAAAAGAGCGAGCATAAAAATCGGGTATTACACACACACTCTCTCTCACTAGCGCGTGTTTGCACAACATTTGGCGCCTTGTGCTTCGGTATCTTGTTGCTCACCTCGTTGCTTGTTCCCGCTTCATCATTCATTTCTTTCATTACATTGTCCCAACAACTTACACTTTATTGTATGATCGACTTATAATAACTTAATGCTTTTGTTATTGGACTGAAGTTTAGTGTTTGCTATTCACCAAAAACAATATAAACCCCACTTTGATGATACAATTGCAACATTAAAAAGATGCACGGGAAGATTCTATGTTCAAAAAAATGCATTGCATAAATAACTAGAAAGAAAAAATTAAAATGGCACAATTAGTAAATTATATAAGTTATAAATTGGAGGCAATGATTAGACTTATTTTTTTTAGGCTTAAATATATGTTAACCCCTGCAAATATACCAATTATCTATTTACCCCCTGTAAAAATAAAACTTTTAAAAAAGACCTTACAAATATAAATTATTTCTAGTTACCCCCCTGCTGTTAGATTTTGTTAACAACGTTAAGTGTAAATATATGTTACCCCCTGCAAATATGTTCATTATCCATTTACCCTCCTGCGTAAATATATGTTACCCCCCTGCAAAAATCCTCATTATCCATTTACCCTCTGCGTAAGTATATGTTTACCAACGCAAAAATCCTCATTATCCATTTACCCCCTGCAAATACGTTCATTATCCATTTACCACCCTGCAAATAATAAGTGTTTCAACATACACTTAATGTTGTTAACAAAATCTAACAGCAGTGGGGTAACTAGAAATAATTTATATTTGCAAGGTCTTTTTTAAAAAAATTATTTTTACAGGGGGGTAAATGGATAATGAGTATATTTGTAGGGGGTATCATATATTTAAGCCTTTTTTTTAATAAAACAAAACAACTCATACATAAAAAATATAAAACAAAATTCTAAGAAAGTCCCATAAGCAATTTTGGGAAATAATCATCAACATGACACAACATACCACATAGATTATTGGCTTATCTAAAAAAAACCACATAGATTATTGAAGGAACCTAATTTCTCATATTTGAAGATCAATTTCTTAGCTTCGCTCCCAGCTTTCCTCATCTTCTTAAAATGTTTGAGAGGCTTTATGACATCTAGTAGGACTCGATTTTGCATGTACAATTTTCAGAAATCTTAGGAATTTTTTGCATCATATTCAAGCAATTCACCTAGGAAGCTACTTAGATTTTCCCCAAGTGACTTAGACATGAAGCCAGGAGGTAAATTGTGAACTTGGATCCAAAAAGGAACTGTGAATAGAGGAATTTGGCTAGGCACCATTCCATGTTGCATGACAATAAGGATTAAGAGATGCTTATCAAATGACCAAATCTAACCCTAGTTAGGTGTATTAGTTTATATTAACCTAACCATAGTCAGCTAGTTAGATTCTGTTGTATAGGATTAGCTTACGGTTAGTCGCTTAGATACTTTCCATTTCTCGCACATTGTATATATAACGATACTCGTAATAGTTTGTAACTAGATTTCATTTTACTCAATAATGAAAAGATGAATTTCACTTTCCTTTTGTATTTGGATGCCAAGATGGTATCAGAGCTCATTCAATGAACTCTGGTTCATCGTTGTTCTTCGTTCTTGCTTCGAAACCTAGATTCCTCAATTCGTTTCTTCTTCTTCGATTCTAGAAATTTTTCCTTTGTTACCAAATTTTTGATTCTCGTAACTTCTTCTCGATTCTTCAAATTGTCACGTTGAACACGATGACACAGAGCACACCTTCGTATACCGATTTCGCTACGAACAACAAAGAATCCCTACTATCTCCACCCATGCTTAACCACCCCGCTTCGCTCCTTTAGCTCCTACTCATTGTTTATTGTGATAACAAGTCACTATCTACCTTGCTCACAACCCCACGCGTTTTATGAAAGGACAAAACACATTGAGATTGATTGTCACGTGAGTGCGTGAGAAGATTCAACAAGGTGTTATTCATCTTCTTCCTGCTCCTCTAGCTCTCACACTGCGGATGTCTTCACTAAGCCATTGCATGCTCCCACTTTTCTCGACTGGTTTCCAAGTTGGGCCTATGTGACATCCATAGTCCAACTTGAGGGGGCTATTACGCTTATTTATATCTAACCCTAGTTAGGTGTATTAGTTTATATTAACCTAACCATAGTCAGCTAGTTAGATTCTGTTGTATAGGATTAGCTTACGGTTAGTCAGTTAGATACTTTCCATTTTTGCACATTGTATATATACTGATACTCAGAATAGTTTGTAACTAGATTTCATTTTACTCAATAATGAAAAGATGAATTTCACTTTCCTTTTGTATTTGGATGCCAAGATGGTATCAGAGCTCATTCAATGAACTCTGGTTCATCGTTGTTCTTCGTTCTTGCTTCGAAACCTAAATTCCTCAATTCGTTTCTTCTTCTTCGATTCTAGAAATTTTTCCTTTGTTACCAAATTTTTGATTCTCAGAACTTCTACTGATTCTTCAAATTGTCACGTTGAACACGATGACACAGAGCACACCTTCGTATACCGATTTCGCTACGAACAACAGTAATCCCTACTATCTCCACCCTGCTTCTGCTCCTTTAGCTCCTACTGCTGTTTATTGTGATAACAAGTCAGCTATCTACCTTGCTCACAACCCCACGTTTTATGAAAGGACAAAACACATTGAGATTGATTGTCACGTAGTGCGTGAGAAGATTCAACAAGGTGTTATTCATCTTCTTCCGGTTCCCTCTAGCTCTCAGCTTGCAGATGTCTTCACTAAGCCATTGCATGCTCCCACTTTTTCTGATCTGGTTTCCAAGTTGGGCCTATGTGACATCCATAGTCCAACTTGAGGGGGGCTATTACAGTTATTTATATCTAACCCTAGTGATAACTCTATTTTATATAGAGTTATTCATAGTCTTTTACTTAGATAAATGTTTGAAACCAATGCAATAAACTTGTAAATACAATAAAAAGAGATGAAAATCATAAAATACATTATCAAGGAGATAGAAGTTCAATTTATATACAAATTGGTATGTTTGATATGTTTGTTGAGTACTTTTGCAGATTCGTGATTTTGCATTAAGTGCTTAAGCATCGAGTGCTTAAGCACCAAAGCATCTTGGTGAAGCATGCGCTGAAGCAAGTAGCACAAGACCCCACATTGGAAGCACCTCAATTTGATTTCGTTCTAATGAGCCTTGCTGGCCTCCTACTAGCTCAGTAATCACATGGAATCAATTTTCAAGTTACCAAAGAAGTCATCTATGGGATAAAAACAACAAACATCATCATTACACCAAGCCAAATGTCATCAACTAATTGGACCCCTTCAAAAGGAATGTTTCCCACTCAAAGGAATGTTTCCCATTCAAAGTGACAACAATTGACACTGCAAAATAACTAGGATAAGTCACATGATGGTCAAAGAAAACTTCACAAGCAAGCAAAGAAGTCAAATACTTGAAGACAAAGAAAACCCTCCATGGAAGGAAATCTCCTACTTCTATAAATAGGACTCTTTCATCTCTTGTAAAAATATATAAGAAAAAATATATAGATATACGACCAATACCATATAGATACAATAGTAGTTTTAGATTAAAGTTCATCTTGTTCTTCATTTTATTTCCAAGTCTTTTTACTTCACTTTGATTACTCTAAACTTAAGAGGAAGGTAAGAAGGAATTGACATCTCTATTCTTCACTTCTTCCTAGTTGAGAATCAAGTGTTCTTCATTAATATTAAGTTCTTATTTCATGTTCTTCATCTTACTCTTTATTTACTTTCTTGTTATTTAATTTCTTGCAAGACTTGTCCAATCAAGCAATTTACTTTCTTGCAAGACTTGTCCATTCAAGCAATTTACTTTTAAGCAATTTACATTTCCAAGTTATTTACAATGCTTTCTTTACTTGCTTTGTTTAATTACTTTATGTGGACGATGATGAGCTAAATTCCTTAGTTGGGATGCTCTAGTCATATGATGAACTCGTGAGAACTATTGTGTTGTCCAAAAGGGTGCCTCACTTACTAGTTCTTGTACTTGAATTAAACTTGTTTTAAGGTTAACTTAGAACAAAGGGGAGTTGTATTTACAAGAGATTGACTTACAACTAGATCTCAAGAACTAGAAGCAAAGGCAAGTGTTTATTTAAGTCTTTGATGAGAAATTTGTTTTCCACAAAGTCACTTAGTAATTCCATGCTAATTCAAAAGTAATTAGCATAGTCTTTGTTCATGTGTGGGGTTTTTACTAAGGGAAAGTATTTAGCAACTTGAACCACTTGAAAGGAGGCGAGGAGTTTGACACACTTGCCCTTTATCGCAAAAAAACAAGGGTTTATTGAGCTTGTACAATCACCCTTAACTGATGTATCTACACTAAGTGATCAACACCGTGTGCTCAAGCACCAAAGACAAAGACAACATTCTCACAAGGAACTCATATGGTAAAAGCATCTCAACTCTCTCTTAAATTACATCCTCTACATGTATTTAAATTCTGCTTTTTCTATATTCCAAAAACCAACCACAAATCTCTCGAATAGTTGTAGACACACTAGTTTACCTATGCTAAACAAACACATTAAAAATTAGTCAATCCTCGTGGGAACGATCTTTACTTACTCTTTATTACTTGTTTGTGATTTGTGTATACTTGCACATGCTTATTTCACACACCAAGTTTTTTGGCGCCGCTGTTCTTGGGATTGCCAATAATTTTTAGTTTGTTTAGTTAGTAAAAGAGTGTTTTTATTTTATTTATTTTTTTTTTTTTATATCGCTTTTTGGTAGTGTTATTCTCATGCGAGAACAAGTGCTTAAGCACTAGCCTATGCCAAGAAGACCACCACCAAATTTTGATTTTGATCCGAGATTGAAAGAAGATTCAGGAGACAATTAAGACTTGAGAGGAAATCCAACAACACAAAGAATATGGTGAACCAAGTAATACCACTAGGGATGCCACAACAAGATAAATATACTGCACAGATGCATGCAGACAAAGAACCCGTGCACCAAACACGGCAAGAAGATAATGGATCAAGCCATAACACCGCCGAGGTAATTCAATTCCGATGTAGGAGTAAATCATAGACATCAATTCATACACATGAACCCTATAGGCATGATTAATGATAGAGATAGGCCCATGAGGGATTATGCCAGTGTTTGATCATCAAAATATGCAGACTAGCATTGCTAGGCCTCATATTGATGTTGTCCATTTTGAATTTAAACCAATGATGTTTCAAATGTCGCAAACAATTGGTCGCTTTTGGGGATTTTCACATGATGACCCCCATGAGCATTTAAAACAGCTTTTTAGAAGTATGTAGCAATTTCATCATACGGTGTAAGTGAGGATGCATTTAGGCTAAAGTTATTTCCATATTCATTAAAAGATAAAGCTAAATCATGGTTAAATTCTTTAGAGCCTAATTCAATTCATTCATGGAATGAATTAGCGGAAAAATTTTGTCAAAATACTTCCCACCAATCAAAAATGCTAGGATGAGAAATGACATTACATCTTTTAAACAAAGAGATCTTTGAATCATTGTTTGAGGCATGGGAAAGATGGAAGGAATTGCTTAGAAAATGTCCTCATCATGGTCCGCGGTCATTATACAGATGGAAACATTTTACAATGGATTAGAGCCCCAAACTGTAATTATGCTTGATGCATCATCGTGGGTGTTTTATTGAATCTGTCTTATAATGAAGCTTGTGAATTAATTGATAGGGTAGCAACGAATAGTTCTAGCTGGCTTCATTTGAAAGGGCAAGTGCCCAAAAGAAAGCTGGAGTACATGAACTTAGTGAAATTTCATCCCTAACTGCTCAAGTTGCCACATTGGCTAACATGATTAAAACTTTCACTACACCTAGTTCAGCTACATCTAAACCAGCAGAAACTTCTGTTGCAGCCATAGAACAAGCACCTCAAGGAGCACCTAGTTGTGTTTATCGTGGAGGAGCCCACCTCTATGAAGAGTGCTCAAGTAATCGTGTCGATTAACTATGTGGATCAAAATAGATATAATAATAATAGGAATAACAACCCTTACTCTAACACCTATAATCCTGGCTGGAAAAATCACCCAAATCTTAAGTGGGGACCAAGTAATAACAGTGCTCAAGCACCAGGTGTTCAAGCACCAGGAGCTCAAGCACCAGCCCAAAACCAGATATCAAAATTATCAAAGGCAACAACAAACCGCCAATGATAATTCAATAGAAAGCCCGCTTAAATCATTCATAAGTGAAACAAGAACAAAGAAGGCAAACTCAAGATGCTTCCATAAAAACTTAGAAACTCAAGTAGGTCAATTAGCAAATGCTATGTATCAAAGACCTGCGCAGTGTTCTACCATCCAATACTGAAGCATCCACATCTCAAAGGCAAGGAAAAGAACAAGTAAAGGCCATATCACCGAGAAGTGGTAAGGATCTCACAGAGCCCTATGAGAATGAAGGTGTAGATAAGGAGAAAAACTCAAAAAGAAAAAGAAACTCAGAATGCGAGAAGCACCGAAGCTTCCACTTCTCAAAAAGAACCAAATCTGAGTTAGTTATCGAACACCCACCTCCTCCATTCCCTCAAAGATTAAAAAAAGTGCATGAGGAGAAGCAATTCAAGAAGTTTTTAGATGTTTTAAAACAGATTTGCACATTAATATTCCTTTGATTGAAGCTTTACAACAAATGCCTAATTATGCTAAATTTATGAAAGATATCATTTGTAGAAGAAAGAGATTAGGTGAATTTCAAACTATTGCAATGTCAAAGGAAGTTAGTTCAATTTCTGAGAATAAAATTCCAAGAAAATTGAAAGATCCTGGTAGCTTTACAATTCCTTTCTCTATAGGCAACAACTATACAGGAGAGCTCTATGTGATTTAGGTGCAAGCATCAACTTGATGCCTAAATCTATCTTTGAGAAGTTAGGAATTGGTAATGCAAAGCCTACCTCAGTAACATTATCCCTTGCAGATAGATCAACAAAGATATCCGAAGGGATAGTTGAAGATATTCGGTCAAGGTTGACAAATTCGTGTTTTCGCAGATTTTGTTATTCTTGATTTTGTTGCAGATGAAAATGTGCCAAGAATCCTTGGAAGACCATTTCTTGCAACCTGGTAAGACACTTATTGATGTTCAAAAAGGAGAACTAACCATGAGGGTGAATGATCAAGAAGTGAAATTCAATGTGATGAAAGCAATGAAGTATCCAAAGCAGAGGAGCAAGAAGAATGTTCTCGCTATCTCACTTGATCATCCAGTGCGAAGCAATTCAACAAACAGTATGACCATCCGACTAGTGCTTTAGCATCAAGTGCTTATGCACTTCCTGAGGCTGAAATGCAAGAACAAGGCATACTGACAACAGAGGAAGTTAAACCTAAGGTATGGTCTAGAACTTTTGAATGTTTAAATTTAGAAGACCCTAACCTTAAGAAAAACTTACCTTCAATTGAACAACCTCCCAAACTAGAACTGAAGGAATTGCCAAAACACTTAAAGTATGTTTTCTTAGGGGATAATGATTCACTTCCAGTTATCATTGCATCTGATCTATCATTAGAGCAGGAGCATGATTTAATTGAAACCCTTAAAAAACATAAAAAAGCAATAGGATGGCAAATGGCAGACATTTGGATTAGCCCCTCTATTTGTATGCATAGAATAAATCTAGAAGACAATGCTAAAAACAACATTAAGGCACAGAGAAGGCTAAATCCAATCATGAAAGAGGTTGTTAAAAAGGAAATAATTAAATGGCTAGATCTTTGGGATTATTTACCCAATTGAAGATAGTACATGGGTTAGCCCTGTACAATGTGTTCCCAAGAAAGGGGGAGTCACAGTAATAGCCAACCAAAAAAATGAACTAATTCCCACAAGAACAGTAACTGGGTGGAGAATCTGTATGGATTACAGAAAACCTAATAAATCAACCAAGAAAGATCACTTTCCATTGCCCTTTATTGATCAGATGTTAGATAGACTAGCAGGAAAGGAGTTTTCTTGTTTCTTAGATGGCTACTCAAAGTTATAATCAAATTGCCATTGACCCTAAGGACCAAAGATAAAACTACTTTTACATGTCCATATGGTACATTTGCTTTTAGGAGAATGCCCTTTGGATTATGTAATGCACTGCTACATTTCAAAGATGTATGATGTCCTTGTTTTTCGATTTTATTGAACAATCCATGGAAATCTTTATGGATGATTTTTCTGTCTTTGGAGAAACATTTCCTTTATGTTTATCAAATTTAGAACAAATTCTCCAAAGATGTGAAGATACAAATCTTGTTCTTAATTGGGAAAAGTGTCACTTCATGGTACAAGAAGGCATTGTACTAGGACATAGGGTTTCAAAGAAAGGTCTTGAGGTTGATAAAGCTAAAATTGAGGTCATTGAAAAACCGCCACCACCAACAACTATCAAGGGGATTAGAAGTTTTCTAGGACATGCAGGTTTCTATAGAAGATTCATCAAAGACTTTTCAAAAATTTCAAAACCTCTGTGTAATCTTTTGCAATTAGATACACAATTTAACTTTGATGAATCTTGTATAAAAGCATTTCAGAATCGAAGAAGGCTTTGGTCACTGCACTGTCATTGTAACACCCATTGGACCAAACCTTTGAACTAATGTGTGATGCTAGTGACTTTCTTTGTAGGAGCCGCCCTAGGGCAAAGGTATGACAAAGTGTTTCATTCAATTTATTATGCTAGCAAAACATTAATTGAAGCTCAAGTGAACTACACTGTGGATCGAGAAAGAGCTATTAGTTGTGGTGTTTGCTTTTGACAAATTCGAGATCTTACTTAGTAGGCACAAAAGTGATTGTATATCTTGACCACTCTCGCCATTAAGTATCCGCTTGCAAAGAAAGATGCAAAACCTAGGCTAATAAGGTGGATTCTACTCCTTCAAGAGTTTGATCTTGAGATTAGGGATAAGAAGGGAGTAGAAAATCAAGTTCCGATCACCTATCTAGGCTTGAAGGTGATGATACAGTGTACTCAAGAAATCAAGGAGAGATTCCCGGATGAAGATTTGTTAGCAATATCTCGTAATGAGAATATAGTGCTTTTACACTTAGTGCTCAAGCACTGGAGATTCTCGCACCATGGTATCCGACATTGCTAACTATCCGGTAAGTAATGTTGTACCGCATTGGATGGATTATCGTGAGAGAAGAAGGTTTTTCCATATAGTAAAACAATACTATTGGGATGAACCTTACCTATACAAGATGTGTCGGACTCAAGTCATGAGAAAGTGTGTCCTGAACAAGAACAACAAGCGGTGCTTGAGCACCGCCATGCAAAGACCATATGGAGGTCATTTTGGAGGACACAGAGCAGCAGAAGCAAAGGTACTACAAACAAAGTTATTTTTGGCCCTCTTTATTTAAAGATGCATTCTATATAGTAAAAACACGTGATAGATGCCAAAGAAGTGGTAATATATCCGAAAAACATGAAATGCCAAGAACCAACATTCTTGAACTTGAACTTTTTGATGTATGGGGCATGGATTTCATGGGTCCTTTTCCTACTTCTTTTGGTAAAGAATACATCTTAGTTCTTTGTAGATTATGTGTCTAAATGGGTTGAAGCAGTAGCACTACCTAGTGCCGATGCTAGATCGATGAGTAAATTTCTTCAAAAGAACATATTTACTAGATTTGGCACCCTAGTGGCAATCATAAATGATGAAGGATCTCATTTTTGTAATAAAATTATTGAAAATCTTCTTGCAAAATATGGGATTAAACACAAAATTTCTAATGCATATCATCCCCAAACTAGTGGGCTGTGAACTATCAAATAGGAAATAAAAAGAATGCTAGAAAAATGGTTGGACCAACAAGGAAAGATTGGTCATTGCATTTAGATGAAGCATTATGGGCATATAGAACTGCATATAAAACTCCATTAGGTATGTCCCCCTATAGAATAGTTTATGGCAAAGCATGTCACCTGCCAATTGAGCTAGAAAATAAATCCTATTGGGCAATCAAAAAGCTGAATTTTGATCTAGACCAAGCAGGCAAACAGAGGTTTTTAGAACTAAATGAATTAGAAGAATTCAGGCACTTCTCTTATGAGAATGCTAAGATTTACAAAGATAAAACCAAGGTATGGCATGATAAAAGAATCAAACAAAGAGATCTTAAAGAAGGAGGATTGGTCCTATTGTACAATTCAAGGCTAAAATTATTCCCTGGAAAATTGAAATCCAGATGGACAGGACCATTCAAATTAGTCAAGATATATTCTCATGGTGCAGTTGACATATTTGATGCAAACTCAGGTAATACTTTCAAAGTAAATGGACAAAGAGTTAAAATGTATTATGGTGAGCAAATGGTGCAATCTGAAAGCACCATTCATTTTGAAAATCCTTGATCTAAAAAGGATAGTCAGGCTGTTAAGACATTAAAACAAGCGCTGGTGGGAGGCAACCCATCAATTTTTTGATAAATATTAACTATGTTTGTACAGTTTGATGTTTTCAGTGTTTTTCAAGAAATGCAGAATTTAGTGCTCAAGCACCACGTGCTTAAGCACTAACAGAAGCCCCAATGTCTCAACTTCAGTGAAGAAAAAAAAAAAAAAAAAATCACAGAAAAATATGTCAAACGGTTAGAAAGAACCAGAAAAGAAAACAGCTGAAGAAGAAGAGAGCGATCTTGAAGGACATTCTTTGAGACCTTGAAGGACTTACGGATCAAGTTATGGAGCCATCTGCTGAAATTTCAAAGGAACCAGAGGTGCAGATTGGAGCTCAACCATCGATGCTCAAGCACTAACTCCTGCACAACCTTCAAAGACACCAGATGTGAAGGCCACTGGCAGTGCTTCTACAACTCCAAAAGCACCAAAGCAGAAGCCCAAAGCAACACCAACAAGGAGAGCAAAGAATGGATCGAGGAGTGGTGCAAAACCATGATAAACTTTTTACATGCTTTCCTATATTAACTATGCAATATTTTGTTATATTATGCAAGTATTTTGTTATATATTTTGCTACTTATAAACTAATGCTACTATGGATAAATCCCACATGTAATGTTAACCCCCACCCCATTTTGCACACTATTCCCTGTTTTCATCTCAACTTAAGAGCTAGTGAGGACACCGCTCAATTTTAAGTTTGGGGGAAGCACTTCAAATTTCGATGCATGTGGTATATATATAGTATTTTAAACCTACTAATGCTTGTTTTATTTAATATCTCATTAAATATCTGTTAGTATGTTAGATAAGTAGTTAAGTCTTTTGTAAATAGAGTTTATTTTCATTTTGTTTTAGATTTACTTAACAAAGCATTTTCAAAAATCAAATCTGCTTTTGAACAGTTTTTAAGTAAATCAATAGTAGGAATGTCTGATTTTGAAGCATGATCGACTTGCTATTTCACAAATGATTTTGATGCATCTCTTTAGAACCAAAATCCTCAATGAAAAAGAAAAGAAAAAGAGTCCTTTTTACTTCAAAAACAACCATTGTTATTATCACTTTTACACTTTAAAGTTGATTTTTGAAAGGGGATCAAACTGAGTGAAAAGTTTTTCTGGAAACAAACAAGAATTTAAGAAAACCAAGGTCAAAAACAAAGTTTTATTAAAAACTTAGAAGAGTGTTGAGAAATAAGTTTGGGGGAGATTTTATGAAAACAAAGGCAAAAATGAGGAGCTTAGTACTCAATGCACATAAAGTTTCAAAAAAAAAAAAAAAAGAAAATCAAAAGGTGTCAAAACTATGTTTGCTTAATATCTAAACTGAACCTGTTCCGAAAACAGAGTGCATTTGATTTGCAAACCAAGAAAAAAGAAAAGTATGCATAAGGAGGACAATGAATCCTGTTCCAAAGTGCATTTGGTTTGAAAAAGAAAAACAAAAACAAATCAAGAAAAAAAGTATGCACATGGAGGTCAGTGAAGAGGGTAACATAAGTTTTAAAAAGCATCTAGTGCTTATCTAGTAGATGCTTATTTCAAAAAAAAAAAAAAAAAAAAAAAAAAAAAAAACATCAAAAAGAAGCATTGAGTCAAAAAGTTTTAAACTACTCATGTCAAGCCCTTTGATATACTTAAAGCCCCTTGAGCTTAAGGATCTTGTGAGTCTACTCTATGTTTTGAAACACCTTTGTGTTGACCAAAAGTTTTTCTAAAAGTTTCAAAAGTTTAAGAAAACCTTTTTTGCTTAGTTTAGAGCCAATCAAATTTCAATGGATCACACACGCACATAAAAGAGTTTTAATAGCTTTGGTTGTGATGAATTTCAAAGGCACAAAGACATAGAGTTTTATCTATGTTCAAAAAAATGCATTGCATAAATAACTAGAAAGAAAAAATTAAAATGGCACAATTAGTAAATTATATAAGTTATAAATTGGAGGCAATGATTAGACTTATTTTTTTTAGGCTTAAATATATGTTAACCCCTGCAAATATACCAATTATCTATTTACCCCCTGTAAAAATAAAACTTTTAAAAAAGACCTTACAAATATAAATTATTTCTAGTTACCCCCCTGCTGTTAGATTTTGTTAACAACGTTAAGTGTAAATATATGTTACCCCCTGCAAATATGTTCATTATCCATTTACCCTCCTGCGTAAATATATGTTACCCCCCTGCAAAAATCCTCATTATCCATTTACCCTCTGCGTAAATATATGTTACCCACTGCAAAAATCCTCATTATCCATTTACCCCCTGCAAATACGTTCATTATCCATTTACCACCCTGCAAATAATAAGTGTTTCAACATACACTTAATGTTGTTAACAAAATCTAACAGCAGTG
Organism: Oxytropis ochrocephala; assembly: GCA_020916435.1. NCBI lineage: Eukaryota > Viridiplantae > Streptophyta > Magnoliopsida > Fabales > Fabaceae > Oxytropis > Oxytropis ochrocephala. The sequence goes on along the minus strand of CM037088.1, from coordinate 44,024,290 downwards.
GGGTAACTAGAAATAATTTATATTTGCAAGGTCTTTTTTAAAAAAATTATTTTTACAGGGGGGTAAATGGATAATGAGTATATTTGTAGGGGGTATCATATATTTAAGCCTTTTTTTTAATAAAACAAAACAACTCATACATAAAAAATATAAAACAAAATTCTAAGAAAGTCCCATAAGCAATTTTGGGAAATAATCATCAACATGACACAACATACCACATAGATTATTGGCTTATCTAAAAAAAACCACATAGATTATTGAAGGAACCTAATTTCTCATATTTGAAGATCAATTTCTTAGCTTCGCTCCCAGCTTTCCTCATCTTCTTAAAATGTTTGAGAGGCTTTATGACATCTAGTAGGACTCGATTTTGCATGTACAATTTTCAGAAATCTTAGGAATTTTTGCATCATATTCAAGCAATTCACCTAGGAAGCTACTTAGATTTTCCCAAGTGACTTAGACATGAAGCCAGGAGGTAAATTGTGAACTTGGATCCAAAAGGAACTGTGAATAGAGGAATTTGGCTAGGCACCATTCCATGTTGCATGACAATAAGGATTAAGAGATGCTTATCAAATGACCAAATCTAACCCTAGTTAGGTGTATTAGTTTATATTAACCTAACCATAGTCAGCTAGTTAGATTCTGTTGTATAGGATTAGCTTACGGTTAGTCAGTTAGATACTTTCCATTTCTGCACATTGTATATATACTGATACTCAGAATAGTTTGTAACTAGATTTCATTTTACTCAATAATGAAAAGATGAATTTCACTTTCCTTTTGTATTTGGATGCCAAGATGGTATCAGAGCTCATTCAATGAACTCTGGTTCATCGTTGTTCTTCGTTCTTGCTTCGAAACCTAGATTCCTCAATTCGTTTCTTCTTCTTCGATTCTAGAAATTTTTCCTTTGTTACCAAATTTTTGATTCTCAGAACTTCTACTGATTCTTCAAATTGTCACGTTGAACACGATGACACAGAGCACACCTTCGTATACCGATTTCGCTACGAACAACAGTAATCCCTACTATCTCCACCCATGCTTAACCACCCCGCGCTCGCTCCTTTAGCTCCTACTCATTGTTTATTGTGATAACAAGTCAGCTATCTACCTTGCTCACAACCCCACGTTTTATGAAAGGACAAAACACATTGAGATTGATTGTCACGTAGTGCGTGAGAAGATTCAACAAGGTGTTATTCATCTTCTTCCGGTTCCCTCTAGCTCTCAGCTTGCAGATGTCTTCACTAAGCCATTGCATGCTCCCACTTTTTCTGATCTGGTTTCCAAGTTGGGCCTATGTGACATCCATAGTCCAACTTGAGGGGGGCTATTACAGTTATTTATATCTAACCCTAGTTAGGTGTATTAGTTTATATTAACCTAACCATAGTCAGCTAGTTAGATTCTGTTGTATAGGATTAGCTTACGGTTAGTCAGTTAGATACTTTCCATTTTTGCACATTGTATATATACTGATACTCAGAATAGTTTGTAACTAGATTTCATTTTACTCAATAATGAAAAGATGAATTTCACTTTCCTTTTGTATTTGGATGCCAAGATGGTATCAGAGCTCATTCAATGAACTCTGGTTCATCGTTGTTCTTCGTTCTTGCTTCGAAACCTAAATTCCTCAATTCGTTTCTTCTTCTTCGATTCTAGAAATTTTTCCTTTGTTACCAAATTTTTGATTCTCAGAACTTCTACTGATTCTTCAAATTGTCACGTTGAACACGATGACCACAGAGCACACCTTCAGATACCGATTTCGCTCACGAACAATGAAGAATCCCTACTATCTCCACCCTGCTTCTGCTCCTTTAGCTCCTACTGCTGTTTATTGTGATAACAAGTCAGCTATCTACCTTGCTCACAACCCCACGTTTTATGAAAGGACAAAACACATTGAGATTGATTGTCACGTAGTGCGTGAGAAGATTCAACAAGGTGTTATTCATCTTCTTCCGGTTCCCTCTAGCTCTCAGCTTGCAGATGTCTTCACTAAGCCATTGCATGCTCCCACTTTTTCTGATCTGGTTTCCAAGTTGGGCCTATGTGACATCCATAGTCCAACTTGAGGGGGGCTATTACAGTTATTTATATCTAACCCTAGTGATAACTCTATTTTATATAGAGTTATTCATAGTCTTTTACTTAGATAAATGTTTGAAACCAATGCAATAAACTTGTAAATACAATAAAAAGAGATGAAAATCATAAAATACATTATCAAGGAGATAGAAGTTCAATTTATATACAAATTGGTATGTTTGATATGTTTGTTGAGTACTTTTGCAGATTCTGTGATTTTGCATTAAGTGCTTAAGCATCGAGTGCTTAAGCACCAAAGCATGCAGCTGAAGCATGCAGCTGAAGCAAGTAGCACAAGACCCCACATTGGAAGCACCTCAATTTGATTTCGTTCTAATGAGCCTTGCTGGCCTCCTACTAGCTCAGTAATCACATGGAATCAATTTTCAAGTTACCAAAGAAGTCATCTATGGGATAAAAACAACAAACATCATCATTACACCAAGCCAAATGTCATCAACTAATTGGACCCCTTCAAAAGGAATGTTTCCCACTCAAAGGAATGTTTCCCATTCAAAGTGACAACAATTGACACCTGCAAAATAACTAGGATAAGTCACATGATGGTCAAAGAAAACTTCACAAGCAAGCAAAGAAGTCAAATACTTGAAGACAAAGAAAACCCTCCATGGAAGGAAATCTCCTACTTCTATAAATAGGACTCTTTCATCTCTTGTAAAAATATATAAGAAAAAATATATAGATATACGACCAATACCATATAGATACAATAGTAGTTTTAGATTAAAGTTCATCTTGTTCTTCATTTTATTTCCAAGTCTTTTTACTTCACTTTGATTACTCTAAACTTAAGAGGAAGGTAAGAAGGAATTGACATCTCTATTCTTCACTTCTTCCTAGTTGAGAATCAAGTGTTCTTCATTAATATTAAGTTCTTATTTCATGTTCTTCATCTTACTCTTTATTTACTTTCTTGTTATTTAATTTCTTGCAAGACTTGTCCAATCAAGCAATTTACTTTCTTGCAAGACTTGTCCATTCAAGCAATTTACTTTTAAGCAATTTACATTTCCAAGTTATTTACAATGCTTTCTTTACTTGCTTTGTTTAATTACTTTATGTGGACGATGATGAGCTAAATTCCTTAGTTGGGATGCTCTAGTCATATGATGAACTCGTGAGAACTATTGTGTTGTCCAAAAGGGTGCCTCACTTACTAGTTCTTGTACTTGAATTAAACTTGTTTTAAGGTTAACTTAGAACAAAGGGGAGTTGTATTTACAAGAGATTGACTTACAACTAGATCTCAAGAACTAGAAGCAAAGGCAAGTGTTTATTTAAGTCTTTGATGAGAAATTTGTTTTCCACAAAGTCACTTAGTAATTCCATGCTAATTCAAAAGTAATTAGCATAGTCTTTGTTCATGTGTGGGGTTTTACTAAGGGAAAGTATTTAGCAACTTGAACCACTTGAAAGGAGGCGAGGAGTTTGACACACTTGCCCTTTCTTGCAAAAAAACAAGGGTTTATTGAGCTTGTACAGTCACCCTTAACTGATGTATCTACACTAAGTGATCAAGCACTGTGTGCTCAAGCACAGAAAGACAAAGACAACATTCTCACAAGGAACTCATATGGTAAAAGCATCTCAACTCTCTCTTAAATTACATCCTCTACATGTATTTAAATTCTGCATTTTCTATATTCCAAAACCAACCACAAATCTCGAATAGTTGTAGACACACTAGTTTACCTATGCTAAACAAACACATTAAAAATTAGTCAATCCTCGTGGGAACGATCTTTACTTACTCTTTATTACTTGTTTGTGGATGTGTATACTTGCACATGCTTATTTCACACACCACCTAGTTAGGTGTATTAGTTTATATTAACCTAACCATAGTCAGCTAGTTAGATTCTGTTGTATAGGATTAGCTTACGGTTAGTCAGTTAGATACTTTCCATTTCTGCACAATTGTATATATACTGATACTCAGAATAGTTTGTAACTAGATTTCATTTTACTCAATAATGAAAAGATGAATTTCACTTTCCTTTTGTATTTGGATGCCAAGATGGTATCAGAGCTCATTCAATGAACTCTGGTTCATCGTTGTTCTTCGTTCTTGCTTCGAAACCTAAATTCCTCAATTCGTTTCTTCTTCTTCGATTCTAGAAATTTTTCCTTTGTTACCAAATTTTTGATTCTCAGAACTTCTACTGATTCTTCAAATTGTCACGTTGAACACGATGACACAGAGCACACCTTCGTATACCGATTTCGCTACGAACAACAGTAATCCCTACTATCTCCACCCATGCTTAACCACCCTGCTTCTGCTCCTTTAGCTCCTACTGCTGTTTATTGTGATAACAAGTCAGCTATCTACCTTGCTCACAACCCCACGTTTTATGAAAGGACAAAACACATTGAGATTGATTGTCACGTAGTGCGTGAGAAGATTCAACAAGGTGTTATTCATCTTCTTCCGGTTCCCTCTAGCTCTCAGCTTGCAGATGTCTTCACTAAGCCATTGCATGCTCCCACTTTTTCTGATCTGGTTTCCAAGTTGGGCCTATGTGACATCCATAGTCCAACTTGAGGGGGGCTATTACAGTTATTTATATCTAACCCTAGTTAGGTGTATTAGTTTATATTAACCTAACCATAGTCAGCTAGTTAGATTCTGTTGTATAGGATTAGCTTACGGTTAGTCGGTTAGATACTTTCCATTTCTCGCACATTGTATATATATCGATACCGAGAATAGTTTGTAACTAGATTTCATTTTACTCAATAATGAAAAGATGAATTTCACTTTCCTTTTGTGTTTGGATGCCAAGACTTATCAAATGACCAAGGAACCCCTCTCCCCTCTTGGAAAAATTGTAGGAACACTCAGGATTCTCTCTGTCGCGTATGGCTCCCCCCGACCTTCCTTCAAACACATGTCATTACATGATTTGATCAAGTGTCAATGTTAGAGGTCTAGAGATATGGGTATTTGGGTCACTATGATTTTGTTACATTTATAGGCATTTTACCATTTTATACAATTAACTTAGGTGCTGTGAGTTTGTTCGTAATTTCATCCTTATCGATTTTAGCTATGTCGTATTTGTGTTGTTTAGATGTTCTTTTAAGTTAAAAAATGTTAAATATGGTTTTTTAAAATTAAGTATGATTTTATTCGACCTTTGTTAAGTAAACTAATTATAGATAGGATAAATAAATAATAATCTTATGATTTAATTTTATAAGTCTTATGATTTTAATTTTTAATCAAATTAATATAGTGTAAAAATATATCTGATTTACTCAAGAGCACAGGTGAGATGAGTTGGGACTTTTCTGACTTAACCAAGGTCATGGGTTCTCAAGAGAGCTTTGCCACCAATTGTGATACTATCCGGCTCGAGGATTAGTCTCTCGATACCGAGTTTATAACCAATAAAAATTATATAGGCTTTTGGCAAAAATAGCGGATAGCGGATGAGATTATAGCGGATAATGGATAAGCTAGCCGTATTGTGAAGTGTTTAGTAAAATTAGCGGTTAAACAAGGTGATAAATGTAAAATGATATAAAAGAACATGTTTAATATATAACTAGTAGTATCACTCGTACAAAGACGTATACATTTTCTTTTAACATAACATTTGAATTCGTTGTTTGGGACTTAAAAAAATGCGGTTATGCGCGCGTGTATTATGTGATATGATGTATCTGTATTTCTTTGTACACCGTCTTTTATAAAATCATTATGTTATATAATATATTTTTCCCATATATTTTGCATATATATATATATATATATATATATATTTAAATATAATTATTTTAGTCAATTATATACATTGATTTTTTATTAAAATATGTATATTCCATAATCTCAAAAATACCCCTTGTGGGTATTTAGTATGTTCCGATAAATTCTATATAGACGGGAGAAATTGAAGTAACGATTTAGGAGAAACAACTATTAAAAATGATGACATTGGGTTATTATCTAAAAGCCTAAAATAGTCATTGACTATCCAATGGAAGCTAAAAGCCTAAAATGGTTTCCTTCCACGACTTGAGTTTCATGGGGAAAACTCGTATTGGCCTGGGAGAGAAACAACCCATGACCCGAATGAAAATTCTCCTTTGTACACCGTCTGTTATACATTCATTATGTTATATATATATATATATATATCCAAAATTTATTGGCCAAAACCTGGCAATTAAATGCCATTCACACCACTTGATAGTGATTGAATTGCCCTGTTACAACTTCAATTGCTCTTTCCAAATATACCATGCAAATGTATATATATATATATATATATATATATATATATATATATATATATATATATATATATATATATATATATATATATAATAATGACCAATTGAAGAAAATATATATTAGTTCTCTTATATATATATAAACCTCTTCAACTACATTTTAAAAACACTTTGAAAAATCCAACTTTAGTGGTGTAATTATAACCTCTATAATTAAACCTTCAGCTACCTTAATATATTTTAAACCTCTTCAACTACATTTTAAAAACACTTGTTATATGTAGTTGTTGATATGCCAACAAAATTGTCCTATAGGTTCATAATACTTATCGTTAGAATCCAACTATATAGTGGAACTTTGTAGCAAAAGTTCATCATCTGCAAGATAACTAAAATAGCAATACTTCAGCAATCTTAATCCACATTCCACACTTTGAAAAATCTCTTACTTCAATGAGATAAGTGGAAAACCAACTTTTAAGCACTTCACCGAAGTAATATGTTTTTAACATGTTTGAGAACAAAATGTATTGATCCACTTAAATTTTGATCATACCAAATTTGTCTTCAAATTGGAAGGCAATGACCAAGATAAAATTAGCTAAATCCAAAGTGACAACCTAATATTTTGCAAAACGTGAACCACAAAAAAACCAACTTAGAAAAAACATGAATTAAAATCCAAGTTAACGTACAACTTAATTTTCTCAATTAAGGTAAATGGATAATGACTCTTCAATCTTTACATGGTTCCATAACTTAGTTCTTCTTCCTTTACTTCAAATAGTCACTATGCATATTCAGGTGACCACAATTCAATAAAGTATATTCAGGTGACCACAACTTAGTTCATAGCAAAAAAGACTTATACATATTCAGGTGACCACAATTCAATAAAGTATATAATTTGGAGATCAATAACTTACAATGAGAAAAATCCTTCAATTTCAAAGTGAATAGAGGAAAAAAGCAAAAGTTCACCTTTTAAAAATCTCTGGTTTGACTATGCTAAGCGATTATTTTCACTGCTAAAGAGAAAAGAAATGTAAATCATCCCTTAGTCAAATAAAACAACTTACACTATTTGCACAAAACAGGATTTCGTGCAACCATTAAACACAGTTATGATATCCAAACCAAAGAATGTAACAAAGCAATATAAAAGAATAGAACTTTAGAGCACCGGTCACATCCTATCAACGTAAAGCTAAATTAGTACCAATAAAGCAATATAAAAAAATAGAACTCTAGAGCTACGAAATTAATACCACCAAAGCAAATATTAACAAATTTGAAAGGAACTACAGATTGACGATGAAACATTTGCGTAACCACATGCACATATAGAAGAAAATCGATAAGTAGGCCCATCTTGCTCTCTTCTTGGTCCATATGTTGCGTGTACTTAAAATGTAAGTTTAATGAGAAATGTTATTGCGGGGAAAAAGAAGTAATTATCAATAACTTTACAATTAATTAGTATTTCACATGAACAACAAAAATCACAGGAACAAACCAATCGACACATGAAAAAGAACTAAAAAGGAAAGGAAAAAAATCATGTCAAAAACCATTATGTAAAGATCATTTGTTAAATACGAACCAACACATAGTATATATCACCTCCGCTAATTTGTGAAGCAATTAAAAATGAAGCAGATGAAAGAACAAAGTCAAAACTACTTATAATAACACTGAACTCTTTACTATTGGACCTTCTATTGCATGATTGAGAAGTATTAAGATTGTCTCAACTTCAATCAGCTCTAATAATATATCAAGAAATCGTCTCACTCAAATTATTCTTATAAATAAATAAAACCAAATACCCTCCCGATGACAAATCATATATCTATATATGAAAAAAAGATATAAAAATACCAAATTTATCTCGGTGTTCCCCTTTCAATTCAAATTGTCATGAATAATAAAGAAAACACAACCAAAGAACAATAACATCAACAAAACTGAAACTACGAAATACTAATCAGTAAATGTAACAAAATGAAGATTGCAATGAGAAACAATCAAATAAAATTCTTGAAAAATTATGATGAAAATACCTTGAATCAAATCGTGTCTTGCCAAATCTCGAAGCCAATATTGTTGAAGCTCCTGAAACATGAAATACGCCAAATCGAAAAGTTAAAACAAAATAAATCAATAATTGAAACTGCACCCCATATCAACGATTGAAAATCAAACAATATTAAAAAACCATGATAAGAAAAACTAAAACCATGATAAGAAAAACTTAGCAGAAATAAAATGTAGAAAGACAAAGTCAGAGAGAAGAGGGGGTTTAGGGTTTGGGTGGATTTTCAAAAAAAAATGTGGGTAAAACCAAAACAAAACAAAAATTAGATGAAGATTAGTTATATGGCAAAACTATTGAAGAACATTTTCAGAGGAAGAGTTGGAAAGCAAACTACCTATTGTTCAGAGCAGTTTCGTTGTCAGTCACAGATCCGATCTTCTCTTCCGTTTAGTGCTTCCTTGATTTCTCGATGAGAAGTTTAGGTTTTGGTTTGAGTTCTGGACGAATTTGTGTGTAAAGAAGTTGATGGTTTTGAAAGAAGATGGTTTTGAATTTATGTGAGAGATGAGAGAATTAAAGAAAGAGTTGAGAGAAATGAGAATGAAAGAGATGGTTTTGAATTTTTTTGAAAGCTAAGAAAGAAAGATGATGAGAGAAGGAAGAGAGATTGGCTTGAGAGAGAGAGAGATCTTTGGATTATTTGCGAAATCGATTATGTAACGGAAGCATTGAAGTGTGTAGATGAAGTGTGAATCGTGGGATTAAAATAGAGTCGATATAGGTGGATCTCGCCGAACGATTTGCGAAATCCGTGCGAGCAATATTTGAGCTGCTTACTATGTATTTCAGGTATCCCAATATTTGAATTCTCTTGATTTCTTTAATTCTGAAGACAATGAAATCAATAGGAATAATTGTAGATCCACATTTTAAGGCTACTGTTAAAAACGTAATGACAATTATTTTTTTTAATGAAATTTGGTTTTAAAATTGTATCATAAGTGTGTGTGAAATCTGTATGCGTTTAGTGAGTTAATTAATGGTGCATGTGAAATCTGTATCAAAAGTTGCGCATGGTGCAGTGGTTCTTGTTGTTGTTTGGCACTCGAAGGTTGAGTGTTCAACTCCCCATATGAGACATTTCTTCGTTTTATTTTATTAAATTACTGACATCCAGCGTGTATTTGTGGGCTCCACAGTTATTGACATGTAAAGCCACATATTTGAAGAGATCTACGTGGCTTTTCTTAGGTGAACGCTTAGGTGGAGTTATTCGTGATTTATATTACTTATGATTAGATTTATTTAATCAATATAAAAAATGTATAAATTGTTTAGCCATAAATTCGTAATAATAAAACTAATTATTAAGATATTTAGGAATTAATTTTTTTAGAATTTATATTTTAATAGTCCAATTTATATATTGATTTGAAAGTAAATACAATTAAAATAAAAAGAAAGGATAGAATACACAACAAGCACAGTTTGAGTAAAAAAATTAAACAACAATCAAAATGATGTAAACGTAAAGCTATGAATCATATAATTTTTTTAAAAAAAAAATTGCAAAGTGTTTATTATATGTAACCAAGCAAAGATATCCCGCATACGCATACGCATACGTGTGTATGTCTTGCTTTTTTATGAATGAACTCAGATATAATTTAATTAGTCTGAACATTATCTCATGAAAATCAAGACAGATTTAAATTAGATAAGAAAATAGTTTTAAGTAGTATGTCAACAACATGTAATATATCCTGAGTAAAAAAAAATATGTAATATTTCCTGTAACTAAAAGATCAAAGAGAGAGAAAAAGAGAGGAAGAGATTCTAATTGGGAGAGATTTCATTTTTGAATTTGTGAATTTACAATTGGTTGCATTTCAGTTATACAATCAGTTTTATATAGACAATGAAAGCTGCAAACAAGACTCTTGTTTTCTCTAAAAACTAATCTTTAGTTTTTTTTTTACTATTTAACATCAAAATCACTAATTTTTTAATCGGTAACAAACGAGTCCTAAGTTTATTTTTTTTCAATAAACACTTAATTAAGTTAGTTTTTGAAAGGCTAAATTACTGTTTTGGTCCTTTATCTTTGGCCTTGATTTCATTTTGGTCCTTTATCTTTTTTTTTTCTCGTTTTGGTCCTTTATGTTTGATTTTGTGTCAATTTGGTCCTTTTTGTGTCAATTTGGTCCTTTTTGTGTCAATTTGGTCTTTTTTTCTGTCATTTTGGACGGAAAACTACAAAAAGGACCAAATTGACACAAAACTGAAACATAAAGGACCAAAACGAGAAAAAAAAAAGATAAATGACCAAAATGAAATCAAGGCCAAAGATAAAGGACCAAAACAGTAATTTAGCCTTTTTGAAACATGAAGTTTTTAGTAACTAGACGGAGTGAATAACGGAATATCTTCTCAAGTGAAAAAAAACTCGGAAAAATTAATCAATCTGATAGTAATCTTACCACAAAACATTTTTTATTTTTTATTTACAAGAATCTCACCATCAAACATATCCTCTTTTATTTAGCACATTTTCTGTATGGTGATTGCTCCCATACCCATCCAGAGTTTGGTTGGTATGATACATTTTAGGTAAAATTGGTTCAATATTTATTTTTATTTTAAAATATTTAAATAGAAAAAAAATGTGTCAATAAGTATTTTGGTTAGAAAGTATCATACCCAGTCAACTCTAAAATAAAAATAAGTATTTTTTATTTTTATGTACGGAAGAAAAGACCTTTCTGTATATGAGAACTTCATCAACACTCATAAGAGGATTCATTCCTTCCCGTGAATAACATTGCCGCGTAAATTCACACACAAATTACAATCCCGTGTCAAAATAAATCGGATTTGTAATATTACCCGATCCATTGCCATTTACAAGGAAATCCATTTTCTTCTGTAACTTGTTGCACCTTGACCATGGATCCTTCTCTCTCTAAACCATCCTTCAACCCTACCAAGCATCTCAAAGAACAGTTAATTACTCTCTTCCTTTTCTTAATCCCTATCAAATCCCTTTTTCTCCAATTCTTAATAATTACAATAATATTCAATTTTTCGTTATTAACCCCTCTTTCCTTTCTCTCTTAATTTTCAGATTCGTGAGCAATTTGAGCGGGTCCTCTATGAGCGAAATCGCAGCGCTCACAGTAATAATTCCTGTGAGTCATTCCACAATTCAACTTGCACACCATTTCTTATTATCTTCATACCAACCCAAATGTGATGATTTAATCATGTTCTATTTTCTTTTGCTTTTGCAGATTCTGGTCCTTATTCGCCATTCCTTCACTTCCATTTCCATAACTGGTAAGTCCCTTACAACTCTTTAGTTTTGCACTTTTTGGGAGATATTTAAATTCTGTTATAAACCTGTTATCAATTCTGTTAGTAGTTAAGTTGTTCTAATTTGTTGGCTAGGCAATTAGGTTGTTAGCTTCTGCTCTCTTTGTATATATAGACAATTCAGTTGTATCAATGAGAATTAGCATCATTTTTACCAGACTTACACTTTCAAATCTTGTATGATTGTTTTTCTCATTTTTTTTTAATGAAAAAAAATGTTTTGGTTAGTTCATTGACATACCCAAAATTGACGTTTTAGGCATGCTCAATTGCAATATTCCATTCTAATTCTATATGATATAAGAATTATCTTTATATCTGATTCTGTTATTTGCTTCAGTGCTAGCTTAGTTTAGTTTGTATATATGATACATGATGTAAATAGCATGTTTTTTTTTTGCCGTTTTATTACATATTTTTCGATTTTCTTTACAAACAGGTGCCTCCTTGAAGAAGAAAAATGATGATGCTCCATCAGGACATAGGAGTTTCAAAGCTTACTTAGCTACAATGTCTTTGGATTTTCTTGTCATTGTTGTTCCTATGCTCTTATTCTTCACTGTAAGTCTTCCTTGGTAGCATCAATTGTTTTACTAACAAATAGAAAATGTGTGGCGTGATTTTGATGAAGTTGTGTTGGTAAAAATGATTTTGACTTAAATTTCAGTCATTTAAATTTGTAATTGCTCCAATGAACTTGGTGACAGGTGCTTGCTGATTGGATCTATGTCTTGGCAACTTTGTTCACAATCTTAACATTGCTTTATATTGCAGTCAAGGGGTAATTGTTCAATTTTGTTTAGATAACTTTCTAAAGGGACAGAGACTTTTATGACAAATAAAATAGGGCAAGAGATTGGAATGAGCCAAATTCTGTAAGGATAATACCAGACTTCCATACACTTAACTGCAGGCATGGTGGTTCGTCTCTGTTTTGAGAAGAGCCCAATTCTCTTAGGGCATATATTACTTCGTACAGGGTTATTGTGGTATGAAGTGAAACTATAGAATCTTCATTCCATTGTTCTTAAAGTACTCTAGCATTATATTGATAAACATGATTTTTTGCAGATGATTATAACAGTTTTGTGCATATTGGCTGTTGACTTCAGAATATTTCCTAGAAGATATGCAAAGACTGAAACATATGGAACTAGTTTGGTATGATTTTTTGACTGACAGTCCCAAATTTCTATTTTCTATATGGACTCCAGCCCATGGTTTCTGCTGCAAGCAAGGTCACTTTGACCGACTTATGAAGGAATTTAAGGCCTCTTTAAGCCATGTATTTTTCTATTTCTTTGTGTATTTTGTTTTGACTTGGGAGGATTTTTGGTCCTCCACTATCTTACTGATTGCTTCAGCAATATAAAATTAATTGCAGAGGAAAAGGAAATGGGTCTATATTTGGGAATGGACGACTTGGGGGTTGGTCCTCCACTATAGTGTACTTTTGTTGTTTAACTTTTTATACTATCTTGCATATTGCTTCAGCAGATATACAATTATTTGCAGAGAAAAAGGAAATCTGTCTATATTTGGGAGTCGGTGGTTTGGGGTTGGGGACGGTGTACTTTTATTTAATTTTTAAATTACTTCTCTACTATTCATGGATTATGTGAAATTACATATTTTGATATCTCTCTCTCTCTCTCTCTCCAACTATTTATTTAGATTCTCATCTTTATGTGTATGGTGCATCGAGTTTGTTTTGTTATGTTGCTAACAAGCATATGCTCAATAATTTGACTATTCTACTGAGGTTTGAGATTACTTTTGCATTGCAGATGGATCTTGGAGTGGGAGCATATGTTTTAGCAAATTCATTTGTTTCTCGGCAAGCACGAAATATTGCATCCATGTGAGTCCTTCAATGCTACCCTATCTAGTGTCTTCAGACGTCAATGTAATTCTTAGCTCACATAATGAACTCTAGGAAAGTAATTCTGTTTTGATGTTGACCAAGATACAGAAAGCTATATTTACCTAGATATAGAAATGCCTTTTTCGTTGAGTTTGATGATAAGTTATTAGTTTTCTTAAATCTTAAGTGAATGAGATGGGGAACTATTTTGACAAGCTCAAACAATGGGCAAGGAAGCATTATTAACATGAGCATGTTGGCAGGCTTTTGAAACTAAATTGCTGCTTTCCTAATTCGGCTTACCTTCTCTATATGTCATTGATTCCCCTGATAACATCTCTTTTTCTCGTGCTTCAGAAACTGGAAGACTGGGATAGTTTCAGTTAGTCCACTTATCTTCTTAGGATTTTTTCGTCTTGTTACAACGACAGGTGTGGATTATCAGGTGGGATTATATTCAGTGGGATTCTTAGAAATTTGAAATTTCTATTTGGCAACAAAAGTTTTCACATGCATTTGCAAATACTGCATCTTACTATCTTTAACAAGAATAATCTCCTATATGTTTTTGAATTTTGAAAGTAATAATCTAACCCCCATGATCTGCAATCCTAGCAATGATATGGCATCTATGGTAGAGTGGCTGAAGCTTATTTTAGTACCTAGCTGAAATTTGATCTTGATTGTAGTGTACACCTAGATTATATTATATTCACCTGCTTTTGCTTTCGCACAACAAAGTGCAAAATTGATAATCCAACTTTTTTCCTCTGATCTCATTTTTTCAATTATTCCATCAGATGATATCTCCAACATTGGCACCCTTGTTCGGGTTCAGATCCTCTTCAGTTACTGAATGGTTCCGTAGGAGAGAGAAAGACCCAATGAATAAAATATTATTATTTTAAAAATATTATTATTATTATTAAATTTATGCGTCTTTCTCTCTCCTACTGGAACCATCCAGTAAATGAAGAGGATCCCATTCCCCCCTTGTCCAAGAAACTAAAGTTCCACAGAAGCATACAAGGCTAAGTAATTTTTGGACAAAACTTAGGTGTAGTTCCTTGAGCTTTTTTTTTTACTATTCTCCAATTACTGTTCAACACATGGACTGTGTATCCAATAGAATAAACACAGCGGTGCAGTGTGGGCATCCCTAAGAATGCTATAGTGGGATAGTGCATAGTAGGATGACCACTATATCAAAGATTATATACTGAGCATAAATAATTTATGCTATATACATATAAATGCTCAAGAGTAAACAAAATTACCCAAATTTGAAGATTATAGGCATATTCCTACTTAACAAGTCAGTCTAAGCAAAAACATAAACGTGGGAGCTTTATTAGCAGAACAGAAGGCGATAAAAGGAAAATAACAGAGCTGCAAACTGAAACAGAGGAGTAAAAATATTGGGTTAGCAGCAAATTGGCAAGAAGGTGCATGGCTGAGGAGAGTGCAGAAGATACTGGTGAGTCGGTGACTAGTGGGGGTGCTGGAAATGCAGGGAATGGCAGGATACACTGTCGGCGATCAATGGACTGCCACATGTGAGGGTGGGCAAGATGATATTTAAGGATATTGTTGAATATAATATATTGCTGGTGATCAATGGACGAGCGTGTGAGAGTGGGCAAGATGATATTTTAGGATATGTTTGGATATATCATATATGGCTTTTCGGCTTGTTATCAAAATAGCCGGCCTATGTGGCTGAAAGGATTCAACTGATGTAGGGGAATTTCATTGATCAATTTCAAGAGAATGAGTATACAATTCTACTGCTATTACACCAGTAGAGATTATTCAAGTAACTGTTTCTGTTTAAACTGCATAACTCAGTCCTAGATTTTATGGACTATACCAAGTTATTGAAAGAATCGGGACAGTAGCATACAAGTTGCAGCTACCAGAACAGTGTAAAATTCACCCTGTGTTTCATGTCAGCATATTGAAGAAAACAGTCCCAGGATCATATCAGGCGCAGCCCATTCCACTTGCATTGACTGAAGAAGGTGTGCTGCAGCCAGAGATTGAAGATATAGTGCAGCTCAGACACAACTCCAGTGGCAACATTGAAGTTCTGGTGCGATGGAAAGATCTACCTCCATGTGAAGACTCGTGGGAGAATATTGAAAAACTACAAGTCACTTTTCCTAGTTTTCCCCTTGAGGACAAGGTGACTGACTGTCCTAGGGGGGGGGGGGGGGGTATTGATAGCAGGCCACTAGTTAAGAAAGTATATGTTAGAAAGGGGGGTAGTTCAAATACTTAATAAGGGAGGGTATTATTGTAAATTCATCTATACAGAATGTATAAATAGCTGGAATGTAAGTCTGTTAGAGAGTTATGCAGTTTAAACAGAAACAGTTACTTGAATAATCTCTACTGGTGTAATAGCAGTAGAATTGTATACTCATTCTCTTGAAATTGATCAATGAAATTCCCCTATATCAGTTGAATCCTTTCAGTGGCAGTTGAATTTGAGGGCTGGCATTTCTCAATCCACTTTAAGGAATCATCATAGGTGACTGGTGTTGTAGCAGGACTGAAATCTAATGGATATTGAGAGGCAATTCTAATTCGTGTTCACCTGGTGAATCGCTTGTCCGTTGGTTCCAGTTTCTGCTCTTTGCTGATCTGTAACCTCTTTTCCAACGTGTCTCTTTTGGTTTCCATCTTCTACAAAGTTGTAACCTTTTTACGATGTGTTTTTCACGTATCATGTAAATATAGTGGATAGGGTAGCATTAATCACAACTACCATATTTACATTATTTCTAACAATGTCCCATACCTCTACCCGGGCTTCTATCACTCTCTTCAGTCTTCAACTGATAAGATTCAACTGATTATGGAGAAGATGAACTGTTTCATTGAATCAAGAAGAATCTTACAAGATGCAATCTCACTGGTTTAGAGTTCCAGTAAGAACTTTCAAGTTTGTTACAACCATAAACTGCAAAACTAACTTCTGTTACAGCATAGCTAACTATTTATAGACTTGCTACTAGCTGAAAATTACAATACTACCCTCCCTTAGTTATTATTAATATCTCTATTCTTCCTATAATACACCTTCTTCATATAAGGCCTGCTATCAATACCCCCTAAGGCTTTCACCTTGTCCTCAAGGGAAAATGAGGAAACAGCTGCTCCACTTTCTCTGCCAATTCCCACGAGTTCTCACAGGTTGGTAAGTCTTTCCATTGGACCAGAACTTCAGCATTACCCTGGTTGTTGTATCTCAGTTGCAGTACATCAGCAATATCTGGTTGGAGGGCGCCTTCTTCAGTCAAAGCAGCTTCATCACTGGTGTGGTAAGATTACACGGCTTTCCGGAAGCTATAGTCTCTGACAGAGACAAGATATTCCTCAGTCAGTTCTGGAAGGAACTGTTTAAACAAGCTGGAACCAAACTATGCTATCATCAACCTATGCTTTCGTTGGTCACATTAGTTGTTTGCTAGGAACTAACTTGACTGATGGAATCAGGTCAAGGACCTGTATTTGTGTTTCTTTTTAGTGTAGGGACTAGTTTGTAAAATGTTGTCAAACTTGGGGACAAAAAACGAAAGTTTGCTTAGTTTGACTATGAAGCACAGACACAGACACAGACACCTAACACGACTGGACACAGACACACAGTCACAGGTTTTAATTTGAAAAATATTGAAAAATACAAGTAATTGAAGTGTTGGTGTGAGTGTCGATTATCACGACACGATACGTGTTGGACACTAGACACATCTTCAACCGGAAGTGTTGGTGTGCTCTGAGAGGTTTGTGAACATTTTGAATTTGTGACGTAGATATTAGGGGATAATTTCTTTAAACTCGTCTATGATATATTGATATTAGATAATAAAGAAGAAGAAAAAACAGAGAGATGCTTATTTGAATTTGAAAAATAAGTAGAATAAAGATAGTGGCCATGTGGAGATTTCTTTAAAAAGCTATGTGGTTACTTACTTGTAGGGGAGTTTAGCAAATAAGTGCCTCACGCTCAAAAATGCGGACCCTCACTTAATGTATTGGAGTAATTATGAGTTCTAACTGTCTAATTTCTTAATTTCTTAGTTCCAGTCATTCTTAAGAAAGCCAGTAAGTCATTCTTAAGAAAGCCAGTAAGTTTTTGTTTTTAATTATATGGTTCTTGTCATGCAGTTTTGCTTATTTACAAATTGAGTTATAATTGTCTAATTCATGATGTTCTCTTTGAAGCCACTATTAATTCATCCTTGTTATAGGTACATGTGAGTGAATATGGTGTGCATTGGAATTTCTTCTTCACACTCGCGCTATATCAGTCCTTACTTCCTTTATTAATATTTCCCACAACATTCTGGAGTTTTTGGTTCACTTGTCCTAGTAGGTACAACATTTTTTTTATTTGTCTTTTCCTTATGTCATGTTTTTGGTTAATCTGATTTTCTTAAAAAATTCAATTCTGTTTCCCAGGCTATCAGTTCAGTTTGATGCATGGTTTAAATCATTACTTGCTCTCTAATGAAAGGGGAACGGATATCATTAGTCAAAACAAGGAGGGAATTTTTAGCATATTTGGTAAGCATTGAGCCTTGCATTGATCAATCTTGGTGCTAAGCACGCAATTACATTGGAAAGTATTTCTAACCACTTTACTCTGAGATATAGTAATAGTATTTGTTATGTTATTATTTCTACAGGATATTGGGGTATGTACCTTATTGGTGTTCATTTAGGGAACTATCTTTTCTTTGGAAGCCAACCCTCTGCTTTTAGAAGTAGCAGATCCGTCCGGATGAGGGTTTGGGTTCTATCAATCCTGTTTTGGTAAAGCTTAATCCGAAACTTGTTTATCCTTTTGAATTAAGCGCAGTAAATTGAACTTGCTCCTTGTTAACGTTGCCCATTTCAGGTTATTAACTGTGCTTCTAGACAGATATGTGGAAAGAATTTCACGGAGAACGGTATGTCTCACTATGTTATGGTTTCATTCTTGGAAGTGCATTGTTTTGGAATAAGTGTATAAAAACTAATTGTTGATACTTTGTGCAGTGCAACCTGCCATATGTTACTATGGTGGTGGCGGACAATCTTCAGGTTACTCTCACTTCATTTTGATTCACAGGATCAGTGTCTAACATAATGTGATGGGGCATGTTGGTTTTATAGCTTGTATTGTGGTTGACACTTCAGCATTCTTTTGTTTTTGAAAACACTTTAGCATTCTTTTTGTTGGCTCTATCTTGACTGGTGTTCAATTTTTATTTATGCAACTGAATCTTTTTGGGATAATCTGTCATACCAAATGCAGCAGTATGGATTTTGACAAAGCAAAGATTAGTTCTTATATCATTGTTGCGATCCAATTCTCAAATCAAACAATGACGTGTATTATTCTTTTTCAAATTCAGCTATTTATGTTGGGAACAAATATCAATGTAATTGCTTGATTCCAAAAAAATATCAATGTCATTGCTTGATTTGAGAACTTGATGTTAAGGTTGTAAGGAACTTGATCTAAGTTTAATCCTATGGATTCCTCAAACAGTATCATCATCCTAATTTCACAGCATGACATTCTTGAGTTATAGTCAACATTGTAATTGCTAATTTGGCATCTGATTTTGGATCTAGTTTAAATATTTAATCTGGTTGTCACCCATTTTTCAGCTATTATCAATTATAATGCTGGCAGATCTTATTCCTGGAAGTAAAACTTCAATACTTGAAGAAGCATTGAATCGGAACTTACTGGCTACATTTCTTCTGGTAAACAATATATCCTTACCGACTATCATATATAAGGTTCTCTCTCAAGATTGAAGTTATAATTTCCTGTAAATAATTTCTATGCAGGCAAATATCCTCACTGGGTTGGTAAACCTGTCTGTTGATACCCTCTCCGCGTCATCAACCACAGCTCTTTTTATCTTGCTTGTCTATGCTTATATTTTATCAACTGTGATTGGAACTGCAGATTATTTTGGTATGAAGTTAAAATTTTGGTGAAGCAGCCATTTGATATACTGTAGTTTGTTGTATTAGACATTGGTGTCATTATTATTTATTATAAAAATATGAATTATTTTTATCTATCATGAATTGAATCTAAAATTCGTGTGGCAATTATGATTGGCAGTAAAAAGACAGGCATTTGCAAGCACATGTAATGGTGGTGCATGGATAGTGATTGACCACTCAGAGAAAATGCAACTTACAACTCATACTTTATTGTTTCTGTGTGTTTGCTATGCTTCCTTTTCATGCCTAGTTGTTTTTGCATCCCTTTAGTAGTTCACAAAAGACAGTGAAACAGTGATAGAAGGAAGGGGTAAAAGTAGCATCAATCTCTCCTCCTAGGTAACACAGAAAAGAAAGGATGAAAATGTGAATTATGGGGATCTGAATTTTGTAGCTGAAGTGATTTGGACCTGCAAGGCTATGTGCTTTTTCGAGAAGGGTGGGGTGGGTAGCTTACACACACAGTCACATGGTTAATCCAGCAGAGTCTGACAGTTTGGACCATGGTCCTAGCTCTATATTCTGTCCTTTCGTGTGTCCTCATCGTCAGTCATATAATAAGGCTAAATTCTGGTGTTTATAATATCTCTATTTTTATATTACAAAACATACACACCGAGGCAATCCCTGTTAACACACGCAGCAACACCACCACACACATTTTACTATCAAAATGCTTTTTATACATCCGATGAAGAAAGAGAGAAGTAAAAATTTAGAAGGCAGTGAAAAAAAAATTGTGTGTAAAAATTTTAAGGTACTGTCACTTGCACTAAGGCATCTGTGATGTCACGTGTTTGAAAGAGGCTAGTTCCACTTCTTTGAAAGATTTTCATTGTGTGTATCTGGTGGTCCACTTTGCCGCAATTTGTGGTTTGGTATCAAAGGGAGTAAGTACCTAGCTTAGGTGTAGGTGTAGCCCATTTTACATATTATTTTACAATTAGTTAAAGTAATAATTAGTTAAAGTAATAACGGTCTAATTCAAAAACAGTTTAGTGTAATAGTTTTAGTAGATGCTCCCTCCTTTTCATTTATAAATAAATATACTCACTTTTTTTTATTACTAAATATAAGCAAGTCAAAGTTTTTTTCACTTAACATCTCAACTTTACCTCTATTTATTACAATACTTTTACTTTTACAAATACAAAAGACTTTTTATTACACTACTTTTGCTTTTATCAATGCAAGAATAAATAGGAGCATTTTAGAGCACTTCCAATGGTACTGCTTATAGAGTACTTAAGTGGTACCTATTAGGTACTACCATTGTGAAGAAAAAAAAAGTGAAGATTTATTAAGCATGAGTTCCTATACAAGAATTTTCTCTCCCTTCTAAATATTGATCCATGCACTAATTTTTTATTATTAAAAAATGATATATAGTTACTTGCGGGACCCATTTAAGAAATTTGTTGTAGGTGCTGGGTTGGAGGAGTTTGGTACTTATTAAGTAGTAACATTAAAAAAATAAGGCTAAAAGGTACTTTTAGTCCCTGCAAATGTCAACAAAATCCAGTTTAGTCCCTGCAATTCCAAAATTTTTAAAATAGTCCCTGCAATTAGTAAACGTTACTACTTTAGTCCTCTTTATTTACTACTTTAGTCCTCGCAATTCCATTTAAAAGGTACTTTTAGTCCTCGCAAATGTCAAGAAAATCCAGATTTAGTCCTCCTTTTTAAGAGTAAAGTAACAACGAGGACTAAAGTAGTAACGCTTACTAATTGCGGGGACTATTTTAAAAATTTTGGAATTGCAGGATTAAACCTGATTTTGTTGACATTTGCGAGTGACTAAAAAAGACTTTTAGCCAAAAAATTATAAAAGGTTGTTTTAAAACCGCTTCGGTTTAGAATTGAGTTGAAAAATAATGTATATGATATAAGGGTGTGTTTGGAATCAATTTGAAAAATGATGTATCAAGGTATAAAGATGTCTTTGGAAGAATGTATTTGAATACATGTAATGTTATAAGGGAGTGGAGTTTCTCAAGTGAGACTGTTCAATTGACATTCTCAACTGTTAAATCTTCACCATTCGACCATGTTTTTCATTTTTTTAATATTTCTCTTTCACTCTTTATTTTTTCAATGGGTGACTGAGATTTCACTGCAGATAACTACATATGAGAAAGTTTATAAAAACAATTCATGAACACGTGTAAGTTATTTTTAGCTTATTACAATAAGCTCTTCAAAATAACTTATTTAATTTATAACTTTAAAAAATAATTAAACTTCATTTTTTTGATTATAGATTTTTTTTATAATTAAGTATTTAAATAATAAGCACTTCACATTCAACTAAATTATTTTCCAAACAAGGCCTAACTCAAGTCGAGTATTATTGACTTAAAGAAAATACCAAAAAAGATTTAGTTACTTATTTGTGTACCTTTGACATTTTTTAGATTTTATTTCTCCTCTAAATTTTTTCACAAAAAAGAAAACTCCATTTAATGACCTAATGAGTTGGTCAATTTCATTGCTGAAAACACTATTAAACCCAAATGGTTGAAAACTCAATTAGTTTCTTAAACCCATTTGGATTTACTTTCCCTCAAAACCCAAACAAAACAAAACCTAACTAATAATAATCCACGTGGATCAATCTTCCCCATTGGATTTTCATCAACAACAAAACTCTTTTGTTGATATGCTATGCTATGCTATGGCTTTGACATGTAGAATAATGTAGCTGTGTGGCTGTGTATCATCACATATACATGCAATAGTCTTTATCTAAATTATTAATTATGTATATAAAGAATCTTATTCATTTCTGCAAAACCCAACACAGATTTGAATGTGAAGAGTAGCTATTAACACAGCTCCTTATATTGTTTTTATGCTTATTTCTATATAGATTTGGGTCCCCCACTTTCCCTCTCTCTCTCATTTTCATTGCAGTCTTTGACACCTTCTACAAAATTAGGAAGGATTACCAAAACAAAACTTTTCATTTTATTACTTACAAATTCTGATTCCTGAAAAGCTCTTCAACTTTTCTGATCCTTCTCACGTGTTCTATAATCTACACTAATTTCTATCAATTTTTATTACTCTTTTTTATAGCTTTATATTTAACTCTCAATGTCATGTTCTATTTAGAACCATATGAACAAGACTTTTGTGTTAGATAACAAAAAAGTGTAGCTAATGATGGCTATGGAAACACTTTGTAATTCATCAAATGATTTTTCAAACTTCATTATCTATGATACTATTTCTGCTACTCCATTTGAAACTTCAGGGCGGTTATCAGGTTCAACTGAATCAGACAGGAGTCTGATTCCCGGTTCAACCAGTCAAACCGCCAGGTCCGGAACCTTGGATAATGTAGTGAACTATCAAGAACATCATGAGGTTGCAACATTTGATGATAACTGTGAATTGATTATGAAGAACAGAAAAAGATCGCAATCATGTGAACAGAAGAATCAAGTGGTGCAAGGGAGAAAGAAAAGGAGAAGAAAGCCAAGGGTTTGTAAGAACAAAGAAGAAGCTGAGACACAGAGAATCACTCACATTACTGTTGAAAGAAACCGTAGAAAGCAAATGAATGAACATCTTGCTGTTCTTCGTTCACTCATGCCTGAATCTTATGTTCAAAGGGTTTGTCACTGTTTTTGTTCTCTATCTCTCTATCTAACTCATAAAAATTGTTTTTTTTAGTTGGAATTTTTCATATATTGTGGAAAAAGTTATTTTTTTTTCCTTAAATAGCAAAAATGAGGAGATTCTCTTCTCTTGATAATGCTGCTTAAGTAGGATAATGTTGGAGTAATACAACAAAATAGTATTCAAAAGATAATGTTCTTAATAATGCATGCCAAAAGTTTTAAATCAAAACCTAATCTTTGATATTGTAGAGAATCATAGTGAAACATGGCTATTAGATGTTGCAACTAAGACATCAAAAACTTTGATTTTGCTACCTAAATTGTAGTCTATTTCTTGGAATTTGTATTTAGTGAGGGGAGTATACAGTCAAGCAATCGAAAAATTGGAGTTATTTGATCAAGATCAGACAGTCTAATAAATTTTAGATTTTTGCTTAAAATAAAATTCGAATTTGAAATTTGGACCATCCAATCTTAATTAGATGGCTCCAAGCTTATCTAATATATGACTGCACACTCTTTCTTTCTGATTACCCAAAAATCGAATTCCATTTCTTGTGGTGCAAAGTAATTGAAATTAACAATGAAAACAAACATGTTTTACATAGGCAATTTGATAAGCTTCATATATAGATATTATTTATTATTTTTAAATTAACATAGGAAATTAACATATTTTTAATATTATTTTTAAATTACTCTTTCTCAATGCATGGATATATATTTGTTTAAAATGCAAATTAATTAATTTTACTATATTTTAAATAGGGTGACCAGGCATCAATAGTAGGGGGGGCCATAGAGTTTGTGAAGGAACTAGAGCATCTTTTACAGTCACTTGAAGCTAGAAAGCTGCAACTTCTACAACAAGTAACAACACAAAACAATGAAGATAATGCCATAATTTCCAAACTCATGCAACCACCTTTTGCACAATTTTTTGTGTATCCACAGTACACATGGTCCCAAAATCCTAACAAATACACATCAAAAACCAAAGCTGCTATAGCTGATATCGAGGTTACTTTAATTGAGACTCATGCAAATCTTAGAATTCTTACTCAGAGAAGATCAGGACAACTTTCAAAATTGGTTGCTGGTTTTCAATCACTCTCTCTCACTATCCTTCATCTCAATGTTACCACTATAGATCCTTTGGTGCTTTACTCTATCAGTGCTAAGGTATGTTACAAAAATGATGCTCTTGTTAAGGTTTTAATTGTAATTTAGTGTTGCATTGCGTTGCGATCCTTGATATTATGAAGAATCGCGACAAACTTCGGTTGATAAGGCCATAATTACAGTAGTGGCAATGTCAAAAACTAAGATGCTGCCACCAATATCATGGTTGACGACTTTTTTTTTTTTTTTAAAATTTTAAAACCCTAACTCTTACACTGATAAGGTTTTGAATTGCAATTCGCAATCGTATTGCGACATTTAATATTGTTGAAAATTGCAGTCAAATGCGACTAGTGTACCCTGATTTGGAGTCGTAACAGCATCAAAAACTAAGATGTTGCAACCAAGATTCTGGGGGACTTTTTTTTTAAGAAAAATGCTTGTTAGTACGAGACGATTTGTGCAAATCCTTGCCTTCCATGCTTTGTTATCTCGTCCCTTCTTTCTTTAAACTATTCGTTGTTTTCGAATCATACTGTTTAACAACACTCTTTTTTTTAAAATGTTAATAGATTCTTTGCTAAAATATAAAACCATGACCCTTTTAATAATTATGCTAATAGATTCTTTGTTAATATATAAAACCTTGACCTTTGTATTGTGTTGTTTTATTATATATATATATATTTTGGTTGTGAAGGTTGAAGAAGGATTCCAACTTGGTTCAGTAGAAGGCATTGCAACGGCAGTGCATCATTTACTTGGAAGAATTGAGGAAGAAGCTTCTATTTGCTGTTGATAAGGTTCATTTAGGGGGCACATGAAATGAAATGACCAAATCAACCCTCAACCAACATCTAGAGAGAGAAAAACTAAATAGAATTTGCTTATCATGGCTTGAGTTTTTGTTTTTATTTGTTTGGTGTCCATTTGATGTGTTAATTTTAACTATGATGGTGTTTTGGTTACTTCAAGTACAACTTGTTTTGGTATGGTTTCCACAAAAATTTACAACCAAATTGAAAAATGCTGACACAGTTTATTCATGAAGGTTGTTTTGCAACTATATTGGAGTGATCATGGTTCTAAATTGCAGTCCCAGTGGCGGATCTTCATTTAAAAAAATTTAGAGGCCAAAATAAGAATAAATATATAAATAAAAATTAACTATGTATTGTAATAGTTTGTTTGGTTTGGTTTAAGTAAAAGTTATCTACATGTCAATTTTAATGTCGTGAGTTCAAATATCGCTTTATGCAATTTTTTATATTAATTTTTGAGAAAAATATACAAATAATCGCAAAAAAAGATACGATGTCATCACAAGAAATGAACTAGGGACACTAAATACGCCAATAATGCTTCTTAACTTCTCATTACTAATACTTTTATTGTTTAGTCATCATTTGGTTTCTATATATTCCAATATTGAGTATATTTATATATTAACTTTATGGGAGCCGGGGGGTACCGTGGCACCCCCCGGCTCCCACTAAGATCCGCCTCTGTGCAGTCCCATATCCGTAATCGCGGCGGCTACAGTATAAAGGTTTTGGAGGTCTCCGACTCTCCGCAATGGCATTGAATCACAATTGTGGCTGTGTCCATAGTATTTACCCGCATTTTACTGCAATATTATAAGGTTCATAGCTTAACCACAACTGTAACTTTTTTTGTTACAAAAATTTTAGAGTGAGAGGATGACGTTCAAGTTCAACCCCTTGGGGTTACTGCAATCGTAATTTAGAAGCGATATGCATGGGATGATGATCATCTAGGCCATATAACTTTTCCATTATTCTCTTTATGAAATATCTCTAATTTTATTGATTGAGAAATGAAATATTATTAATATCCATTTGAAATTTTGAATACAATTATTATAGGCAAACAGAATATAGAAGCTAAACCGTTAATAATCATTTAGAAACAGTTAATCGGTGAGTAGATACAACAAGGAAGAATTGTCTTATAGTTATATTAAAGAAAACAAAATTGGCCCATGTTGGGTGTTTGGCTCCATTATTTAAA
This sequence comes from Oxytropis ochrocephala, assembly GCA_020916435.1. NCBI lineage: Eukaryota > Viridiplantae > Streptophyta > Magnoliopsida > Fabales > Fabaceae > Oxytropis > Oxytropis ochrocephala. Next base: position 43,997,856 of record CM037088.1, on the reverse strand, counting down.
AAAAATTGTTTTCTTTTGGTTATGGATAGAGATAGTGAAATTTGTAAGAAGTGGTATGAGATCTATCCAGCAAGATAATATATAAGCAAAATTTGTCCTTGCTTAATGGATGGGGGCCACGGAGGCATGCTTGCTTGAAAGACTACATTTTGGATTTAAGTGTTCTTGTAATCGGTGGTGGACAAAACTTACAAACAATACCATACAACCTGTTGGTGTTGTTGTCTAATAAAAACTACATAACATTTAAATCACAGTTTTTATGAGACTCATATTATTAGTAATATGATGTGTTGTTTTTATTGAACAATAGTACCAACAAGTTGTATGGTACTTTTTGTAAACTTTGTCCATCAATAGTTGGCTTTTATGTTACAAACACAAGTTGGAAACATTGATAGAGGTTTTGTGAGAACAAAAGCAAGTTAAGTAACTGAAGCAACTCAGTTGTCGGAATATTAAAAAATTGAAGAAAAAAAAATCTAGGGGTTTGTTTTAGGGGGAGAAGGGTTAGTTGTGGGGTAAAGGGGAGTTGGAGAGGGAAAAGGTAGGGGAAAAATGAGGGGTTAGGGTTAGGGGTTGTGCGGAGTAGGGGGATGAAGGAGAGGGAAGAGAGTCGGTGTGATGGAGGGACTCTAGGAAGGGGGAGGGAAGTTAGGCTGCTTGGAGTGGGTCTAGAAGTGGGTCGGTAGTGGTGGTTGTAGTTGTATGGAGTCAGGAATATGGGAGAGAAAAAAGAATGGAGTCGTTGTAAGCAAGAATTGATGTTGTAAGCCATCTCTTTCTCCAAACTTTTCTTTATTGAAGAAAGAAATCATCAAAACCTATAGTTAGACAAACCTAACATGTTTCTGAAAAAGTCCTCAAAAATGAAACTCGGAATAAGATCCCACCAAACAAAGCCTTAAGTTAGTCCCATGATTTGCAAGCTTATCAGTACAGACATTATCTTCTCTATAAATGTGAGTACAAACGAAAGTTATCTGTTTAGACAAATATAAACAATTATTCCATCTATTGCGAAGCTTCCAAAGAATGACATTGCAATTCTTGAAAGCAAAAACCACTAATCGAGAATCACATTTTAACAATGGAATTTGTGATGAACTCAAATTCATAAATTTTGTGTCACAAAATATGTAGCGAGGGATTTTGAAACTTGTCGCTACTTGCGCCAGATGAGAATTATCACAAACACATATAATTCTTTGCTAAAATTAAATTCGGTAAGGAAATTTCGTTGCTATTTGCGATAAATAAATCCAACTCTAAAAGTGTGGGCAAAAATTCATAGCTAATTTTGCGCGAAAAACATTTCGTCACTAATAGGGAAGCAATAGGATTTCACTGGACTCTCATGTCACTTGAGAGTATCATTTCCCCCTCTATAATAGCGATTAGCTAGAGATAAAATACCTCTTTGTTAATGGGGTAATTCTAGTGTGAGGTTGTTTGTAGTGAATGATTGATCCATATATAATTGCATGGACCCCTTTAGAATTAGTTATAGACTCTATACTTTCTTTAATTTAAAACATATACTACATAATATTTAAAAATAAATATTAGAATTTTTTTTAAATAGCACACAAACATATTTCATATAACTAACAAAGTTTATAAATATAATTCATACAAATAATGTTAATTCATAAAAAAACGTGAACGATATAGTTTCATAAAACTCGTAGTTTACAAAAGAAATCAATAAAAGACACATCAAAATTTGCATATGTCAATAAAAAGTAGGTTGCTATTGATTGAATATCCTAAATGACGTAGAAAAATTCCTCGAAGTTTACTAAATAATGAAGCATCTTGGGTTTAGCATCTTAGATTCGAGAAATTAAGATTTCATCCATATGTATAATTTTGTTGTTTGTAGTTATTAAGAACTAGTGTGTTTTACGTATAGTCTAAATTTTCCTTTAAATAATTATAAGTTTTTAATATATTATGTATAAAAAATGTACTTGTATAGTTTTGGTCTATACTTTTGTCAAAAAAAATAAATTCGTCATTACAAATTGACTTAGTATAATTGAAAAATTGTTGACTACCCACAGTGTCTAAACACTGTTATGTAAAACTAATACCTGCTAGTGCTTAGGATCAAATTTTTAACTGGCCAACACCGAGTTTGTCCACTGCGGGAATCGAACACCTGAGCACCGAATTGACCCACGCGTCCCAGGGTAGATTAACACATTGGCCAACGATGTTTTTTTAGGAATCGACCCATTGCACGTATTGTTTTCTGTACATTTCCAGTCATTCTTGTAATCGAGCGAAACAACATTTTTTAGTTTCATGTCTATATATTGGGTGAAATAAGGTATTCGTCAACTACCACACTATGCATCTCTCACCAATAAACTTGTTTATCATGTTTGCTTTTGGATTTATTTTAATGTATAGAAGAATATAACAATATTCGATGTTACCCTAATATAAATTGTAATTTAACCATATACACCTCAATTCTATTTGATATAATAATGATTTTTAGTGAATGATTCGTAATAGTAAAAAACACATAAGAGTCATATAGCAAACATGATTCCAGGCACAATAAGTCATAAAGCTGCCAGTTAGAAACTACAAATTGTCAAATACTTCTCGATACCGGTAAATGATCGTACCTTGACCAATGAAGAGTTGTAGTTGTTCTGTCAGATGGGCCGGTCGTTGATTGGGTGAAAGGACCGGTCCTGGCTTCACGCGTTGAGCACCTCGGGTGGTACCTGCAAAGACACTCCGACGATCTAGTGAGAGGTCGCTCGGGCAGATAGCACAAGGTTAGAGAACGTACCTGATGCCATATGCGAATGGCGTATATATACTGCGCAGGGCCGACCGTTAGCGAGATTTTTCGGCGGCGAAGTGCGCGCTCAGCGGCGTGTTTGGGCCGATCGAGTCGGGTTGGGCGCGAGCCCGATTCTTTGATGGCGCTCGTATTTGCCGATACACCCGAACGATTGCCCCCAAGCCTAGGTCGCGCAAGAGCGGCCGAGGCTTGAATCGATGCCCCGTGAGTGAGGTTATTTTGATGAAGAAACGACGCGCCGTTTGCTTTCTTGATAGGGCGGTGTCGCACCGCCGCCGCCAACCATCTGCGTCGACGCGACGGTTGGTCTCCACCGACATTCTAGACATGCCGTTTGGTGTCCCGAGGTTGTGCGGAGACAACCATTGGCGAAGAGGCGAAGCGTTGCGACCAACCGCCTCCCGGTCCCCTTCGCGCCATGGGTCCGGTACTATAAATAGCCCTTCGGTTGAGTTCATTTCTCGCGCTTTCAAGAATTGCTCGCCAACGATCGACGCATCATCGCCGACTTGCATCAGTTGCTACTTCTGTCTATTCGCGACCGATTCACAACATCTGTTCAAGGTATGGGTCGATCTATACTTTTACTTTTTGAATTTGAGTTTTTACTTGAAAGTACTTTGTGCTTTTTCCACGCCTCGTGATAGGGGGTGTCAGGTCGGGGGATGGCCAAACCGCCCCCTCTCACGAGTATTCTGCTCGATCGACCTGACTTGAGCCCTTTATCACAGGTGTTCTTGCATGCCACGGACGAAACTGACCGCCCGTATTCCCGGAAAACCACCGCAATCATTTGCTACACACATGTCGAGGCCGGGCGAGCCCAACCCCCACGAGGCGGAGTCTAAGTCGTCTTCGGGCGACAAAGGTTCTGATTCTTCCAGCAGTTCTTCGAGCAGTACGAGCTCGAGTTCCCATTCTTCCGGTCGAGGATCGACTCACCAAAGAGCTCGGTTCAAGGTCCGTCCATTCTGGAGAGCGGCCGTGCAACACTCCACCGCCGGAGGATATCGTTTCTCGAGCGGGTGGAGAGGAAGAAGACGTCGAAGTGGTTATCATTGACGATGATGAAGTTCAGAGTGTTGTCCCGGTCGCGGATGAAGAGATGGTAGAGGCCGAAGGTGGCCGAGCTGAAGAAATCCACGAGGAAGAAGTGGTTCAGCCCGCGACCAAGTAGCTCGGGTCGAGGTAAACATCGGAGGTCGAACGGAAGCGGTCGGGCGAAGTACAAGTACAAGCGGGCGTGGCAGAGAGGTATCTGACATGTCTTGTGTAACACCCCCTTTCTAAACAACTATTATTTATATTTATTTTATCAGAGTTTTCAAAAATAAATTCATTGAAGGGAATGTCACATTCCGACGCTTACGAAATTTCCAACTTATAGTCACATAACATGAAAAACAATAAAACATTAATATGATACGCAACACATTAGTTTGGGGATGGCCCACAACACCTGTTTTAGTTTACAGCACCAAAATATAAATAACATCTCCAACACAGCGGAAGAATCACTAAGTTTAATATTATACCTAGTACATCATTAATAAAAGTCTAAAGCATCGGATGATAAATAAAGACGACTACGCGCCTCCCGGTGCTACATATCGGTGAGACATGACTACTAGAAGACCGGCATAAGAATGCACTCACTCGCGGGTACCTGCAGGTTGCCGACATACGAGGCAACACGACACAGTAGGGTGAGTCTTTTATACAAATAATAATAGATAGGATAGGCATTACATATTGGCAAGGCAACAAACATTACTAATTCGCGCATTATCAACACATCATCAATAAATTCATTAACATGGTATGATTTTTTATGCATGTATGCAACATGCATGAGGATCCTTCATCACCACTATTTGCCTTGAGGGCACTCATCGCTTTGGACCGAGTCCCACGCCGCTTTGGCGAAGCCTACACATCGCTTTATGCATATGCATCATGAGGCTCTATGTCAATGCACCACAAACACACATATTGCCACAACTTATTAGGCTCACCATTTTTCAGTTATTAACCCATCTCCATCTCACCAACAAATTAGCCTTGAGGGCGTCTCATCGCTTTTTTTGGACCGAAGTCCCACACCGCTTTCACACTTCGCTTAGTTACAATTTAATTTATACTCTCACGTTAATATTTTAGCTCACAATCACTTCACCACACGAGAGTTGGACCAACTAACACCCTAGGGACCACAATACACCTAGGAACCACACTAGGCGCCACTTGGCGCCACGGGGCAGCCACTTTGGCGCCCCACCGCAACACACTCACACACCCACGTGCACAACCAGCTCAACCGGGCGCACTAGGCTGCCACATTTGGCGCCTGCACCCAGGACACACACACACACGCACACACATTGCACAACTGGGCGCACACGCACACGCAGGCAGCCACATTTTGGCGCCACCGCTCGCACACAACCAAGACACACAGACACGCACAAGGCGCCTCGGGCGCTGTGTGCATTTACTGCCAAAGCGCACGATCCCTAGCAAAATGGCGCCTGGCCGATACACCCCACACACCTCACACAATTATTTTAGCTCCTCAACAACCCCAATTCCCCAACATTCTCGAATATGCCCACACCATTCCAAAGAACAATTTATAGGGCTTCTCATCAATCATTATACTCTAGCATATTTTCACTTGCCACTCAATTGGGGGATTTCCACAAACATTTAGCATGCATAATTCAATCACATTCTCATGGCATTCCAATTAGGCTAAGAACACATCAACAATCATGGGTTTAACACAAACGATTAATTACTCAGCCATTCAACAATTCAAACAATCATAATCCAATGAATTCACGTTCAAACATCACAACTCTAATAATCTACAACCCAACCTACACATAACACAATTCCTAAGAATTATTATTGGTATAGAAGAGCCCCCATACCTTAATTACTTAGATGCCTCCTGATCTCCAAATCATTATCATTCTTTTGACACAATGTAAGGACAAACGGCGAGCTTCCAAGCGTGGCCCAAATCCGACGATGTGACCATCGACTCGCACTCATATAGTTAGACAACAATAACACTCAATTAATTACCCAGTAAATATTAAAAATGACTAATCATGTTTTAGAAAAAGCACATATCGAAACGTACCCAAACGAGATGATGATTCGAAGTCGAAAACCGAAGGACTCAAAGAGCTGAACATTTACGTTGGTCTTATGTTGAAGTTGTTGTAGCGATGGTGGTCATAGCGAGGTCCATGCTTAGCAATTTGGGGTTCTTTGTCACGAATTGGGAAGACACGGGTTACCATCGAATAAATCCCAATTTGAACAAGGAAGAGGTAAGTATATGCAAGGCTATCCCCTATGCAACTCGCATCTGAGATGAGTTATTCGAACCACCACAGTTGTGAAGGAGAAATCGCGGCGGAGAGGAAAGGAACGTGGGGGAAAGCGCGGTTTATGGCTCCGTTTTTCTCAACAAACGAAGCCATAATCGTTCAAACAGAGGGCATAAATGGATTCCTTGCTAAATTTCGAGTGGGAGATCGAGTTGTTGGGATATCTCGGTGGTGCAGAGAGGAACGCGTGAAAGAAGGAAAGCTGCTAGGTTTTTTTCGCTGGTCGGTGCGTTACCCGCCGAAGGAAGAAGAAGGGGAAGCGGGTCGGGTCAGTCCATGTGGGCCTCGCATGGACTGGGCTTAAGTGAGCTGAACTGGGGGGTTGCGCTTAGCAACCAAGAGGGTGTATGTGAGTAAAAATGCTCAAAAATCCTATTTAAATCATTTTCAAAACCCAATTTAACTACAACTATTATTTTAAAACCTCAATAGACCAAAAATAATTTTCTAAAGAAATAATATCTCAAACACTAATATTTTATAAAAATAAAATAAATAAATATATATATAATGATAATAATCATATATTACCAATAGCGTATTAAGATATAATCTAACGTGATTTCAACTAAATTTCAAACTCAAACCACTATAACTTAAAATAGTTTAATCTTATCAATATAAAATAGTTCATAAAACAAATACATATTAAAAGAATGACACACGAAAAATCGGGGTGTTACAACTCTCCCCACTTAGAATATTTTCGTCCTCTAAAGAAAATCACGCTAATCCCAACAACGAGAGGAATCTAGTTCGCACTTAATCTCTTGAAAATTTGCACGATTTAAATCCTAATGTTAACCTCGGACACCAACCCGCAATCCTTTCAACGCCCTATTCTTTGGTGCGTGAAACACTAACGTATGCGTCTACTTCTCATCATGGGTCTCAACCTAATATATTGACTCCACCTCTTAGGTCACATAAGCTGTGCATCTTCATTCTCGGCGTAAATCGCCACTACTGAGTTCAAGAACGACACACCAACTAAAATAAGGTATGAGATGAATTCCTACCCTCTAGGACTACACATAGAATAACACATACGCATTTGCAACACACACCAAGATATCTAGAATTTGCTAATCAACTCTCGCATCATCGTGCAATTCAAGAGAACAATCTTTTTAACATATCATAATTAAATTAGGGGTATCTGGCTAAACAACACGTAGTCCGGAAACCCAATGATCTAATCAATTTAACAATGAAAACCTCAAAAACAATAATCACATATAAAAAAAATTAATTAAATACTCGGGCATCGTTTTAATCTATTTATCGTAAGGCGAGAGTTAGCATGTGGTTTGACTATTCTTCACGGAAGTTAAATGAAACATATACTCCTACCAGGACAAGTTATCGCACACCGTAGTGTAAAATCAAGACACAAGTAAGCTTATTTCAGTCCTATATATCAAGTTTATTTCTAGTAAGCCCCTATAAGAGTTCTAGACTCGTTAGAAGATACAAGCACAATTCACATATGTACTTATAGATTCAATTCTTAAGTTAAGTAAACTCATTTAGAAAAACTTACAACATTAGACAATTATCTTAAACCTCGTTAGCACACACTTAGCACAACTCAAGACACATAGATAAAATAACTTCCAATCATATTACTTGTTTAGAAAACATATGCATCTTCACAATAAACACGTTCACCACATCGTATATATATAGAGAAAATTTTGGACAAGTGAAATAAATGAAACAACATAGGGTGAAGATGCCCCTTAACACATCCAAATCAAATAGTACTCAAAACAAAACCATTAGTTCTCGTCGCCTCTTTCATCGGTGGTGAGTACTTGGGGTGATCGATCCCTCCCACTCACGTAACCAATTAGTGAAGGTAATGAATTACAATTCAATCTATTTACGCAATTGCACAACAATAGTGACTCAAGCAACATATAACCAACACTTAAATATATATATATATATATATATATATATATATATATTTTTTTTTTTTTTTTTTTTGTAAACATCCTCATAAAATTTTGGATAAACCGTGTGCTTAAAATCGAGTATATCTGATACATTGAGTTGCAAGAACAAGTGGCAACGAAATCTTCTTACTTATGACACAACAACAAACCATACCCTTTTTATTTATAAAACAACAGAAAATTCCATTCGAAAACAGAGTGAAACAACAGCCCTTTAGCGCAAAACATCATCAAAACAACAGCAAAACACAGAGTGAAAATAACACTTCTTTTTAGTGCGCAACGGCAGTGAAAACAACACGTTTACAACATAAAAACAGCGCTTCATTTTCATAAAACAGCAGTACAATTTAAGCCACCTCACATAGCATCCGCTCAATTTATTCCCAATTTTGTTTATCATCTAAACACACAATTCAAACTCTACAAAGTCTTTCTAAATTACTAGTGATTAGGTTCCATGAAGTCTCTCTAACAAATCTCGAATTCAATTTACAAGTATTAATATTCCCTATACGACAACTTTATACCTATCACCTTTATAATACTAAGTTCTACACAAAATGAGACAACTATAATTATAGACTATCTACTTATTATATTTGAACCTAAACCTCTATTCCACATTATTTTTCCATCTCAAGGTATCATAAATCATAAATCTTAAATACAACATAGCAATCAATTAAAATACATCAAATCAATTCAATACAATACACTCAATTAGGTAAATTACGGTCAACAGATATTACACATAATTCAAATAATACATAGAGCATACATAATTTCATAGCCAAATTCAACGTCATGGAGCACACAAAGTTTCATAGCCAAATATACCTAAAACCAAAATTTAGACAAAAATGGGGTCTAAGATCAACTATCATCCTAGAGAAAACACATAAAGCAGTCAAGCATCCTTTAAACACATAACATTTTTGGAATTTGAGAGTCAACAAACACAAAATCATAGTGAAGCGAGAAAACTACTTTCAGATAGCATTCCATAATTAAATCCGTAGCTAAAAAAATAATAATCGACATAGCAGCTTACACAAAGTACTCGTGAGCAAACACACACATAGCAAAGCAATAAAACAATAAGCGGCGCTAGTATCAACAATAGCAATCCTACTGTCTCGCCAATTCAACTAATCAACGCAACACAAGTCATGGTTAGAACGAGTACTAAGACTCGAGGGACAACTAGACTCGACACTGGACGACTTGGCCGGACAGACCAAACTTCAGCTCTGATACCACTAATGTAACACCCCCTTTCTAAACAACTATTATTTATATTTATTTTATCAGAGTTTTCAAAAATAAATTCATTGAAGGAATGTCACATTCGACGCTTACGTAAATTTCCAACTTATAGTCACATAACATGAAAAACAATAAAACATTAATATGATACGCAGCACATTAGTTTGGGGATGGCCCACAACACCTGTTTTAGTTTACAGCACCAAAATATAAATAACATCTCCAACACAGCGGAAGAATCACTAAGTTTAATATTATACCTAGTACATCATTAATAAAAGTCTAAAGCATCAGATGATAAATAAAAGACGACTACGCCCCTCCCCTGGTGCTACATATCAGAGCTGAGACATGACTACTAGAAGACCGGCATAAGAATGCACTCACTCGCGGGTACCTGCAGGTTGCCGACATACGAGGCAACACGACGCAGTAGGGTGAGTCTTTTATACAAATAATAATAGATAGGATAGGCATTACTGTAATACCCCAATTTTGTCCGCCCAAGTCAAAAACTTTTTTTCAAAAAAAGATGGAAGTAATAAAATAATTCATAATGTGTGGAAAATAGTGGATTGGTTCATTTATGTGTGTTCGTCCCCTATTTCACATTTTTATTTGAATTACGCGCGCGCGCCAGTTGTAACTGCGTGAGCTGCCCTGTAGTCATACCCTAATTTTGTCCGGCTAAGTTAAGATTTATAGGAAAAAATCAAAAATATTACTTGCACGTTTTGAGATTTTAATCGTTGACACGTGTCATCTGGTGCTTGTTAACGGTTTTGCGTCATTTTTATTATCAGTAGTAAAACTTATTATTGGAAGAAAAAGAATAAAAAAAAACTGTTTTTTAGCATTTAGTTTTAACTATTATTATTGCTTTAAGAATGCAAATTTTACAATATTACAAAATATACAAAAAATAATGGAAGTCAAAATTAAATAAGAATGAATATCGACATTGGTTGCTTGTTTGTATTTTTAGAATTAATAAAGGCAACTTCCTTTTCATTGTTTTTTGCTTTTTCTATTTTTAGTCAAAGTAAACATGATTTTACAAGCAAGCATGGCACCATATCCATTGCACCACGCCACTACTTTGCTTGCTGCTAGCTTTAAACAACACTACACCCATTTGTACAAGCTCACACTACTACACAAAGAAGACATACTAAATATACATTGGTTTGTTTGCTCCCCTCACGTCACTGCACCCAACTTCCCTCTTTTCATACAAGCACACATCACTACACACAAAAATACTAAATACATCTTGGTTTTTTTTTCTTCCCTCTCACAGCCACATACCACCACATATTTATCTATAAAACATACAAACCTAAGATCAACAGAGGGGAGAAGAAAGAAAAACAAAGAAATTTTTTGAAAGGAGTAACAACAACAAACACAACACATACACAGACACAAAGAAAGGGGGTGGACACTCAAAACTCATCAAAAAATCAAGCTTTTCAAGCCACCACCTCACCATCATCTCCTCCACTATCAACACAAACACCATAACTACCCCACCACCTCACCAACAACCACCACCACAAGCCACCACCTCACCATTATCTCCTCCACTATCAGTTCAAAAACCACAAACTACAAACCAAAACCATTTTGCCTACCACACAACAACCACAGCTTCAGCCCTTTCTCCCTCTCTACGGCGAGCTCCGCTGCCGGAACACTGTCACCACCGTCGCCGTTGACCCCACTGTGACCTCCGCCGTCGCAAACCACCGCCATCTCACCCCTTCGCCGTCGTTTCGCGTCACTGCCACCACCGCACCACCGCCGTCGCGTTTCCCCCCGTTCCGTTCTTCTTCTCTCTCGCGGTACTTCCTCTCTCTCTCTCTCTCTTTCTCTCTGTTGAGGATGGAGCTAATTTGGAAGATGAAAGGAAAAGGGGGATCTAGGTTTTTCCTAAATTAGAACGTGTTATATATCATTCCTGTCATTTTAATATTTTTTTGGTTGTTTTTTTATTAAATTCGTTTTTATCTCAGATTGATATGTATACCCATATTTTTGATTCGCACACACCCCATTGTGAGCCCATTTCGCAGAATTGGGCTCCAAAACAAATACTGGGCTCGTTATTCGCACCCTTTGTTTAATAACACGACCTCCTGCCACTAACTACACCTCTGTTTATTAGTATAACACCTAGCAGCTAAATAACACCCCATTTTTACTAATCTCTTCCTTCGAACAATTCCTTTTCGAATAACCAAACTCTCCACAAAAATAATTTCTTGCTAATGGTCACATCGTTAGTAACGACTTTGGTTTTCAAATGAGTTAGTAGCGCAACCACTCTAAACCGTTGTTGTTTGGTCGTCGCGAACACTCGAATCAAAAGCAAAACCGATTATCATTAACGATCACTCGCGTCGTTGCCGTTTGGTTGTTAATGATAATTTCATTTTTCAAAAGAGTTAGTAGTATGACCACTCTAAACCGTTGTTGTTTGGTCATCGCGAACGCTCAATCCAATTGCGAATTCCTTTTATCACGACGTTCTCTCCGATTCAAACCAGTGAAAACACTTTTCGAAAACAAATCTTTTCAAGCATCAAAATCAAAACTAATTACCACTAATGATCACTCGCGCCGTTGCCGTTTGATTGTGGGTGATAATTTCATTCCCGTGGGAGCTAGTAGTGTGGCCACTCTAAACCGTTGTTGTTTGGTCTTCACAAACGTTCCCCTTCAATTGCGAAAACCTTTTAAATAATCAAAGTAAAAACCGGTTGTCATCAATAGTCACTCGCGCCGTTGCCGTTTGATTGTTAGTGACGATCCCATTTTCAAAAAAAAAGAGTTAGTAGCGCGGCCACTCTAAACCGTTGTTGTTTGGTCACCGCGAACGCTCAACCCCTTTGCGAAAAATTCTAAAAAAGATAAAAACAAAAACCTTTTTCAGACAAACAAGAACTACGTAGCTTTGAATTCTCCATCGCACCGGAGATACGTAGGAGCGAGAGGCTAACTCTCGTCAAGCGCCAAAAATAAAAATTTTCATTAAGTCTTTTCATTCCTTTTTCAATAAAGAAGCAAATTTAAGTATTTTCCAAATCGACACTTAAAACCACACGTTTAATTAAAGGTTCCTTTCGATAGAAAGGAGATGTGGGTGCTAATACCTTCCCCATGCCTAACCGAACCCGAACCCAAATTTTCCGGTTTCTAAAAGGCCATTCGCTTTCCAAAAAGGTTTTCTTCAATATTTCCTTATAAAAAATATTGGTGGCGACTTCATTGTTTTAAAAGTTGTAAACGAAGAAAGATCCCCTTAGGGACTTTTAAGCGCAATAGCAGTGGCGACTTCTTTGGGACTTTTCCTTTTAAGTGGGTCAAGCCTAACTAATTAAATGTGTGGTTTAATGTGCTATCGATTTGATTTGGATACTTTGTTTGTTGCTATCCCTTTTCGGTTTCCTCTTCTTTTTTATCATGTTGAATACATGTGCATTTGTTTTCTCTTCTTCCATGTTTGTTTTTTCTTCCTCCTCTTTGCTTATGTGCTTAGTACCCTCATGCATTTCCCCCATCTTGTTATGTTCCCTTCTTCTTTGCTCCCTTTCTTCAAGGTAAGCTCATGCATTTCTCCCCAATTCTATCATGATCCCCTCTTCTTGGCTCCCTTTCTTGAGGTAAGCAATGCACTTGATTGTTGTCGAAACCCTAGGCTAGCTTATTTGATATTGAACCCTAGAGTAGACGACATGTTATTGCTTGCTATTGTCTGGACTGTTCTGGGTTTTCCTTCGCAGGTGGGGGTATATGTGGGTAGTTTTAGGCGGTATGTCCTCGCTACACACACTCACACCTTATGCTTACTATGTTTTGAGAGGGGCCTAAAACCCAAGGTCTGACAAAACTTAGGAGAGTGGAAACGAGTAGTGACTGGCAATTGGACCGTTGTCCTTCTGACTCTCACGAAAGTTTCAGCCAGAGTATGCTCTTTCATGATGCCTCACACCAGATGGCGTTCCATCGTTGTGGGTGCTATTGTGAGAGAGAATTAGCTCCGGTAACCTGGTGAGGAAGTGACTAAAACCAACATGGGAGGAACATTTGAGATGTCCTAGAACTTAGGTCCCCGCCTTCGTAGGACACAAGGGGCATACCAAATTGTGTGTTGCATTGTAATCTAGGCATGTCTTCAAAAAAAAAAGAGGAGATTTTTCAAAAAAAAAAAGAAAAAAAAAAGAAGAGAAAATAGAGAAAGAGTTGCCGTTGTAGCCTTTCTTTTGCCGGTCCGTACGAAGTGACGTATGAACCACTTTATTTTTAAAAAAAAAAGAAGAGAGAAAGAGCTGCCGTTGCAGCCTTTCTCTTACTAGGTCCATATGAAGCCACGTACGGCCCGCATTTTCCAAAAAAAAAAAAAGAAAAAAACAACTTGATTTAGTGCCAATAAAGATTTTGCCCTAATCGGCATATGCATAAACCAAACATGCATTCATTCGCATTGCATTCATTTATTCGTTCTTGTGTTCATAAGCGTGTTTCGTCAACAGAAAGTCAGGCAAGCTGGTTAATCATCGCTATTGGACGCGTCTGCAAGCAAGAAACATGGAAAACAATCAAGCCAACGCTGATCAGGGCAATCTGCAGCCACATCAGGATGACAGAATTCCAGGAGGTCTGAATCCTAATGGCCAGGGTCAGCATGGTCAGAATCAGGGGAATCAAGTCATTCAAGCCGAGTTGGAAGTCCTAAAGGCTCAAATGGCGGAGGTCATAAGAGTGATAAGTGCCTTAAGAGATGTTGGCACAACTGAAGCTGCTGCTGCTGGGGTGAACAATCCTCCTCCCCTTCCTAGGTCTGGGATCTCTCAAACCCTTCAAGCTGTGCAATGGCCTCTCTATGGTCTCCCACTAGGCTATACGCCTCCTGCTGCTGACGCAAACCCTGGAAGAGATCCTTCAGGAACCGCGGGGCAAGCTCAGCCTGACACAGTTGTGAATGAAGTTGGAACGGAGACGCATCAAGCCCAGATTCAGATCCCAATCCCTGCTATTGCTCCAGGAACTCCGGCGGGTTTCAACTCACCAATAATGGTTCATCCACACGTCTGAGGCCCAATCCTCGAATATTGCTCACCCACACATGACTCATTTGTGGTATCAATGAATAACCCTCACTATGGTGCCGGCGGTTTCCCACAGAATTACCCTGCCGAAGCTAGAAGTCGATCGAATCTTTGGAAGAAAGATTAAGAGTCATTGAAGGGCAGGTTCCAGGAGCCGAAATGCCCATGAGTTGTGCTTGGTTCCTGATCTAGTCCTGCCACCCAAGTTCAAAGCACCAACTTTTGACAAATACAGAGGGACAACTTGCCCAGTCAGTCATGTGACAATGTACTGCCGAAAGATGACTGCCCATGCCCGTGACGATAATTTAATGATGCATTGCTTCCAAGAAAGTTTAGCTGGAGCTCCCCTTGACTGGTACATGCAGTTAAAGCCAACTAATATCCGCTGCTGGAAAGACATGGCAGATGCCTTCATGCGTCAATACCAGTATAACAATGATTTGGCTCCGGATAGGACTCAGCTGCAATGCATGTCCAAGAGGGATAATGAGTCGTTCAAGGAGTATGCTCAGAGATGGAGGAACCTCGCGGCTCAAGTAAAACCCCCTCTGCTAGACAATGAAATGGTCCACATGTTTATGGACACCCTTCCAGCGGTGTATTATGATAGGTTGGTCGGCAGCGTGGCCTCAAATTTCTCTGAGATGGTCGTCACAGGGGAAAGAGTAGAGAATGGTATGCGCAACGGAAGAATAGCTCATGGCCCGACACCTCCTGCCAGTCAGAAAAAGCCATTTTTTGGGTCTCATAAGAGGAAAGAAGATGAAACTAATGCAGTCATCGGAGCCAGTGGTCCGTCGCACAGCAATCCATCGCAAGCTATTCGGGTTCCTTCTCAGGCACCACTGGCACAACCTTTTCAATCAAACTATCAGTACCGGAACTATAATGAAAGGAAGCCTGTTGTCTTTGATCCCATTCCCATGTCCTATACGGACTTGTTTAATTATCTCATCACCAACAAAATAATCAATACTCGTCAAATGAAGCCATATCAGCCTCCCTATCCCAGAGGGTACAACGCAAATGCTACCTGCGCCTTTCATTCTGGGGCAGTAGGTCATGTGGTGGAGGATTGTAAGGCATTCAAGTATGTGGTGCAAGAATTACTTGATTCGAAGAGCATATCATTTCAACAACCCAATGTAGCCACCAATCCGTTGCCAGGACATGGAGGATCTCATTGTTAATGCTAGGTTGACCATCGGGGTCGGTGTTTGGTTAGAAAAGTTGATTGCATTCAGATGCCTTTGAATTTTATCCATGCTGAATTATGCCGTTTTGGTGTCATTAAAGAAGGGTGTGCTAGGAAAGACGCCTGTGATAATTCTCGCTGTATCGGGGCATGTGAAGGCTTTAAACCAATTCTCCAAGATCTCCTAGACAGACACCTGGTCCAAGTGGGAATCCAGGAGAAAGAAGAAAGTGTATCTACCTTGCAATCAGGCAATGGAGGCTTCAGGAGACCGATTGAAATTCCTCGCAATTCCAACCACCGTAGGTATCTTTGAACCACGACCAGGTGTTAATGTGGTTGAAGAAGGATCAAGCTCAAGTGGCCGTCTTTGTAGGTGCAGTGCTTTTGTTGTCTTTCTTTGGAGAAGCTGCGCAGAACTGGGAGATCATGGATTTTCCTGTGTTTTTCAATTTAAAGTAATTATCGTTGTAATGCAAATCCTCGGCTCGCCAAGAGGCCTTGGGATATTTCATTCGGGCACACATGTTTTCGTCAAAACTCATCAATCAATAAAGTGTTATTTTGAATTTTCAATAAAATTTCTGTCTTCATCTCTTATTTGTGTGTCTTTTCTTTGTTTTTATTCGCCTCTCCATTCTAATGCGGATAAAAATAAACTCTGAAAATAATAATGCCCATAACTCATACTGTGACTTTGATTACCCGGTTAATCAAGCCGAGGAAGATGTTGAAAATGATTGGGACGCTCCTCCAGAAATCATGAGAATGGTAGAACAAGAGGAAAAGGTCATTGAACCCCATGGGAATCCACGAAATGATCAACTGCAGTACCGAGAAAGGCGAGAAAAAGAGGTCAAGGTTGGTAATGCGCAATGGAGGATAAAGAGCGCAAAAAGTTGATTCGGCTCTGTTCGACTCTACGCCGACGTATTTGCATGGACTTATCGAGGACATGCCGTGGGTTGAGCACGAGATATTGTTGAGCATAGATTGCGGTGAAATCAGAATGTCCCCGGTGAAAGCAGTTAAAGCGGATGAAGCCTGAAATGTCTTTGAAAATCGGGGATGAGGTCAAGAAACTTGATTTGATCACGTGGTTCTTAGTGTGGCAAAATATCACGAGTGGGTAGCGAACATTGTTCCAAATCCCTAAGAAAGATGGAAAGGTGCGAATGTGTGTCGACTCTCAGTGACTTGAACAGAGCAAGCCCTAAAGATGATTTCCTCTACCACATATTGACGTCTTGGTAGACAAGATCGCTCAAAGCATTCAATGTTCTCCTTCATGGATGGATATTCAGGCTATAACCAGATCAAAATGGCTCCAGAGGATATGGAGAAAACCACCTTCATAACCCTTTGGGGAACCTTCTGTTACAAGGTCATGCCTTTCGGGTTGAGGAATGCCGGGGCAACCTACCAAAGAGCGATGGTAACCCTATTCCATGACATGATGCATAAAGAGATTGAAGTCTATGTGGATGACATGATTGCCAAATCAAAGACTGATGAAGAGCACGTGGTTAACCTGCAGAAGCTGTTCGAGCGTCTCAGAAAATACAAACTCAGGTTAAACCCCGCCAAGTGCACCTTTGGGGTTAGGTCAGGGAAGTTGTTGGGTTTCATTGTTAGCCGAGAAGGAATTGAGGTAGACCGGACAAAGTCACGAGCAATCCACGGAGATGCCAAAGACCTAAAAGCAGAGAAAGAAGTTCGTGGTTTCTGGGAAGACTAAATTACATTTCTCGATTCATCTTCCGGTTGGATCGCAACTTGCGAACCAATTTTCAAATCATTGCAAAAACCAAGAGATGAAGTGGAATGATAAATGTCAAGAAGCATTTGAGAAAATCAAGGTGTACCTCCAAAATCCACCCGCCCTAATGCCACCCGTATGCAGCGGGCCTCTCATCCTATACCTCTTTGTGCTAGACAATTTATATGGGCCTGCGTGGCCGGGCAACACGATGAGTCAGGAAAGAAAGAACACGCGATCTACTACCTAAGCAAGAAGTTCACAGACTGTGAGGCACGGTATTCACCATTGGAGAAGACTTGTTGTGCTCTAGCCTGGGCTGCACATCGACTGAGACAAAGTATATCTTTGAGTCACACTACTACGGTTGGTGTCCAAAATGGACCCAATCAAGTACATATTTGAGAAACACCGCACTCACTCAGGTAGAATTGCTCGTTGGCAAATGCTTCTGTCCGAGTATGACCTCGTGTACGTAACCCAGAAGGCGATTAAAGGTAGCACACTGGCAGACTACCTGGCACATCAACCGGTTGAGGATTACCAATCAATGCAATGTGAATTCCCAGATGAAGACATTATGGCATTATTTGACGAAGGGAAATCTCAAGATGATGAAAGGTGGAGAGTGTTGTTTGACGGTGCCTCTAACATGTGGGGGCGCGAGGGTCGGAGCAAAGGTCGATCTCTCCGGACAATCGCTTCATACCATTTCTTCGCGGACTAAGCTTCTATGTCACAAACAATATTGCAGAGTATGAAGCGTGTATCTTGGGTATCCAGGCAGCTCTCGATTGGAAAGTCAAGAGGCTCGACGTGTACGGAGATTCAGCTCTAGTTGTCCATCAAGTAAAAGGAGATTGGGAAACAAGAAATCCTGATTTGGTTCCTTACCGTGACTACATTCAAGAATTAATCAAGCCCTTTGAGGAAATCACTTTCCAAAGACATACCCATGGCGAGAATCGGTTTAGCGGATGCTTTGGGAACTTTGTCTTCTATGTTCAACGTCATTTTGTGACAAAAGTTTGACGATCGCCGAATCCAAAGCCTGAGGAGGGCGACCGCTTATCACCATATGGCGATGGCAGTCGAAGAGGGATCAGATAGTAAGCCTTGGTACCATGACATCAAGCAGTATATCACAAACAGAGAGTATCCTCCCGGGGCTACAGAGAATGACAAGAGAACCCTCAGAGGCTGTCAGTAGGTTTCTTCTTGAGTGGAGAGCGTCCTCTATAAGAGAAACCATGACTTGGTACTCCTCGGTGTGTAAACGAAGAAGGAATCATAAAAGATTATGCGAGATGTTCATGAAGGCTCATTTGGGGTTCATTCCAGCGGGCACACAATGGCTAGAAAAATCCTGAGAGCTGGATACTCATCAGTTACTGAGATGGAATCGGATCACATTCTGATTTTGTGAGAAGATGCCATAAATGTCAAATCTATGCGAGATCACACCCATGTACCTCCAACTTCTCTGAATGTTTTGAGCGCACCATGGCCTTTCTCAATGTGGGGCATGGACATCATTGGTCCTATTGAACCCAAAGCTTCCAATGGCCACCGTTTCATTCTGGTTGCTATTGACTACTTCACTAAGTGGGTGGAGGCTGCTTCTTATCCCAATGTAACGAGCTCAGTGATTGCTATGTTCATCAAGAAAGATTGGTTTGCCGCTACGACAAGATTATCACGGCACAACGGCGATGTCTGAGCAATGAGAATGATGAAGGACTTGTGTAAAGACTTCAAGATACAAAGATCACAACTCTTCTCCCTACCGCCCAAAGATGAATGGGGCGATTGAGGCGACTAACAAGAATATCAAGCAGATAATACAGAAGATGGCCGTGACCTATAATGATCGGCATGAGATGCTCCCCTTTGCCTGCGCATGGTTCTGAGAACCTCAAGACGCACCTCAACGGGGCAACCCCTTAATCCTCGGTTTATGGGTCGAGGCGATCCTCCCATTGAGGTTGAAATACCATCCCCTGCGGGTGTTAATGGAGACAAAACTTGATGAAGCGAGAATGGGTTCGGTCCCGTCTTGACAGTTGAACCTCATTGAGGAAAAGCGGGTGGCGCAATGTGTCATGGACAGGTTGTACCAATGAGAGGATGAGGAGGGCTTTTGACAAGAAAGTCCGTCCTCGTGAATTCCAAGAAGGAGATCTTGTGCTCAAGCAGATCTTGCCGATCCGCATGCACTCTACAGGGGCAAATGGGCTCCCAAATATGAAGGACCTTATGTGGTGAAGAAGGCATTCTCAGGAGGAGCTTTAATTCTGGCGAACATGGACGGAGATGAGATCCCAAATCCAGTGAACTCAGATGTGGTCAAGAAGTATTATGCCTAGAAAAATAGATGAAAAAAGAAAAAGATAAGCCAAGAAAAATCAGCTCGCTAGGTTGAAAACCCGCAAAGGGCGGCCTAGGCAAAATCAGAGCGACCCGGTGGATTGAAAACCCGCAAAGGGCGATCCAGGCAAAAATTAGGGTCAGAAAACTTGGGCTTGAGAAAAGAAAAGGCAATCAGCATTCCCGAAGGTTTGGATAAAGGGTTGATCAGGGTTATGAGTATGGACGGTGGGCACCGTTACTTCAGAGATGAAATCACGAGATATGTTCCTTTTTCTTGTATTTCTTAGTTTAAAAGAAAGATTGCAATGTACTTTCAATTGGCGTCACTTTCTGCACGTCCAATTTCTATATCAATAAAAGTCCAACTTTTCTTTCATATATGTGCCTTTCGTGTCTCTGCTTTCATCCATTTAGTTTCTTTCAAAATAATAAATTTTATGATTGATGAAATTGAATTGCAAAACATGTGCACATTCAGAGCATTACAGGATCATTACGAAATCTTTGAAAAATACAGAAAGAAATGATTTCCCAAGTAAATAAATTTATAAAAAGCGATCATGACAAACCAAAGGCGCAATCCTCGCGTGATTATCGTCCTGGAACAGCTTCCGTCCGGCAGATCGATTTAACCAGCAAAAAAAGAATGCCGAAGAAAAACAAATAAGCAGAAAAAAGAAAGCTGCTTAAAGAAAACAAACAGAATAAACAAAAGAAGCAAAAAAGAAGAAAATTACAGAAGACGGAACATAAAAAGAACACAACATCTTCATATCATTCATCATTTTCATATCATCCATACCATTTGTCACTCCATGGCATCAAACAGTAGTGCATTGCACTTTCAAATGCGCATAAATCAATCATTGTATTCATGAGCATCCAAATGCCCAAGTGCATGCATTTCACGCACCATCCAAGAGGGAAGTTACTTCGGACCAGAGAGTCCCAAAAATCTCATTTTTAGAAAGTCACCATCAGCACCGAGTTAGTAAACTCCATCAACCCAGAGTTAGTGAACTCCCACAGAGTTAGTGAACTCCTTCCACAGATCACAACATCGTGTACGAGCACGCGATGGATCCATCAGACTTCGTTAAGTCCTTCGGATTAGCTGTGTCAGCCTAAGGCATAGCGTAAATCCATTGATCAAATCAGTTCCGGACCTGATGTTGATCGGCCGCTCGAAAAGGCCACCCCCAGAGCTCAGACTCGACAAGAGCCCGTTAGAAGGTTTTAGGCAACCTCCGAATTCCCAATTTACCGCTTTTTTCAATTTACCGCTTTTCCCAGTTTACTACTTTCCCGTTAATGCGACAAGTGTTAACCCCCTTCCTCAAAAGGAAAATAGCAAAAAGAAAATTTGAACTTTTCTGAAGCGGACAAAATTAGTATTACTTCTATATCTTTATTTCCATTTTACCAACAAATATGAAAAGGCCAATTCATATTTCTTGGCAAAATGTGAAATAAAGAGGGGCAGCTGTAATACCCCAATTTTGTCCGCCCAAGTCAAAAACTTTTTTTCAAAAAAAGATGGAAGTAATAAAATAATTCATAATGTGTGGAAAATAGTGGATTGGTTCATTTATGTGTGTTCGTCCCCTATTTCACATTTTTATTTGAATTCTGCTGCGCTTGCTTGTAAATCGCGTGAGCGCCTCGTAGTCATACCCTAATTTTGTCCGGCTAAGTTAAGATTTATAGGAAAAAATCAAAAATATTACTTGCACGTTTTGAGATTTTAATCGTTGACACGTGTCATCTGGTGCTTGTTAACGGTTTTGCGTCATTTTTATTATCGGTAGTAAAACTTATTATTGGAAAGAAAAGAATAAAAAAACTGCTTTTTTAGCATTTAGTTTTAACTATTATTATTGCTTTAAGAATGCAAATTTTACAATATTACAAAATATACAAAAAATAATGGAAGTCAAAATTAAATAAGAATGAATATCGACATTGGTTGCTTGTTTGTATTTTTAGAATTAATAAAGGCAACTTCCTTTTCATTGTTTTTTGCTTTTTCTATTTTTAGTCAAAGTAAACATGATTTTACAAGCAAGCATGGCACCATATCCATTGCACCACGCCACTACTTTGCTTGCTGCTAGCTTTAAACAACACTACACCCATTTGTACAAGCTCACACTACTACACAAAGAAGACATACTAAATATACATTGGTTTGTTTGCTCCCCTCACGCCACTGCACTCCAACTTCCCTCTTTTCATACAAGCACACATCACTACACACAAAAATACTAAATACATCTTGGTTTTTTTTTCTTCCCTCTCACAGCCACATACCACCACATATTTATCTATAAAACATACAAACCTAAGATCAACAGAGGGGAGAAGAAAGAAAAACAAAGAATTTTTTTGAAAGGAGTAACAACAACAAACACAACACATACACAGACACAAAGAAAGGGGTGGACACTCAAAACTCATCAAAAAATCAAGCTTTTCAAGCCACCACCTCACCATCATCTCCTCCACTATCAACACAAACACCATAACTACCCCACCACCTCACCAACAACCACCACCACAAGCCACCACCTCACCATTATCTCCTCCACTATCAGTTCAAAAACCACAAACTACAAACCAAAACCATTTTGCCTACCACACAACAACCACAGCTTCAGCCCTTTCTCCTCTCACGGGCGAGCTCGCTGCCGAATTTCGTCATCACCACCGTCGCCGTTGACCCCATGTGACCTCCGCCGCCGCGAAACCACCGCCATCTCACCCCTTCGCCGTCGTTTCGCGTCACTGCCACCACCGCACCACCGCCGTCGCGTTTCCCCCCGTTCCGTTCTTCTTCTCTCTCGCGGTACTTCCCTCTCTCTCTCTCTCTCTTTCTCTCTCTGTTGAGGATGGAGCGGCTGGAAGATGAAAGGAAAAGGGGGATCTAGGTTTTTCCTAAATTAGAACGTGTTATATATCATTCCTGTCATTTTAATATTTTTTTGGTTGTTTTTTTATTAAATTCGTTTTTATCTCAGATTGATATGTATACCCATATTTTTGATTCGCACACACCCCATTGTGAGCCCATTTCGCAGAATTGGGCTCCAAAACAAATACTGGGCTCGTTATTCGCACCCTTTGTTTAATAACACGACCTCCTGCCACTAACTACACCTCTGTTTATTAGTATAACACCTAGCAGCTAAATAACACCCCATTTTTACTAATCTCTTCCTTCGAACAATTCCTTTTCGAATAACCAAACTCTCCACAAAAATAATTTCTTGCTAATGGTCACATCGTTAGTAACGACTTTGGTTTTCAAATGAGTTAGTAGCGCAACCACTCTAAACCGTTGTTGTTTGGTCGTCGCGAACACTCGAATCAAAAGCAAAACCGATTATCATTAACGATCACTCGCGCCGTTGCCGTTTGGTTGTTAATGATAATTTCATTTTTCAAAAGAGTTAGTAGTATGACCACTCTAAACCGTTGTTGTTTGGTCATCGCGAACGCTCAATCCAATTGCGAATTCCTTTTATCACGACGTTCTCTCCGATTCAAACCAGTGAAAACACTTTTCGAAAACAAATCTTTTCAAGCATCAAAATCAAAACTAATTACCACTAATGATCACTCGCGCCGTTGCCGTTTGATTGTGGGTGATAATTTCATTCCCGTGGGAGCTAGTAGTGTGGCCACTCTAAACCGTTGTTGTTTGGTCTTCACAAACGTTCCCCTTCAATTGCGAAAACCTTTTAAATAATCAAAGTAAAAACCGGTTGTCATCAATAGTCACTCGCGCCGTTGCCGTTTGATTGTTAGTGACGATCCCATTTTCAAAAAAAAAGAGTTAGTAGCGCGGCCACTCTAAACCGTTGTTGTTTGGTCACCGCGAACGCTCAACCCCTTTGCGAAAAATTCTAAAAAAGATAAAAAACAAAAACCTTTTTCAGGACAAACAAGAACTACGTAGCTTTGAATTCTCCATCGCACCGGGAGATACGTAGGAGCGAGAGGCTAACTCTCGTCAAGCGCCAAAAATAAAAATTTTCATTAAGTCTTTTCATTCCTTTTTCAATAAAGAAGCAAATTTAAGTATTTTCCAAATCGACACTTAAAACCACACGTTTAATTAAAGGTTCCCTTTCGATAGAAAGGAGATGTGGGAGTGCTAATACCTTCCCATGCCTAACCGACCCCAGAACCCAAATTTTCCGGTTTCTAAAAGGCCATTCGCTTTCCAAAAAGGTTTTCTTCAATATTTCCTTATAAAAAATATTGGTGGCGACTTCATTGTTTTAAAAGTTGTAAACGAAGAAAGATCCCCTTAGGGACTTTTTCGGGCGCAACAATTACATATTGGCAAGGCAACAAACATTACTAATTCGCCGCATTATCAACACATCATCAATAAATTCATTAACATGGTATGATTTTTTATGCATGTATGCAACATGCATGAGGATCCTTCATCACCACTATTTGCCTTGAGGGCACTCATCGCTTTGGACCGGAGTCCCACGTCGCTTTGGCCGAAGCCTACACATCGCTTTATGCATATGCATCATGAGGCTCTATGTCAATGCACCACAAACACACATATTGCCACAACTTATTAGGCTCACCATTTTTCAGTTATTAACTCATCTCCATCTCACCAACAAATTAGCCTTGAGGGCGTCTCATCGCTTTTTGGACCGAAGTCCCACACCGCTTTCACACTTCGCTTAGTTACAATTTAATTTATACTCTCACGTTAATATTTTAGCTCACAATCACTCCACCACACGAGAGTTGGACCAACTAACACCCTAGGGACCACAACACACCTAGGAACCACACTAGGCGCCACTTGGCGCCACGGGGCAGCCACTTTGGCGCCCCACCGCAACACACTCACACACCCACGTACACAACCAGCTCAACCGGGCGCACTAGGCTGCCACATTTGGCGCTGCACCCAAGACACACACACACACGCACACACATTGCACTGGCCCTGGCGCACCAGACACACACGCAGGCAGCCACATTTTGGCGCCCGCTCGCATACACAACCAAAGACACTGAGACACGCACAAGGCGCCTCGTGGCGCGCGTGTGCATACACAACCAGGCGCACGATCCCTAGCAAAATGGCGCCTAGGCCGATACACACCCCACACACCTCACACAATTATTTTAGCTCCTCAACAACCCCAATTCCCAACATTCTCGAATATGCCCACACCATTCCAGCAACAATTTATAGGGCTTCTCATCAATCATTATACTCTAGCATATTTTCACTTGCCACTCAATTGGGGGATTTCCACAAACATTTAGCATGCATAATTCAATCACATTCTCATGGCATTCCAATTAGGCTAAGAACACATCAACAATCATGGGTTTAACACAAACGATTAATTACTCAGCCATTCAACAATTCAAACAATCATAATCCAATGAATTCACGTTCAAACATCACAACTCTAATAATCTACAACCCAACCTACACATAACACAATTCCTAAGAATTATTATTGGTATAGAAGAGCCCCCATACCTTAATTACTTAGATGCCTCCTGATCTCCAAATCATTATCGTTCTTTTGACACAATGTAAGGACAAACGGCGAGCTTCCAAGCGTGGCCCAAATCCGACGATGTGACCATCGACTCGCACTCATATAGTTAGACAACAATAACACTCAATTAATTACCCAAGTAAATATTAAAAATGACTAATCATGTTTTAGAAAAAGCACATATCGAAACGCACTCCAAACGAGATGATGATTCAAGTCGAAAACCGAAGGACTCAAAGAATTTGAACATTTACGTTGGTCTTATGTTGAAGTTGTTGTAGCGTTGGTCATAGCGCGAGGTCCATGCTTAGCAATTTGGGGTTCTTTATCACGAATTGGGAAGACACGGGTTACCATCGAATAAATCCCAATTTGAACAAGGAAGAGGTAAGTATATGCAAGGCTATCCTCTATGCAACTCGCATCTGAGATGAGTTATTCGAACCACCACAGTTGTGAAGGAGAAATCGCGGCGGAGAGGAAAGGAACGTGGGGGAAAACGCGGTTTATGGCTCCGTTTTTCTCAACAAACGAAGCCATAATCGTTCAAACAGAGGGCATAAATGGATTCCTTGCTAAATTTCGAGTGGGAGATCGAGTTGTTGGGATATCTCGGTGCAGTGCGAGAGGACGCGCGTGAAAGAAGGAAAGCTGCTAGGTTTTTTTCGCTGGTCGGTGCGTTACCAGCCGAAGGAAGAAGAAGGGGAAGCGGGTCGGGTCAGTCCATGTGGGCCTCGCATGGACTGGGCTTAAGTGAGCTGAACTGGGGGGTTGCGCTTAGCAACCAAGAGGGGTGTATGTGAGTAAAAATGCTCAAAAATCCTATTTAAATCATTTTCAAAACCCAATTTAACTACAACTATTATTTTAAAACCTCAATAGACCAAAAATAATTTTCTAAAGAAATAATATCTCAAACACTAATATTTTATAAAAATAAAATAAATAAATATATATATAATGATAATAATCATATATTACCAATAGCGTATTAAGATATAATCTAACGTGATTTCAACTAAATTTCAAACTCAAACCACTATAACTTAAAATAGTTTAATCTTATCAATATAAAATAGTTCATAAAACAAATACATATTAAAAGAACTGACACACGAAAATCGGGGTGTTACATCTTGGGTATCGGAAACTCTTCGTTCTCATAGGAGCATCATTACTGTTGGCCACGATGCTTTGCCCGACCTGCGGAGCCGCCTCGACGATTCACCGGGCTGGAGGGTGAGAGGTATGAAGGACGGCGAAGATATTGCAACTTATTCTCCCAACTTCAAGTTCACGATGTATCGGCTCGTGTTCGAGAGGATGAATATCACCCCTCCTTTTACTGAATTTCAACGTGACGTCCTGCGTCACATCGGGGTCGCCCCTTCACAACTCCACCCTAACGCATGGGCGTTTCTGAAAACTTTCGAAGTCCTCTTGACTAAGCTGGGTCGGCCGGTGTCGATCATGCTGTTCTTTACCCTCTTTGAGCTGAGCTGGCTCAGGGAGAAGGCTAACAAGGAGAAGAGGGAGCAGGTCTCCTTTAAGATGCAGAAGACTCATCACCGGTTCTTCAAAGCATACCAGGAATCCTTGGGAGCGGCCTGGAGAAGTCAGTACTTTTGGATCGTTCCCACTGAGGAGGCTGGTAAGGCCGTATCGGAGGTTCAACCGGACGGAATGCTCGGTCCCCCTTACTTCCCCATCATGTGGAACGAGGCTCACTTATGCAGGCGGCCTGGGGATTACATTTACACTGTCAAGGACTTGGGCGAGGCCGACCTGGAATCCCTGGAAATGATCAAGTCGTTAGCGAGCATGATGCGCCCAGATCCCAAGGGCGACATACCATGCCGTCCCTTTGTCTTGCTCGAGGGCCAGGATCTGGAGGCCGAGATCGGTTTGCTTTTGAACTTTGCTTCTATATTTTTGCTGTCAATTTTTTCTTCTAACTCATAACTCGTTATTTTGCAGAAAGAATGGCCGGTAAAAACTGGGAGGTGCTCGAGTCGGTTCTGAAGCCTGCTTCTATCCCAGGGGCCAAGAAGTGGGAAGGACCTCTACCGGAGATGTCCCCGAATTGTCCTCCAAGGTGCCCCCACTCCCGAGGGCCAAAAGAAGAAGCCACTGCTCGGCCGCCCCTCGTGATCGACGATCGCTCCGCCAAGCGGATAAGGCTCGACGACCGGAACATGGATTCCGCCAAGGCCGACCTCCCTATTCTCTCTCTTGAGCGTTTAGGACAGGTCGAGCTCGAGTGGTTCAGGAAAAAGCCGATGGAGGTCTGTGCTTCTCTCTGCTTGGGGATAGATAAGATCATGACCGAAGTGAGGAGCCAAGTGAAGGTACTTTTCTTTTTCAAATTACTTCTTTTGTCTTAGATCGACCGACTAATAGCTGGACGATCTCTGTTTGCAGGGGCTCGTGCTGCTAAGGAGGCTTTGGCTGAGCTGCAGGTGAAGTACGACAAGCTTGCAAGGCCAAGAAAAAGCTAAGCTTCGGGGGGCGGGGAGGAGGACCGCCAAGCTTGCCAAGAGGAATAAGGAGCTCGGTGGGCAAGTGACGAGTCTCAAGAACGACGTTGACGCCTTGGATAAGGATAAGGCCAGGTTGGAGGCCGAGAATGCCGAGCTGGCGGCGAAGATCCAAATGGTGGCCCAGGCCGGTAGGGAGGCAGCGGTCGAACAATTCTACAATGCTCTCGGGCAGGTGCGGGCATTGAATCCAGACTTGAGCATCAATTTTGATGAGAAGATGGTAAATCCCGCCCATTACGTCGCGGAGAACAAGATTATGCCACCATCCTCTTCTGAAGCCTCTGAAGCCCGCCTGCGAGCGGTGTTTATCTTGTAATTGTCCAACTTGCCTTCGGGCACAACAATTTTCCTGCCTTCGTGCAGTTTTCAATTAATGGGCGCTCGGCTTTGACCGGGCGTCCCGTGTTTGTAATGACAATTTCTTTTCATTTAATTTGTTTGTTTCCTTGAATCTGACTGTTTCGCATCTATTTTTCAAAGCTTACGAACTTTAGACTTAGGTCGCTCGGGATTTCTTATCCGATAAACGGTGCCCGCTCGCGCGACACTTGATTGGGCCATTTCGATGGCATTCGATTGGGTCAACTTGGTGACCTTCTTTTGGGCCAACTCGGTGGCGTTCAATGCGGGTCGTATCGACGGCCTGACGTTTGTGGGTTATTACTTAGCCCTTAGGCCATTTCGATGGCACTCGATTGGGCCATTTTGATGGCACCGGTTAGGATCATTTCGATGATCTCTCGAGGTAGGTCGTTTCGACGGCCTATTGCGATGGGTTATAACTTAACCCTTGGGCCATTTTCGATGGCGCTCGTTCGAGTCAACTCGGTGACCGTTGTTTGTGCCGTCTCGGCGACACGCCATGCATCGTTTCGACGACACGAGGTTCGTTGGTTATCTAACCTCGGGCCATTTCGATGGCTTTCTCGAGGTAGATCGTTTCGACGATCTGATCAAGTTGATAATCTTCGATCGCTCCTTTGCCACGGGCAATCTTGAGCGACCGGTCATACATTCTTACGAGAAAGTAAAGAACACATCATATTTCTAAAGGTCAGGCCTCTGTAAAAAAAACCCAGTGGGAAAAAGAGCGCCTGCCTGCTTTTCATTTATAGGTCGGTCGTTCATTACATTCAAATTGTTCATTACATTCAAACGTAATATTTTCGAGTTTTCTCGCATTCCATGTTCGGGGATAGTCGCCCATCCATGGTTTCACTCGTAAGCCCCCTTTCCGATCTTGTTGATGACCCTGTATGGACCTTCCCAATTTGGTGCGAGTTTCCTTGGCGTGCATTCTTGTTTTCCTACGTCGGCCCGTCTTAGAAACAGCCGACCGACCGTGAAGTCTCTCTTTTGCACGCGAGTATTGTATCCGGCTGCGACCTTCCGCTTGATCAATTGCTCTCGGTGACGCTTGGGTGCGCAACTCTTCAATTAGGTCCAACTCTTCTCAAATAGCCCGGTCGTTGTCAACCACCGTAGGGGATTTGAGGTTCTCCAACCCGATTCGCCCATTTCTATGGGTATCACAAAGATCGATTCCATATACCGATCCGAATGGAGATTCCTGCCGTTGAATGAGGGGTCGTCCCAGAGGCCCAAAGAACGGATGTAGCTCTTCGACCAGTTCCTTCGCTTCATCGAGTCTTCGCTTTAACCCACGCAGATAACTCTGTTGGCGCTTGACTGACCGTTTGTCTGAGGGTGCTCGACCGAAGTAAAACGCTGCTTTACCCTAAGTCGCCAACATTTCTCTGAACCTTTTGTCTGTGAACTGGGTGTCGTTGTCAGTTATTAGTTGTTGAGGGATCCCAAAACGGGCCAACACACACCGGCCGAAGAATTTCCTTACTTTTGCCGAGGTGATGGTTGCAAGAGGCTCGGCCTCGACCCACTTTGTGAAATAATCTACCGCCACGATCAAGAATTTGAAGCGGCTCGAGCAGTGAAACGGGCCTAGCAAATCCATGCCCCACCAAGCAAACGGCCAAGGTGAGACAAGACTTTGCAACTCTGTGGAAGGTGCAATGTGGACATCAGCGTGTATTTGGCATTTCTTGCACTTCTGAACGAGCTTCTTGGCATCTTCGTCCATGGTCGGCCAATAATAGCGGCCGAGAGCTTTTTTAGCTATGGAACGCAGCGCCACGGTGACTTCCACAGATACCTTCATGAATGTCCTCAAAGCACATGGTCGGATTCGACCGACGTAAGACACCTTAACAATGGAGAGGAGAATCCTCTTCTGTACAACTTCCCTTCAATAACCGAATACTTGGTCGCTCCGAGCCCGACTAACTTAGCTTGCCGGATCGCTTCGGTTCTTCCCCTTCAACAATGTATCTCAGGATAGGGGCGATCCAATCTGAATCCGTGTTGACACACAGAACGGCCAACGACTGACTTGGCTTGGTTGAAACGCTCGGCCGATTTAGAGTCTCCTGAATCAAACTTCTGTGATTTCCCGGAGTCTTGGTACTTGCCAGCTTTGATAGTATATCTGCTCGAACATTTTCGGTCCGAGGCACGTGAGTCACTTCGGCCGGCCGAACCGCTGAGAAGCTCTCTTACTCTGGCTAGGTAATTCTTCAGCACGTCGTCCTTCGCATCATATAGTTCTTTGATCTGCGAGACAACAAGCAAGGAGTCTGATCGAAGTTCAACCCGGTCGACATTGAAGTCCCTGGCGAGCTGCAGGCCAGCTATGCACGCCTCATATTCGGCCTGATTGTTCGATGTATGGAAAGCGAAAGTCAAGGACACCTCCACAGCCAGGCCTTCAGAATTTTCTAGTATTAGGCCGGCTCCACTTCCTTTGCTATTAGACGACCCATCTACGTGCAAGATCCAGGTCGTTTCAGCTCGATCTTCTGGGGTAGGAGTCATTTCAGCTATAAAGTCGGCCAACACCTGCGCTTTTGCGGCCGATCTGGATTCAAATTTAATGCCAAACTCACTGAGCTCCACCGCCCACTTTATCATTCGTCCCGCCAGGTCTGGCCGATGAAGGACTTGCCTGATTGGCTGATCGGTCCTTACCACGACCTGGTGGGCCACAAAGTAGGGTCTCAACCTTCGAGCAAAGAAATCGAGTGCAAGAGCAAACTTCTCTTTTCTCGGTACTCGGCTCGGGCCTTGCAACACTTTGCTAATGAAGTAAACCGGATTTTGTTTCAGATCGCATTCTCTGACCAACACAGCGCTCAGGACTTCTTCCGTTATAGCCAAGTATAGGTACAGCGTCTCGCCCGGCAGCGGCTTGGTCATAATTGGCGGGTTGGTCAAAGCTTACTTAATTCATCCAATGCCGCAGCGGCATTGGTCGGTCCATTCAAAATCTACATCTCTCTTGAGGAGTTTAAAGCGATGGCGCGACTTGCGCAGCCGCTTTGGGAATGAACACGACAGAGCGGCCACCATGCCATTCGGTGTTGTATTTCTTTTTAGTCGTGGGCGGCCTCTCATATCGCGCGCACCGCCCGCACTTCTCGTGGTTTGCTTCTATCCTCTTTCGGTCGGTGGAAGCCCCAAAATGCCGGCCCTCACCCCAAAGGTACACTTCTCGGGATTGGCCCGAGTGAGTTCTTCCTAGCTTCTTCAAATATTTCCACGAGGTCGCTCACATGATCCGGGTCGGTCACGCTTTTGATGATCATGTCGCCCAAGTACACCTCTCGAGATTCGACCGATCCGCCTCTTGAAAATTTTGTTCATCATCCGCCTGGTAGGTCGCTCCAGCGTTCTTTTAGCCGTAAAGGCATCACCTATCTTGAAAATTTCCCCGATCGGTCATGAAGGCCGCTCTTGTGTCGATCGGGGATACATCGTGATCCGATTGTATCCCGAGTAAGCGCCCGTAAAAGACAGAGTTTGTAGCCCGAGGCCCCATGTAGACCCGACTTGTCAATGTTGGGCGCGGGAAGGCATCGCCGGGCATGCCTTATTTAAGTCGATGTAGTCTACACACATTCTCCATTTGCCATTCTTCTTTTTGACCAACACGACATTGGATAGCCAAGTCGTGTACTTGATCTCTTCAATGAAATTGGCCTTTATGAGGTCCTCAACGGCCTTTGCGGCTTGAGATTTTTCCTCGTTACGAGCACGTCTTCTTTGAGCGGCCGGCCGACCCTTCATCGATCGAAAGTTGATGGCAAAGCTACTTCAATAGGAATGCGGGCATGTCTCGATGCTCGCCAAGCTTAACACAGTCAAAGATAGTCTCTCAAACATTGCACAAGGTCTTGCTTCACTTGCTCGTAGGTCGTTACTGAAGCTTGACTACCTTTGTTGGGTCGTCTCCCAACCGCACATCTATTAGCTCTCCATGAGGTTCGGCCTTTTCAACTGTTTTTCAACTCTCGGGCTAAGTCATCATCGTTATCCTGCGGGTCATTTATGCGGATCATACCGAGCATCCAGATCAGTGACATTGACTTGATGGCCTTCACCAGTGCTTCGAACATTTGGGCCAAGGTCTACCTCATCGCAAATTTGTTGATACAGATCGTGGCACCGTCTTCGCACGCCTTTCAGGTCGGCCGCCAGTGGTAACTACACAGTCGTCTTTCTTTGTAGAATTTCATCTTGGATGTCTTTGTTGACGCCACGACCTCTAGCTTGCCCGTGGTCGGCCTACCAATGATACACTGATAGCATGATTTGAGGGGGAGTACGAGGAACGTCGTGCGGACCGTCCTGTACAAAGTGTTATCCCCAGTGTCGTCACCGAATGTGACCATGAGTTCGATTGTCCCTAACGGGTAGGTGATCGCTCCATTGAAGCCCGTTAGGGGAGTAGGCTCGGCCTAGGGAATTATCTCGCTCCGATCAACCTTGATCCTGTCAATCAAGCCTTCAAACATGATGTCGGCCGAGCTACCCTGGTCGACCAGGATTCTTTGAACTTCGTGATGGCCATAATCGCCACGATTACCAACGGAACATAACTGTTTGGCCTGCCATCGTGCAGGTCGCTATCTCCAAAAGAGATGGGGGGTCTGTTTGAGACCGGTGGGACTGTTGATGTTGAACCGACCATCAGGAGCTCGTCCCACTTTCTTTTGGTGGCTTTATTTGATTCTCTACGGTCCAACGGGTTGCCACCGTGAATGACCATAGCAACGTTGCGACCTCTGGATCGTGGGGCTTCTCGATCTTCAGACCGGTCTTTGTCTTGGACGCTTGAAACAACTAGAGCGCCCTTTCCTCTGTCAGGATCAGTTTCTTTCTGTTTCTCTTGAGGTCGGTCGCCTTCCTCCGACCTCACATACTTTCCCAACTTTCCTTTCTGAATGAGCTCTTCAATATCATCTTTGAGGGCCATACAGTCGTTAGTATCGTGACCCTTGCTTTTGTGGTAACGGCAGTATCTTTTGGTCGGTCGTGCCCCCTTCTTGAGCACGAGTGGATCGGGCCGCTTTACTCCCACAAATTCATTATTTTGGCACTCGCTATAGATACGTGCAATAGAGGTGTTTAGCCGAAAGTGCGATGATCGAACTTCTTATCACGAAAGTCGACCGATTGTCGCGGCGACCTTCATGCCCTTTGGCCGGCTTGCTGTTTTCTTCTTTAGGTCGTGTATGGACGGCCTTTCTTGCTGCCAGAGTTTCTTCATACGCCATGTGGACGTTAGCCCTTGTCAAGAAGTAGCTAAGATCTTGGTAATGGTTA
Source organism: Oxytropis ochrocephala (assembly GCA_020916435.1). Lineage (NCBI taxonomy): Eukaryota > Viridiplantae > Streptophyta > Magnoliopsida > Fabales > Fabaceae > Oxytropis > Oxytropis ochrocephala. The sequence goes on along the minus strand of CM037088.1, from coordinate 43,964,186 downwards.
AGAGTGAATTCTTCTACGAACCGGTGGTCCGGCCGAATACCACGCTCGAGATATTTTAACTTGTCCTTGTCGACAAGTCACGAACGGACTCGGCCTCAGTGTTAAACCGGTCGATATACTGTCTCAGCGTCTCATTGTCGCCCTGAACAAATGAATCCGGTATTCTTCGTATCGATATTGGCGGCCGGTTGGCGGTGTAGTGAGACAAGAATATTCTCGATCAGTCGCCCTATGAGGAGATGGAATTGGGTCGCGAGAGACTCCCACCATTCCAATGCTCGGCCGCCCGGTGGATCGGGAAAAAGCACGCATTTCATGGTCGGTCCCAATTCCCTATATAAAGTAATTATTGAAGTAACGGAGATGTTTGTCTGGATCCCCTCGGCCGTCAAACTTGTTGAGATTGGGCGGCTTGCGGAGATCTCTCGGAATTTTGTAACGCCTGATCTCCCTGGAGAACGGGCCGTGCTCGTTCTGAATGCCGTTCGACCCAAAGGGTTGCATTGCGAGGCATGCCTCGTTGCCCGGCATTCCATAAAATCCTCCGGATGGGCCAGTTGGTGGAAGTTGAGGAGGCCTTCTGGGTCGCTCGCTTTGGCCTCTCCTTGGCCGATACGAAACGTCCCTAATTCTTCCATCTCTGTAATCTTCCAGCTCTTCTCGAGAATCCCAAGATCTACTCCTCGACCGACGTGACCCGGACGACTCATTGGAGGAGTACCTCGTGGGTGAGCGACCGGTGTCAGGACGGTAGCTAGAATCTTCATAATCATAGGACATTGAACGGCGCCACGCTGCGTTCTCGCAGAAGCGTCTGCGTGCCCTCGCTTCTTCTTCTTGCCGGAGAGCGATGAGTAGTGCTCTCTCTGCGAGATATGCTCCTACGAGGAGGGGAGCGGTGTCTTCGCGCTGGTCGGCGGCGAGCAGAAGGTTCTCCGTCTTCGCGACGCGCGCCCGGAATCGACCTCTTTTCAGATCGAGAGACGAGCGCGCCCTCGTCTGCGATCACTGGTTTTTTGTTTTGCAAGATCTGCAAAGCGCTTGAGTGACATGATCCGTAGAGGTTCACGAATGCCCGCTTCAATCGGCTCTCGGCGCAAGTCTCGTGAACAGGCGGTTGAACTGTTGGAGGATAGGTCGCGACCGCGTTATGCACCAAGGCTCTTGTCGTGGAACACCTTGAGATTCGTGGACGGTAGCGCCCACGCCTCGGTTCTGCTGGCGATTCTCGCCCGGAGGGATTGAGTCGAGAAGTGGCCCGCGTCTGGGGCCGGTCGCGTGGAGCCATGAATAAGGTAGGATAGCGCACGGGCCTCCCACTGTGGTCGCCAATTGATCGTACCTTAACCAATGAAGAGTTGTAGTTGTTCTGTCAGATGGGCCGGTCGTTGATTGGGTGAAAGGACCGGTCCTGGCTTCACGCGTTGAGCACCTCGGGTGGTACCTGCAAAGACACTCCGACGATCTAGTGAGAGGTCGCTCGGGCAGATAGCACAAGGTTAGAGAACGTACCTGATGCCATATGCGAATGGCGTATATATACTGCAGAGGGCCGACCGTTAGCGAGATTTTCGGCCGGCGAGAATTGCGCTCCAAGCAGCGTGTTTGGGCCGATCGAGTCGGGCCGGGCGCGAGCCCGATTCTTGCCGCTTGGCGCTTCGATTTGCCGATACACCCAGAGCGATAAAAAAATACTTCTCGATATACCACACTTTTAGTGTTTGTGCATAGTCTTTTTTCCTTATCCGGAATAAGGATCTTTAGACCACTTCTTTACTTCACACGTGATACAAAAACATACAACTGACCATGTATGAACACGGGCCTAGGCAAGACGATTCCAACATGCAATAGAGACTGATCCTGGCTTTTGTTTGTTGTCATTGCAAAGCATAGCGACAGATCACTGGGAACCTGTGAGGACGGTTGCACTTATTACATTCTTCCTCAAAGATGTTACCATTAGTCGCGTACCATTGCATAGGACAACAGATTGGTCAATATTCCTCATGAGCATTACAGGGACACCAATCTTAAGCCACAATTATGATTTGGGATACCGGAGCACTTTATTTTGTTTAGAAATTCAGTAGTAAACCATTCTCTTTGAACGTCATTGTCTTCGGAATGACATGCATAATCTGAACATAGGTATTCGACCTCATCTCCTGGTACCAAAGACATTACAAAATCATTGACTTCACCTATAGACTAGGTATTCGACCTCATCTCCTGGTACCAAAGCCATTACAAAATCATTGACTTCACCTATAGACTATAGAGTTAGAGCCAATATACTTTGTTCTTCAAAAAAGTGTGGGCTATTCATATTTTCAAACAAGTCTAGATAGGTGACATCTACCAAAGTTTTGAGTGTATCAGTTGGTTCCATAATTAATAAATCCTGTGGAATTTTGAATTCAGTCTCGCCATTCTGGTTCGAACTGCAATCTCCATCACCAACACTAAGAATCAATTCAGCAAATTCTTTGATTTTCTCACGCTCACTCTTGATATCAGATCCACCAAGCATCATGTTAGTCGTGAGCCTCAAAATTTTACAGTTTGACCATATTTTGGATGAATTTATCGCATCGGAAACTATTGCATCTCTTGTACCCTTTCTTATCACTGGTCAACTGTAAACATGGTTAATCATGGTTAACGGGATCAACTATTTGTCTAAAATTCCCACCAAACACAATCGTCTTTCCATCAAATGGTTTATCATGGTTAACATGATCAATTATATATAGACATAATGTCACATAGTGTGCGATCAAATGCTTCAAAGAAAAATTTCTTCGTCATAGGTGCCTCGGGTAGTGTGGATTAACAGTTGTGCTTTAGCACTTCCCTGATTACATATCGAGTAATCACAAATGTCTAAAGGGATGGAAAATGCTGAGTGGGCGGTATTTCAACCTAGAAGCAGTAGAGATGCAATCCCACTTGAGGCAACATTGAGAACAATAAAGACCTTGTGAACGTAATTGTGTTCCATAAGTATGTTTTTCCATTACAACCATATCCACTAACGAAAAATACTCCCCATTTTCCTGACATCACAGAATCCATTATTCCATCGTATGCTCTTCTTTGATCAACATTCAACCTCTGGATCAAATCGTCATGAAGCCTTGTGATATCATCTTTGTCATAATTGAGTTCATCTACAATTAGTTTGTTTTGAAAATCAAATTCTCTGTTGATGTTCGGAAATGGCAGGGGGAAATCTGCAAGTGATCTTCCATTTAACCAGAGTAACTTCTCAATGAAAAATAAGTGTAATTTTTTTCAATTCATCACATCTAATTTGTAGATCCACATTTTGAAAATAATAGTGTAAGTAAACTTAATTAGCTATTGTGTTGAAATTTAAATCTCACAATTTGATATGAAATTTAAATCTTACAATTTGATTTGAAATTTGACGAAATTTAAATCTATATATATATCCCTTTCCTTTTTTGGCGAAATTTAAATCTCACAATTTTGAAATTTCAAATTTGGCGAAATTTTGAAATTTAAATCTCACAACTTGATTTGAAATTCGACACTTAAAGCTCATCAATGTATCTCATAATTTATAATTTATTATATGAGTTGTTAGTTGATTTGATTCTAGGGATAACCTATTAATTTATATTAAAATATCAATTGTAATTGCAAACATATAAATGTTAAATTACAACTTTTGCAAATTATTATATAAATTCTGATCACATTTGATTTTATTGTACAAATTTTAAATTCTAAATGATTTGTTACATGCATATATGTCTTATATTTTTATTTGTTCTTAAAAATATAAATGTTGCCATTTTGTGTGCATCAAATAAATCAAACTGATTAGTTATATGAATATGTGTGATTTTGTTAAGAATCATAATATTTCATATCTTGGAAAATTCAAAATTGTAATTAGAACAGTTACATAAATACATAAAACGATAAAAATAACCCTTAATGTCTCACCGTTAATGATTTGGATATCAAATAATTAATAGAAAGAGTAATTAATATCAAAAAATAACTAATTTATTTGCTTCAGAACAGTTACATAAATACATAAAACAGTTTCAAAAATAATCCTCAATGTCTCACTGTTAATGAATTGGATATCAAATAATTAATAGAAAGAGTAATTAATATAAAAAAATAACTAATTTATTTTTTGAAGCAAATAGTAAAAACAGATTCTAGACAAAATAATAATGTCATTTTATTATTTGCTCATAACATTTATTCTTGCATTAAACAACATAGGAATTTCAGTTTTTTTTTTTAAAAAAATTAACATGAATGCGCCAACAAAGGCTTAGAGGATGACATCAGATTTTGCGCTTAGGTGTCATTTTTTAGGAATTACACATAGGATAAACTATTTAGAGGATATTCACAAATGTATATAGATATAGATATAGATATAGATATAGAAAAGTTTGACTTTTGAGTAAAAAAAAAAGAAATTGAATAAGTCTAATTTCATGTGTTTGTTCCATAACTAGTATGTATTACCCGTGCTAGCACGGGTATACATTTCTTTTAATCGTAATATTTGTGTTCGTGGGTTGGAATGTAAAAAAATAGTGTTTAGTGAAGTTCATGTATGGTGTGATTTATATGAGTTTCATTATACACCAAAGTCTATGTAATATATATATATATATATATATATATATATATATATATATATATATATATATATATATATATATATATATATATTCTATAAATATAACTATAATTATTTATATCAAAGACAATGATTTTTGTATGACATTTGTGAATGACATAATTTAAAAAACATATATGGATGTTTATTAAATAGAAAATAATGGAGGACAAATAAAACAAAATTGAAAGACCTTAATTTTTGAGGTGAAAGTAGAGGGTTTTATGGGTCTGTGTACTTAGTGTAGGGCTATTTTTGTCATTAACTCCTAAAGTATCATTCAACTCCCTTAATCGAAACGCTAGTCACTAATTATTGAATCTTCACTTTCCTCTTTGAGCACAAGCCCCTCACCCACAGTGCGTGGTGGTCATCGACGGTCTCTATATAAACATGTCTATTTTTATAAAAAAACAGATACATATAATGATAAATTGCTTCTAGAAGCTTTATTGGATTAAAAACAACAATATGTCTTGAAAGTATAATTCAGGTGACTATCAAAAGGGAATAGTTAAAGTCATATTCTCAATAGCTACTATTGTTATGAACAGGTCTGGATATCCGAACCTCTTACAGAGATAGCCATAGCATCCACGGCAATTATTGAATATGTACCTTGCACCACCGGTGAAAGATGGTGGCAAAATGACACGTCGGTCAATTGCGGATGCATTAGATTCCCCCTCTAGTAACAGCATATTGTAGACCAGACAAAATTTCAGACCGTATGAGCTGTTGATTGTTTCGGATGAATTTCAGCCTTGTAGACTCAATCATCGTATAACAATCAACCACAAACTGTTGGAACAATCGCCGTGCACAAACTATTTGACCAAACTCAACTTCCTTTTCTTGAACTCTAAAGGTAATGAATTCTCTTAATGTGATGCTTTCCTTTTCTCGGACCTAGTGTACCCGATCGGTTGTCTAAGTGGAGTGTTTTCTCTGAATCCATCTTCATCGCGAGCAAATATTAAAGGGTACTGCAACGGGAGCAACGCGGTGTGTGTTTCTTCGTATTTGAATTTAATTTACGGTTTATGATTACATTCCTATCACTATTTTAAGTGTCAAACTATTGTGTCAAACATTACTTGTTAGGGTGGGGATAAGAACCTCACAAACACATCTTTGGACTCTCGAAAAGTAAAATCTTTCACCTTAACTTAGTTCTTTGATTTTAACGTGATGCTTCTCTTTATTTGAAAGTACTATAAACAGGCAAACAGAGGAGTCATATATTGTCAATACAGTAAACATGATGTGCCCCAAAAGTAAATTATTTTGGTGATTTATTTTAGGTTGATTTATAGCATGAAAATGGTTACTCACAAATTATAGATTCCATAATTTGTTTGTATGCGAAAAAAAAAGGAATGATTAGGGTGATTTATTTAAAGGTGATTTATTTTATTATATGTTCTCAAGTTTAGGGTGATTTAATTTTTTTAAGGAGAAAACCATCGTCAAAGACAATACCAATGAATTAGGGAATGAGACAAATATTTATATTAGTCTCCAATTTTAAAAACGTTTAAGCATGATCCATGATATTAGGATCTGATTGATTGCGATTTATGACTAATAAATGGATGTTTTTTGTTGTCGACGGTTATTGTACAATCAAGATAATCCAGCGATTGTGGTTTAATATTCAAGCGATCTAGACCGTTCGTATACGCGGTACCTTGAAGATGCAAACCAGTCCGCTCCTAGACCATTATAGATGGGAAGGTGTGAGGTGGATTGCCATGTATTTTATAGGAAATGCGCGTGGCATTTTCTTATTGGTCCTATGTGGATGCACATGTGGACAACTTATGAATTAATATACTTATGATTATGATATATATATATATATATATATATATATATATATATATATATATATATATATTCTATAAATATAACTATAATTATTTATATCAAAGACAATGATTTTTTGTATGACATTTGTGAATGACATAATTTTAAAAAACATATATGGATGTTTATTAAATAGAAAATAATGGAGGACAAATAAAACAAAATTGAAAGACCTTAATTTTTGAGGTGAAAGTAGAGGGTTTTATGGGTATGTGTACTTAGTGTAGGGCTATTTTTGTCATTAACTCCTAAAGTATCATTCAACTCCCTTAATCAAACGCTAGTCACTAATTATTGAATCTTCACTTTCCTCTTTGAGCACAAACCCTCCCGCAGCATGCGTGGTGGTCATCGACGGTCTCTATATAAACATGTCTATTTTTATAAAAAAAAGATACATATAATGATAAATTGCTTCTAGAAGCTTTATTGGATTAAAAAAAACAATATGTCTTGAAAGTATAATTTGGTGACTATCAAAAGGGAATAGTTAAAGTCATATTCTCAATAGCTACTATTGTTATGAGCAGTGTCGGATATCCGAACCTCTTACAGATAGCCATAGCATCCGGCAATTATTGAATATGTACCTTGCACCACCGGTGAAAGATGGTGGCAAAATGACACGTCGGTCAATTGCGGATGCATTAGATTCCCCCTCTAGTAATGTGACATATTGTAGACCGGACAAAATTTCAGATCAGTATGAAATGTTGATTGTTTGGATGAATTTCAGCCTTGTAGACTCAATCATCGTATAACAATCAACCACAAATCTGTTGGAACAATCGCGTGCACAAACTATTTGACCAAACTCAACTTCCTTTTCTTGAACTCTAAAGGTAATGAATTCTCTTAATGTGACAGCTTTTCCTTTCTCGGACCTAGTGTACCCAATCGGTTGTCTAAGTGGAGTGTTTTCTCCGAATCCATCTTCATCGCGAGCAAATATTAAAGGGTGCGCAACGGAGCAACGCGGTGTGTGTTTCTTCGTATTTGAATTTAATTTACAGATTTATGATTACATTCCTATCACTATTTTAAGTGTCAAACTATTGTGTCAAACATTACTTGTTAGGGTGGGGATAAGAACCTCACAAAGACATATCTGGACTCGAAAAGTAAAATCTTTCACCTTAACTTAGTTCTTTGATTTTAACGTGATGCTTGGTCTCTTTATTTGAAAGTACTATAAACAGGCAAACAGAGGAGTCATATATTGTCAATGCAGTAAACATGATGTGCCCCAAAAGTAAATTATTTTGGTGATTTATTTTAGGTTGATTTATAGCATGAAAATGGTTACTCACAAATTATAGATTCCATAATTTGTTTGTACGAAAAAAAAGGAATGATTAGGGTGATTTATTTAAAGGTGATTTATTTTATTATATGTTCTTAAGTTTAGGGTGATTTAATTTTTTTAAGGAGAAAACCATCGTCAAAGACAATACCAATGAATTAGGGAATGAGACAAATATTTATATTAGTCTCCAATTTTAAAAACGTTTAAGCATGATCCATGATATTAGGATCTGATTGATTGCAGTTTATGACTAATAAATGAATGTTTTTTTGTTGTCAGACAGTTATTGTACAATCAAGATAATCCAGCGATTGTGGTTTAATATTCAAGCGATCTAGACCGTTCGTATACGCAGTACCTTGAAGATGCAATCTGGTCCGTTCCCTAGACCAGCTATAGATGGGAAGGTGTGAGGTGGATTGCCACGTATTTTATAGGAAATGCGCGTGGCATTTTCTTATTGGTCCTATATGGATGCACATGTGGACAACTCATGAATTAATATACTTATGATATACATATAGTTTGACAGTTTGTCATCCTATAATTATTGAAATTACATATAATCAATTTCCTATTAGCTGCATCCATTTTCATGTACCTTGCTTTAAGCTTATCTCAAAGTTCCTTGGTAGATCTCACACTTTGATATTCATTTAAGTATGTGTTATGGATTGGTCTGGGCCCAATCCGTAGCGGCCCATTAGCACTCTGGAGAGTGCTCCAACGGCCCATAATGAGTGGTTCGCGTGCCGCTCCCATCATTGGCCGAGATCGGCCTTAGCAGATCTAAAGATTCAGATTCAGCGAGCACCTGAAGGCAACCCCCTCCCCCATCTATAAATACATCATCAACCCATGAAATCAAGTACACATCTCTTATTTGGACCTCTCACCTACTTTTGATCACTGACTTTGACATCAGAGTGTTTGTAAGTACCAAACTCGATTCGACTTGGGGACGGAAGTGGACGACCTCAAAAAAATCCATCCAAGGTTCTAAATAGCGGTCGCGTTTAGGTTTTCGCGATTTCGGCTGTTGTGGTCTTCGCGGTGTGAATTAATCACAAAATTTAACTAAAAGTATTTGTCGCGGCCGTTTTGTCACGGTAACGGTCACTACCGAGACAGTTTGTCGCGGCCTTTTTCGACGTAACAGACCATTTTTTAGAACCTTGAATCCATCTACCAACTCGTCCTTCCTGCTCGAACTAGGAAAGGTACAGAACAATATGTGTCCTAACTAGATATAGGCAACATTGTCGCACCCGTGCTTCTCATGAATTTAAACAATGGTCTGAAACATTAGATAACATTTAGAAAAGCATTAGTAATTCAGTATGCAAGAACCGTTGATTTAGTAATTGTTTTGCAAGTGTACTTATACTAGCTTTTGATTTACATGAGAGACACTTATCTATACATGGCTCCAAGTTACATCAATCTCTTCTTAATCATACTATAAATAAAAGAGAGAAAAAACACATACAAAGGAAATACTCATACAAGCATAACTCCCTGCTTACCTCTATCAATTTTACCAAATGGAAGTCTTCCACTAGAAAACGATCTCTTCATTGCAATTGGGCTCATAACACAATGCAAAACCCTTCTTTTATAACTACACTTACTACTTTCACCTCTTAATCTCTTTGATGAACCAACTTCCATTGAAGAAGAATCTTCCATTTCATTCACACAACTTTGAAATGAATGATCCAATGACATTGATCTAATAGACTCATCTCTAATCTCAATTACTCTCTCCCTTCCATTCAAATCACTATAAGCCCTCAATGAACCCTTCACAATTGAACCCTCATCAATACTTCCTTCTTGCACCTCCCCAAATTCATTCTCACCACCAACACTAACATTTTCCAATGAAGGGAGTTCTAACTCTATCACTTGAGGTTGAAGTGAAACTTGTAACATTGAATTTGAAGCATTGAAAGTGAATATAGAAGAACGACATAAAGGGCATGTAGATTGAGATTTAAGCCACGTGTCAATACAAGGAAGATGAAAACCATGATTACACTTAGGTAATAATCTAACACATTCACCATCTTGAAACTCACTTAGACAAACAGAACAATCACTAATTCCATTTCCAACAAAAAATCTCTGTTTTTGTTGTACTTATAAACTGCAATTGAATTTATTAGATGCTCATCTAAACCTGTGCTTGAATTTGTAACATGATTTTGAATTTCTTCTTGCAATTCAACATTTGTATTAGGAGGATTTTCTCTATGGCCACAATATTTGGATATGATTGTATAGTAACTTACAAGGAGAAAAATAGTGACTAAAATACCCATGATTGCAATAACAAGAGGAGAGAAATTTGGATTTGAATCATCATCTGGGTATTCAAAATGTGGAGGAGGAGGAGGGTAGATTATGTAATTACACCATTGTGGACAATACATGTTGCAAATTCCTTGAGAACAATCATTGTTATTGTTGTTGTTGTTCCCATAAGGAATCCATGTTGTTGGATTTTCAAGAGGAGACATAGTAAATAAAACTATTACATGAACAATCTTAGAATCATGGTTTTTTTGTGTGTTCCTAGTAAGAAATGAAAATTTCAGTTATAATGGAAAAAGAAGCACTGAAATGGGAGCTCTACTTTTCTTTTGCCTTCTACTTTTCTTTTGGCTTTATCTTTCTTTGTTGTTGACTATGGATATGGATATATGTGTGTTTTGGTGTAGGTGTTAGTTGGGAAATTAATTAAAATAATTAATGATTTTTTATATTTTTTTATTGGTTGGTACTATTTCTACTATCCAATTGAATTGAATTCAAGTCATGCATGAATTGTGAAATAAAATTTCTGAAAGATCAAGAACTTCATTAATTGGATGTGTATGGCTATGTGTGGAGCTAATTTGGCCGTCAAGTTAGTTGTACCTATCACACAATTGAGTTATGCTAGAAATTTCAGGACATTTTGGATTTAATGCATCAATTGGGCCTAGTTATAGTGTCAATTTTGGCCCAATCTAACAAGTCCGCCTGATGATCCAGTGTTCTGGATTCATTAAATAGAGGCCCGGAAAAGAATTGAGTCATTTTGACTCAATTTCAGGACCGGGAAGTTCAACCGGGAATCAGACCCTTATCTGGTCAATTGAACTTGAAAACTGGTACCGAACCCCTATCCGATCAATTGAACCTGAGAACCGATTGGGATGAAAACCGGGAATCGAACCGGATAGTCGGCCAAAAACCAGAAACCGGATAGGAAACCGGCCAAAAATTGGGGAACCTTATAGAAAACCACATTTCGTTTATTTTTCTTAAGAAATGGTACACCATGTTGATTTTTGGAAAAAAATGATATATGACGTTGATTTTTGGTATATGGGATAGTTTTAATCTTTTCTTTATAATTAAATTGATAAAATAAAAATTAAAAAATAAACATCTACTTACATTGTAGTATCTATGATTGTTGAATATTATAATTTTATCATCTCACATAATATTTTTTGTTTTTAATCCTTTCTATATTGAAAAATATATATTAAATAATCTATTTAATTAATTCCGGTTTAACCCTCGATTCAATCGGTTGAACTCCAAGAACCCTGAACCGGTACCTCTCTCGGTTCAATGTCCGGTCTGGTTTTAATTACCTTGCTTTTAAGCCACATTTTGTGATCTCTTTGTTAAAGATTGAACTGTTGGCAATGTGTTTTTGGCTGGGTTGGCTTAGCCTACTTTTAAACTTTGGCCCAACCTGTCAAACTAGTATCTTAAAAGAATTAAAATATCTCTAAAATTATTTTAAAACGATTAATTTGACTTATATTTGAGAACTAAATTGATATTTTTTAAGGCCTAAATAAGTGTCAATTTTTGGTATCAGATTGGGTATCTACTCTTTTTTATCGTGAAAATATGTATATGTTAAATATTTATAATATTTTTCCTATAAAAAGATATCAAATTATTTTTTACCCACACTATATTACAAATTTCTGGATCCACCACTAGCTCTAGTTATAGTATATCAGCTAAATTTTTTGAAAAATCAGAAATATGTCTCGAAAACTTGTGCAATGTGGTAAACACTTGTATGTAACTTGATCTCATTGTTCTGTAAATTTATTATTTACAAAAAAGTAGAAGAGAATCTATGTATTTTGAGACACTAGTACTTTTACTATTTAGTAAGATAGGGTGCTATGTTGTCGCTTCTCTAAGCATAATTTAACCTTTGTGGGACTTTAGCATATAAGTATCCTATTCTACTTTGCATATGTTCTCCCCATGATTCCCAACAGTTGGAAAATTGGAATCTTCTTTTCCACAACTTAAGGCATAATTTGGGACTAAGTCCTTAAAGGGTAGCTCCAATCCCTTAAAACTAGAATAATTAGGATCAATGATTAAAGCACCAAATTTTAAAAAAGCTTTGTTGAAAATATGCTATTAATTTTAAACTCACATTTTTAATTTTTAATTACCCCCTCCGATTTCGTAGGTAAGAACAAAAGCTACTTCACATTTTATAAAGATATTAATTTTTTTTTACTGTATTATTGGTGCGCAATATCTACCAATTTTGCGGTGATTAATTCAGTTACTACTTTGTTGGTTAATTATCATTGATTATAATTGACGATAACATTAATTATCAAATTATCATTGATTATCATTGATTGTCACTTGTCCCCAAACACTTCACCAATTATTTGCTCAAAATCCGGGTCATCTATTTACTCATTGCATGATTAGATAAGATATTTAAGATGCCACTTGGCATTTGTAGTGAGTCTAGCTAGGAAGTTCCAGATCTTGTGAATTATGGTGCCCTTTTGTTTAAACACAAGGGATTGATGTGGCTAGATTTAGTTAAATGAACTTGTCTTATCCTATTTCCTTATCATTATATATATATATATATATATATATATATATATATATATATATATATATATATATATATATATATAATAATCTTGTAGTCATTGCAAAAAGTATGTTACCTTATCTTATCCTATTTCCTTTCCTTTACTGCATTTCAATTTTCAATCTTTATCAATGGCATATGACTTCTTAAATCATTTCAAATACAAATAGAACTTATCCAAACGAACTTGAATAGTATCTTGAATTGGTTTAAAGGGATACATTAAGAACATGTTTTTGTAAGTATTAGAGTTCTATTAAGAACCAGTTTGACAAGCTTTTGGTGTATCTTAATTAGCATGACCACTTTGAGATTGTTCCTCTATATTGCTAATTCGATAGTATTAATTAAGCATCAACAAAAAATTATCATAGTTATTGATTGATTCTCTAACGTAGAACATTTTTTTTTGATCACTAATTAATCAATGTCTATCAGATTTGGCTGCCTGCGGGGACCAAAACCTACTACCATATGGGAACTGGTTTTTCATTGGATGAAGTTTACTGATCTATCAGCTGTGTTAATGGACATAATTAATGTTTGATAACTCCCATTTTCATTTTTGTCTTCTGTACTAAGATTCGGTAACCCAAACTTGAAAGATGTGTAATGCTAAGATTCGGTCTTTCATTGGGATTAGGATCCTCTCTATTAATTGGATAATTGTAATATTATTTGTGTCTTTCTCTCTTCAACTGAAACTGTCCAGTTAATAGAGATGATCATGTTCCCAACTAATGTATACCTACATAATCATATCCACAAAAGCCAATATGTTCTTCATTTAAGCCCTTTCGAGCTTTTAGATGGTCTTTATATAGTGTTAGCAACCACGAAACTACATTTGTATTACTTAGACATCAAATTGGAACACTAAAAATCGATATCAACTTTGCTAGTTAATGTAGTAGTTCACACATGTGGTTGAAAACTATTAACAATGCATTCAGCTTTTTTACATATCTGAAATTGTATCCCTAAGCCTCTTTTATACACCATTCAATGGGCAACTAAGCTTGATTCACCCAAATGATCTTCGAGTTGGGTTCAAAGTATGACGTGGATCGATAGCTAACACACTTACCAATCCATCGGAGAATCAGGATTGAGCATATATATATATATATATATATATTCAAGGGTCTTCACCACAACAATATAATTTACATATTAAGAAATTAATAAAAGAATAGTACATTTGGAGATACAATATTAGAGTGGGTGGTGCGTGGAAATCCTCAAGAAAACAATAAAGAAAAGAAAGAAAGTGGAGGAATTGGGGAAGTAACTTACAAAAGAGAAAATATTATATTTTTAAGTGGTGTCTTACAACTGAGGCATCAAATGTCTTATATAGGAAAACTAAGGCCTACTATTTAAGCCGGTTAAAAGACTATTATTACATTAGGTAGTCTGTAAACTAAAAAGACAAAATACCATTATTAATGCCGGGTACACTTGGGGCCCCATCGACACATTGATAATGACTAAAGTTGAAAAAACAAAAAAGAAAATAGTGGAAAATATTCCCTTGGTCGACCACCATATCTTGAATTTTTGGTCCTATGTGTTTGTCAAAAGTAATTGAGTATTATTGTTGTCATTTTCCTTTGTTGATTTGGTGACTCATCCAGTGTATCATTGCATCCCAGAAATCTTCTGGTGTAGGTTCTTCTTCCTCTGCTTGAGATTCTCCAGCTAGAAGATTGTAGGTGTTGGAGTCCAGTGATCCTTGTGAACTACTGGTTTTCATTGATATATCATCACTTTTAACTTTAAAAGTTTTGAAGAATTGATTTTGCATGTGATCTAAAGTTCTAATCATTATTTGTTCTTCCGTTTCATTTGGATGTATTTTCTGAAAGTAATTTTTCAGATTGTCTATTGACATTTCTTGAGAACCTGATTCTTTTGGCCTGGATTGGTCTTCAGCTATAGCTGTTTTAATTTTGACTTCCATATGTTGAAGATCCTCTTTAGACATCTTAATCCACCATTTGTAGAAAAAATTTCTTCAGAGGATAGGAATATTGAATTTATCTTGTGCAATGGTAATTGTCCATCTCCAAATCCATGGGATTTGGAATTTGATAAAGTATAAACAAGGATCTTGCCCTGTAATTATTTTTGAAGCATTCTTCAAAATCAACGGACTATGATTGCACCATGAATCATATAAATCCAAAATATTTTTTGGTAGAATTTCTATAGAAGGACCAAATTTTATCCACCAATTATAGAACCAATTTGGTATAGGTTTTTCCAGAATTTCTGGATTAATGCTGAAAAACCAAGAATGCTTATTCTTTTGATTTTGGTAATAAAAAGCTAATGTAAAAGCTTGGATATAATCCCAATAATTAAAGTAGACATATTTGCCTTCAGCAATTTTAATTGCTTTCTCCCCATTGGGGTTTAGTCCCCATTCTCTTGGCAGTAATATCTTATTGATATGACATTTGCTGAAGTTTAAAAAACTTCCTGGGTTATTATTTTGATAATGGTGGGTAATTGTTACTGATTCAGTAACTAATAAGAGTATTTCCAGATGTGGTCTGGATTTACCATAAAGACCAGGATATCCTCTTGATTCGAGATATCTCGTTTTAACTGACCATCCATCATTAAGAGTCAATTTGATGTCTTCTTCTTCGACATGCATTATGTCTTCTGTAATAGGATTTTCATAGTAATCGGTTACCTCTTGAGGTGTTTCATTTATAGCTGCATCTTTATAAGTTGATATTTTATTTGATGAAGAAGAAGGAATATCTTCTTTCTTTGGAGGTGCAGACAATTGCTGTAAATTTCTAGTCCTATGCACTGTAGTCCAATCCCCTATTTGAGGAGTGTTTGTTTCATGATAGGGAAACAAATTGTTGCTTCCACGGCCATGGCCATAGCCACGACCTCTTCCCCTACTGGGGGGTGTCATTTCCCTGCAAAAATTCACGGGTTAAATAATCAGCAAGAGAATTATTTTCTCCTTTAATATATTGTATATCAAAATCAAATACAGATAATTGGGCGTGCCAACTAGCAAAAATTTGTTTTGATACAAGATTCTTGACATCTTTCTCAATGATTGACTTAGCAGAGCTACAATCAATACAGAGCAAAAATTTTTGATTTAATAAATCATCCTGAAATTTTGATATACATTTAATTATAGAAAGCATATCTTTTTTAATAGTCGAATATTTAGACTGTGTTGGATTCCATTTTCCAGAAGTAAATCTTACTAAAACTTCTTTATTATTGTCTGGTATGACTTGCTTCAAGATACCACCATATCCTAAATTAGAAGCATCTGTTTCAACTATTTTGAAATACTTAGGATTTGCTAAGGCTAAACAAGGTAAACATTTTACCTTGCTTTTTATCTTTTGGACAGCTAGAGAATGATTCTCTGTCCAAGGCCCTGGGTTTTTCTTTAATCTATTATATAAAATAGTTGTATCCTGAGCTAAATTCTCATAATAGTCTGAAATATAATTTAGACTTCCTAAAAATCTTTGTAATTGTTTTTTCTCAGATATGATATTAGGAAATTTAGAAGCAAATTCAATACTTCTACTTATATGAATAATTGTTCCTTGGTCTATTTCATGACCTAAAAACCTAACTTTTGTCTGAAAAAGTTTCATTTTTGGAGCAAATATAACTAAACCATTATGTTTAACTAAATTTTTAAATATTTTTAAATGCTTAAAATGTTGATCAATAGTTTTAGAAAATACTAAAACATCGTCAATATAAACAATCATAAAATCAGAATAAGAATTGAAAATATCATTCATAATATTCTGAAATTCAGAAGGAGCATTTTTTAAACCAAATGGAAGAACATTCCATTCAAAATGTCCAAAAGGAACTGTAAAAGCAGTTTTGTACTTATCAGATTCATTAATCTGTTTGCCAATAACCTGATTTCATATCAAATTTTGAAAAGATTAAGGCATCATTGAGCCTATCTAAAAGATCTTTCTTATTGGGAATTGGATATCTTATCCACTTCAACACTTTATTAAGAGGTTTATAGTTAATAACTAATCTAGGAACACCTCTTTCTTGTTCAGCATTTTTATTAACATAAAAAGATGTACAACTCCAAGGAGATTTGGACTTTCTAATTAATCCTTTTTCTAAAAGAGAATTAATCTCTTTTTTACATAAATCAAGATATTCTTGATTCATTTGAGCTGGTGTAGCTTTAGTAGGTATCTGACTTTCATTAAAGTCATCAATATAGGGTAAGGCAACAACATGTTGTTTTTTATTCCAAAAAGCATTAGGTAGATCATCACAAACCTCTGAGACAAACTGATGTTCAATTATTTTAATTTGTCTCCTAGTTTCTTCTTTATTCAAATGATCATTAATATTAAATATATTAATTTCACTTTTGAGAAAACATAATTGTTTTTCTTTGTTAAGAATAATATCCTTAACCTCATTAAGCATCCTTGTATGAGGATCGGTAATAAACTTAAAAATAATTTCTTTATTATCAATAATGGTAGTAATACCATTTTGATCAATATTTCTAATAGGCATAATATTATGCAAAAAATGAGTACCTAGGATAATTCTATGAGTTAAATTTTTAACTAAAATAAAATGAGTTGGCAAACAAATATTTTGGTTGCAAATATAAGCATTTTGAAAGCTTATAATTAACTTGTAATTTATCTCCTCCAACTTGGGTAAGAGATTGTGTAGTTTTTGAAAAATATTTTGTAGGGATAATTCCCTCCTGGATACAATTAAGATCAGTCCCACTATCTATGAGTGCTATCTCATTTTCTAAAATAAAATTTTTATTGACAACTAAAGTAATTCTCACAAACCATTTTTGTGAAGTTACTCTGTCTAATATAGACAAATAATTACTATCTGAAGTAGTAGTCTCTTTTATTTGAGTAGGAGTTTCTAGAGAAGATATTCTCTGAAATAATATATCATGATTCTTTTTTATCTGAGCAATTTAAGATTTTAATAGATTTATTTCTCTTCTTAAATCAGTAGTAGAAACTGGTGTTTTTTTGATATTAGATTCTTGAAATCTAGATAAAACCTCACTCATTTGGTAAGGAGCCTCTATAACTAGAGGAGTTTCTTTTTTATAGTACTCTCTCATAAGAGTATCTATCATTTTTCTTTTCAAATTACCATCAGTTATAGCTTCTAAGGCTTTTAAAGCTTCATCCTGTTCTCCTATTAGAACATTTAATCCATTCATTTCAACAATGGATTTCCAATAATTCAATTCATTTCACTGACAATCATTGTTGTTAGTGGAAGATGATTCAGAAGACGTATCATTGATACACTCTATGCCTTCACTTGAAGAATTAACCTCTTGTTCTGATTCAGAACTAATTAATAAAACTTTTTCTAATTGAGCCATTAATTGATCATCCTCAATCTCATTTAAGGCTTTTTTAGTCCAACATTGGTTGGCATAATGACATATTTTGCCACACTTATGACATGTTATGTCCAATTTTTTAGTCTTTCTTTTTCCTTGTTTCTGGAAAGGCTTATCTTTTGGTTTTCTTTCTTGAAAACTTTTCCTTTTAAAATTCTTTTTTTCTAGAACTTTTGTAAAATTTGTTTTATTGTCAAAGGGTTTTCTCCCTTTTATCTTTTGACCTTTCTTGCCTTCTTTCGGCTCTTTGTCCAAATCAAAAGCAAATTGTTCACAAAATTCACCTAATTGGTGTTTTTCTGTCAACTTTTGCTTTTTCAATTGATTTATTAACTTTATGTCATTACATAAAGCTAATCCTTTATGAATACAGCAACTAATAATTTGGCCGTATGTTAAGTCAGCATAATTAATGTTTATGCCATCATTCTTAATCCTTAAAGATTGTCTAACCTTTTCAGAAAAGAGGTAAGGAAGACCATCAACAAATTTTGCCTTCCAGTGGATAGAATTAGGGTCTTTTAATTGGAAAACCCTGGATAAAAAAAGTATCCTTATACCATCTAAAATGAGTTAAAATTTGGACATCTCAGGTTTTGTAAAAGAGAAGATAATTTTTCTCCTATAGGAACATTTGTTCCTACAAAATGTTTTAGTATGGATAAACAGATGGTATAAACCGCATCCTCTTCACCCGTACTAACAATAGTAGTACTAGAACTAGTTTCTAGCTTAACCTCTTTCTTATGGTCAAGAATTTCTTTTTTCTGAGCATCAGTAAGATAATGATCCCACCAACCTCTTAATTGACCAACAAATCCAGTAGCTATAAAAGAAGCTATTGAGCTGTCAGAATTTCCATGCTGTTTACAAATAGTAGAATACATAATCATTCTATGTACCATATCTATAATTTGCTTATCATTTAAGCCATCGATATTCCATTCATAAATGGCTTTACCAGAATAGGAATTCTGATATGGTTCATGCTCCTCAAAAAGTAAGTCTTGAGGTGAAGGCCTCTTATAATAATATTTTTCTATGGCCTTAGAAGTGTAAATAGGATTAATATTAATATCCTGGTTAGCAAACATATTTGTTAGATCATCAATATTATTTATATCTTTACTTAAATCAAAATAACTCTCAGAATTGTCAGAAATATTTTCCTGAGATAAAACATTTAAATTTAAATTCTTTAATTGTTCTTTCAAAATATGAATAAATTCAGAAGTATTATCTTCCATTTTGAAACCTTTTATTGGCAAAGGAGGTTGTACCATAGGAGTTTCTGTAATTATAGGTGCTTTTGACTCGTTCATTTGTTCAAAAATCAATTTTTGTTGGAAAATTTGTTTTTCAACTAATTCCTTTAAAGATAATAAATCTTTTTCACGAGAAACAAATTGCTCTCCTAGACAATTAAGGAAAATATTTGTATAATTATGAGCTTTTAACAAAGAGTTTAATTCTCTAATAGTAACTTGGTTACTTTCAACCTTTTGTAAACTGGCAAAAGCATTGGCTTTTACATTTTGTCCTAAATTTATAGGTTGTCTTGGAGGAAAAATGCTATTAATTTTTTCTCCTTTCATAGTTTCCTAATTCTTTGAATTAAGAACTAAAATTTCGTTATATATCAACCTCATTTTTGATTTTATTAGTAAAATACTTAACAAACCATTTCACAAAAGGAATATAATCCTGTGTTATTGTCATATCCTGATAATAATCATCTTTAAACTTATTAAGTTCAAGAAGAGAGAATTTCTTAAAATACCATTCCCTAAATTGGGCATATCTAACCTGTTGGAACTCATCATTAATGAGTTCTTTCATTCTACTACCAGGAGAGAAATCTAATATGTAACCCATTTATAAATGAAAACTCATTTCTGATTGAGTAGGAGATTCCCTACTCTGGGAGGTTTTCTGATATATACCATGTGGAATCTCACTAATTCTAATATTTTCTACTGTCTCTATTTCTTCTATTGGAAAGTAGAAGGTCTATGTAATTCACTAGGAGTTGTATAAAACTCACTAACAGAATGCCTTGCTGAAAGACTTCTTGGTATTCTAATAACCCTTTGGGGATTAAACTCTATTTCTATATATCCCCTTCATTTGTCTGGGTAATTTGATCTATCTCCTTATTTAAGATAGGTTCAGGTTCCACCGCCTGGGGTAGTGACCATGTCTCAGGAAAGTTGTTTTCCTTCCATTTAATCAACCTATTGGTCACTATATTTGAAGTTAATAAATTAGTCTGGACAAGAGTGGTTGTCCCTGGGAAAGATATTTGCTTAACCTTTGGATTAAGTGTATTCAGAACTTTATAGTAAATTCTATAGCATATTGCTATAATTTCACTACCTGACGTATAATTATACCCACTAGTATTGACAGTTAGTTGCATAGCATCAAGAATATTTTTGTCAGATAAAGACAAGCTTAAATTCGGAAACACATCAAAATAAACAGGTCCATGACATAGACTTGTTTCTATTAAAGCAGCTAGAGAAGATTTAAAATCTCTGCATCTTCCATCTCTAACATATGCTAGAATACTAGCATTTAATCCCAGCAAGGTTAAAGGTTTAAAGGCAATTTGCACAAGTCCAATATGAATAAAATTATTGTCTTTAAAAGGAAGTAAATCTTTTTTACTTAATAATTTTATTGTCTGAATATTCTCAGAAACTTTAACAGTCTGTTCAATAGTCTTAACATCATATCTTGACTTAAGATCAAAAATACCAAATTTATATATTTGGCTAGAAGGGACTGCAGGAACTGTCCATTTGTTTAATTGATCCAAATTTTTTGGATATTCAACCAATTCTTCATTTTTTATAGAATTTTCTTGATGATTATAATCATCTATTTCCATATTTTTTTGAGATATTGTTGTGGTTCAGACTCTTAACCAGAATCAGAACTAGATGAGTCAGTTGAACTTATGAATTTATTATCCTAACAACATATTAT
Organism: Oxytropis ochrocephala; assembly: GCA_020916435.1. Classification (NCBI taxonomy): domain Eukaryota; kingdom Viridiplantae; phylum Streptophyta; class Magnoliopsida; order Fabales; family Fabaceae; genus Oxytropis; species Oxytropis ochrocephala. Next base: position 43,942,978 of record CM037088.1, on the reverse strand, counting down.
TTGTGGTTTATTAAATCTAAGAATGTTTTTAGTGTTTTCTTAAAATTATCATCTTTTTCCAGTGGAAGGAAGTTTTACGATGATTTTAAAAAGAAAATTTTTGCTAAAAACATTTACAAGTATGAAAGTCCTCACAATGACATTGCCTACGTGTAAATTTAAAAAAATGCCATGTATATCGGAAACAGAACAATTGAGGGAAAAACTCTACATTGAATTGCATTGATCAATGGTTTTATACAATGAGAGAGAGAGAGAGAGTGAGTGTATATATACACTATATACAAGTATGAAAGTCCTCACAATGACATTGCCTACGTGTAAATTTAAAAAAATGCCATGTATATCAGAAACAGAACAATTGAGGGAAAAACTCTACATTGAATTGTATTGATCAATGGTTTTATACTATGAGAGAGAGAGAGAGAGAGAGAGAGTGTGTGTAACAGAAAAACTAATACTGCTAACTGAATTAACAACTATACTTAATTCAGTTAGCATAACACCACTCTCCTATCACACTAATCACTTATCATTTACACCATAGCCTATATGATAAGTGTTATGACTTATACAACAACATGTGTTAAAACTATATTACAAAAGAGACACAATACTTGAGCTATTTACAATATTACATCTTTTACACTCTCCCTTAAACCAGACATACAAAGAGTTTGTTGGTTTATCAGTTACAAATTTTCATCATTCCAAGCTTTTCGCACAGTGCCAGAAAAGTAGGAGTCTTGAGAGCCTTGGTCATTATATCAGCTACCAGTTGATCTGTTGGACAGTAGTTTAGCTCAATAATTCCTTGATTCACCAAGTCCCTTAAGAAGTGGAAGCGTATGTCTATGTGTTTGCTTCTACCATGCAAAACAGGGTTCCTTGACAGCTTAATAGTGGAGTTGTTATCGCAAAAAATCACTGAAGTTTGCTTCTGTGGCATAGTTATCATGTCCAAGATCCTTCTTAACCAAACCGTTTGGCAAGCACAATTTGCAGCAGCTATAAATTCTGCTTCTGTGGTGGATAGAGACACTACAGGCTATTTTTTAGCAGACCAACACACAGCTCCAGAGGCAAGAACAAACACATAACCGGGAGTACTTTTCCTGTCATCACAGTCACCTGCAAAGTCACTGTCAGTGAATGCAGTGAACTGTTCATTCCCATTCTTCTTATACACAATACCAAGATCAATTGTGCCTTTAACATATCTCAATACACGTTTCACTGCTTCTACATGAAGCTCACTAGGCTCCTCCATGTACCTGCTGATAAGAGAGATAGAGAACATGATATCAGGACGCGTAGCTGTCAGATACATCAGAGAACCAACCATTTGCTTATAGTAGGTGGCATCTACTCTCCCTCCACCTCATTCTTTATGTAGTTTAGTACCAGATACAATAGGTGTTGATACAGGTTTACAGTTGCTCATGTTAAATCTGTCTAATATTTCTACTGCATACTTGGACTGATTAAGTGAAATGCTATCATCTGTTTGCTTTACCTCCACACCCAGAAGTAGCTGAGAAACCCTAGATCACTCATATCAAAGTGTTATTTCATTGATGATTTGAATTCACTTAGCATTTGAGAATAGTTGCTATAGTGAATATCAAATCATCAACATAAAGACTCATTATCAAAATATTCTGCACAGTATCGGTCTTCACATATAGAGTGTGCTCTGAGGGTGATTTGGTGAATCCAACCTTAGTGAAATAAGCATCTATCTTACTATACCAAGCTCTAGGGGCTTGTTAAGCCCATATAAAGCCTTTTTCAATCTATAAACTTTGTTCTCTTCACCTCTTTTGATATAACCAACTGGTTGTTCTATAAAAACAATTTCTTCTAAATCACCATGTAAGAAGGCACTCTTAACATCTAGCTGAAATACTCTCCAATTCTTTAGCGCAGCTACTGCAATCACACTTCTAATAGTGTCCCAACGTGCTACAGAAGCAAATACTTCACTATAATCAATTCCATGTTTTTGAGTGTATCCCCTAGCTACTAACCTAGCTTTATATTTTTCAACTTCTCCTCTTTCTTTTAATTTTGTTTTGAAGATCCATTTTACTCCAATTTTCTTAGCTCCTAAAGGTAGAAGGTAGATCAGTTTATTCCCATGTCCCATTCTTCTCTATGGAATCTATTTCAGCATTCATAGCCATTCTCCATTTTTCTTCTTTGACAGCCTCATTAAAGCTAACTGGATCTTCCATATATATGACTCATAGACATCATATATAACTCATCTCCCAGTTCATGGTGATTGAGTTCATAATCATTTAGGTATGCATGGGTTCTTCTAACTCTCCCTTGCTCAGAACTTTCTGGCACATTTTCCACACTTCTTTTAACTGTATCACTACTGCTACCTACTTGATTTTCATTATTTTCAACTCCACCAGTATTGTTTTCAACTCCAGCATTATCATTTTCAACTCCACCAGTGTTATTTTCAACTCCAACAGTATAATTCATTTCTGCAGTAGTGGTATCATGTGCACTGGATGCATTCTCTTCTTCGTGACTTTCATCATCAATGAGAGAAACCTCACTAGTGTGATGAGATTTATCCCATTCCCACTTCTCTTCTTCCACAAACTTCACATCTCTACTAACTACTATCTTTTTAGATATAGAATCATACAATTTATAGGCTTTGGAATTCTAACTTACACCAAGGTTGACACATTTGGTACTCCTATCATCTAGTTTCTTTCTTTGTTGTTTTGAGACATGAGCATATGCAATGCAACCAAATACCCTAAAGTAATGTACTGCAGGTTTAGTTCCTTCCCACATCTCCTCAGGGGTGATATCATTAAGAGCTACAGTTGGAGACCTATTCTGTACATGGATAGACCAGTTCACAGCATCGGGCCAGAATTCTTTTGGCATATTTTTCTCAGATAGCATACTTCTAACCATGTTCAAAATTGTCCTATTTTTCCTCTCAGCCACACCATTTTGCTGAGGTGTATAGGCAGCAGTGAGTTGCCTCTTAATACCATGTTGACTACAATATGATTCAAACTCTTTAGAGGTGAATTCACCACCTCTATCAGTCCTTAAGCATTTAATCACACAGCTAGATTGTTTCTCTACTTCTGTTCTAAATTTCTTAAAACTCTCTAAGGCTGCAGATTTTTCATTTAAGAAAAACACCCAAGTTTTCCTAGTGTAGTCATCTATAAAGGTTAAGAAATACCTCTTTTTGCTGTGAGATCGAGGAGTAATCGGTCCACAGATATCTGCATGAATAAGATCAAGTTTTCCTTCTGCTCTCCAATTGTTGTGTTGAGGAAAAGGCTCTCTATGATGTTTGCCCTTCATACAATCACCACATGTCTTTGTTGGTTGCTCCATTTTTGGCATGCCTCTCACCATTTCTTTGTCTGCAAATAATTGCAGTGATTTGTATCCCAGGTGACCGAATCTGCAGTGCCACAAATGAGTGGTATCTTCAGTTGAAGCCTTGAAACAAGAGGTTACAATTACCTTTGCAGTCACTTTGAACATCCTGTTTGAGGCCATTTTGGATTGTAGTATTAAACCCCTATCATCATGATATACTTTGCACATGTTCCCTCTAAACACCACAGCAAGACCTGCCTTTTCTTGAAGCTGTCCAATGCTTAGCAAGTTGCTGCTAAGGCCAGGAATGAAGTATACATCTGTAACAATTTGGACAATCCCATCTACTTCAAGTTTTACACTCCCTTTACCTTCTTTCATCAGTCTAGTTCCATTACCAAGTTTCACAGATACTCTGATCTTCTCATTCAGATCTATGAACCAATCCTTGCGCCCACACATGTGGTTGCTGCAACCTGAGTCAAGAAACCACACTTCTTGATCACAACTTTCTTCTTTGTCGGTGTGTGCCATGAGCACATTTCTTTCTTCTTGATCACTTAGCAGTTCTGCATTGTTCATCATATGATTGTAATTCTTTCCTTCATCAAGGCAAGCCATCAGTAAAACTTCTTCTTCTTGCTCATCATCAGCATAGTTAGCTTTACTATCCCAATTGGGACATTCATACCGATAATGTCCCAATTTATTGCAGTGATAACACTCAATCAATTCTTTATTGGTTCTTCCCCTACCACGTCCTCTCTTGCTGAGTTTCTTCCCCTACCACGATTACGAGACCTTCCACCATTGGAAACCTTAAGAGCTTGCTATTCATCACGGTCATCTTTCATTCTCTGTTCTTCTACAATTAGACTACTTTGTAGAGCATCTATTGACATAGTGGTAACATCGTTCGATTGAACTATTGAACAGGCAACATAATTGAATTTCTTTGAAAGAGACCTCAATATTTTCTCAACTATAACAACAGGTTCCATACCTTCGCCATACATCTTCATCTGATTCACGATAGCCAGAGTTCTTCCAAAGTAGTCTGTGATACTCTCATCATCCTTCAATTCCCAGTAACTCAAACTCCTTCATTCCCAGTTGCCTCATTGATTCCCAAATTGCCTTCGCGCTACTTCGATCGAGAATTGTTTCCATGATAGTTCGATCGATGGCCTGAAACAGATAGTTTTTGGCCTTCAAGTCTTTCAGTTTGCTCTCGTCGCCTTTCTTGATCAATTCCGGCATAGCATCGGCCGGAGGTGTGTAAATTCCATCTTCAATCAACGACCAGTATTCTTTCGATCTCATGAGATTTTCCATTAGCATTTCCCAATGCTCATAGGGGCCATCGAATTTTGGAATTGATGGATGTAGGAAGGTAGCTTCTTTCTCAGTCATTGTCAATTTGGATTGAATCGCACGAATTTGGGAAAGATGCAAGAACTAGGGTTTCTCACACAAGAATTTGGGGAAAACGCGAAATGCTCACAATCAGGCCTTGCGAGCTCTGATGCCAATTATCAGAAACAGAACAATTGAGGGAAAAACTCTACATTGAATTGCATTGATCAATGGTTTTATACAATGAGAGAGAAAGAGAGAGAGAGTGTGTAACAGAAAAACTAATACTATTGAATTGCATTGATCAATGGTTTTATACAATGAGAGAGAGAGAGAGAGAGAGAGTAACAGAAAAACTAATATTGCTAACTGAATTAACAACTATACTTAATTCAGTTAGCATAACACCACTCTCCTATCACACTAATCACTTATCATTTACACCATAGCCTATATGATAAGTGTTATGACTTATACAACAACATGTCTTAAAACTATATTACAAAAGAGACACAATACTTGAGCTATTTACAATATTACATCTTTTACAATGTAAGCATTCAAGTCTTATGTCCTATGAGTGATTTGGCATTAACTACATATATTGATTATTTGGATAAATTGTAACTGATAAATTTGATTTTGTAACTGATAAATAACCTTAAAAGTGAGATTCGTAACTGCACTTTTAATAGGGAAAAGTCAACATGTTCTTTCCCTCCATATACTTGAAAGACCTACAATTCACCTCCTATATAATGCCATGTAAAAGATCCCTCACCACACAACATTCATCTACACCCGAAAAAAAGGAAGTTATTCATAGACTTTGTGGAGAAATTACTGGTTGTGACATCCGGGGCTGACGAGGGTGGGAAGTGATCGCCGGTGCCCAAAAAGGTGGCATGGCAAAGAGCGGCTCCTGGCAGCTTCAAAGCAAAGGGGCGCGTGAATGAATCGAATACGCACCGGAATGAGAGGGATCCTAAGGCTGTGCAGGTATGGGACTGTACAGTTGAAGGAAGGCTTAAAAGAATTGATTTGGACTACCTATACCAACAAGGTGCGTCTTCTTTTTGGGAGCCCATCCCATAAGAACTCCATAGTTAAGCGTGTTTGGCTTGGAGTAGTAGTGGGATGCGTGACCTTCTGGGAAGTTTTCCGGAAAGCATGCAAGTGAGGATAAAGCATGCTGAAAAGACTCGTGTTGGTTCGTAAGGGAGGCGATCGGCGATTCGAAACGATGCGGGATGTTACAAATGGTATCGAGCAGTGAGACCTCTCCCAAGACGGTGTGGTTCGGGGGCGAACCAAGCTTTAAGTAGTGGGCATGTGACATTCGGGGCTGACGAGGGCAGGGAATGATCGCCGATGCCCAAAAAGGTGGCATGGCAAAGAGCGGCTCCTGGCAGCTTCAAAGCGAATGGGCGCGTGAATGAACCGAATACGCACCGGAATGAGAGGGATCCTGAGATTGTGCAGGTATGGGACTATACAGTTGAAGGAAGGCTTAAAAGAATTGATTTGGACTACCTATACCCACAAGGTGCATCTTTTCGGGAGCCCATCCTATAAGAACTCCATAGTTAAGCGTGCTTGGCTTGGAGTAGTAGTGAGATGGGTAACCTTCTGGGAAGTTTCCCGAAAAGCATGCAAGTGAGAACAAAGCATGCTGAAAAGACTCGTGTTGGTTCGTGGGGGCAGTCGGCAGTTCTGGAAGCAGTCTGGGATGTTACACTGGTTGTTTGTAAGTCATCATTTATTCGAAATTTCTCTCTTATATTTGAAGTTGGTGAGGAAGCTTCAAGGGTTAGTGAATGGTTATAGGTTTTTGCCAACCCGAACAATATTGAAGAACTAAATCTTGAGCTTGAAAGTGACATTTTAAAAAGCTGGAATGTTTCATTTTTGTTGGGGTCAATGTGTCTTTTAAGAGGCACTTGCAAAATTCTGATTGGATTAGGTTATTTAAGAAAAAAATTAATATGCATTGTGTATCATCTAGAGTTTTGAAAGATATAGGTAGGCCCGTTTAGTTTATATTTTATTTATTTATTTATTAATATTATTATTGTGTTTAGGTATTTTGGATGGTACGTATACATAATCATTATGAAGACACAAATGAAAATATTAATTACCGTAAGATTTGAAACATTGTATGGTACTAACGTCAAAAGATAAAAACAAAAACGTGTTTATAATTTTGATACATTAAAGCACTATGTCTCCTCACACATTCTTGGTTAAAATATTCTTTAATCTAATTGACAAACATTAATCATTTTAACAACTCTACATATATATGTGTGTGAGTTAAGAATTTATAATATAATACTAATAATTGTATCTTATGATGACCAATATAATCTAAATTTATTATTGTTTTGAATTGGGGATTTTTTTGGTGAGTTTCATAACAATGGGTTGATCCCCAAAGGTTTTACATCCTACTTTCTAACTTTTGTCCCAAAAGTGGAGTGCCCCCATGTCTCTTGGGGCAAACCCTATTTCCTTTTTGGTTGACACTCTAAACTGGTTGAAAAGGTTTAGACGACAATGTTGGTGTTGGTTATGGATGACATCGTTACCAAAATACACTCTTTTTTTTTTATTCTGGGTAGATTTTGATTTGATGGGGTGGTTGTTGTCAATGAAATAGTTAACTGTGCAAAGAAAACATAGAGATCTTGTATGATCTTCAAGGTAAATTTTGATAAGGCCTATGACTCAATGGATTAGGGTTTCCTTGATTATTGTTACACATGTTTGGTTTGTATGAGAAATGGAGATCTTGGATTAATGTGCACTCTTTGGGTGTCTGTCAGTTCTAGTCATTTAGGCACTAATTTAAGGAGGTGGATGGATATTGTCTGTGATGTGCGGAGTACATAACCACGCATTAATGACTTACGTCGAAGGTCATCCATCCAACAAAAGGAGTTGATTACTAGAATGACCAAGAACTTGATTGCATCAAAGCAAATCTTGTCTGAACTACAGACTATGTACCCTGTAGACAGCCACTTCAATCTCAAACAAATACACAATGCACATTCAAGGTTGCGATCGACTCTACGTTAGGGTAGGACTGAGCTCCAACAGTTGATGAGTTATTTGGACATGATAAACAGTATCTATGAAACGAGTTAACGTTAAACATATATGCTTCACAGGGAACCACTTTGTGCAATCAGTTTTGAAGAAAGGTTTCCCACACTAGTGCAGAAAAGACTTTTAGCATTGGTTATTTTGCACTTTTAGCATTGGTTATCTGTCGATGCTAATTCGACCGATACTAAATGTCTGACATTTAGTATCGGTTAAATAACCGATGCTAAATGTGACTTTTAGCATCGGATTTTCAAAAACCGATGCTAAATGACGCTTTTTTGTGTTTTTATGTCTTGAAAACATATTATTAGTATCGGTTATTTAAATAACCGATGCTAAAGGTCCATCTTGGTGACTTTTAAAGCGGTCATCCTTAATAACCGATGCTAAAAGTCTATCTTGGTGACTTTTAGCAACGGTCATCCTTAATAACCGATGTTAAAAGTCTATCTTGGTGACTTTTAGCAACAGTCATCCTTAATAACCGATGCTAAAAGTCTATTTTTGGTGACTTTTAGCAACGGTCCTCATACATAACCGATGCTAAAATTACATTGAAATTAATATCTTACAATACAATTTATGAAACTTAAAATTTCTATAAGTTTCTAAAACAAAAATGTCAAACTAAGGTAAGGTAAGGTAAGGTCCTAAGATGAACTACTTCCTTTGATTTATCATCTTCTGTTCCATTCCTTTTTACTCTCTTGCCTCTACGAGAACTCTGAAATACAGAACATACATCAATCTATGTCTTGCATATTAATTAGTCAAAAAGAAATAGGAAGTGAAACAGAAGCTGTAGGGAAGCAAACTTACATTTTCTTTTAGACAAACCAACAAACATCAAAGGGGTGTGTGGCTTTATTAAAATGATTAAGTAAATTAAAGACTATAAAGCATAAGAGAAATGTCTAGCATTCCTTACCAGCCCAACACTCAACTCCCCTATTATATTAAAACAACTGTATTACATTAGAAATGTCTAGCATATTTTTAAGGGATCTTAACTTCCTGAAATAAACAAAATCATAAGTAATTTACCATGTTTGTAAATCAGTACATAGTACATATACTTGAGCTATACATGTACAAAGCCACTACCACTAGCTACAAATTATAAATTAACACCAGTAATCAAAGAAGAACATGAAGGTGTTAAATTGAAGATGTAGCATATATAATATCAGATTAATACATACCATTTTTACTCTCTTGTCCATATTAAAGATTAAAGATATAAATAAATAAAAGAGAAAATAAGATGTACATACGCTAGTGTTCAGTTTTGGTTCCCTTTGGAAGAGAAACAAAACCGTGGTTGGCTGGCTCTGCCCTATGCAGATTGTTTCCCACGTGTATGAGCTGCATTGCTGCAGGACGGCTCTTCGCAGTCATGATTGAAAGTTCTCGTACTGCAGAAAGCTGTTTGTCATGTTATCACTTAAAAATGTATCACAAGCAATGTTTTATAGAAAAATATCATAATAAATAGGAGAGAGAGAGAGAGGGAGCATATCAAATAACAGTATTGGCTAAACTCTTCAGCCATATAAGTGTCTTTGACCACTCTGTATTTGTTGCTTGGCAACTACAAAATCAATTACTGCACTCATCAGTTCCTCGGTGATCAACATCAATAAGGAAATAACATTTTTCTCATAGATACTTGTTACGTCAACGCACATGAATTGTCAAACTTGCTATGCAAGTTTATAATATCGAAGTTCATAAGATACCAAATAAAAATACATCAGCGACTCTTTTTCTTTTGGTTTTTTAATACATGTGCGCTGATATATGACATTTATTGGACCATATAGAACAAGCACGCCACACTGATAATTTATATCCTTTTTAAGCATTAAATGCAAAACAAAACAAATATCAACAATGTCATAAAAATAAAATATTGATAGAGTTCAAGCAATTCTAACCACCTTCAGTTTTACTCAATTTAATACCTGAAGAAGACGGCAGAGTAGGCAATGCAGTATTGTTTGTGCTTGGGGTGTTGGCTCAAAACATGGGAATTCTGCACTTGCTGAAAATGACATTCTCTGGGAAACACTGACAACTACACCAGCACTTGGAAGAAGTCCCAGAGGGTATACTTCGCGACCGAACTTCAGCTCTGGATCCAACTAAAAATCAATTGAGGAACAAGTCAGAAAATTACTTCAGAGCTAAGGAATGACCAAACTCATTGAAGTTGCTTCAACATAGACTAATATTATTTTCATTGAATGCAACTAACTACATCTTAAACATTCTTGGCTAAATAATATCCATACATGCGCAAGAAATCCTCTTGCTTAAAAGAATTAGCACCTGGAGATGGATACCAAACCTGCAACAATGAGTTCCATATAAAAAAAACTATAAAGAAAATGCACTAGAAGGTGAATTTCAAAAGTCAATTAAAAATATCTTAACACTTAATTACCTGCATGCCTCGATGACCATAATCTTTTTGGGGGAAAAAGCTTCCCAATTCCCACACTGTTTCTATCAAGTGTTTGCTCAGATGCCCTTGACTTTCTTTTCTTTTGTCTTCAGCATTTTATGAAGCACCCCACATTGCTAAATATCACAGGTTGAGAAATGAGAATTCATCTAGTGTCATAATCATCAGGACCTGAATCTATCTCATCAGACAATTTAAAAATCTCTGTAGTGAACTGACAATCATTTTAAACACGAGGACACAAACAAACATAATTACAACAGGTAATCAGCAGTAGAATGTAAATTAATCAAACTATCTGTAAAACTACCAACGAAGAACTCATATTATTAATCAATGTAAATTAATCAAACTATCTGTCATAGAAACCTTTGTACCTGTAGAAATCATATTAATCAATGTTGAATCAAACAACAATGCTACATTTTTACCTCATTCACCCAAAAAGGAAAATCAATAACATCTATAGTAAACTGATTCATTCAAAATATAAATCATGTCATTTTGCATTCCATGCTATAAACAGCAAATATACCATAAACTAACTTGCAAGTATGAATAATCAGGGAACAATCATCCCCAAATCAAATTCACTCTCCCTGTATTCTAGTTGCAATTATTTCAATTTTAACTTTCCAAGTTGTAACATTGCCTTCATCTAATTAATCCATTCATTTTAGTACTCTCGATTATTTATAATTTAATTTTGTTACCTTGAAAGTTGCACCCCAGATTTCCTCCTGCTTAGCAGGTACTGCAGTAATCTTATTTTTTGGATTCTCATAGCATCTCAATCCTCCAACTGCTGTAGAGTAGAAACATCCTGTACAATTTACAAAAAAACATTGCCAATAACCTACAAGTTACTTTTTATTACAGCAAAGTAACTAAAACATGATCCATAAGGTCTAGCTCAACTAAAAAATACCGATATTATTAGACTGGGTTCGAGACAAAATATACAGACCTTGAGGGAAAGAAGCAAGTGATTTTCCACAAGAACCTTTAAGCAAATCAGCATCATCAGCAAAAGCTACATATCCATCAGCTGTTATTCCCCAATACAGAGGAACCTTTCATGATTGGTCCTATAAAAATTAATAATACAAACAAAATCATCATCATCATCATCATATGGTGGGTGGGCCAATGAAGATAAAAAATTTGATAGAATATAATAGATAACTTACAGAAGCCACAATGAGAGTCGAAGTGGACTTATCAAAAACAATGAAAGCAAAGCTTCCACTGAGATGACCAACAACACGATTGGCTGGGTAAGGTGCTCTATCACGTAAAGCTTTGTAAGCTTCAATCACAAGAACTACTTCATTTGCAGATTTTGCTAGCCCATATTGTTGTTTTAAACTTCCCAAATTGTCTAGATTTCCCTCAAACAAGCAGAATATCTCATCCTTAACAGCAAATGATCTGCAATATATAGAGAGATAAAATCATCAAAACAACGTGGAAATAGAGCAATCTATAGTATTGCTAACTTTTACAAAACAACGGTCTAAATAGAAAACTTGAGATCTTAAATATCAGTTTGAAGAAACCAGATACCTTTCCAATCAGAGTAGTATCCATCACCATCTTCAGTGTGATATATCATTCTTATATAAGACACTTCATCAGGATAAGCCGGTCTAAAGAACCCCAGAATAGAAACACCATTTGAAGGATGATTCATTATTTTATCACATTCCCTGTCGACAGGCTAGAAGAAAAGAGAATCAATATGGTTTTCTTAAAGCTTGTGAATTTGTTAAATAATTCTCATGTTGAAACACTTGAAAGTTGAAACTATTAACTATTAGCTATCACTTTTAGAAGCTCCAAAGAAATATATTTAGTACCATTACAGCAAATGTGCAAGAACATGCAAATCATCAGATATGAAAATCAAATACTATGAGGTGGAGAACACACTGAGCACACGTTACCTAAACCTGGAAAGTACGTTCTTATCAAATACTATGAACACACACCATGAAATAAGTTGCAGACCGTAAACCTTGAACACACACCATGAAAGTCACAACCAATTCAACTCCACATTCAACAATAAAGCTTTGGTTTAACACCAATTCAACTCAATGTAGCATGTGTTTTGATCGAATGTCTAAAAACTGGGGGAAAGCATGAACTAAATCACCTAAATTCACCTATGTTACTTATGTTGTAGTAAACCATCAAACACCTTAATTAAATCAACACTAACTAAATCACACTATCAAACTAGCAGAAGCATAAACTAGTAGAACCATCAACTATTAACACTGATAATAAACCAATCTACAGTAATTATTTTTTTCAAACAATGATAATAATGTTTTCATAGATAATTTAACAAACACCTTAAAGGCATAGACAAAGAGTGATATTAGAGTCAGTTATTGTCAAAAATTTTGCCTCTTTTTCTTTAAATTTGAGGTTATCAAGAACATAAGAATAGTCTAATTTGACACAGCACGTACCTTTCGATTCATCAAAGCTTGAGAGACATCTCCTTGAACAATTCTCTGAGCAAGTCTATTTGAAAGGAAGAGTTAGGACAATGTGCAGATTTTGCAGAACATCTTAATGGAAATTAACAAAAGCATTAAGATAGCCTATCTAAAAAAAAACAAAAGCATTAAGATAAGATATAAATTTAAGCAACGTTTAGGAGGAAGGAAGGCCGTGGCAACAGCAAGCAACTGAGCAAGTCTGTTTCTCACATATGCATACCCGAACTGAAGGCGACGACAAGTAAGACCACGGCAACATCGAGCAACTTAGGGTTTCGAAGATTTCGTTCCAGTAAAGGCCACGGCGATTGTAACGAGCAATGACGACGGCGAGCAACAACGACAGTGAGCAAAGAACAGTGACGAAACGATATTCTCTCTTGTGTTCTTCTCCTTTCTTACTCAGTTCTGTTTGTGTTTTTGATTTGTGAGGCTAGGGTTTTGGTATTTGTGAGAGAGAGAGAGAGAGAGAGAGGGATAGAAGCTTAGAGGTTAGGGTTCGCGAGGGTGAGAGTTCAGAGAGGAGAGTGAGAGGGTTGAGAGAGTTCAGAGTGAGATGGTCAGAGTGAGAGGATTGACAACGCGAGATAGGTTTTTTTGACAAGAACGCGAGAAAGTTTGCGATGGAAAAAGTGGAAAAATAAAATAAAAAGGAACTTTTAGCATCGGGTGTTTAAAACACCGATGCTAAAAGTCTCACGCAAATACTTTTAACATCGGTTGTTTGAACAACTGATGCTAAATGTAGGAGCCAAAACTGAAATCTTCTATTTAATTGCAAAATTGCCACCACATCTACCTTTAGCATCGGGTGTTCAAACAACCGATGCTAAATGGTGCTGTTTAATGTCAAATTTGCAGTAGTGCCAATGCCCTCAGTTAATTATTACTGGAATAGACATAGAGCAGACATAGCAAAAGATTGGGTCCAGCCATTCATTGTACAGTTGCAACAGTGGAAATCTTTAACATTTGAATTAGGTGATTCAGGATAAAATGACTTAGCACAAGATTGAGTTTTATTTGAATTAATTTCTCAATTGTTACCAATGAATGTATTAAGACAATACCGGTTATTTGTTTAATTGAAGTTAACTTCAGTTATTTATGTTAATTCATTGTTCGTACCTATTTTTATATTGTGTAACTTCATTTTTTTGTCTTACGTTTTGTTAAAAACACGAAACTTGGAATTCTGTCCATTCTGATCAGTAACAGGTAGGTTCAAACTTTAAGTATTGAATTGGTTCGATTGTTAAGTATCGAACTATCTCAAATATCAGACACACCCTATTTTCCAATTTTTTATATATTTGGTGGGTAATTATCGAACTGGTTCGTTCGTAATCTATCGAACCATTGTTTTAACATACCGATACTTAACTGCCAAATTGGTTCGCTAGGTAACCACCGAACCAGTCATTAAATCATGTTCACGTGCGTCCCACGTGAGGGCAATTTGGGAAGACAAAAATTGAGGGGGTGTGCACTGAGTAGCCAGTGGTGTGTAAGAAGCATGGGCCTTATATTTTGGTCCCGGAGGACCAACTCGGGCCAAGCCAAGCGACCCAGATCGGAAGATATGTGAAGAAGCCAACTTAGATGCTACAAAGGCACCATGACACGTGGATTATTTCTTCTGATTTAGTCCAACACCTACACTATACACATTATTCATCGCTGTCAAGCATTTTTCCTTTGCTCTCAATCTTAACTCTCCCTATGCAAGTTATTCCCTGTCAAAAAGTTTTCCTCCAAAGTAATGTAACCAAAGCGACCAAAATCCCAAGCTTTAAAGCATCCTATGTAAGAAACAAATTCATTTGAAATTATATTTACATTAAACCACTATATCTTCAAAATGGCACTAAGCAACAACGTAATAGGAGTACTTAACTTCATTGCAATACTCCTCTCAATACCAATAATTGGTGCAGGAATATGGCTAACAACATTACCAGCAGAATCATGTATCAAAATTCTACAATATCCAATAATAATTTTAGGTGTTCTAATATTTGTTGTAGCTGTGGCAGGTTTCATTGGAGCATTTTGGAGAATTCCTCAACTTATGATATTCTACTTTGTTGCCATGATTGTGCTTATTTTGTTGTTGGTTTGTTTGGTGATTTTCATCTATGCTGTAACGTTAAGAGGACATGGGAATATTGAACCTAATAGGTCTTACTTAGAATATAATGTGGATGATTTTTCTTTTTGGCTTCGAAGAAGAGTGAGAAGCTCACATAAATGGGATCATATAAGAAGTTGTCTTAGCTCTTCTAATATGTGTCCTGAGTTGAATCAAAGTTATCGTGTTGCTCTGGATTTCTTCAATGCACACCTATCACCCATGCAGGTAAACCTTGAGTCTTTCTCATTCTTCATATTCTTTTCTTCCTCCAGCTCCCAACATTCACATTCATCTTTAATTATCACTTTATTCCATTTGCTTCTTTTTTTATTTTAAATTCCTATTGTACTTCCATATATATCATTGCAGTCAGGGTGCTGTAAGCCACCAACAAAATGTGGTTACACATTTGTGAACCCAACCTATTGGATTAGTCCCATAAGTACATCTGCAGATAAGGATTGCATGCAATGGAGCAATGAACAAACACAACTTTGCTACAATTGTGACTCATGCAAAGCTGGTTTATTGGCAACACTTAGGTTAGATTGGAGGAGAGCCAATGTAATATTGATTGTCACTGTTGTTGCTTTAATTGCAGTTTATTTGTTAGGGTTCTTTGCTTTTAGAAATGCCAAAACTGAGGAGATCTTTCGTAAATACAAGCAAGGATACACCTAATGAAAAGATAGAATTTTCTTATTGAAATTGATATTGGAAACTAAACAGGGTTGGTGGTTGGGGACTTGGTGTATTTGGGTCATTTTGCTTGTTATAAATCATGTGCAATGTATTTACACTATTGCTTTAAATCAGAAAATAATTGTTTGATCTTCTGTGAGTAGCTTTTATTAAAACGTGGGAAAACTACACATAGATGCAAGGGGTGGGAACATGATGAGTGCAATAACATCACATTTACACTGCTTGCTATCAGTGTCTACTGTCAATTAAGTCACAAACCCTTGCATCTATGTGCTAGATTATTATTTTTTTGGGGTGGGCAAAGAAAGCCAAAAAGAAAATACCGAAGTCTTAAAGAGTTGCAAGTCAAATCCCACCACTAGTGATTAGGTATTCTCTTTCTGCGGGTTTAATTTCAAATTTGTTTAAGGGAGCTATAACCCTTGTGAAAGATATTGAGAAGAGAGGAAAACATGAGAAAAAGTGTTGAAAAATATATAGAAAATAGTGAGAAATCGAGTGAATTATTGTTTTGTAAAAGAGGGATAGAAGAGAGATAAATGTTTTTATCTCTTTCTTTTTGCTTGGTTGATGATCGGAAAGTGAGAAGAAAGAAGTGACTTTTTTTGGTTACAAATAGGACAAAAATACTCTTAATTTAAAACATAAAAACTCATATTATTTGAACTTTCACTACAAAAAAAATGAGGATTAGCGACGAAATTAGCGAGGGAAATTTTGTCCCTCGGAAAAAACGAGGATTAGCGACGGAACTGCAACTCCCTCGCTAATGTGACCATTAGCGAGGGAATTAGCGACGGAATTTCAAGTCCCTCGCTAATGTCTGAACGTTCAGTGATTTGATCGCCATGAGATCGCTCGACTACGCCAGAGTGGCGATTAGCGACCAGGCCCGCACGTCCTCGCTAATGTCCAGTTATTTTTTTACCAAATATCTGATTCTCTCACTCTTCTCTCATTCTTTCACTTTTAACCCTCACTCATCTTCTCTTCCTCTTCCTCTTCCTTTACTCTCTCTCTCTCTCTCTCTCACCTACAAACTCTAACCCACCACCACACAACCATCACCACCACCACCACTCACTCTTATTTTTCACTTACAACACCCTCATTCTTCTCTCTCACCTACAAACTCTAACTCACCACCACACAACCACCACCACCACCACATACATCTCACTCTTTTTCTCCCTTACTCTTCTCCTTCTTCTTCTCTCTTTACGACACCACCACCACCATCACACCACCACCACTCTCACTCCTCTCTCAAAATAATAATAATAATAATAATAATAGTAATAATAATAATAATAATAATAATAAGAACAACAACAACAATAATAATAATAATAATAATAATAATAATAATAACAGTAATAATAATATTACTACTACTACTAATACTAATAATAATAATAATAATAATTCAGATTGATAAGCGTGCCAATCAGACTAGGGAAGCGTGTTGTCGAGATTAGCGAGGAATTAGCGAGGATCGTCCCTCGCTAATTAGCGACGGAATACATTTCTCTCGCTAATTTCCATTAGCGCGAGAGGAATTAGCGGCCGAATCGGTCTCGCTAATTCCTTCGCTAATGGCAATTAGCGACGGAATTGGGCATGTTAGCGACCGAAAATTCCCTCGCTAATGACCGTGTTTTTTGTAGTGTTTGTTATTGAGAATTATTTTAGTTTTTATTCTAATTAACTAATTGAAAAAAATTAATTAGTTTAAGATTTAAATATATGTTTGGTCTCTACAAATATGTGTGTGATCCAATTTGTTTAGTCTTTGTAAAAAAGTTGTAGTTTAGCCCCAACAATAACAAAACGCATTCAGTTTGGTCTTTGGTGTTAACTTTGCATTCAAAAAAAAGGTGACATAGCCAACAAAGATGATTAAACACATCCAGTTTGGTTCTTCATCCACTAGTGCAGAAAAGACTTTTAATATCGGTTATTTTGCACTTTTAGTATCGGTTATCTGTCGATACTAATTCGACCGATACTAAATGTCTGACATTTAGTATCGGTTAAATAACTGATACTAAATGTGACTTTTAGCATCGGATTTTCAAAAAACCGATACTAAGTGACTTTTTTTGGTGTTTTTTATGTCTTGAAAACATACTATTAGTATCGGTTATTTAAATAACCGATACTAAATGTCACTTTTAGTATCGGTTATTTAAAAAACCGATACTAAATGTCATTTTTAGACAGCAAACACAATGTTGAAATGACATTTAGTATCGGTTATTTAAATAACCGATACTAAAAGTGACATTTAGTATCGGTTATTTAAAAAACCGATGCTAAATGTCTTTTCAACATTGTGTTTGCTGTCTAAAAAATGACATTTAGCATCGGTTTTTTAAATAGCCGATACTAAAAGTGACATTTAGTATCGGTTAATTTAAATAACCGATACTAAATGTCATTTCAACATTGTGTTGTTCATTGTCTAAAAATGACATTTAGTATCGGTTTTTAAATAACCGATACTAAAAGTGACATTTAGTATCGGTTAATTTAAATAACCGATACTAAATGTCATTTCAACATTGTGTTTGCTGTCTAAAAAATGACATTTAGTATCGGCTTTTCAAATTAACCGATACTAAATGTCACTTTTAGTATCGGTTAATTTAAAAAACCGATACTAAATGTCAATTGCCACTATTAATAGATATCAATTTCCAGATAACTTTTAATTGACACTATTAATAGATATCAATTGCCAATTTATAAAATCCTAATATACAAAGTTATTTCAGATAGTAATAATTCTTAAAAGTATTTAAAATTCTATTGAAATTTAATATCATACAATACAAGTTATTAATCCTATAAGTTCTACAAGTTTCTTACATCCACCTTTTAGGAAACAAATTTGAGCATTACAAAAACTTCCTGGTGCTTCACTATGGAACATGTAGAAAAACCTATAAACCAAACAATTTATTCCTTCACATTCGAGTTCGGCAAAAGACTACAAAGTCACCTAGACTAGATGAAGCAGATACTAGGACTATAAAGGGAGGGCGTGTTCATCAGTGCGGCTTCCTCATGGAGCGTCTCGATCAAAGTGACAGACTCTAAAAGTTCAACAAGAAAGCCACAAAAGTTAGCACGAATAACTTTAGAAAAGCATAGTAAAAAGTATATCAACTTATTATAATACATAGTCGGAAAAATAAGATGCATGAAGCGAGAATTTGAAATCTCACCATGTCCTTTCCCAACTCTTCTGAGCTGAGCAACATACTCGGAGATTTTCTTAATGGCTTCTACCTATGAAAGGAAAAGAAGAAACATTATAGAGCAGAGCATGGATGGATTAAGCTTCATATACAATGTATTACACATTCACACCCATGTATAATCTCTTAACACCGATTTCATAGATACCTATTCACCCAAAAACTCACTCTCAACGAAGTCTGCCAACTGCACATCACCATTCTTTGAGGCAACCTGTTTAAAAACATACATCAAGTTAAAGAAATGAAATTCCATTTTAGCAATATCAATGTCTAATGAACTGACAATGAAACAAGCATAAGCAAGCAGTAAAACAAAAAATCAAAACCAAGACCCAACAAACTTGTCTACACAAAAAGCTTTTCAGCTAAGAACTCTTTCTGCAGCATTTTGGTAATATACTTTTCTGAATAAAAAATAAGATAATCAAGATGTTATGTCTTTACTGCACTCACATGGCTTCTGCAAGTGTTTATAAATTACATTCTATTTAAGTGAGCATGTTATGTCTTTACTGCACTCACATGGCTTCTGCAAGTTTGGATGTGCCACCACGCTCATGCTCGATGGGGTGAAGCCACCAAACAAGTTGCTCCTGAAAATTTTAATCAAGCCATATGTCCTACTTAGACAACCCATCAGAGATATAATCATTCCAGTAAATGGTAGACAACAACACAAATTACCAAGCCTCTTGAATTTGAATTTTCTTGTCTATCTTTATCCCAAACAAACTCTTCAACTACCTTGTTGCTCGCCCATTGATTTATTGCCTTTGGTTTGAGTGAGGTCTTGGAATTTCTACTCTTTGCTAGTGGGAAGTGGAACCTACAAAAACAAAGTCACCGTTTTTAAGACACACAAAAGAAAATGACTATTTAAAATCTGCATAACATGAAGAAAAAAACACCTCGAGTCCGGAAAATGGGGGCAAGCATGAGATAAGTAATTAACCATGATACTCAAAAGAGTATATTGATGATGTTGAAACTTAATACAAGATGAACCAAAGTAAAAATACATCAAACAACGGTATTGGCACAAGCCTAGAACTTCAACGATGAGTATACTACACATTACCAACCAAATCAACATTCCATAAACTAGTTGAATTCAAATATCACACCTTCACGATGGCTGAAATGACATGAGCAAACAATCCTTGAAATGCATGACACTAGAACAATTACGTGATACCCAAATTCGAAGCAACACGGACAATGATCAAAATTTTCAATTGAACATGTTCCCAAACAGACATATATGTATGAATATAAGCACCTAACCGAGATAATTGATACAAACAACATAGCATCCAAAAATAAACCTTTTTGCAAAGCCATCATGCATGAGACAAAGCAACATATCCTCCCTTCTAGTGGGATTACTCACTCCATCCATCACCTACATTAACATATCCTTTCCATCAAAGGACTTGAGTCACTTGTACAAAAAGAGCTTCCCAATATAAGAAAAGTTACATCTTACGCGACTTGAGTCACTAGATATAACCAAGGCTACATATATAAAAGACATGTATGAGAAGAAAAAGATACATCTTACTTCAAGGCATTCCCATGTTAGTAGAGGCGGGATATGGTACACCATATAGTGCATGCGGAACAAACCAGAATCTGAATTAAATCCCTCTAACAACAATCAGATAAAATAATACAAACAAGAATAACAACATTGAAATATATCACACATGATAATCAACATTGAAATATTGTCACCATAAAATTGCCCCTAATTATACTTTTTGTTGTAATGCTTGAAAGGCTTTGAATGTTGTTGAACAAGGTGCAAGCGGCATGCCTCACCGAAGGTGAGACTAGAAAGCCATGTCTTAGAATAATAATATCCATGTAGCTATCCAAATATGCACAAACATTGCATTTTTAAGTTTAGACTTTTTATCAATGGAGGATATCAACATGAACTATCATAAGACATCTAACTAAAATTACGATACAACCACAAGAAGGAAAAGTCATATCATGAATATTACGCAATGATACATTATTATATAGTAAAAGTTCAAGTAAATAAATTGTCTTTATGAAATTACAGATAATTACTTTTTGATAAGCGCAAATTAGAGATAGTGATTGTAGTTTATCATTTGATTTATTTTAGAGGGATGATTCTAAATCGGTTAAACCATTTCCAATATATTTCAAACATTATTTTAGAGTGCCTTTGGGAAGATTTGATAATGTCTTTGCTTTACTTCGAGCAACACCTACATATAAACATTCCAGCTTTAAACCCAGGTAATTTAGGGTCCCCGTAAAAAAAGATTTGCCTTCTCTATAGTAAGCAGTTCACTTCAGAGAATAAAGTAAGTGATTTTAACCGTGGATGAGAAAATCAACGGCTGATACTTGTATGTGCAGAATAAATATTGAATATCTTGGAATATCAGCTACGATTTTCTCGTTAATAGTTGAGATCACTTACTTTATCCTCTGAAATGAATTCCTCCCTTTAGAGGAGGCAAACCGTACCTTGAAATGGCTAGGGATTTTAAGGTGTCAAAATGAACAACTTGAAATGGCGATTGTATCATTTTGTACAACTACAAACTAATGTGAATTTAATGACCACTATCTATCAAAATAAACTCATTTTTCTTTTGATACACATTCATGTTAACAATTTTCAGCGATATAGAGACGTCTACTTTAGAGTTTGAATCCAGGTGTGTTTGATAGTGTGTGGTGTTTCGTCTAAATTGACAAAAGAAGACTCTTAGGATTGAACAATGATAGTAAAGCAGTAGAGTAAGGATGATAATTACTGTTTAAGAATGTCTTTAAGAACAGTGCTTTTTCCAGCTCCCACGCCTCCACCCATAAATAGAAGCCTTGGACTCCTGTCATTGGGGAAAATGGCTACATTGGCGCCACAACTTTGAGAGTCACTATTTATTGCTTTAATCTCTTCCACTAGTGTAGAGAACACTCTTGCTACCTTCAGCTTTTTTGGTTACTATCTCAAACCTCTGTTCCACTGTAATAATGTATAGCACCATCAATATTTCCATTCAATTCAATACAACAACAATAATAATATTTTATTAGATCACCCAAGTTTTCTCAAAAATTATTTCAAAGAAAATGTAAATTCTATATAGAAATTTACCTTGTAGCCGCATAAGAAAATATTTTTGAGCATTCTTTTCCGCTGAGACTCAGTGCTCAATACCTATGATTTAAACAATAAAAACATGAAAAACTTTCACAAAAATACTTAATGTTCTCCACCACACAATAAATACAAAGTAATGTAGTAATATTTATTATCAACTTAATATACATTCACCACACAAAAATAATCTTTATATATATATATACCTGACTAATGAGACAAGAAGCTTGGTTCCAATGAAATGCGAAATAACTAAGAATGCATCTGTCAAACTCTTCAATCAATTTTGCATAGAGAGATTTTGGGTGTTTTTCATTTGCAAGATATTGATAGATAGTTTCCTCACACCCTCAGATTTTCTCGGGTAGTCATGTGCTAATCTGCATAACTCTGGAACCTTCTTGGCATCCTCAAATCCCATTTGTCTATTTGCAAATACACATACACATAACTTCAATTCAACAAAAAGATGTGTAATGGAAATACTCGATCAATGAGTTAGAAACTTTGAAGCGAGAAAACAAGGCTCTCCAAAGGCACTCTAATGCGCGATAATGCGACCAATCACGGATATCAAGACTAGGAGAAATATATATATGGCGGACACTTGGAGGTTCCTCTAGATAATCTTTTGTACTCCAACTAGCAACAAAGCTGTTATGGATAAAACCCTAAAGTAAAACAAGAACAGATCCATATCAAAATCAATGATTCACATGAATAAAACCCTAAATTAAACATCAATGATTCATTATCAACATTTATCACAAGAGAAATCGAGAATCGGGATTAGGGATTAAGGGTTGTAAGAGAACATAAAACTCTAACCTTGGAAGTTTGAGAGGTATGGACGTTGAGCTTGCGGCGTGACGAGGATCTTGAGACGGAGGTTGTTGGCGCCGTTGGTTGGAGAGAGGCGAGGGGTTAGGGTTTGGGAATCTTAAGGTTTGGGGTACTTGGGGAGAATGGTGGTGGCGAGAGTGAGCGAGTGGATGGAGGAGCGAAGAGAAACGAAGGAAGAAGAGAGAACGATGGAAGAAGAGAGAACGAAGGAAGAAGAGCTTTTACGCAAATAGAAGAAAGAACGAAGGGTGAGAGAGCGAAGGGTAAGGTCGTGAGAGAGAGAAGAACGTGTTTGGAAAAAGCGGGGCCTTTAGTATCGGTTGTTAAGAAGCCCGATACTAAATGTGTTTGAATAGAAGGAGATAACGCGTTTACAAAAATTAAGCGTCTCATGCAAAGACTTTTTTAGTATCGGTTGTTTAAACAACCGATACTAAAATAAGCGTGAAAATTGAAAACTTCCATTTAATTTCAAAAATTATATCGCGTCACATTTAGTATCGGTTTGTTCAAACAACCGATACTAAATAGTCTTTATTTAATGTCCTTTTTCCACTAGTGATCATACTTACCTTTCTCTTCAAGTACCCTTTTGCGGGTCACTCCAAAGATTTCCATTTCTTTGTCTTCTTCCTTTCAACATCTAGACTCTTTCCCATAGCATCTTCAAGCGTACCCTCTTCCTCTAGCAAATCATATATTGGTCTCAAGTAGTTTTTAAAAGCATCACATGGTTTTAGCACCTCCATCATCATTGCTAAAGTCATCTCTTTTGGCCATGTCACATTTTTGGAATAACAGTTAAAAATCAAGGACCAAACTGAACGCATTTTGTTTTTGTAAGGGCTACACTAAGACTTTTTTACAATGACTAAACTAAATCACACATATATTTGTAGGGACCAAACATATGTATTTAAGCCTCAATTTAAATTTATTTTTAAAAGAGGGATTGAACAGAAAGAAATGTTTTTGCCTCTTTCTTCATGTTTGGTTGTTGACCGAAAAGTGAGAAGAAAGAAATATTTTGTTTTGTTACAAAAAGAAATGCAATTTTTACTAATAGGACAAAAATACTCTTAATTTAAAACATAAAAATCATATTATTTGAATTTTGTTATTCAGAAATATTTTATTTTTTTACTTAACTATTTGAAAAATTTAATTAATTTAAAGTTTTAATTCATTAGATGTATTTAATTAAATTAAATTTATTACCAACAATGGTTGGTCTGACTGGTAAATGGATTGGATTTCACGCCAAAGTTCCGAGTTCGAATCTTAGGTGTAGCAAAAACTAGTCATTAGCAAACCTAGTGGATACTGTGTACCAATAACACGGTAACAAAAAAATTAAATTTATTAGTTTACGCTACTATAGTTAAACTTTTTTTTTGACAACAGACACTTAGGGCATTTCATTAATAATCAAATTGATATACATGTCAGAATGTCATAGTTATCTTGAGGATTAGCTGTGAATAAAGTCACCCCAACCTCAGTAAGAGTATGAGTAACCTTATTAGTATTCATCCTATTGAACTCAAGTGAGAGTTGTTACCGTAGTTAAACTAATGGAAGGCCATTATTTGAAATACATTACAACTGTCGAAACCCATAACCCCTTATGCCTTTAGTGCTAGCAATAAAATCAAGACACTCAGAAGAATTGAGAAGTCATTGTAAAACACTTCTGGTCCCAAACTAAATGAGAATTTTGATTTTAGTTATTGAAAGATTTTGATGTTTATTCATTTAGAATCTCTCAATATTCTGAGATTTGTTGAATCAGGAGCACAACAAACAGCCAGTTAAGTTGCTCAAAGAAGGGATCAATTGGCATTTTCGCAATATGTCCATTTTGTCGAGTTATTAATTTAATGGGCTAACACTTTCTTATGCTTTCACTTACAATTACCCTAATTTTTAAAAATATATATATATATATATATATATATATATATATATATATATATATATATCAAACATGTTTTCTGTTATTTTTCATTTTATTTTTCAAAACATATTCTATAAATAAAGTTATCAGCAGCTGTGTGGTCTGATGCGTAAAGTTGTGGCTAGTCAGTTTTTTACGGGATTGAGTTTGGGAGATCAGGGTCTAGTAGTGTCGCACCTGTAGTATGTAAATGATACTGTCCTCATTGGAGAGGCGTCTGCGGATACCTGTGGGCTATGAAGATCGTACTTCGAAATTTTGAACTATATTCGGACATCGGAATTTTGCTAAGAATAGACTCATTGGTGTCAACGTGTAAGAAGACTTTTTTGCTTTGGGGGCCAGATTCCTGAAATGTAGGAGACAAGCCATTCCTTTCAAGCGTCTTGGCCTTTCGGGTTGGAGCGAATCCTCGTAGGGCCTCTACTATATGAATTCAAGTTTTTAGAGGAAGAGTCATTTCCTTGTTGCACAAGTCTATTAGCCTAGGTGGGCGATTATTCCTTGTCAACTCGGTCGTAAGAAGTTTTCTTATCTTCTATCTTTCCTTTATGAAGATGCCGGTAAAGGTGTGGAAGGAGGTAGTTAAGATTTAACGGGAGTTGTTGTCGGGGGACCCTCAGGGGCGAAGAAAATTTTGTGGGTTAGGTACGTGGTTAGATATTTGTAAGCCCAAGAGTGGTGGTGGGCTTGGGGTTAGAGATTAGGTTTGTTAACGTTTTCCTTTTTGGTAAGTGGCGTTGGAGATTCCTCTTGGGTGGGGATGGCTTGTGGATGTCAGCTCTTATCTCTAAGTATGGTCCTTATATAGGTTCCATGACCTACTTTCATCATCTGAATATTCCTTTGTGTGCTTCAATTTTAGGAAGGGAATTTGTATAGGCAGTTGGGCAATGAAGGTGGGAACTGAATCTCTGAGAACTCTAGGATGAAAGTTGGGGATGAAAAATCTACTCTTTTTTGGAATGATATTTGGTTGGGTGATGTTTCCCTTAGGCCTAAGTTCCCTAGGCTTGTTTTAGTGGTTGTGGATCCTAATGCTTTAGTTAACTCGTATGGTGTTTGGGTTTTGGAAATCCCTCGAAGGGGACATTGTTCGCCTCGGAGGAGGAGCTCCACTTGGATCTAAGATATGTTTCTTTATCAGCGGTGTCATATTCTTGGGTTTGGATCCCTCATTGTTTTGGGTTCTTCTCAGTGTCGTCTACTTACCACTTTCTCTCTCTACCAAAGTCCCGTGTTCTGAGACTCTCTGACTAGGTGCTTCAGATTTTGAACAAAGTTTGAAAGAGTTTTTCTTCTTCCAAGGTGGTGGCCAGTTTCTGGCCGCTTATCTTGGATAGAGTACCCACTCGATCAAACTTGTTTAGAAGAGGGGTCATTATGGATTTTTCCACTACTGTTTGTATTTTGTGTGGGAATGTGCAAGAGTCATCTCTTCTGTATTTGTAGATTTGCTTTTTTGATCCGGTATGCGACCATCAATTTGGTTAGGCTTTGATTTTGATTTTGTGATGCAAAGGAACATCCCACCTTTGTTCGTTCAATTCATTGATGTGGATTGTCACCCGAGATATAAGTTTTTGGCCCATTACCCACTAGGACCACTGTAGCACAAAGCATAATTCTCAAAGCGTAGCTAGGCATGAAACCAGCTGATGCCTTCAAGAAATTGGTTATGGGCTAGTACATGCGTTGAAAATTTCTTCCCATGAGAGAGGCTTAGTCATGAGCCTCTTGCAAGGAAAAGCCTTATTGAAATCAGAGAAGCAATTAAAGACAAAGCCACCATCTTGTTTTTCCTTAGTGCAGTTTCCTTTCCCCATCACCAGAAGAAGCCCCACCTTGTTTTGCGTTAGACAGACTCGCTAAAGACAAATTTTTTAGTGCCCCTATTATTATCATTTCATTTATTTTCAATAGATAATGAGTCAACACAATTAGTTTTTCCATTACAGTAGTGTTAGATCTTTTGGAGTGGGTAAAGAAAGCCAAAAGAAAACACAATGGTCATAAAAAGTCAAAAGTCAAATTCCATCATTAGTGATAAGGTATTCTCTTTGTGCAGGTTCCAAATTTGTTTAAGGAGCTATCACTCTTGTGAAAGAAACTGAGAAGAAAGAAAAATACATATAACATGCTGAGAAATCGAGTAAATCTTAAATGTTGTTTTGTAAAAGAGGAATAGAAGAGAGAGAAAATTTTTTATCTCTTTCTTTTTGTTTGTTTGATGACCGAAAAATGACATGAAAGAAATGAATATTTTTGTAAACAAAAAGAAATGCATTTATTTTTTTTTAGTTCTACATGTGTTTTGGGTGCTTGATTCACAGAACTTGCTTAACGAGTAATCTGCTGGGGGGCATTGGCACATGCAATCTGAAGCTTTGCCGCCCGTGTGTTTCTCCTCCAACAACAGAGTTTTTAAGCACACCCAAGATTCGAACCCCGAGGCGGTGAGGGTGGGATCAAGTCAGATTCTCACTTGGACCAACCCTTGTTGGTAAAGAAATGCATTTATTGCAAATAGGACAAAAATACTATTAATTTAAAACAAAAAAAAATTCATATTATTGAAGCTTTATTTATTGAGAAATATTTTATTTTTATCCTACTTAACTAATTGAAAAATTAATTAATTTAAAGCCTTAATTCATTAGATGTATTAAATTAAATTTATTAGTTTACACTACAATAGTTAAATTTATGGAAGGACATTCTTTGAAATACATTACAACTGCAGAATCACATAACCTCTGATGTCATCAGTGCTACAAAAAAATCAAAACACTTAGAAGAATTGAGAAGAATTCTAAACACTTACGGTCCCTAGTTAGATGAGGATTTTAGTTATTCAGAGATTTTGTTGTTTACTCATTAAGAGCTTTAGAATATTCAAAGCTTTTTACGATTTAGGAGTACAAAAAGAGTCAATTAAGGCCTTGTTTGGGGTAATTTTGCTTTTTGTTATAAAATTTTCAAAACCAAAATCGGTTTTACATTACGAGTTTTAAAAATTTAGAAACCAAAACTAGGTTTAGTTTTGAGTTAAGAAATTTTCATAAATCAAAATTATATAGTTAAAACATGAACATAAAAGTGGTATCTGACGGTGGTCATAGTGGTAAAGTGATAGTTTACCCAAACTTGTTTTAGTTTTGAAATTGATTTTCAAAACCAAAACTCATGTATGATCACCCAAAACGGGCTCTAAGCTATTCAAAGGCGGGTCCAATATTGGCACTTTCGCAAATATATGTCCATTTTTATCGATTTATTAGTTTAATGGGTTGATATTTCCTTATGCATCCACTTACAACTACACTCATTTTAAAAACATGTATCAAACATGTTTTTCTGTTTTTCCTTTTTCATTTTATTTTTCAAAACATAAATAAATTTATCAACAAAGATAACGGCGCTGAGACCAAATTAGTGCAGCGTTGAGAGACACACACACACAAATAATCTTTGGAGCACAAAGAATTTGCAAAATCCATACCCTAAATTCTAAACCCTAAAATCAATTTACTTATGTTTTTCTTAATTTAGTAGTTCTTAATCACATGAAGAAAAAGGGACTTGCTAGTGAAAGCTTTTAGTCGATAAATTCGGGTAACATTCAAATTCGACAACAATAACATATAAGGCATGCCTCTTTGTACATTCATTATTAACGAAATTTAAATAGATTACATAAGCACGCATTTTAAAAACTAAGAACAAAAAGAATATACTTTACAATTCTAGGATCTAAGACAAAAAGGAATACTGAAGGTTCTAAGCGTGCGTGGATCCATAGCAAATAATTGTTTTTCTAATTTTAATAGTTTGCGTGTTGTGAGTCGTGAGTACAATCACTGCAAAATTGGTTTTCGGACTTGCAAACGCAATTCTCGTTTAATTAGGTCAGTGTTCAGTAATTTGTTCAATTGGGTGAGATGTCTTTTAGTCTAATTGGACCTATATCTGTGTGATCGAGGCCTAAGCATAATTCTTGGCGTTTGCTTTTCCCACACCCTCCTACTCTTTCTTTCATGGCTTAACTCCAAATATTAAAAAAATACCCTTAAGTGGAGTGCGTGTTTTCACCTATTTGGGGATGGTCGGCCGAATCTATTCGTTGAGGTCAACCGAAACGAGTAAAAAAGGTGAATGTGGTGTGAGAGTTCATTTTTGTAATAAAATAGGGGTGTTCGAACACCCTCATGCGAACTTGTTCGCATGACCTCGTTCGAACAGGTGAAATTACGCACAAGAGGGTGTGAAGTCAAGATTTAACACACGAATGATGTCATTCGAACCTGTTCGAACAGGTGAAATTTCGTGAAAAAAAAAGAGGTTTTGGCTGGCCTTTTGGTCTTTTCACACCCTTATGGGGTGTGTTTTGAGTAGGAGGGGGTCTGGGAAAAGCAAACACCTAATTCTTTTGATTGGGCCCATTTTTTTAACACATTAGTTGATTGGGCCCAGTTTTCGTTCTTTGGATTAGGCCCAACTTAAACTTTTTGTTTGTTTAAGTCAAAAGCAAAAAATAATAATAATATTACAAAAATTAAAATACAAAAACTACAAAGACAACATTTGGGCTTGAATGGTCCTTAATGCTCTTCCTTGCTGAGGCATCCCAACCCTGACGCTAATCTTGAGCTCCTTGGTGAGCAAGTTTCCAACTTGGCCCAAATCTGAAAAAACAAATCAAAATAGAATCTAAAATTAATTTCCAAAACCCTAAAAAATCTCTTTAAAAGCAGGACGAATTTCACAAGAATGGACACACTAAAAAATTAAGAAATCACAAAAGGGATTAGTGTTTCAAAACAGAATCCTAATCACACAAAGGAAAATTCAGAAATAATCAAAAGGATTAGTGGTCAAAATCAGAATCCTAATCAACCAATAAAACACCAAGTTCAAAAATTCCATGGGCAGCAGCAAGCAAAAAACATCAGGAGTAACAAATAGGAGTTTTTTCAGAAGCTAGAGTTTAGGTTGGTATTTCATTTTTACTCTTTGTATGCCTTTTTTTACCTTCCTATTTACCAGAATAGTCTAGATGTAAATAGTAGAGGTGCTTTGTTATTAAAAAAAAACTAGATAGGATTTAAAATCAATATTAAGCAACAATAGGAGTAGGTTTATGTTGCTCTAAATATGTAAGCAAGTTTTGTTGTTGTTGTTATTGTTATCAAATGTTGGTTTTAGGGCTTTTAAAAATCATTAGGCTGTAGGTAGATTAAGGTTTTAAAAAATCATTAGGCTTGTAAATAGAAAAATTTATGAACAGAATGTAGTTAAAAATATTAAGGTTTATAATTAATAGGTATTAAAAAATGAAATCAGTAGCTGATTTGAAATAGTCTTTTAGTTAGAAAAATTAGGGATTAATTTAAAATAGGTTTAATTTTTTAAAAAAAAAAATAGAGTTTCAGTTTTTATTGTTGCTTTTATAGTTTTGTTTCCTATTTATTTTATTTTAATTAAAAAAATTGGATTAATACTGCACCCCTCTCTTTTAATTCATGCAGCCCCCTATACAAGGCCCTGAATTCGCAGACTGTGAAAAAGCCCATAAAATGTGAACTGGACTGTTTCTGGTTCTGGCACATCCCTTCAGTTTACTGCTACAACACCCCTGAAGCTAATTACACCATTTTTCACTATTGTACACCCCTTTTATTATTTTTTTCATATTTCCTTATACAAAACCAAATTTTCTCATCAACTACATTTTTATTTAAAAAAATCTATAAAAATAAATACATAATTTTTTTAAAAAAAAGTTGGGGACTAAGTCCACCGTACAGTCGGGTTAGTCATCGTTCTAGGATGAATGAGTCGTACGGCTCAAGAGTCCTAGGACCCCTGTAAAAACAGTTAATAAATAAACATTTTTCCATAAAAGCAAATAGGGGGTTAAGCAGACCGCACAGCCGAGTTAGCCATTGTTTTTCCAAACCACCTCACATCAAACCTTTTTTTGAGTTCAAAAACTCCTTTTTCAATAAGTAGGGGATTAAATCAGTTGTACCACTGGGCTAATCATCGTTCTAGGATGAATGAGCCGTACGACTCAATAATCCTAAAATTTCTATATTAAAAAACATCAACCACAAAACTTTTTTCTACCCAAGAACTACGTAGATTTAATTTCTTCATTG
Source organism: Oxytropis ochrocephala (assembly GCA_020916435.1). Taxonomy (NCBI): domain Eukaryota; kingdom Viridiplantae; phylum Streptophyta; class Magnoliopsida; order Fabales; family Fabaceae; genus Oxytropis; species Oxytropis ochrocephala. The sequence goes on along the minus strand of CM037088.1, from coordinate 43,911,936 downwards.
CACCTGGAAATACGTAGGAGCAGGGGACAACCCCTGTCAAGCACAAAAAGCTAAATTTCTTATGAAGTCTCTTTTTCTTTTTAAGGGTAAGATAATTGTTAAATACAACTAATTATAATGTAACCTTCCTCAGGAAGAATGTCGTGGGGTGCTAATACATTTCCCACGCATAACCGACTCTCGAACCCAAATATGGTCTCAATGACCCTTATCCATTCAATAGGGATTTTCCAATATTTGCCCTTAAAATAAAATTGGTGGCGGCTTCATTTTGAACCTTCGAAGAATCCTCACCCGAATTTTTCGGTCGCTACATTGAGTAATAACGTGAAACACACACCTGTTGGCTTTATGTTGTTCTTCAGATGGGACTTAGTGTCTATGTGTTATGTGTTGGAGTTGATTGGAATTAAGCATCTTGAAAACGTTCCGCATTGCTTAATTTTGTGAAGGAAGAGGACCAAGGCTATATAAATACCTCAAGTTCTTCATCACAAAATGCACTAGTCGGAAACACCTTAAGTTGCATTTGACTTTGTTTTTATCTTATACTCTTGTTTTAGAGTGTTTTGAGATGTAGTTAGATATTTTCTTTGGAGGGTGCGGGTGTGTTGTGGACATGTGGTATTTGAGAGATGTGTATGTATTGTAAAAATTTTCACATAGTGTTATTCTCCAGTTTTGAAGTTTTCCACGTTAAATTATTATGTTCCGATTGTGCTCATGTTATTTTTCTATGTTGTTTTTCCCCAACAACTAGCATCAGAGATTTTGGTTTTGTGGGGTATAAATTTTTTAGTATATATGCTTTGTGGTTGCTGCATTGTCTAATCTCCCACATTAGAAAAGAAGTTTGATACTGTTAAAGTGTTGTTTGAGAAAAGTTATGGCTATAAAAGACTTGGTATTTAAGTGTGTTCATTATGACCCACCTCTCTTTCCTGGGAACCAACTCGGTGCAAGGTTTAAGTATGTATACAGCTGTGATGTTAAATTTTGCAGGTGTTGTGAAGTTTGACATGGAGAAATTTGATGGAAGAATCAATTTTGCCTTGTGGAAAATACAAGTCATGGATATGTTGATATAATCGGGATTGAACAAGGTGCTGAAAGGAAATAATTTTGGGCAAGTAAAGAAAAATTGTTCAGGGGAGCAAGTCCGGCAAATTGCTCTAAAGATGACGCAATTAGTGTTTCTCTTGCCTTCGCGGGAGATGAATATGGTGATGCCCTATGATGCCTCTTAAAGACAAGAACATCCTCTGGTATGACAGATACTAGAACAAACAATGTGTTCTATTTGCGGGTCCATAATTGCGCACGGGGGACTGGTTTCACAATTGTGCAAAGTGCGTGGTGGAAAGGAATGTCAATGGCAGATGAAACTTCTAGAAAATTGAAACATGGAAGTTGCACCACAATTATTCCGCAGGTTTTTTGACATGTTCCGAAAAAAGAAATTATTGAAGTGGTTTAGTTTCAAGTGAAGTTTACTCGTATGCTAGAGTATGACTGTCGGTGTAGACAATGAAATCGGAAGATGTCCCGAGTATCAATTACAATCAAGGTGCAGATTATTGGAGTTGATTTGAATTGAGCATCTTGAAGAAAAAATGTCGATGGATTTCGGAATGGATAAAATACTTGGAGTGGTTTATCTTCAAGTGAAGTATACTCTCTATAGTGGAGTATGATAGTTCTTTCGAACAATGATTGTCGATGTAGACAATGAAACAGAATATGTCTCGGGTATCAATTACAATCAAGGTGGAGATTGTTGGAGTTGATTGAAATTGAACATCTTGAAAAAGTCCCGCATTGCTTAATTTTGTGAAGGAAGACGACGACCAAGACTATATATTTGACTCAAGTTCTTCATTACAAAATGCATAGTCAGAAACACCTTAAATTGTATTTGACTTTGTTTTTTCTCTTATATTGTTTTAGAGTGTTGTGAGATGTAGTTAAATATTTTCTTTGTAGGGTGCAGGTGTATTGGGGTCATGGGGTGTTTGAGAGATGTCTATGTGTTGTAAAAAAAATTACATATTGTTATTCTCTGGTTGTGATAATTAGACAACGGTTCGTAATTTTTCTCCAGTTTTAGAGTTTTCTACGTCAAATTCTTGTGTTCCGATTGTGCTCATTTTATTTCTCTACGTGGTTTTTCCCCAATCACTCTAATATATTAAAACTGTTTTAGTGTGCATAATGCAAAAACTAAGACCATTTAGGACCATCTAATTTTCCTCAAATTTTTTCGGCTTTCTACTAAGGCGGAGAGTGACTTGAGATTGTGTCAACTTTTCAAGAGGGCCTAAGAGCTAGTCTATCTGGGAGACCACACGACACTTGAGCTCGAACTATTGATCATTGTTGCTAAAATCGACTCAGTACATAAGCTGGAACTTCGAGGAGGAGCTTATCTGCAGAGCTCAAAGGCACGCACGAGTCGGGACCGTCAAAGCTTCAAATTGAAACCTAAAGGCTAAAATAAATTTAAAATATCAAAAACTACAATTTAGACAATTAGATATCATCAAATTATTGTCAAAAAATATATCATCAAATTAAAAATTCATTCCGTGCTCAACCAAATAGTTTCGTGAAGAAAAGTAGTGAAAGCAACACCCGAGTGGAGTTATAGTTCCGTGCCCGAACTTGATTTGTATCTATCATGTCATTTTTATGTTTTGGGCCCACAGTGTCTCATGGGCTCCACCAAAGCAGTTCGTGGCCCAAGGAAATGCTTGATAGCTACTTGGATTCTTATCCCATAAGTGACTCCACAATTGAGATATTCAGATTTAATAACAAGTTTCCATAGAAATCACTTCCATAGAAAGTTGAAATAATGACGGTAGTTCAGTTGGCGAGTTAAGAGATATCAAAGAAGTATATGCTTGTAAGACGTCTAACATTCAAATCTTAGAAACTAATATTTCTCCCGCCTAACTAATTTGTATTATTTTTTTTTCGATAGATAAAGTGGTTAGTAATTAATGTGTTTGTTGTTAGAGGGGAGGGGGGATCGGGATTCAAACCCCGTATGCCTACATTTCCACCAACGATGTCCATTTCACTCAACAATGTGAGCTACCCTTCTGGACAACTAATTTGCATTACTGCTTATCAGGGTCGTCCCAAACAATTTATCATAAAATAATTTTTTGCATTACCCTGTGCATTACCCTGTGCAAAAATCTTAAAAATTGGGTCCTTAATTATACTTTTATCATAAAATAATTTTTTTTCATGAATCATATACTAATTGTTTTCATAAGTCAAATCTAATGTTTTTCTGAATACTAAAGTACATCAAAACACATTGTTTAACGGCGCACATTAGGTATTTTGCCACAATTTTTTTTTCACCAAACCGATTATTGGTGAAGGAACTTTACATATTTGAACGCTTAGAATTTTTTCTGAACTCTAAAGTACCCCAAAACACACTATTGAGCATCACACTTTACGTACTATGTGCCTAAATTAAATTTTTTTTTTACCAAACCAGTTACTGAGGAAGAAACTTTGCATACTTGAACACAAATTTTTTTTTTCTGAACTCTAAAGTATCTCAAAACAAACTGCTCAACGTCACACTTTCATATTTTGTCACGAAATCAAATTCTATTTTCACCAAACTGGTTATTGTATAACAAATTTTGCGTATTTAAGCATCTAAAATTTCTTCATAAGCTAAAATACTCTTTTGAGGCTCTTAAAAAATTGAATTAGGCCGAGGCCCTGCTGGTTATAAAAAAGACAAATTGATCCTCAATTTTTTTGTCGACGACACTAAGAGATAGAATTAGATTCCAATATTGAAGGAAAAAAATCTCAGATTCAAATATTTAAAAAATCTCATGTTTAGAGTATATAAAAAATTCATAAATAATACATTAACCAACTCCACTAGTGTATCTAACTACATTAACTAAACTAGTAGAATACCCGTGCATACGCACGGGGTGCTGTCGTGTTCTTTTTATGAATGAACTTAGACAGTATTTAAATAGTCTGAACATAACCTCGTGAAAATAAAGACAAAATTAAAGTAGATAAAAAATGAGTTTCAAATAAAAAATAGATAAATATTAAAATCTAAAAATGTAAAAGTATCATTTAAAAACAATCTATGCATTTATCCCGTGTTTTTTTATATATCAGTCTTTTTATATATCAGTATTTTTATCCTGTGTTTTTTATATATCAGTGCAGCTATCCTGTGTTTATATATATATATAATTGCAGTTATCCCCGTATTTTTAATATATCAGTAAAGTTATCACGTGTTTTTTCATGTATTAGTGCATTTATCTAATAGTCTCAATTGATTATTTGATTTTATTAGTATATAGTAAAAGATAGATATTAGATTATCAATAAGAAATATTTATCCCGTGTTTTTTTATATATCAGTGACAATTATTTGTCATTTTTTGAGTATTAGTGACAAATATTTGTCACGTGTGTTTTAAATTATCAGTCTAGTTGTCCCGTGTTTAAATTATCAGTGCAATCATTTCTTAGCTAGGTATTAGTGACAATTATTTGTCATTTTTAATTATCAATGACAAATATTAATCTCATATTTTTTATATATCAGTGCAGTTATCACGTAGTTTCAATCGTTATTTTAGTTTATTAGTAGATTATAGTAATTATTTGTCATTTTTTGGGTATTAGTGACAAATATTTGTCACGTGTGTTTTAAATTAACAGACCAATTGTCCCGTGTTTAAATTATCAGTGCAATCATTTCTTAGGTATTAGTGACAATTATTTGTCATTTTTAATTATCAATGACAAATATTAATCTCGTATTTTTTATATATCAGTGCAGTTATCACGTAGTTTCAATCGTTATTTTAGTTTATTAGTAGATTATAGTAATTATTTGTCATTTTTTGGGTATTAGTGACAAATATTTGTCACGTGTGTTTTAAATTAATAGACCAATTGTCCCGTGTTTAAATTATCAGTGCAATCATTTCTTAGGTATTAGTGACAATTATTTGTCATTTTTAATTATCAATGACAAATATTAATCTCGTATTTTTTATATATCAGTGCAGTTATCACGTAGTTTCAATCGTTATTTTAGTTGATTAGTAGATTATAGTAGATAGTAAAAGAGAGATAGTAGATTATCAATAAGAAATATTTGTTTTAAATATTAATCAGTAGTTTGAATAGTCATTAAATCTTCTTGTTTTTTAGATAGTATTTAGGTTTATAGTAGTCTTCACAAATTTTAATTATTAATGACAAATATTAATCCTGTGTTTTTATATATTAGTGCAGTTATCCATGTGTTTTTTTATATATCATTGTAGTTATCTCGTAGTTTCAATTGATTATTTTAGTGGATTAGTAGATTATAGTAGATAGTAAACAATGAATAGTAGATTATCAATAAGAAATATTTATCCTATGGTTTTTTATATATTAGTGACAATTGTCATTTTTTAGGTATTAGTGAAAAATATTTGTCACGTGTGTTTTAAATATTAATTAGTTTAAGTAGTCATTAAATCTTCTTGGTTTTTTAGATAGTGGGTTAAGGGATATCAAAGAAGTATATGCTTGTAAGACGTCTAACATTCAAATCTTAGAAACTAATATTTCTCCCGCCTAACTAACTAACTAACTAACTAACTAATTTGCATTACTTTTTTTCGATAGACAAAATGGTTAGTAATTAGTGTGGTAGTTGTTAGAGGGGAGGGGGGATCGGGATTCAAACCCCGTACGCCTACATTTCCACCAACGATGTCCATTTCACTCAACCATGTGAGCTACCCTTCGGGACAACTAATTTGCATTACTGCTTATCAAGGTCGTCCCAAACAATTTGGAAGCCCTGTGCAAAAATCTTAAAAATTGGGTACTTAATTATACTTTTATCATAAAATAATTTTTTTTTCATGAATCATATACTAATTGTTTTCATAAGTCAAATCTAAGGTTTTTCTGAACACTAAAGTACATCAAAACACATTGTTTAACAGCGCGCCTTAAGTATTTTAATTTACCACTAACTAACTAACTAACTAACTAATTTGCATTACTTTTTTTCGATAGACAAAATGGTTAGTAATTAGTGTGTTAGTTGTTAGAGGGGAGGGGGGATCGGGATTCAAACCCTGTACGCCTACATTTCCACCAACGATGTCCATTTCACTCAACCATGTGAGTTACCCTTCTGGACAACTAATTTGCATTACTGCTTATCAGGGTCGTCCTAAACAATTTGGAGACCCTGTGCAAAAATCTTAAAAATTGGGTCCTTAATTATACTTTTATCATAAAATAATTTTTTTTTTCATGAATCATATACTATTGTTTTCATAAGTCAAATCTAAGGTTTTTCTGAACACTAAAGTACATCAAAACACATTGTTTAACACCGCACCTTAAGTATTTTGCCACAATTTTTTTTCACCAAACCGATTATTGGTGAAGGAACTTTACGTATTTGAACGCTTAGAATTTTTTCTGAACTCTAAAGTACCCCAAAAGACACTATTGAGCATCACACTTTACGTACTATGTGCCAAAATTAAATTCTTTTTTTACCAAATCAGTTACTGAGGAAGAAACTTTGTATATACTTGAACACAATTTTTTTTCTGAACTCTAAAATACCTCAAAACATACTGCTCAACGTCACACTTTTATATTTTGTCACGAAATCAAATTCTATTTTCACCAAACTGGTTATTGTGTAACAAGTTTTGCGTATTTAAGCATCTAAAATTTCTTCATAAGCTAAAATACTCTTTTGAGGCTCTTAAAAAATTGAATTAGGCCGAGGCCCTGCTGCTGCTTATAAAAAAAAAAGACGAATTGATCCTCAATTTTTTCGTCGACGACACTAAGAGATAGAATTAGATTCAAATATTGCAGGAAAAAAATCTCATGTTTAGTATATAAAAAATTCATAAATAATACATTAACCAACCCCACTAGTATATCTAACTACATTAACTAAACTTCAGGTTAAGTTAAAGAAAAAACAAAAGAAAACCTAACTATAGAATATGATGTGGCGGCGTATCATAATGAACTACTGAATACTTTAAGATTCCACATCGTATTGATGTTAACAAATATATAATAAATAATAGTTTTGCTCAAGTCATTTTCCTTTCTTTAATCAGTGGAGAAGTTCAAAGAAACTATTCAAGAATGATACAATAGCATGAATTATAAGGCGTCATAGAAAATGACTAAACCCTATTATTTTCACATATGTAAACAATATTGGGGCAATTAATTCTATATAATAAAGTAGGTATTATTGGCAACCTGAAACAAAGAAAAAACCAATGATAGCTAGAAAACACATAAACAAAGGACCCCACTTAAATGGATGATGAAGTAGATGATAGTGTAGGCATGAAAGAGGCTTTGTTTTGCTTTACCCACCTTAATAAGCATTGATCATCCTAGTTTTTAGAGTTAGTAAAATCCATGACATCATAGCTTAAGCAATTTGATTAAGTGGGACCCATCTTCACTTATAGTTAAGAAAAAAATTATATACGACTCTATCTTGTAATGAAGGGTGCATAATTAACGAGGGTATCATATATAGAGAAATATCATATATGTACAAGTATATATTTTTCTTTCAAATACAAAAAGACAAAAGTAAGTAAGATTTTAGGGTTTGGAGGGGGTGGTAATTAAATAAGTTGTGTAAAGTTGGGGAACACTTTAAGAGAAAAAAAGGTCATAAACCTAAAAGTATTCTAGCTAGGAAAAGTGTACGTAGAAGGTGGAGAGTGATGTACTTATAATTATATCATTCCACTACGTACTTTCTAATTGTACTAATGTGCTCCTACAAGGCTGCCACCAAATATATATACTAGGTAGAAAAGAAAAAAAATTAATGCAACTTGAGATTATGCTTTGCATATGCTACTTTGATGGGCATATAATGTGGAAAAAAATTGGTTCTTTGTAGGTTATTGTTTGTGGGGAGCATAATGAATGAATATTTCTTTGAAGAGTAATGTTATTCGGACCAAAAAGTAGACCAAAATACAAATACATATGGGTACGGAGGAAATATGTGTATAATACATTTTTATATTTTATATTAATACACGTATATTATATAAATTTGAGTTGTCTTTATTTTGTCCGATATGGTACAACCTTAGTGGGAAATGATATACTTCTAAAAGTTGCCTTCTTTTGTCATATCATAGATTTTTGGCTTGTTAATTATCTTGTTGAACCGTTGAAGTGAATGTTAATGGAGGTTGAGTCTAAAATCTTTGTACATACATGGAACAAGATAATTAACAAGCCAAAAATCTTTGAAAATAAGCCAATGTATACAATTAAGGGAAGACAACATATAAAAGAATCAAGTGTCCATTTTTTTAGAAATAGGTGACTTGTGTGCCATTTGTGGACAAATTTTAGCAGGCCCAGTTGCTTAGATAAAGATGGCAATTAGATTAGACAGTTTGGAATGTGGTTATTTTCACAGTTTATATTCTCTTAGTAATTGCGTCTAACCTAAGCATTTCATTCCAGTCCTCTTATTGGTACTATTCTGTATTATTGGAGGCCGTCTCAATATTGGGTTAGACTTCATAGTCTTTCCCGTGAATATTGGAGACTCAAAAAATTCTTTTTGAGATTAGTGGTAGCTTAGAACACTACGCAGGGAATTAAGGACTGCAGCGTTTAAAAGGCGTTGGTAGCGTTTTAAAACGCTAGAGAAATTTTGGCTACGCTACTAATCGCAGACACCCCATTAGTAGCGTTTTAAAAATGCTAGCCATTAACCTTGGCGTGTTTTGGACATACATAGCGTTTTATAAAAACGCTAGCCATTGATGACCAATGGGCTTTTTACAATTCCTGGCGTTTTCTTTAAAACGCTAGGGATCCTATATAGCACATTTCTACAATTCCTAGCGTTTTTGTAAAACGCTAGTGATCTTCTAGCGCTTTTTTACAATTCCTAGCGTTTTCTGTAAAACGCTAGGGATCCTCTAGCGCCTTTTTACAATTCCTAGCGTTTTAACAAAACACTAGGGATCCTCTAGTGCATTTTGTCCATAGCTAGCGTTTTTTCTATAAAACGCTAGGTATTGAATGAATTTTTTAATTTCATTTCTAGCGTTTTCTCCTTAAAACGCTACCTATTGACTGAATTTTTTTTTAAATATTTTTTTATTTTTGTTTGTTCTCCATTTTAATTACAACCTATAAATTCATTCACTTCCAACAAAATTCATCAAATATTCCAATCCAATATCATTCTAAGAAGTACTTACAACATAATATATATCCAATATATACAACATATATAATAACTAACTATTATGAAACTCAAAACTTGCTAGAAAAAACTAGAAACAAAACGGCACCACTCCCCTCTTACTGTTGTAAGTTGTTCATCGAGTAATCTTTGGATGTATTTACTGATTGGGAAAATCTTGAAAAATAAAATGAAATAAAATTAGAATTAAAATGTGAGTAAGTATTATAATATCAATATAAAAAGAAATCTAAGTAGTTACCTTGGTTGGGATTTCTACTACGTCGTGAGTGATAATCTCTCTCATATACCTCATACAATAGTACCCACAATCATTATTATTTGGTTGTTTAGGACACTACAAAGCAAAAGATTAGTTAATTAATTGTCACATTTTTATGACCAAAAATTCAATTAAAATTATAAGAATGATTTTTAAAAAACTTACAATTATGGATAACCATCTTGTTTTACTCGTAGATAATCCCCAGTATTTTTGCAAAGCACTGTAACGTCATACATATATATAACGTTAAGTTGAACAAAATACATATATTAAATTATACAAAATGAGAGGGTTACACACACACACACAATCAACTATCATGCACGAAGTCACGAGACTTTGTAATGGCCTTGAAGTGAATCCAGATAGTAGACAGTATTTAGCTTAGGGTTTATTGCAAAGACTACCCAATGTTGTCTACAAGTAAATGAATCACGAATGAGTACACATTTACACTATAATACAATCCTCAAAATAAATAACCAAGTGATTGAAGACTAAATTTCTCACCTTATATTGAGCGGTGCCAAAAATAAAGATTCGTGATCAAAATGTTGGACATCCCCAAGCGTGAAAGGATATAACTTTCAATTTGACTCTTCCTAGCCATAATATCCTCTGGTTTACCTTGATCCCACACAACGATACACTCTGGGCACAAGAACAAATTTTTTTGTGTCCGTTATGAAAAGGACCGAAGCACACGTTGTACAAAAACCTATAAATAATATATATACAACTTTCAGATCCTCATATATATACTCTAATATATACTCTAATATATACAACTATTGTGTACAAATAATTTAATACATACCTACAGTATACTCTAATAACAACCACAGTGGCTCATTCCATGTCATATACTGACTTTTCGGATCCTCAATGTTGAGCATAATATCCTGTTCCACTCCCACAATATGATCGATCGGTAACATAATAAGGTCATCGGGCTTCATTTTTTGATTGACGTGGTCCTTTACATAAGTGATGAATTTCTCGAATTCATCAGGGAGACTTTTGGTAGTGGAAGGTCGGGACACTTTGGTAGTGGAAGGGGAAGGTCGGGACACTTTTATAGAAGGAGACGGTCGGGACACTTGGGGTACCTAGTATAAATTAAAAAAATGATTAATTAGTTAGTTAACACACATTATATATAACAATGAGTCATTAACTTATTAACAAAAATATTGTCACTTACAACGACAAGTTGTTCAGGCCATGCCACAAAAGTACTAAGTGCTTGATCCACAGTAAATATATCAGCATTAACAATTGGAACAGGCAATGGTGCAGACCCCTCAGTTGAATAGTCTACACCCTAACTCTCAAATGGTTTTCAGGCATGGGTAAATTGTGCATTGTAGCACTCAATTGGTTACATAACATGCCCACTGCAACCTTTCGATGTGGGTTTGCAATATATAGCTCACATTCACAGTTATCCTAAATCAATTATAAAGAAAAATAAATATACATGATAATTTGATCAAATACATATGTACAAAAACAGTCGAGTAATAATAAATACCGTGTCGAAGGGATGGTGCGGCTATCTCGTGCGCTATGTTGGGCAAGTGAGGGTGCAGCAGGTAATATAGGTTCAGCAGGGGGTGGTGCAGCAGGGGATGGTGCACCAATGGATTGTGCCAAGAGCTGCTTAAACATATGTCTCTCTTCCATTAGTACAACAACATTCTTGGATAGCTCGTCATACTTTGTCGCCATGACTTTACAATCCCCGCACTTCGCTATTGCTCTTTCGCCCATACGATCGTAGGAGGAATGCCATATCCATAACCTCTTATCCGACCTGTCTCTCTTCCCTTCCCAAGGCAGGCACGAGCAAGGACATCTTGTTGACCATCACAATCTGTTAAATCTCCTTGTGATACAGATTGTGATATGCTTTGCTGATGCACAAACATAAGTAACGGTTAGACACAAAGAAATTTAATCGACGATAAAAAATATGTCCACGTGTCAAAAAAAATCGAGTAACGGATAGAAATAATAAACAAGTGTCAAAGAAATTTAATCGACAATAAAAAAATATGTCCACGTGTCAAAAAAAATCGAGTAACGGATTAAAAAAAATATAGTCAGACACAAATTCCAACTTGCTAGGAATCATTAAATTAAAATTACAATACATGAATTTTGGAATACTTACAATTTTGTCCTTGACCTCCTTAGTTTTCGGATCCACAATGTCCCCATCCTTGTTTTGTCGGGCCTCTAACCGCATAATTACAACGATCAAGGATTCTTGAGTTGGATCTTTCCCCTCTTGCAAGAACTATTTAAGTTTAATCATTATTAATCAATCTGTAAATTAAAAGATTCATTAAATCATAATAAATTAAACTAATTGTGTCTTACCAATCTTTCTTCAAGAATTTGATATCCACTTGAACCTCCTCTATAAGGGTATTTTCGGGATTAGAAGCTCTTTCTTTATTGGCTTTGTTTTTTTCTATTTAAAAAGATAAGTATACATTAATGAATGATATCTAGTTGTGAAATATATATATATATATATATATATATATATATATATATATATATATATATATATATATATATATATATATATATATATATATATATATATATATATATAACTTAAATAATTAATATACTAACCAGAAATCCGGATCAGTAGTGCGTATATGTACAAATTTGCTCCAATCCTCCTTACTTATAATTAGGAATACAATCTTTGAGGCTCCTGTCTCGATGGTCCCATCTGGAAGTTTTAGATACTTTTTCCTACATCAGTTCTATAAGCCCGATGCAACCTTCCAAACTTCCTTGAGTATCCAATCTCTTGGGCATCATCCACATCAAAGTGTTTCTACTTATACATAAAAATGGATTAAATAAATATAACTAAAAATCACTAAATAAGATTATTAAAGATGTCTAAAATTATATACCATATTAAGGACCAGAAATCATCTTTCGGTTTAGGCAAAACTCTATTATCTTTCTCATTCCAACTTTTAATCGAAATTGGAAACATTTGCTTCACCTTAGTACCAATAAAAGTAATCAAATTTGTGTCGTTTCTCTTCAATAGGCAAACCTTTAACACTCCATCGGACTGCATTAATTAAATCATTAAATAATTAGATAACTTTGAAAGGTAGAGAACAACATTAATAATTAGTAATTAACTTACCCTATATTTCTTGTGTCCTTTACTTATCCGATGGACGATATTCTTTTTATTTGTCATTCCACGGGAGTGAACTTCTTTGTGTTTCTATGACCACCCCCATCACCACCCTCATGACTACTCTCATGATCACTAAGTGATGCCATCTGACTTGCAATGTCCCAAATGAAATAGACTCAGTGAGTTTTAGCTTTCTAATTGTTTAGAACCAACAAACACTTAACAAAATATAGAACAAGTCATGCACTAAATAACAGAGAAAGCCATGCACTAAGAACCTAGAGTAAACATATATAGGAAAGTCATGCACTAAGTAACCTAGAGTAAACATATATAGGAAAGCCATGCACTAAGAACCTAGAGTAAACATATATAGGAAAGTCATGCACTAAGAACCTAGAGTAAACATATATAGGAAAGCCATGCACTAGGAAAGCCATGCACTAGTCAAGTTAATAATGCTATCTAAGCTAGACTAATCTAACAACTAATTAAATACAACATTGAGCTAAGTAACAGAGAAAGCCATACAACGGTAGGGATCCTCTAGCGCCTCTTTACAATTCCTAGCGTTTTCTGTAAAACGCTAGGGATGCTATAACACCTTTTTACTACTATTCCTAGCGTTTTATGTAAAAACGCTAGGGATGCTATAGCGCCTTTTTACAATTCCTAGCGTTTTCTGTAAAACGCTAGGGATGCTATAGCACCTTTTTACTATCATTCCTAGCGTTTTATGTAAAAACGCTAGGGATGCTATAGCACCTTTTTACTACCATTCCTAGCGTTTTCTGTAAAACGCTAGGGATCCTCTAGCTCCTCTTTACAATTCCTAGCGTTTTCTATAAAACGCTAGGAATTGAATGATTTTTTTAATTTCATTTCTAGCGTTTTCTCTTTAAAACGCTATGTATTGACTGATTTTTTTTTTAATTTAATTTGTAGCGTTTTTTTTAAAAAGCGTTTTTTTTAAAACGCTACCTATTGACTGATTTTTTTTTAAATATTTTTTTTATTTTTGTTTATTCTCCCTTTTAATTACAACCTATAAATTCATTCCCTTCCAACAAAATTCATCAAATATCATTCCAACAAAATTCAGCCAATATCATTACAATCCAATATAGATACACACACATATGTACATATCACCAAAAGACCATATTAAACTAACAAGTACTTACAACATAATTAATATATATCCAAATCATACAACATAATAACTAACTAACATTATGAAACTCAAAAGTAGCTACAAATTAAAGCTAGAAACATAACAGCACAACCCTCATGACTACTGTCTTGACCACTCTCATGATCACTAAGTGATGCCATCTGACCTGCAATATAACATAATCCATGTTATTGTTAAATTTACAAAAACTATATAATTATTTATTAATGAAAAATAATGAGATATCATTAAGTCTATATTACCTTTTCATTTTCCTAGATAAAATTTTGTTTGCAATTCGCGTCTTGGTATTTTTTTTCCGACGAATAGTAATTCCATCATTATGATCTTTTCTAAAATATACAACATCCTCTATAGAAGTATTTTCCCTATTATTGGTTACGATGTTCTCAAGAAAGTGGTCGTCCTCAACACCAACATCATCGGGTGCTTCATCATCATCGTTGTTAAACACAAATTTTTTGTCAGTCAATAGAACAATAGACCAATTGATATTAACTGGATCAGTGACATAAAACACTTGTTGAGCTTGCGATGCTAAAATAAAAGGTTCATCTTTATATCCTAACTTGTTGAAATTCACTCGCATGAACCCCGATTCATCAATCAGAAACCAATATTATTGTCAACCCATTCACATTTGAACACGGGCTCTCAAACATATTGTAATCCAACTCCCATATGTGTTCAATGAAGCCAAAGTAAGACATATTCGCATATATGGGATTTGTCTTTTGCAATGGATGCATGCATAGAATGAGCTACAAGAGTCACCCCACTATTTTGCATTTTACTCGATTATCTTGTTCTTTTGTATAGAAAGTGCACTCGTTCATTAGATAAATTTGTTGTAAGAGAAGACATGTATATTTGGACCTTTTGCTAACCATCTCAATCTTTTTGAAATTAAAGTAGGATTCGAAACACACTCACCATCAATGTGATGTTTTAGCCACACTATGAAACTCCTATTGTGTTCTTTTGCTAACCAAACTTGCTTCTTTCCCAGGAATTGACTCTTAAGAATCTCCTTGTGCTTGGCAACATATGAATCAACCTCACTATCATTGTGAAGAACGTACAAGTGTGCTTGCTCTAGTTCTTTCCTTGATACCATCACTAATTTAGTTCCTGTCATCCCTTTACTAATCCTTCCTACATGACGAGACCTTGGCAGTCCCACAGAATATTCAAGACTAGATAGATAGCCCGTGCAAAACTCAATAGCCTCTTCAACTATGTAGCGCTCAACAATACAACCCTCAGGTCGTGATCGATTTTTCACATATCCTTTTAATATCTTCATGTAACGCTCAAACGGATACATCCATCTCATGTAACATGGGCCACACAATTGTGTCTCTACAACCGGATGAACTATTAGATGAATCATTATGTCAAAAAAGGAAGGTGGGAAATACATCTCAAGCTCACACAAAGTGTGATAATTTCTCTTTGCAATGTTGGCAACTTTCCAGGGTCAATCACTCTACTACAAATCGCCTTAAAGAATAAACAAAGTTTGGTTAAGGTCTGACACACTTTCTTAGGCAAAATGGATCGTATACTAATGGGTAGCAAATGCTCCATGAGAACATGACAACCGTGGGACTTTAGAGACTTTAACTTGAGGTCTTTAATCGATACAAGAGTCGCCACATTTGTAGAGTATCCTCTGGAACTTTAACTCCATGAAGAAACTCACAAAAGACAGTCTTCTCCTTTCTAGATAGAGTATGAGCTTGAGGAGGTAGATATGTACGTGTACCCTTCTTTACCGGACCCAATTGCTCTCTTTCAAGTAATAATAAAGAGTTTATATAGTATTTAGTGTGATATATGATATCTTGAGTGATTTGAATGGTTATAGTTAGTTATAGGCCATTTTGGATATATTGTGGTATGTTTGATGTTTTTGTTCAGTCTGCGGTCTCATGTCGCTCTGCATCAATGCTTCGTGACCGATCCCTGCATCAATTCGCGCTACTTGGTGAATAAGCGATCTGTTTCATATGCATCCACATGCAAAGTGATGACCTCCCTGCTTCGCTTCCCCGATGCCATCCAAACTTGTATAGTAGGCGCTACCATTCACACATAGCTATAGGCTTAGCTTTGAAGAGTCACCAACATAGGGGACACTTGTTCTAACACCATGGAACCGCCCTATATGATAGGTCAAAGATTTCAACATGGATAAACCTCTGGAAAGCAACTACAGCTATGATCCACTCAAGATGACTTCAACATGAAGGAAGGAAGCACCTCACTTGAAGGCTATAAAAGGACCTCACATCTTCATTTGGAAATATATCACAATCCATAAGTTAGATCAAAATTTCAATATACATAGTTAGTTTTTATATTTTTAGAGGAAGAGGAAGGAATTCATAATTCCTCCTTAACTCATTTTCATAGTGTTTGTATAGTGCTAAGGAGTAATGCTAGTGCATTGCTAGAAGATTTCATACAAAGGTTTTCAACATTTGTAACTTTACTCTTGTTGTTTCTCTTTTGTGATTTCTATATATATAAACATGGTCTATTCGGTTTATATATATCTTGCAATGTCTCTTGTTAGCTAAACCTTTCTTAGTTGGAATGTTCTAATCATTTAATGAGCTTTTAAGTAAGTATGTTGCATGTATGATTGTACTTTAGTTCTTGCTTGATAATCTTTTCAAAACTTATTTTGAACTTGATCACTTAGAATAAGTAGATTTGTAAATGACCAGACATGACTTACAATTAAGAACTCAAGAACTAATATGGGTGAGTGTTTTACATAAAGAAAACTTTGTGAAAACCATGCTAAGTCCTAGACATAGGATAGTATAGTCCATAGGATAATTGTGGGTACTTAAAATACAAGAGTGAATTCACTTAAGCAAAGTGAATACTTGTTAGGAGGCAAGATTGGCACTAACACCCATTTCTTTTTATCGCATAGAACAAGGATCATAAGAGTGGTAATGATACTCTGAAGAAAGTGACCGAAAGGCACATAGCTAATGCAACAAAGATTGGTGCATTGTTGCATCACATATCGCATCATACACTTATAAGTAAATTACTTGATGAAGACATTCCAACTAGCTTTTCTCTTTTACACTATCAACATTTTTACTTTGCTTTCTTTCTAACTTAGTTGTGATCATCAAACAAAATCCAAAATTATTTTGTTACTTAGTGACTTTACACTTTATTACTTTATATTATTTTAAAAGTGAGTTTTTCAATCTCTCGTGGGTTCGATCTTTTTACTACTTGTTTTTGGACAGTGTATACTTGCACTCAAGTGTATGTGGCATTTCCACACACCAAGTTTTTTGGCGCCGTTGCCGGGATTGAAGTAAATTCTTTTAAAATTCGATATATAGTAATTTAGTGTTGTATATAAATTCTGGTTTTTAGAGTTTCACAACAACAAAGACATGGTACTTAGTATATGTACTGAGAACTGTAAATGTAACTCTCCGAATATAGTTTAGATCCGAAATAGAAAGAAAATTCAGGAGATTGCTAAGACTCTCGAAGCAGAATCAACAAGCTAGCAACATGTCATTGGTGAAGAACAAAGCTCAAGGCCACACTCGGTGAGAGGAGGCCCTAGTTCACAAAGATGCTATCTTGAAGAAGAAGTTCATAGAGAAAATCTCATCCACATGGATCACATAGGTATGATTAATGATAGAGATAGACCTATGAGGATTATGCTCGATTTGATCATCAAAACATGCAAACTAGTATAAGCAGACCTCATATTGATGCCATGCATTTTGAATTTAAGCCTATGATGTTTCAAATGCTTCAAACTATTGGTCAATTTGGAGGATCTCCTCATGAAGATCCTCATTTGCATTTAAGGCAATTTCTAGAAGTATGTAGTAATTTTATTTTACCCGGTGTTAGTGAAAATGCATTTAGATTAAGGTTATTTCCATATTCTTTGAAAGATAGAGCTAAGGCTTGGCTAAATTCTTTAGAGCCTAACTCTATTCATTCATGGAATGAAATGGCTGAAAAATTTTTAGGAAAATATTTCCCACCTATCAAAAATACCAAAGTTAAGAAATGATATTACATCTTTTAGACAAAAAGAGTTTGAGTCTTTATTTGAAGCATGGGAAAGATGGAAGGAACTTTTAAGAAAATGTCCTCATCATGGTTTACTGTTATTATTCAAATGGAAACATTTTATAATGGTTTAGAACCTCAAACCGTAATAATGCTTGATGCATCATCCGGTGGAGTGTTATTAAACTGGTCATACAATGAAGCATGTGAATTAATTGATAGAATAGCGACTAATAGCTCTAGTTGGCCTACCGAGAGGGTAAATGCCCAAAAGAAACCATCGTGGGTACATGAAATCAATGATATATCTCGCCTCTATCTCGCTCAAGTAGCCACTCTAGCTAATTTGATGAAAAACTTCACTTACAGCAATGCTATCGCATCTAATGCAATTTGCATCACCGAAAAGCTCTTTATTCTGAAGAGAGAACAAGTACCTCCGTGCACACCTAGTTGTGTGTCTTGTGGAGGAGGTCACTTGTATGAGGAGTGTTCTAGCAACCCTATATCTCTGTAAATTATGTAGGTTATAATAGGAATAACAACCCTTATTCCAACACTTATAATCCCGGTTGGAAAGATCACCCAAATTTTAGATGGAGCAACAATAGTGCACTGCACACTCTAGAACTGCTCCAACTACACAAACCAACCCACCAGATTCCCACTCAAAATAACCAAAGAAACTCTCAACCTACCACCGATAATTCTCTAGAAACCATGCTCAAAGCATTTATAGGTGAATCTAGAAGCGCTAGACAAACCCAAGATGCTTCCATTAAGAACTTAGAGAATCAAGTTGGTCAATTAGCCACAAACGTATCAAAGGCCACAAGGTGCCTTACCTTCAAATACTGAAGCTACTCCTTCCCAAACCAAAGGAAAAGAGCAGGTTAAGGCTATTTCATTGAGAAGTGGTAAGGATTTGGTAGAGTTAAGCGAGAAGGAAAGTGTAGAAAAGGGAGAAAAAGCCAAAAATAAAAAGAAACCAATGCGAAGCATCTAGTGCTCTGCATCACAAGAAGTTCAAAGTCCACTACCTAAGTTAGTACTGAATACCCTCCTCCTCCTTATCCTCAAAGACTGAAAAAAGCACATGAGGAGAAGCGGTTTAGTAAATTCTAGAGGTACTAAAACAATTACACATCAATGTTCCCTTAGTAGAAGCCCTCCAACAAATGCCAAATTATGCAAAATTTATGAAGGATGTGCTTACTAAGAGAAGAAGATTAGTGAGTTTGAAAGCTTGATTGCCATGACAGAAGATTGTAGTTTGCTTATGCAAAATAAGATCCCTAGGAAATTGAAGGATCGAGGTAGTTTTACAATTCCATTTTCTATAGGAAAATCCTATCTTTGGTAAAGCTTTATGTGATTTAGGTGCAAGCATCAACTTGATGCCTAAATCTATTTTTGACCGATTAGAAATAGGAAATGCAAAACCAACCACGTGTGACACTTCAATTAGCGAGATAGATCAATAGCCTATCCTCGAAGGTATCTTAGAAGACATCCTAGTTAAGGTAGACAAATTTGTATTTCTGTAGATTTTGTTATCCTTGACTTTGATGCGAGATAAGGAAGTGCCTATTATCCTAGGTAGACCATTTTTAGCAATTGGTAAAACCATAATTGATGTGCGAGAAAGGTAAACTCACTATGAGAGTGAATGATCAAGAGATAAAATTCAATGTAATGAATGCTATGAAGTATCCTGCAGAGGATACGGAAGAGTGTTCATCCTTATTCTCTCTAGATCAATTGGTAGAAAAACAATTTTACAAGCAGTATGATCACTTAGCCAATACAGATGCATTAGATGCAGCTGCATTGCTAGATGAGGAAATACTAGAAAAGGAAAATCTGCCAATAGAAAACTCTTGTAAGGAGGTATGGGCTAGAACTTATGAACCACTCAATCTTGAGGATCCAATTCTCAAGAAGAACTTACCTCAATAGAACAACCTCCTAAGTTAGAATTGAAGATATCTTTGCTGAACACCTTAAGTATGCTTTCTTAGGAACAAATGAGACTTTACTGTTATCATTGCTTCTGATTTAACATCAAAACAGAGAGTGATCTCATTAGTACTTTAAAGAAGCATACCAAAACTATAGGTTGGCAAATGGCAGATATCAAAGGAATTAGTCTTTCTATATGCATGCATAGAGTCATTTTGGAAGAAAATTCCAAAAATAGCATAGAGAGTCAAAGAAGACTAAATCCTATTATGAAAGAGGTTGTGAAAAAGGAAATCATTAAGTTGCTAGATGATAGCAAAATGTACTATGGTGCACAAGTGGTGAGAGACAAAATCACCACCCATTTGCAAAATCTCTAAACAAAAAGAGGTAGTCAGGCTGACAAGACTCTTAAAACAAGCGCTTAATGGGAGGCAACCCATTGTTTTTAATTATTTTTGTGCAATTTTATGTTTTTAGTTGTTTTGCAGAAATGCAGGAAACTAATGCAGCTGCATCAAATGCACCTACATTGAAGAAAAAATGTGTCCTGCATCAGAAATTTATAAACTTGAAGAAAATTGGTTAAGTGTGAATCATAAGGCTTCAGGAAGATCAAAGGGAGGTTAAGCAAGATTAATGACACATTGGTAGCCAAAGCAAGACACATGGCATGATGCATGCGCAGCACGCAATGCTAACGGCTACCTAATAAATCCACTAACTTCCTTCTTCCTGAAACATAAAGCCTTAAGTTTGTTACCGTTACCCTTGCATTCGCAATCTCACAATTTCTCTCATCTGAAACACAAACCACTCTTCACATTCTCTTCCCCAAATTTTTCTCAAAACACAGAAGCAATCAAAACCTAGAAATTCATAGCAATCACAATGGTGAAGAAACAATCAGCACAGAAAACATCAGGCAAGCAGGCCAGAACTCCTCAGAAGGAAAAGAAAGCCATGCATGCAGGATCATCATCAACAAGGAAAGGCAAAGCCAAGGATTCAACAGCAAGAAATGATGACAATGTTCATCTCTTGAACATGCATCTATTACCCGAGAGAGGGTATGATTTGAAGAAGGCTAGCCCATCATTCATGTCAACAGTGGCAAATTTAAATTGGGACCACTTCGTGCTACCAAGAGGAGGCTATATTGAAGACATAGTGAGAGAGTTCTATGCTGGAATCACACCACAAGAAGGAGCAGAACATTCCTACACTTCCATGGTGAGAGGTAAACTTGTACACTTTCATGCCAAGAAATTGAATGAACATTATATGCTGAAGTATAATGGGAATGATTTTGAGAATAGAGTGGCCAAGGCCTTTAAGAAAGAAATGGAAGAAATAAGGAATAGGATTGCTATACCAGGGGCTGTTTGGGAGAAATTCACACCTAATGAGATTAAGCTTAGAAGTAACTATTTGATAAATGCATTAGGTAATTGGCATTTGTTCATAGCCAATTCAATTCGCGCTACATCACACACATATGTTATGACTAAAGAGAGATTGATCTTGCTAGATACAATTCTCTCTCTGAGGGAAATGTAGACATACAGCAGATTGATAGCTAGGGAAATTCTTGCATGCTCAACAAAATCAAAGGGATTTCTGTTTTTCCCTTGTCTTATAACTGAATTATGCATGAAAGAAGGTGTCCCTATAGCTGCTAATGAACAAAGGAAATTTCCCCCTGGTAATTTGAGTGCTGAAGTGAAGGAGAAATTAAGAAATGTGAGAGGCCCTGCACCTGCAATGCAAGAGCATTACATGCAGAAGCAGAGGGCTGTATGGAAATTTCAAAATGATCAACATGATTGGCTTCAATTGGTCTTTGACAAGATATTTGATCTTGTGGGCCAAGTGAATGCCCCTGAATTCCCAACTTGGGTACTGAGAAGTGAAGGTGAAGAAGAAGAAGAGAAAGAGGTTGAAGAAGAAGGAAAAGGTAAGGAGAAGGTAGAGGAACCTAGCACCAAGAAGAAGGTGACTAGAAAGCAATTTAAAAAGTCTGAAGAAGGTTGTGGTAGAACTTTGTTGTGGAAGAATTATATGATTCGAATCAAGTCGAGGATGAGGAATTAAAGGAAATGGATGAAGAATTAGAGGAAGTTGAAGAAGAAGAAGAAGAGAGTGATGAGGAAGTTGATGAAGAGGAGGAAGAGCAAGCTAGGGGTGTAATCCTAGAATAAATAGCTAGGCAGAAATATGCCAAACAAACACCACAAGCACAAAGAAGAAACCCCTATCACTTCACCAATTGCCAAAACACCCATCATTTCACCAAACCAAGAATCATCCTCTATCCCAAAATCACCATTACCCTCCTCAATGATCCACCGGTCCTATCACAATCACCACCACAAACAACCCCTCCACCACCCTCTCCAAGAAATGAACCACAGAAAACAACTCACACAGAAGAACCAACCCCTGTTATGCCAACAGAAAAGCAAGCAGTACCTTCTGACCCAAGCAACATTATTTCTAATGTTGTTTCTGCTCTTGAGAAAGATATTTTGCAGGAAAGAGAAGAAGAAGGACTCAACAAAGGAGATAAAGGTGAAGAATCATCTGCAAAGGAGACAGTAACTCAAACTGTTGAGATGCAGAGTGATGCTCTGCATCACTTGTCTTTGCATCACAACAGCAACAAGCTGTGCATGATGAGGCAACAATTAAAATGGTTCGGAAGAAATGGCTAAACAAAAGAGGGAAGCATTGAACAATACTCGAGAAGTTCTTCAAGCAACTGCGCAGGAAGGCAGCAAAATTAACACCAAAGAGGAAGAAATCGATGCGGTCAAAGCGATGCACTGCATCGATTCCAGAACAAATTCTCGCAACTACACACGAAGTAGGAGGTGCATCCGCACCTCTGAAGCAACACCAAGCAAGCCCAAGGAGAAGAAGCAGAAGGTGAAACACACTCCTCCAAGCAGACATAGCACCAGAATCAGGAGTGGAGCAAAGAAATGAGTATCACTTTACAAGTTTTCACATAAACTGCTATATGCTTGTTTTGTTTCTAACTATTTCCCTGGTTGTACTAATCCCTCTCCCCTATTTTGAACAAATGATTTGTTTTTTCTGAACAAATTTGCAGTGAGGGCACTGCAACCCCTTAAGTTTGGGGGGGGATTTGCATGTTATGTTATGTTTAATTATGTTTGTTTCTATCTAATATGTTGTGTGTTTAATTAATATGTTTTAGATAGTAAATATATATGTTTTAAATAGTTTTTAGTTTGTTTAAATATTAGATGTACTTAACAAAGTAGTATCTAAATATTTTAGTAGAAAAGATCAGTTTTTCAAAAATATGGTGAAAACCCTATGGATGGAATTTTTATGATGAAAAAGAAGCCTTATTTCTCAGAAAAACCAAAATTATTTTTACTTCAACACTTCAAAACTGAGTTTGTGAAAAGAACCTTGCTATTTAAAAGATCAATCTGATGCAATGGGAATTTTTGGTAAGCTTAGGTCAAAACAAAGCTTTACTAAAAAGAAAGAAGAGCTTAAAGAATTAAGTTTGGGGGTGTTTTATGAAAACAAAGGCTGAATTTCAAAAGTGTAAAGAGTAAACAATGTAGAAAAAGAAAACAAAAATGTGGACAAGCCATATCCTGAATCTTTTGAAACTATACCTGTGCCTAAGTACATGAATGCATCTGGAGGTCAAAGACTGTGCCATGCAGGAATAAATGTATACGGAGGATAGTTCAATAAATCGAACTGTGCAAAGTGCAAAGAAAAATATATGCATCTGGAGGTCAAAGACCGTGCCAAAGTGCATTTGCATCCGGAGGTCGAGTGAGGAAGGTAATATGAGCTAGAAAAAGAAAAGCATTATCGGTCGCAATTTGCATCAATGTAAACTGTGATGAAGAAAAAGCAAAATGCGAGAAAAAATCAATGCACAAAAACACTTCAAAGAAGTATTTGCATCTGCTCAAAAGATCCACACAAAAAATAGAAAAATGCATTGGCTCAAAAGCTTTGAAAGATTCAATCAAGCCCTTTGATTTTAAAAACTCCCAACACTTGAGAAAATTTTGTGAGTCTAAACTCTCTTTTGAAAAATATTTTGGTGTGACCAAAGATGAACCAATCCTTTCAAAGGCTAGGAAGAAATTTTTCACTTAGTCTTGGAACCAATCTCAACTCAGTAGGTTCACACACACACAAAAGAGTTTGAATAGCTTTGGTAGTTTTGAAGAAATAAAGGCACAAGAAATATTGTTGAAAAATGAAGTTCATAGGGAACTCCTCATGAAAATCCAAAAATCAAGCTGATCTATCTTCTAGAATTTTAGTTTTTAATAGTTTGTCTTTGTCATTACTTGCGGACAAGCAATGGTTTAAGTTTGGGGGTGTGATAACTCTATTTTATATAGAGTATTTCATATGTTTAAACTTAGTATTTGCTCTCTTTCAAGTAATAATAAAGAGTTTATATAGTATTTAGTGTGATATATGATATCTTGAGTGATTTGAATGGTTATAGTTAGTTATAGGCCATTTTGGATATATTGTGGTATGTTTGATGTTTTTGTTCGTCTGATCTCACGTCTTCGTCGCATCAATGCTCCCTGACCGATCTGCATCAATTCTGCGCTACTTGGTGAATAAGCGACTGTTTTATATGCATCCACATGCAAAGTGATGACCTCCCGCCTGCTTCCCTGATGCCATCCAAACTTGTATAGTAGGCGCCTACCATTCACACATAGCTATAGGCTTAGCTTTGAAGAGTCACCAACATAGGGACACTTGTTCTAACACCATGGAACCGCCCTATATGATAAGTCAAAGATTTCAACATGGATAAACCTCGGAAAGCAACTACAGCTATGATCCACTCAAGATGACTTCAACATGAAGGAAGGAAGCACCTCACTTGAAGGCTATAAAAGGACCTCACATCTTCATTTGGAAATATATCACAATCCATAAGTTAGATCAAAATTTCAATATACATAGTTAGTTTTTATATTTTTAGAGGAAGAGGAAGGAATTCATAATTCCTCCTTAACTCATTTTCATAGTGTTTGTATAGTGCTAAGGAGTAATGCTAGTGCATTGCTAGAAGATTTCATACAAAGGTTTTCAACATTTGTAACTTTACTCTTGTTGTTTCTCTTTTGTGATTTCTATATATATAAACATGGTCTATTCAGTTTATATATATCTTGCAATGTCTCTTGTTAGCTAAACCTTTCTTAGTTGGAATGTTCTAATCATTTAATGAGCTTTTAAGTAAGTATGTTGCATGTATGATTGTACTTTAGTTCTTGCTTGATAATCTTTTCAAAACTTATTTTGAACTTGATCACTTAGAATAAGTAGATTTGTAAATGACCAGACATGGCTTACAATTAAGAACTCAAGAACTAATATGGGTGAGTGTTTTACATAAAGAAAACTTTGTGAAAACCATGCTAAGTCCTAGACATAGGATAGTATAGTCCATAGGATAATTGTGGGTACTTAAAATACAAGAGTGAATTCACTTAAGCAAAGTGAATACTTGTTAGGAGGCAAGATTGGCACTAACACCCCTTTCTTTTCTTGCATAGAACAAGGATCATAAGAGTGGTAATGATACTCTGAAGAAAGTGACCAGAAAGGCACATAGCTAATGCAACAAAGATTCAGTGCAATTTGCATCACATCTTGCATCATACACTTATAAGTAAATTACTTGATGAAGACATTCCAACTAGCTTTTCTCTTTTACACTATCAACATTTTTACTTTGCTTTCTTTCTAACTTAGTTGTGATCATCAAACAAAATCCAAAATTATTTTGTTACTTAGTGACTTTACACTTTATTACTTTATATTATTTTAAAAGTGAGTTTTTCAATCTCTGTGGGTTCGATCTTTTACTACTTGTTTTTGGACGGTGTATACTTGCACTCAAGTGTATGTGGCATTTCCACACACCAAGTTTTTGGCGCCGTTGTTTGGGATTGAAGTAAATTCTTTTTAAAATTACGATATATAGTAATTTAGTGTTGTATATAAATTCGGTTTTTAGAGTTTTGTCAACAACAAGACATGGTACTTAGTATATGTGAGAACGTAAAGCGAGAACTCGAATATAGTTTAGATCCGAGAAATAGAAAGAAAATTCGGAGATTGCTAAGACTCGCAAAAGCAGAATCAACAAGCTAGCAACATGTCATTCGGTGAAGAACAAAGCTCAAGGCCACACTCGGTGAGAGGAGGCCACGGTTCACATGATCTTTGAAGAAGAAGTTCATAGAGAAAATCTCATCCACATGGATCACATAGGTATGATTAATGATAGAGATAGACCTATGAGGATTATGCTCGAGTTTGATCATCAAAACATGCAAACTAGTATAAGCAGACCTCATATTGATGCCATGCATTTTGAATTTAAGCCTATGATGTTTCAAATGCTTCAAACTATTGGTCAATTTGGAGGATCTCCTCATGAAGATCCTCATTTGCATTTAAGGCAATTTCTAGAAGTATGTAGTAATTTTATTTTACCTGGTGTTAGTGAAAATGCATTTAGATTAAGGTTATTTCCATATTCTTTGAAAGATAGAGCTAAGGCTTGGCTAAATTCTTTAGAGCCTAACTCTATTCATTCATGGAATGAAATGGCTGAAAAATTTTTAGGAAAATATTTCCCACCTATCAAAAATACCAGGTTAAGAAATGATATTACATCTTTTAGACAAAAAGAGTTTGAGTCTTTATTTGAAGCATGGGAAAGATGGAAGGAACTTTTAAGAAAATGTCCTCATCATGGTTTTCTGTTATTATTCAAATGGAAACATTTTATAATGGTTTAGAACCTCAAACCGAATAATGCTTGATGCATCATCTGGTGGAGTGTTATTAAATCTGTCATACAATGAAGCATGTGAATTAATTGATAGAATAGCAGCTAATAGCTCTAGTTGGCCTACTGAGAGGGTAAATGCCCAAAAGAAACCATCAGGGGTACATGAAATCAATGATATATCTGCCCTATCTGCTCAAGTAGCCACTCTAGCTAATTTGATGAAAAACTTCACTTCTGGCAATGCTACTGCATCTAATGCATTGCATCACCGAAAAAGCATCATGCTGTGAAGAGAACAAGTACCTCCAGGCACACCTAGTTGTGTGTACTGTGGAGGAGGTCACTTGTATGAGGAGTGTTCTAGCAACCCTATCTCTGTAAATTATGTAGGTTATAATAGGAATAACAACCCTTATTCCAACACTTATAATCCTGGTTGGAAAGATCACCCAAATTTTAGATGGAGCAACAATAGTGCACCTGCACCTAGAACTGCTCCAACTACACAAACCAACCCACCAGGATTCCCAGCTCAAAATAACCAAAGAAACTCTCAACCTACCACTGATAATTCTCTAGAAACCATGCTCAAAGCATTTATAGGTGAATCTAGAACTGCTAGACAAACCCAAGATGCTTCCATTAAGAACTTAGAGAATCAAGTTGGTCAATTAGCCACAGCTCTGTATCAAAGGCCACAAGGTGCCTTACCTTCAAATACAGAAGCTACTCCTTCCCAAACCAAAGGAAAAGAGCAGGTTAAGGCTATTTCATTGAGAAGTGGTAAGGATTTGGTAGAGTTAACTGAGAAGGAAAGTGTAGAAAAGGGAGAAAAAGCCAAAAATCAAAAAGAAACCAATGCAGAAGCATCTAGTGCTCCTGCATCACAAGAAGTTCAAAGTCCACTACCTAAGTTAGTACCTGAATACCCTCCTCCTCCTTATCCTCAAAGACTGAAAAAAGCACATGAGGAGAAGCAGTTTGGTAAATTCCTAGAGGTACTAAAACAATTACACATCAATGTTCCCTTAGTAGAAGCCCTCCAACAAATGCCAAATTATGCAAAATTTATGAAGGATGTGCTTACTAAGAGAAGAAGATTAGTGAGTTTGAAAACAGATTGCCATGACAGAAGATTGTAGTTTGCTTATGCAAAATAAGATCCCTAGGAAATTGAAGGATCAGGTAGTTTTACAATTCCATTTTCTATAGGAAAATCCTATCTTGGTAAAGCTTTATGTGATTTAGGTGCAAGCATCAACTTGATGCCTAAATCTATTTTTGACCGATTAGAAATAGGAAATGCAAAACCAACCACGTGACACTTCAATTAGCAGATAGATCAATAGCCTATCCTCTGAAGGTATCTTAGAAGACATCCTAGTTAAGGTAGACAAATTTGTATTTCTGTAGATTTTGTTATCCTTGACTTTGATGCAGAATAAGGAAGTGCCTATTATCCTAGGTAGACCATTTTTAGCAACCTGGTAAAACCATAATTGATGTGCGTAAAGGTAAACTCACTATGAGAGTGAATGATCAAGAGATAAAATTCAATGTAATGAATGCTATGAAGTATCCTGCAGAGGATACAGAAGAGTGTTCATCCTTATTCTCTCTAGATCAATTGCGTTAGGGTGTTAGGGTTTTGCGTTTACGGGTGAGTGATTTTGCGTTTTCGGTGTGAGTGTTAATGAGAGAGGTAAGTAGCTCAATGGGAAACGAAAAAAATTATTTAACCATTCCTAGCGTTTTCTAAAAAGCGCTAGGGATCTATCTAGCGTGTTTTCTAAATACCTAGCGTTTTGAATAAAAGTGCTAGGATCCTGTGCAGAGTGTTTACTAAATACCTAGTGTTTTATAAATAACGCTAGAGATCTATCTAGCGTGTTTTCTAATTGGCTAGCGTTTTGAATAAAAGCGCTAGAGGATCCGTCTAGCGTGTTTTCTAAATACCTAGCGCTTTTTCTAAAAACGCTAGGATCTATCTAGCGTGTTTTCTAATTGGCTAACGTTTTTGAATAAAAGCGCTAGGGATGCATCTAGCGTGTTTTCTAATTGGCTAGCGTTTTGAGTAAAAGCGCCAGGATCCGTCTAGCGTGTTACCTAATGGGTAGCGTTTTACTTTAAAACGCTACTAATGGTGTAGCGTGTTATTAAAATGGGTAGCATTTTTTTATAAACGCTACTAAAGGTGGCGATCTCTTTTTACAATTCTGGCGTAGTGGGGGTTCCTATTGCTTTGGATGGAGCTACTATGAAGAGGACTTTTGGTCACTTTGCTAGAGTCCTTATTGATGTTGATTTAACCGATAAGTTGTATGATCAATTGTTAGTGAAAAGAGAGGTTACACTTTTTCATCGGAGTGGAATACGAGTGTGTTCCTTAATTTGTTATGCAAATTCTC
The DNA here is from genome assembly GCA_020916435.1 of Oxytropis ochrocephala. NCBI lineage: Eukaryota > Viridiplantae > Streptophyta > Magnoliopsida > Fabales > Fabaceae > Oxytropis > Oxytropis ochrocephala. The sequence continues at coordinate 43,882,691 of CM037088.1, read as the reverse complement.
ACAATGTATTGGACACTCACTCCAAAATTGTAAGCATTCCCTCAATGCAGAGAAGACTAAAGGTATTTAGGGGAAACCTCGAAAGGTGAATCATGTCCATCATAATTAAACCTATTGTCAGTATGTGCCGAAGAACGTTAAAGGAAAGTCAACTGTCATGGAAAACGATGTTGAGCATGCATGTGAATATATTGGATGTTGGACCAATTAAAATGCAAGGTACTAGTGTGATTGTATCAACAGCGGAAGATAATGATCCTAATCGCTTCAAGGGTATTAATAACATTGTTTTATCACCTGAGGAGATGGAAGGGAGTCCTAACCCTCTTCTTGGTGTAGCGAAAAATATTCCCTCTCAAGAAAATCTTTGTTATGAAAAGATTTTCTTTGCTTTTGTCGGGTCTCTAATGTGAAATCTCTTAAATAAATCTAACTTTGTTCGAAGTTCTCATGTGAATACTCACTCTTTAGGGGTGTCGGTGGTTTCTTCATCATCAATTAAATCTTCGACTCTGAAGTTGCAGGATGTAGGTTTTTCCTCCACCCAATCTCCAACGACAAGACTTTATTCGCTAAATACCTCAATGCCCGATGTTACTCCTAACCAAGTGGTAACAATCTGACATGCAAATTTTGGGGAAGTTTTGGGGGCATCTTTCAGGTGATGAAGTTGACTCTAATACTCAAAAAATTGTGGGGCATAATATTATTTTCAAACTGACTGTATCCAAGGCCCAAAATGCCTCTCATGTTCCTCTGTTTTACATTTTTCTGGCACTACTCATGTTGATCCTTTTATTGTAAATTCTTTCCAATTGTGGCACTCTAGGCTAGGCCACCTCTCGGGCTCTGTATTGAAATATTTGTCTTCAAAATTTTTTGTAACTGATAATGAATGCAATAATAAATCATGTATCATTTGTCCTCTGTCTAAGATGCATCGTTTGCCTTTTACTGCACACAATAATCATGCACCTCATGCTTTTGATTTGATTCATTGTGATATTTGGGGTCCATTTCACACACCAACACATGATGATAAACATTATTTTTTGACCAATCTTGATGATTGTACGAGGTTTACTTGGGTGCACCTAATGAAGTATAAATCTGAGGCCACCACTCTCATCCAGCAGTTCTTCTCATTTGTCAAAACCTAGTTTGATAAACAGATCAAATCCATTCGTACAGACAATGCAAAAGAATTAGCCCACAACAACTTCCTTAAATCCCAAGGCACCCTTCACCAGCTTTCTTGCCCTCACAAACCTCAACAAAACTCAGTTGTTGAACGCAAACACCAACACCTTCTCAATGTAGCTCGGTCTCTCTAATTTCAATCAAAGGTTCCTATTGCCTACTGGGGTGAGTGTATCTCCACTGCTACTCACCTTATCAATAAACTCCCCTCACCATCTTTACAAGGCCTGTCACCTTTTGAACTTCTTTACCAAAAAGAACCAGATTATTCCTCTTTAAGAGTCTTTGGTTGCTTGGCTTTTGTATCAACTATTCCTTCACATAGACACAAGTTTTCTCCTAGGGATACTGTTAAGATTTCGGCAAGTGTACCGAATCGTTGCAAGTAATAATTAAACGGTAAGACCGACTGTCGAACTCAAGGATCGAATGCAAATACCAATAAACGTTAACAACAACTAAACGAACACAAATAGACTATGATTAAGTTGATATGATTGAGTAATAAAACTCTAAGGTAAAGACAATACAATGTTTTTGAGTTTTTAATAAGAGAAACGAAGAACACGTTGAAAAAGATACGATGTATAAAATGCTAGGGACGAATTCCTATTGACTTCACACTATTGCGCTAATCTATTTCGAAGGATAATCTCTCTCTAATTTGCTATCAAAGCCACACTATTAACCAATTCCTAATTCCTTAGGTAATTAGTACTCTGTCGATAACTAGAAGCCCCAATTCCTTAGATTATTCTAATTAACGACAAGCAGTAAAAACAGAAGTTTGCAATATACAACAATTCATAGATTATTCCTAAGCAACAAATTGAAGGTATCGAGATTCAAACATTCAAAACAAAACTTCCATTTCATACTTGAACAAAATATCATTGTATGAGTTTTCCAACCATAAAACGCATTAAGCATAGAAATTCGATACGCAAATATGAGAGAGTATGATATAAATTTAATTCTAAACCAGCGACAATAGGGTTACATCAATATTCCTTCATCCCTAACATGAACAAATTTAGTTACACATGATAAAAGGAGAGGAAAAACGAGAATTACAAGTTGAAGGTGAAGATGAACGCATTAGAATCCTCAATTCTTGTTCTCAAGTCTTGATTCTTCAATTGCCGTGAGATGGAATGAGTTCTCTTTGCGTGCTAGGGTTTCCAATTCGTCAAAAACTCTGAAAAACGCGTCTCTATGGTGTTTTAACGCGTTTTCTCGTATCTGGCGCTGCACTCTGCGCCACTCTGCGCCTGCTCCTGCCAACCCGCACGCGACTCGCGCGTCGCGCGCCACTTGCGCGCCATTCTGCGAATTCCTCCCTGACATTGCACCATTGAGTCCATTTGCCTGCACTGCTTTGTTCTTCAATTCCACCTAGTCCCTGGGCATAAAAACCCAACAACACCCAAAGATAAAACTTTGCATAGCAAATCGATTTGTAATAGCACAAATTGTTATCTTTCATCACAATTTCCACTTAAAAACTCCTTCTAAAACATTAAAATTCATCATGTGATGCGGGTTCATCACAACCCCAAACTTAAACATTTGCTTGTCCTCAAGCAAAGATAAGACAAGACAAACATCAGATAACATGCAATCGAGTAGGAATCCCTTACTTAACACAAACATCAAAGAAACGAGTTGAGCATCAACTCTCAGACTGGCCACTCAATTGCAAACCCACATGTGGTACTTTCACTAGCACATTCTTGCTCAATAGTGCGTGTGTGACACTTACTCAGTTGGAACATAGCTAGTTTCAAAATGCATTTAACTAAGACTAGAGGGCTTCCTTCCGAGAATGCCAAAGATGTTTCAAAACACAAGGTAGACTAACAATTCTTGCTCCGAATGGGGGTTAAGCATGACAAAGGGCTTTGATTTAGCAATTCAGAACTCTAGGACAGTGCACTTATTCAAACTGGAGTACTACTTGACTTAGAACTTACAAACTGATAACAACTCGACATTTTGCTGCATTGCCCTTATACTTTGAATTCTCTTTTTTTTCAAGCATTTTTTCTTTTCCACTTTTTTCTTTGATGGTCGGGCAATGACAAAGAATTACAAAAATTTAAAAGCGGTGCTTTATAACTTAGCACCATACACAAAGACATTGACTTTAATCGACTTCTACTATGTGCACTTGTCCTAATCCCATCCTTACATGTTGTGTCTTAGTATAACTTAGAGAACCCCAAACTTAGTTTCTTATGCTACCCTACATTTTTAGTAAAAATTTGGCAATTCCCATGGTCCACCAAACAGCTAGTTTTAGCTACAATCATCTCTAGGATCACTAAGTTCCACCTGAGTTTATGTTTTGAGTGTGGAAGCAAGAGTGCACTAGTTCATTCACCACAGGGTACTATTCGCTCAATTCTCACCAATTCATCACTAAGTTTGCTCAACTCGACTCTTTTTTTATATATATAAAAGGAAAATCACTACATGATTGCATATTATCCATGACACTGACACTGACGATAGGCCCTCCTCCCCCCACTTAAAACATTGCAGTGTCCTCACTGATTAATTTAGGGGAAGGCCTATTTACAAAAAACCAAAGCAAAACAAAAATAAAATCACATAACGGCAACTAACTAAAAGAAAACATCAAAGTGCACAATCAAATAATGCAAGATAAGGGAAGGAGAGAAAATAACCATAGCGGTGAGTAGACTACTCAACCGCGTCCAGAGTCCGGTGGAGGTGGCTGGAAGATGTCAGCATCCGGATCCAACTGTCCTCCACTCTGCAACGTGCACATTGCTCTATATAAGGCTCTCATCCAAAACTTGTGCTCATTGCCATTCTATTCTGAGTCCGCCAAATCTGTTCTTGGTTTGCTGTCATGCGCTCCTGGTTAGCTGCCAGCACATCCATTTTTGCCTACAAGTGTGTAAATGTGTCCTAGATGCACCCTAAAGTACTAATCAAATAAAAATAATGCGAGAAAATAAAATAAAATCAAATAAGGTAAAATTAAAAGACAGGGATAGAGAAAATTGGGTTGCCTCCCAATAAGCGCTTCTTTAACGTCACTAGCTTGACGCTGCAATTCCCCTCTGTCAATGTGGAATATATGACACGAAGAACACATCATCCTTCTTCTTCCGTTTATGAGGTGGGAAATTCATGAACTTGAGGTACAATTTCATATGCTTCCATATCCTCTCAAGGTGAAGGATGATGAACAAGGCATAGAAGGAGTCTAAATATCGATCAAGCTCTTCACTCCCATCTTCCTTGCTTCTCAAAAGATGAGAGGGGAAAATCATTTGTTGGGTGATTTCTTGTTGGATTTCCATACTTCCCAAGATTGAGAGTTTTTAGCTTCCTTCTAGACAAGAGGATCCCCCCGTTCAATTCTTATTTTTTTCTCATCTTTCTTTTTCTCCCATGATTCTTCTATTATTGAGCCCTTTTCTTCTTGTTCTGATTTTTGAATAAGTTGTTGTTCATCTACTAACCAGTCATCTACTAACCAGGGATATGATTTGTCAATAACTATCGACTCTGGCTCCTCAAGAATTTTAGGTTGGGCCAACCAAGGATAAGACTCATCAATGAGTACCCATTCTAGTTCACAAGAGCAATACACAAGATCTTTCCCACAAAGATCACAATCGGAGTATGTCTCACAATCGCCATTTAAATGTGGTCCTCCACAACAACAACAATGTGTGGCGGTAGTGTGGACTCCATGACTCACAAAGTATTCACTGGCTTTCATAGAATCAAGGGAGTAAAAGTGGTAAAAGGATAAAAATATATGCATAAAGTAAAAGAAACAACAAAACTAAAAACAAATTAAAGTATGCGGGTTCAAATTAGTTGTTGCCTTGAATTTACTAGTAATTGTAACTTCGATCCTCAAAGAATGGCGCCCAAAAACTTGTTAAGATTTCGGCAAGTGTACGTAATCGTTGCAAGTAATAATAAAGCGGTAAGCACCGATCGTCGAACTCAAGGATCGAATGCAAATACCAATAAACGTTAACAACAACTAAACGAACACAAATAGACTATGAATAAGTTGATATGATTGTGTAATAAAACTCTAAGGTAAAGACAATACAATGTTTTTGAGTTTTTAATAAGAGAAACGAAGAACACGTTGAAAAAGATACGATGTATAAAATGCTAGGGACGAATTCCTATTGACTTCAAACTATTGCGCTAATCTAATTCGAATGATAATCTCTCTCTAATTTGCTATCAAACCCACACTATTAACCAATTCCTAATTCCTTAGGTAATTAGTACTCTGTCGATAACTAGAAGGCCCAATTCCTTAGATTATTCTAATTAACGACAAGCAGTAAAAACAAAGGTTTGCAATATACAACAATTCATAGATTATTCCTAAGCAACAAATTGAAGGTATCGAGATTCAAACATTCAAAACAAAACTTCCATTTCATACTTGAACAAAATATCATTGTATGAGTTTTCCAACCATAAAACACATTAAGCATAGAAATTCGATACGCAAATATGAGAGAGTATGATATAAATTTAATTCTAAACCAACGACAATAGGGTTACATCAATATTCCTTCATCCCTAACATGAACAAATTTAGTTACACATGATAAAAGGAGAGGAAAAAGGAGAATTACAAGTTGAAGGTGAAGATGAACGCATTAGAATCCTCAATTCTTGTTCCCAAGTCTTGATTCTTCAATTGCCGTGAGATGGAATGAGTTCTCTTCGCGTGCTAAGGTTTCCAATTCGTCAAAAACTCTGAAAAACGCGTCTCTATGGTGTTTTAACGCGTTTTCTCGTATCTGGCGCTGCACTGGCGCTCCCAGCGCCACTTACGCGCCACTCTGCGCCTGCTCCTGCCAACCCGCGCGCGACTCGCGCGCCGCGCGCCACTTGCGCACCATTCTGCGGATTCCTCCCTGACATTGCACCATTGAGTCCATTTGCCTGCACTGCTTTGTTCTTCAATTTCACCTAGTCCCTGGGCATAAAAACACAACAACACCCAGCATAAACACTGCATAGCAAATCGATTTCTAATAGCACAAATTGTTATCTTTCATCACAATTTCCACTTAAAAACTCCTTCTAAAACATTAAAATTCATCATGTGATGCGGGTTCATCAGCTACTCGTTGTATTTTCATGGGATATCCTATTGGGGTCAAAGGGTACAAATTGCTTTATCCTACCACAAACAAATTTCTCATTTCCCGAGATGTTCTTTTTTATGAAGACAAATTTCCCTTCCATAGCACCCATTCTGGTTCTCTCTCTGACAACTTGTTCAGTGACAACCTGATACCTCTTTCACAAATGCCTGATCTGAATTCATCACAAGAGACCTCGAACACTCCCGTTATCCCTTTACCAGCATCTGATACACCTGATATACCTAATTATACTTCCCAGGATGCCACTGATACACCAGACACCCCTATTACTCCATGCCCATCTAGTACTGATGTTGTCCAACCATATAGAAGATCAACACGACCTCACCATCCTCCTGCTCACCTCCAATTGTATAACTGTAGCTCTGTTGCTCGCCCTATCCAATCTTACCTGCATTACAATAAGTTGTCACCTGGTTACAGAAACTTCATCCTTAATGTCTCCTCCATCTACGAGCCACAATCCTACTCTCAAGTTGTCAAGTATCCTCATTGGCAGCGAGCAATGGTCGAGGAATTGGCTGCTTTAGAGGCCAACAATACATGGAACATTGTTCCCTTGCACATTAGTAAGCTTTGTGGGGTGCAAGTGGGTTTATAAGGTGAAATATAATCTTTGATGGGTCACTCAATAAGTGTAAAGCTCGTCTTGTGGCACAAGGTTTTACTCAACAAGCGTGAATTGACTTCTCGGATACTTTCTCCCATGTTGCAAAGCTTACATCGGTTCGAATCGCTCTCCATTGCCTCTAAATACAATTGGTATCTCCTACTGACTTGACATTAACAATGCCTTCCTTAATGGAGAGCTAAATGAAGAAGTCTTCATGCATTTTCCCCTCGGCCACCCAAGTGAGGGGGAGAACAATGTATGTAAACTCAATAAGTCTCTCTACGGGCTTAGACAAGCCTCTAGACAGTGGTTCCATAAGTTCAGCACTACGTACAATTTTACAACTTGGCTTCAAACAAAGCACTACAGACCACTCACTCTTTACTAAAGGGTCAGGCACCACCTTCATTGCATTATTACTATATGTAGATGATATAGTTCTTGCTGGCCCGAATAAAAGCTTGCTCACTGATGTACAAAAGCTTCTGCAATCATGCTTCAAACTCAAAATAATAGGTGAGCTCAAGTACTTCTTAGGTCTTGAGATAGCAAAATCAAGTCAAGGTATCCATTTATGTCAACACAAATACACTCTTCAGCTCTTAATGGACACTGGTTACATTTATGCTAAACCAGTGAACATTCCAATGGATACCAGCTCTCCTTTAAATGATACAGATGGTGAACCCTTGTCTGATATATCTCAATACAGATGATTGATTGGGAGATTAATTTATTTGACAATATCTCTCCCGGATATTACATACACTGTTAACAAAATGAGCCAATTTATGGCAAATCCCAGAACTTCACATCTGCAGGTAGCTTATCACTTGTTGCAGTATCTCAAAGGTACTGCAGGATTGGGCATTCTGTTTCCTTCTACTGCTGACATTCACCTTAGTGCTTATGTTGATGCTTGATTGGGAGTCTTTGCCGCCAAACAACTAGAAGATCAACTACGGGTTACTGTGTCTACCTTGGACAGTCTCTTCTCACTTGGAAGTCAAAAAACAAGTCATGGTTGCAAGATCTTCTGCAGAAGCAGAATATCGAGCACTTGCAACAGTACCCTCTGAATTACTCTGGATTAAGCAGTTGCTTCGTGATTTTGAGCTCCAAATTGCATCCACTTTGGTCCTATGTGATAGCAAATCAGCTATCCAACTAGCAGAGAACCCCACCACACACGAAAGATTGAAGCACATAGACATTGATTGTCATTTTCTTCGAGAACATGTGCAGTCTGGTTTTCTGAAGCTTATCCATGTTGCCTCGCAGAAACAAGTTGCTGACATCCTTACAAAGGCCCTATCCAAGAAGCTCTTTTCTCAGTTACTATGCAAGTTTGGGCATGAAGAATATCTTCCTTCCAACTTGAGGGGGAGTGTTAACCATTCAAGTGGAACTACCCTTTACCCTAAAGGGTATATTGGTCATTTTGCTATGTGATTTATTCTGTTTTAATAGTTGGTTTATTATTATCTAAACAGTAGTTTTTAGTTAAGTAGTTTTAAGAGTTGTTAGGAGTTAGTTCAAGTAGTTACAAATAGTTAGGGCTTGTTTTCCTTTTCAGTTGAAGATCAAATGTATATATAGCAGATTAACTCTAATTGTAATCTTCAGCAAATCAATAAGAATTTGTCATTCATGGTTTAACTTCTTCTTCGTTTTCCCTTTCTCTGTTATGGAGTCCATTTTTGATGCTCAAAGCTAATAGTATTCACATATTATTTCTTGTCTTGATTTGACAAATTGAAGTCAATCATATTTAAAGAGAAAGGAGTAGTTGCGCAGATTAACTAACCAACCATAACTTTAACGTAGTTAGAAGTCTCAAAATCCTCCAACGTAATTTTTTAGTTGTGTGTTGGGCTTCACATCTTTATTCACATTTTATTTTTAAACAACCCTCCAAGAATCCTTAACTAATTGGACATGTCACAATAATTTCCAAAAAATCTTGGAATTTCCTTATGAGGGAAAATATTTAAATTACTACACCAATCAACCTTTGACTCTAACCTCAACTAAGGTTCTTTGTATTTGGAGAAGTGACAAGAACATTTCCGGTTTCTAACCTCAACTAAGGTTCTTTCTATGAACTCGATATAGAGTTTGGCCTTTTGTCTTATTCTTCTTGGAGTATTCTTTTCTCCTTGGATCTTTTTCTCATAGAGTTTTGGCCCTAGAAGATTTTAATGAGACCCCTTGTATCCGTACCGATTGGAATGTCCATCTGCATCCTCTTTTATAAAAATTTTACTTATAAAAAAAAAGTCAGTAAAATTTTGACGACACAACCCAACTCAAAGTAAGTAATACTCACATCAGATTACCACAAGGGTTTTTTTACCCCCCTCATTCTCTCCCAGACCCCCATAATTACAGTAACAGACAAAAATACCCTTGAAAACTTACAAAATTAATCACATTTCACAAATCAGATTTCATATTTCCGGAAAAAGGTGAAGTGTTTAAGGGAGAGGATACCGAATTTATCAATAAATCCAAAAAGAATTTCAGAATTACCTCGCAAGTGAGGTAAATTCGGTTGGTAATTCCGAAATTCTTTCGGATTTACTAATAAATTCGAAATTCCCCCTTTTTATTTATTTTTTATTTTTTTAATTATTAATTTTTTTATTTACATTTTCCTTTTTTTTTAACAGTGGTGAGTAGACGACCAAGTAGTGTAGTGCGAGCAGAGTCTTCGGGGAGCGACACCACGCAAGACCCGACGGCGACCACGGCATCTTTGGGAGTCCAAAGAAGAGTGATATGTCCAGTAGGAGTGTCACTCCTTCTCCGAACACCATAGAGAGGCTCAGACTTGCTGGAGACGCTTCTGAGCGTGAGAGGCGTCAGAGGCCAGAGCTAGAGCCATAGAGATGGCTGCATATCAGCAGCAGCCAGATTTTGAGCATCCTCAGGCTCAGCCCCGGTATGAGCAGCCATACGTGACCACCCAGAGTATGAGCACTGGACGCGCCACTACCAGGACCACCTGTAGTCATGATCGGGACCTGCTTGCTCAGGGTTGGGAGGCTTGGGAGCGGGAGTATCAGGAGCATGAGGTTCAGGATGAGGAGGAGGTTCAGGACGAGGTTTAGGCGGAGGTTCAGGAGGAGGTTCAGGCGGAGGTTTGGGAGGAGGTTTAGGCTGCCCCAGCTGTGATTCACCCACCATTATTGTTACACTGGGATACGCACTGCGCGTCCTTGATAGATAGAGGCTAGGTAATATTTTAATTATTTCTTTTAATTTTACTTAAGAACAATTTATTATTTATTTTTAATAACATATGGTTTAATTTTAATTTTTTCAGACCCGGAAACTAAAGGTTGTATCTCACGGCTAGAAGTTTGTTGGGCTTAGACCTGCCGAGCACCACCCACGAGATAGGCCTTTCGTTGCGTGAGGCTAAGCTTTTGAGTTGGACATCACACCTCTGGGGGCAGTCAACCATGAGTTGATATCTGCTTTTGTGGAGAGGTGGCATCCTGAGACCAGCTCCTTCCATATGCCTTTTGGGGAGATGACAATGACGTTGGACGATGTGTCCACGTTGCTCCACTTGCCGCTAGAGGGCACCCTATTGGACCACAAGCCCCATGTTGATTCTGTTGAGGCTTTTCATTTGGTTGTCGACTCTTTGGGCATGCATCGGGCTAGTGTCATCGAGGAGCTTAAGGAAAACAGGGGGCAGTATTTGAGGATCGCCTTTGTAGAGGACTCTTACAGAGATAACATAGCACGGGTGCTTATGACCAGCCGCGCGGTCTTTACATGCTCTTCTTGATAGGCACCACCATTCCGCCGACAAGAGTCACTATTTATTGCCAATGAGGTGGATGTATCGATTCACGATCTTCATGATCCGCAAGTGGTCTTGGGGTATAGCTGCTCTCAGTGTCCTCTACACTGAGTTGACGAAAGCGGTCTTTCATACGACCAAGCATTTCGGCGGATACGCGACACTGCTCCAAGTAATCAATTATTTAAGCTTTTAATTAAATTACTCTTATATTAATAATTGGTTATTTATTAATTTAATTATTTCAGTGCTGAATATACGAGCATTTTACCACCGTCGTTGGTCGGAAAGTCTTTGATAGGACAGATCAGCCACGTGCCACCAGCTGGGGGAACAAGAAGCTGGATAAAATAAAGTTGGAGCACTTTAGGGAGCGGATAGATGACTTGCAGCTGGAGGATGTCATCCTCACCCCTTATGCAGACAACAGGCAGTATGTTTGTTATACCCCAATTTTGTCCGAGTTCTTTTTAATAGTTTTTAATTTGAACTTTTTCAACCATTTTATTTTTGACTTTTTCTGAAAATTACAAAAAATAGTAGTTTTTGCGTGCGTATTTTGGTGTTAGTTTTAGCTACTATTCAAAGGAAATTTCTCTCTCCTTGGACCTCGTTTTTACGATCTGAACGGTGAAAGTGAAGACATATTTCCCATGAACCCGCTGTTAAAAAATGAAGACGATCCGACGGTTAACGAATCCGAAATCGCACTTTTATGATGAGAGGTTTGAGAAAAACGGACCAAAAACTGCAGCTATTGCGAAGACAATTTCTCTCTCATCAGACCTTGTTTCAACGATCCGAACGGTGAAAGCGTAGATATATGTCTCACGAACCTACTGTCAAAAAAAAGAAAGACGATCCTACGGTTAACGAATCCGGAATCACAATTTTACGGTGTGAGTTTGAGAAAAGCGGAATTGTGTTTTAAAAGGGAATTGCTTTCCCTACCTTGTTTTAGTCCCACATTGCTCACAAGAAAACAAAAGCTCCCTAGCAATTGGAATTAAAAGGGGTTGAGAGGTGAAGATTAGAGGGGAGATCATTGGCGGGTTAAGTGATCTTTTGGGTCAAAGCGAGAGCGGCCCATTTCACTAAACTTTGTCTTTGATCATTTGGACGTTTTGAGTCGGCTTTCCGATTCTCAAAGCGGTTTTTGCGGTCTTGGGGGTCAAAATGGACTAGATTGGAGTCCGGTTTGCTGCTCAGTCCGGTTTGGCACTCGTCGAGTCCAGGTTAGTTTTGTATTTATTTTGTTTATTTTTATGTATATATTTATTTATTTATTGTTTATGTATATATCTATTCATATTTATTTATGTATATAGTTATTTATTTATTCATTTTTTTTAGCCTAGTCTTTATTAATTATCAGTTTTTGTCTTTTTTTTTATGCACAAATTATTATTTCTTCAAAAATCAAATAAAAGACTAAGTCGGTTGTACAACCGGGTTAGTCATCTTCCTAGGACCAATGAGCTGTACAGTTCAGTAATCCTAAAAATTTATAAAAATATAAATAAATCATTTCTCCCAAAAATAAAAGACTAAGTCGGTTGTACAACCGGGTTAGTCATCATCCTAGGACCAATGAGCTGTACAGTTCAGTAATCCTAAAAACTTATAAAAACACAAATAAATTATTTTTTCTAAAATAAAAGACTAAGTCGGTTGTCTAACCTGGTTAGTCACCATCTTAGGACAAATGAGTCATGCATAGAGTTCAATAATCCTAAAAACTTATAAAAATATAAATAAATTATTTTTCCTAAAAAATAGGGGATTAAGTCGGTTGTACAACCGGGTTAGTCAGCGTTCTAGAACTAATGAGCTGTACAGTTCAGGAGTTCTAGAATACCTATTCTAAAACCAACTCACCTCACCTCACATCAAACAAACTTCTTTAAAAAAAACCTCAAAAAAAATACTTTCAAAAAGTAGGGGACTAAGTCGGTTGTACAATCGGGTTAGTCAGCGTCCTAGGAATCAGCAAGCTGTACAGTTCAAGGAGTCCTAAGACCCCTGCACTAAAAAACTCCAACCAACAAACCTTTTTCAGGAAGAACTACGTAGCTTTGATTCCTCCATTGCATCTGGAGGTACGTAGGAGCAAGAGTCCACTCTTGTCAAGCACTAAAAACTAAAAATTTAAATAAGTCTTTTCCTCTATAAATAAAAGGGTAATTATTAATAAATCCTAATTAATTAGACCAAGGATGTCATGGGGTGCTAATACATTCCCCACACATAACGAGTCCCGAACCCTAAACCTGCATTGTCCTAAACATAAAGGGATTTTCCGAATTTTCCCTTAAACTAAAATTTGGTGGCGGCTTCCTTTCGAACTTCGAAGAATCCTTTCCCGGATTTTTCGGTCGCTACAGCTGGCGACTTCACTGGGGACTTAACTTTTTAGAGAGTCAAAACCTAGTCAAATTATTTAGGATTAACTTAATTTTTACCCTTCCCTTTATTTATTATTATTATTATTATTATTATTATTATTATTATTATTATTTGCATATTATATTTTTATGTGATATATAAACTCTAGGATAGAAGACCATATTTGTATGACTATTTGTCCATTTTGCATTTGTTGTCATTTGTTTTTAAATTGCTCATACACACTCCACAATTACACTTCTGCACACACATGTGAGAAAAGTCCTCTACCCGGACTAGAGTGTACCCTAAGTTAGAACGAGATTGCGTAGTGATGGCCTGCGGGACGTACGTCTCGTTGGGTGGTCATGAAAATCTCACCTAGAGTTTGATTCCTTTTAAGGATGCTATCCTTCTAATAGCTTGTCTATTGTTGGGGTCGATGTTCTGAGTGGGTCCTTGGCTCTAGGAACCATGTGTAGGATTCCTTAGAACTACCATTGTGAGGCTCACTATAAAAGAAACCTTAGACTCACTCCGTAAGTTACCTTTCTAGGGTCACAAAGGATCTTCATACCCTTGCATTCAAACAAATATTTGTGCTTACCGTCTTTTATCCGAAAAATAAAAAAAATCAAAAAGTCAAAAACCCAAATCATTATTTACCGCAAGTTTCTTAGAAACCATACCTCATGCATTTTTCTTTGCATTACAAAAAACAAAAATAAACATCTTATGTTACGTACATTTTTATAACTGCCTAAGAATTAAAAGCTTTATTTTGGAGAGAAGCCATGCATGCTAAAGTCAAAGTCAAACTTTGTACTTAATTTACTCTCCAAACGTAAAACTTATAATTCCCCGACATGATAAATAAAATCATATATTATCATTTCATTCACATACATTATCATTACATTCGCATTTCACATACATTCATTCGCATTTCATGCACACTCATTCATTTGCATACTTACATCATGCATTACAAAAAAAATGAGCATAATTCTAGAAAAAAATTGTGATGAGGGGTGAGACATTCTTGTGAGGTAAATCATTCTTTTTGAAAAAGTTTAGCCATATTTAGTTGCAAGCTCAAGGCGTTTCAAGGCACTCAATTTTTCAAATTAGCAGCTCGTTCACATTTTTTACAAAGCGTTGCATCCCATGATGAATGACCGAAATGGTCCACCAAAATTTTCTTTCATGTGTTAACTAATGTTAACTCTCTACGAAGCATTCGTATAGTAACTTGTGTGTGACATGTGACTTCATTCTTGTTTGAGTCAGTTAATATCCCTACCTTGTCATTACCCCCGTCCAAGTCTAATCCCACCCCGACCACCCTAAAGTACATACTCCCCTACCTAGTCGACTTTTTGGTTTGTTCTCACTAATGAAACAACGCTTTAAGCCCTCCATACTGGGGCAAATTTGTGATCTCTAAAATACCTTGTCAACATTGTATTCCCTTGGTGCAAGTCCTTTAAAACAAAAAAATTCAAAAAGGCCCGTTAGGTTGAAAACTCGTAAGAGCGGCTTAAGCAAAAATTAGGGCATAAAAAAAAGAAATAAAGAAAAAAGAGCAAATATATAAAAGTAAATAAATTATTGTCCTTAAGTTAATTTTTGAGAAAACTAGCAATCATGTTTTGAAATGAAGTTTGACCATCTTCCCCTATCCTCAAAAAATCCTTTGCCACCCACCTTAAGCCAAAAATCCCAAACCCTAGACAAGGATCGTTTTCGCATAAAAAAATTGTGTATTAGTTTTATCAGCTCACTCACCCAAAAAAAAGAAACAAAAATCACAAAAGAGTGAAGTCAAAAAGAGGATTAAAAAATCCCAAAAAAAAACAAACAAAAAAAAAACTAAAATAGTACAAATCGTGAGCTGATACTTCATTACCGTCAAAGCATAAGAGATACTTGTCTAAAATAAACCTCAAACACTTCTTTTGGCCTCAAAATCCTATTTTCCATAAACCCTTAGCCACGTTAAAATCCTAAACAAGTCCATCCAACCATGAGGCACATGAATTACTCAATAAAATCTCAAACACTCATTTGAGCCTAAAAACCATTTCTTTCATAAATCATCACCCATTAGCCAAGTTACATCACCAAATCATTTGTCCCATCAATCATCAAACACCTCTTTGAGCCCAATTATCCCTTCCTTCATAAATCATTAACCACCGGCCACATTACAACCCTCTAGAGTTCATTCCGATCATTGACTGATTGCTTTTGTTTTCTCAAAGTTTTAATTTTAGGACAAGTAAGTTTATTTATTTATAATATGGTTGCTCAAAAAAAAAACTCAAAAAAAAAAACTCAAAAGAAGAGAAAAATCAAAAGGCTTGCACCACAAGATTCATTCAAGTTACAGTTATACTAAGACAAGGTCTAGTGATCACCAAGTGTAGTTTTCATCATAGCAAACTCAAGACTATTGTAGTCTGAGAGTCATTCTAAAGATAACCAAAAGTTTATACTAGGATCGTCACCTAGATCCTAAAGTGGGGCATCCCTTTCACCATCTATTCCATTTGAACTTGGGGAAATTGTACAATGCCCATCCCATACCACACCCAGCCTATAGCCATACCAGACAAACTCCAAAAAACTATAACCCTAACCCCGTCACCTTTCCCAATCTCACTAAAGCCAACCATTCGAAATACCCTTCCAAGTGGGGCAATCCTGTCGCTCTTCACTCCACCTTTAAATGGGAAAATTCACCTTACACCCATCTCATCCCCTTGCCATATTCACAGCCAAAAAACCATACCGGGGCAATTTCTCAACTCACTATCCTAAATGTTTCTACTCTAGTCGGGGCAATCTTGTCCTTACCATAATTAGGGAAGCATCAAACTCTATGGGTTGATACAACATCTCCTACTTGCCACCTTTCATTACAAAGCCAATGCCTTCCCAATTCATCATCTTCTACACCCCTAGCTTGTCACCACTAGACAGGGGCAAGTTATTCATTCACCGTCATCAAACCTAAATTGGGGCAGTCCTGCATTTCTTGGCTTGGGAAAACCTACCTTTCATGACCTTGACAAAGACCAGTCAATCATTCACCCCTTCATGTGCCACAAATGACCACACCCTAGGTCTTTAGAACCCCAAGTTAACTGACTCATTCATCTATATTCACACTACTATACATCTTCACAAAACAATGCTTCAGAGAGAGAAAACACAAGTTGATCATATGATGCTAAAAATCCACTTAGATAACTTTGTGGACATAAACTTCGGTCATCATGGGGCATCATAATGGAAGAGAAAAATGAACGAGCTTGCAAATACAGTCAAGTACCTTTTCACGTTAGTGTCTGTAGATAACGACCTTGAGATTGCCGAAGTTTGAATCAAAACTAACTTTTCCAAAGAATGATCAATATTCATCTCCGCTCCTCGTATCCAAAGCCTCACATCTCATCATCACAAAAAAATGTTTTTACACCCAATCAATCATTTCATATCATCGCACCATGAACCATAGCATTAGCATTCAATCATTTCATTTGCATCATATTCACATTTGCATTTCATGCATTAATTATGTAACAAGCAAAAAAGCAAAAAACAAAAGAGAAAAATCATTCCACCAGATATCAATCATTGCACGTACGCGTGCACCATTAGTTGCATTGCCAAAAGAAGAAAGCTTTTCCCTCCCCGGGAAGATGCATTTGTTAGGTGTGCTCGGATAAACATGATAAGTGATGTTCCCTATGTTTGTTCCTCTAATATCAGCGCTTTAAGCGTTAATCTCATATCATATCACGAGATCACCGAGTTGATCCCTCACACCCCGAGTGGTCCTTCAGAGCACTACGCTCCTTCAGTGCCCTAAGTGGCCCAGGTCGCAACGTCGGAGTCGAGCCCGGCGGACCTTCGCATGAACCGAGTGGTCCTTCGGACTAGTTGTGTCAACCTAAGACACGAGTGGACGCCCTTCATGGTCAACATATCGATTCTAGACACGATCTTGACCCATCATGGCCGCTTTCGAATATAAAGCCCCCTCGCACCGTTTAACTAGTACCGTAGCTAGTTGCGCTCCTTGCACTACGATGGTCCTTCAATTAAGGCTTAGGCAGCCTTCCGGACGCACTCGAGTGGTCCTTCAGAGCCTTAGTTCTCCTCGGACCACTCGAGTGGTCCTTCAGAGCCTTAGTGCTCCTTCAGGTCCTTGATGACCCTTCATTTAACTTCAGGTTAACGCACCGAGTGTTAACCTTTCCTTTTTACTGCCTCTTATCTCTCAAACCTTCCACTTCCTCTTAAACGGACAAAATTGACGTCTATTCTATCTTTATTTCTATTTTCACTACGAAAAATTGAATACACTTCACCTTTTCTAGTAAAATATAAATAAAGAGGGGCAGCTGTTATACCCCAATTTTGTCCGAGTTCTTTTTAATAGTTTTTAATTTGAACTTTTTCAACCATTTTATTTTGGACTTTTTCTGAAAATTACAAAAAATAGTAGTTTTTTTGCATATTTTCGTGTGTTAGTTTTTAGCTACTATTCGAAGGAAATTTCTCTCTCCTTGGACTTCGTTTTTACGATCTGAACGGTGAAAGTGAAGACATATTTCCCATGAACCCGCTGTTAAAAAATGAAGACGATCCGACGGTTAACGAATCCGGAATCGCACTTTTATGATGAGAGGTTTGAGAAAAACGGACCAAAAACTGCAGCTATTGCGAAGGCAATTTCTCTCTCATCAGACCTTGTTTCAACGATCCGAACGGTGAAAGCGTAGATATATGTCTCACGAACCTACTGTCAAAAAAGAAAGACGATCCAACGGTTAACGAATCTGGAATCACAATTTTACGGTGACAGGTTTGAGAAAAACGGGAATTGTGTTTTAAAAGGGAATTGCTTTCCCTACCTTGTTTTAGTCCCACATTGCTCACAAGAAACAAGAGCTCCCTAGCAATTGGATATAAAAGGGGTTGAGAGGTGAAGATTAGAGGGAGAGATCATTGACGGGTTAAGTGATCTTTTGGGTCAAAGTGAGAGCGGCCCATTTCACTAAAAACCTGTCTTTGATCATTTGGACGTTTTGAGTCGGCTTTCCGATTCTCAAAGCGGTTTTTGCGGTCTTGGGGGTCAAAATGGACTAGATTGGAGTCCGGTTTGCTGCTCAGTCCGATTCGGCACTCGTCGAGTCCAGGTTAGTTTTGTATTTATTTTGTTTATTTTTATGTATATATTTATTTATTTATTGTTTATGTATATATCTATTCATATTTATTTATGTATATAGTTATTTATTTATTCATTTTTTTTAGCCTAGTCTTTATTAATTATCAGTTTTTGTCTTTTTTTTATGCATTAATTATTATTTCTTCAAAAATCAAATAAAAGACTAAGTCTCACATACAACCTAGGTTAGTCATCATCCTAGGACCAATGAGAAACATGCTGATTCAAGAATCCTAAAAATATAAATAAATCATTTCTCCCAAAAATAAAAGACTAAGTCGGTTGTACAACCAAGTTAGTCATCATCCTAGGACCAATGAAATTTGCACAGTTCATTAATCCTAAAAACTTATAAAAACACAAATAAATTATTTTTCTAAAATAAAAGACTAATTAAGTCGGATTCATTGTATAACCCAAGTTAGTCACCATCTTAGGACAAATGAAGTGCATGCAGTTCAATAATCCTAAAAACTTATAAAAATATAAATAAATTATTTTTCCTAAAAATAGGGATTAAGTCGGTTGTACAACCCAAGTTAGTAATGTTCTAGAACTAATGAGTCATGCAGATTCGGGAGTTCTAGAATACCTATTCTAAAATCAACTCACCTCACATCAAACAAACTTCTTAAAAAAAAAAAACCTCAAAAAATACTTTCAAAAAGTAGGGACTAAGTCGGTTGTCTAATCCGGGTTAGTCGGTCTCTAGAATCAAAGAAGTCAGACAGTTCAAGGAGTCCTAAGACCCCTACACTAAAAAACTCCAACCAACAAACCTTTTTCAGGAAGAACTACGTAGCTTTGATTCCTCCATTGCATCTGGAGGTACGTAGGAGCAAGAGTCCACTCTTGTCAATCACTAAAAACTAAAAATTTAAATAAGTCTTTTCCTCTATAAATAAAAGGGTAATTATTAATAAATCCTAATTAATTAGACCAAGGATGTCGTGGGGTGCTAATACATTCCCCACACATAACGACTCCCGAACCCTAAACCTGCATTGTCCTAAACATTAAAGGGATTTTTCGAATTTGCCCTTAAACTAAAATTTGGTGGCGGCTTCCTTTCGAACTTCGAAGAATCCTTTCCCGGATTTTTCGGTCGCTACAATGTTCCTTTATCGAACATATCTGTTTACAGAGGCTGGTTGACTTGGGCCGGTGAGCGGGTCCCTACATGCCAGACAGGGTGCGTTGGCAGTTCGGGCAAGTCCAGAGGATCTCTTCTCCACCCATTTCGGGTAAAGCTCCATCTGCGGACAGGATCATTCGTGGGTTGCTGAGGTATCAGATTCGAGCGCAGACTTTTTGGTAGGCTAGTAGACAGGCAGACTACCACGGCCAGTGCGATCCTCATTACCTACCTTGAAGTACGATCCAGTAACGAGTGGTCCGTCTTTACGCGATCACGGAGCGATTCTGTCGACCCAGAGCCATAGCCAGATCAGGAGCAGCAGTAGGAGCTTGTTGTCCCAGAGACAGATCAGAAGAGGATGCAGAGAGCAGCTGCATTGGTCCAGGATGCACTACGTGTCGATTGTTCACCTGATACATCACGTCGTTATTTTGAGGTCGTTTTAGACATTTGGCCCCGTAGTTGTATTTGTACTCGTATTTCATATTGCGTATTTTATATATTTTCACGTATTTTAGATCATATATTTCGTATTGTTATTTAAATCGTAAAGCGTTCGCATCGTATTTTAAAAATAAAACGCGCGTAAATCACAATTTAATATACAAAATTTTTAAAAACAAAAAATTAAAAAAAGAAAAGAAAATTTCGGATTTACCTCATACACAGGTAAATTCGGTTCATTATTATGTACCGGATTTACCTACGTATGAGGTAAATCCGAAATTCCCAAACGTAACCCCCCTTTTTTGAACTGAATTTACCATAAATTAAGATAAATCTGAGAATCTTCAATTTTTTTAAAAAAAAAAATTCAAGAGTAATTCTGAGTTTTATGTAATTATAAGGGTCTGGTAGAGAAAGAATGGGTGAAAAAAAAAAAACCACCACATTATCGATTGATTCTATTCCACACTCTTCTAGATTAGACCCATCAACAAGTTCCTAAATAGGGAAAGTTCCCATTTAGTGACACTACAGTACACCACCTGTGCAATTTACCATAAACCCACGTATGCTTTTGCCAGTGGGTTACTAATATTCTTTATAGCCACTAAACAAAAGATTCCAACAAGCAACAAGCAACAAGACAAAACAATATGGTCCATAATATTAAACTAATAAATGACGGAAAGATTGTTTTGATCGTAGCCGTAGAAATTGGATTAATTTGAGCCGTTTGATTAAAAGGAGTTGTGGGTCCCAGTTTTGAAAAACGACAAAACACACAATCAAACTTGTACTACTATGAAGCCGCCAACAAAACAATCGTGCGTGTACTTGTTGAATTGAAACTTAGGTCGGCTGACCTAGTCACTGTTTTCGAGAACCAATAAGTGTTGCTTTCTTATTTTCCAATAAGAATATGACACGTGGATAGAACTGCGAACCCAAATTTGACTAACCCCACATTGAAAAGGGCGGGTCCCGGAAGCTTGAATATCAGTGACGATTATTTGTGTTTTTTAAGTATTAGTGACCAAATTTGTCACGTGTGTTTTAAATATTAATCGATTTAAATAGTCATTAAACCTTAAAAAATTATAATTATCAATGACAAATATTCATCCTATGTATTTTTATATATCAATGCAGTTATCCCGTGTTTTTATATATATATCGGTCAGATTATCGGTGTTTGTTTTTTATGTATAAATTCAATCATCTCATAGTTTTAATTGATTATTTGAGTTGATTAGTAGATTATAGTAGATAGTAAAAGACAGATAGTAGATTACCAATAAGAAATATTTATTTCGTGTTTTTTTATATACCAGTGACAAATATTTGTCCTTTTTAGGTATTAGTGACAAATATTTGTCACTTGTGTTTTAAATATTAATCAATTTAAATAGCGATTAATCCTTAAAAAATTATAATTATCAATGACAGATATTAATCTCGTGTATTTTAATTATATATGAATGTAGTTATCCCGTGTTTTCTTATATATCAGTGCAGTTATCCCGTATTTGTTTTTTATGTATCAATGCAGTCATCTCATTGCTTCAACTGATTATTTGAGTTGATTAGCAGATTATAGTAGATAGTAAAAGATAGATAGATAGATAGATTATTTCGTGTTTTCTTATATATCAGTGATAATTATTTGTCCTTTTTAGGTATTAGTGACAAATACTTGTGACGAGTGTTTTAAACATTAATCAGTTTAAATAGTCATTAAGCCTTAAAAAAATTATGATTATCAATGGAAAATATAAATCTCGTGTTTTTTCATATATCATCATAGCTTATTCCCGTGTTTTCTTATATATCAATGCAGTTATCTCGTAGTTTCAATTGATTATTTTAGTTGATTAGTAGATAGTAAAAATTAGATAGTAAATTATCAATAAAAAATATTTGTTTTATGTTAATTAGTAGTTTAAATAGCCATTAATCCTTCTTGTTTTTTTACATAGTAGGTTTATAGTAGTCTTCAAAAATTATAACTTTCACTGCAGTTATCCCGTGTTGTTTTTATATATTAGTATAGCTAGCTTGTAATTTCAATTGATTATTTTAGTTGATTAGTAGATTATAGTAAATAACAAAAATTAGATAGTAAACTACCAGTAATTTCAATTGTATTTTATTAAATAGATAGATATTAGATAAATAGATATTAGATTAGATTAGATTAGATAGATATTAGATTAGATAGATTAGATTAATCAAATTATTACTAATTTAAAAAAAAAAGATCAGAAAATAGGAAAAAATTAGTACTACTACACATTTTTTTGTCAATTTGGATATTTTCTATGCACAATATCAAAGACTAAGGTTCTATTTAGGAAAAATAGCAGATATGCCGGCAGTTAGAGGATAAGATAGCTTATCGCGGAAAAGGTAGCGGATAGCGAATAAGTTAGTGGATTGAATTTAAAGTGTTTGGTAAAATTAATGGTTGTAGTAGTTAATAAAAATAAAATTACATTAATAAACGGTTATAATAAATGCTTAAAATGAGAAAGAAATTATTTAATAGAGGATAAATGAGGAACTTAATTAAAGTAATGAGAGTAAAATTAAGAGAAAAAATGAAACTCTATATAAGCGATCAGCCCAAGCGCTACTTCAAGTAGCGTTTCAAAAAACATTATAAACCAGTGAGAAAACGCTAACTAGTTGTGTCAAACCGTTACAATTAGCGGATTCGTTACAAACTATCTCGCTATGTGTCTAGCGGATTAAATTGCTAAACGGAGCTAACGCCTAAATATTGAGTAGAATCACAAATGGATGATAGAGCTCTCCTTCAAAAGTTTTAATGTTGCTGCTTTCAAGATTGAATTTGTACTCAAAACTTCAGATTAAGTTGAAAGAAATTTGAACTATCTTGTCAAAATACCCAAATATTCTCCTGTAATCTATTTTCAATTGAATGTGAAAATATTTTTTGTAAGATTAAATTTATTTTTCAAGTGATTTTTTTTTCAAGAAGAGCATCAAGTCTTCTAGTTTTTCTTTTACTTAAATCCAACTAGATAGTTTGAAAATTATTTTTTCGCTCCTAATTTGAGAAAAATAAGTAATAAAATATTTCAATTGATTGTGAAAAAATTAACCTAAGATAATATTTACTAGTACTTTTTATATGCACATTTTTCTCAAAAGGAGCAGAAAGTCTTCGAATATTTTTAATCAACTAGATAATTTGAGAATTACTTTTCTAATTCAAAAATAATGATTCACAAATTTTCTCTTCATTTTTATCATTATTCTCTATTTTCCGCTACATTTTTTCCCATATTTTCCCTAATATCAAAATATTAAAATTAGAGATAAAATGCAGATACAATTTTTTTTTCCTTAGATTTTCCTTAATTTGTGATGATATTTGTAAATTACACTGACCCCTGGGTACAAGAAATTATGAATATAATTATTATTTATTATTTCACAATTACATATGTATATAATCCACCTATCCATAATAAGGAGTACATAGTCACAGTCATATTCCCCACCATTTCCACTAAGCCAAATATTTACAAACTAACCACCCAAAACCTACATATAAATTACCTATAAACCCAACCCTATATTCTTGTACTTAACATCTTTAACTTAAACCAAATAAACTTGCTTATTTAGATTACACCATTCTTTTTCTCAAACTATTTTCAAATATATCTTATTTTCTAGTTTCTACTTTCCCAACCTTTTCCACTTTTTGGATTTTTTTTCCCTATATACACAAACGCTTTTAAATTTAAACCACTAAGTAACAGAAAAACAGAACAACGTTTCCAGCGCCGGCCTTTTTTCCATCAAAAAGCACGAATCCTGGAAATAAATAAAAAACGTACGGAAAAACCTATAAAACTTCGTATAAGTAAATATCAAGGGCATTATAGCAACAACCTAAAACTAATAATAATTTTCTAATATTGCAAGACTAGTCCTCCCATTGGGGCACGGTGAGGAATTCCCTTTCTTCTCTTTGCAGTTCTGTAATTAACAGAAGTTGGTGGTGGTGTTGATGGTGTAAAGCTTTGCACCTTAATGTTCTTCAGTATTCTTCCATGGCTGCTACTGCTGCTATATGAATTTGAATCCTCTGAGTCTGACACCATTAACGCTGACTTTTTCTTTTTCTGGAAATTTCCTGATGTCCCAACAATCTACAATTAATTGAAGCATTGATTAGTATTTAATACAAAGGAGTAATTGTGAAGAATCAAAGATTGACAAGTCAATAAATTGAATTGAAAAGGACCCTTTTTTGAAATCCCCAAAATTCAAATGTTGGTTTATCAATGAATTGAAAAGTAGAAAAGAAAAAAAAATAAAAGGCCCATATTAGCATTCATGGGTATAACAAAAGTCAACCCTTTTTAAGTTCTAGCTTGAAAACCAAGCAAAGTCTTCTTTCTTAACCTAAATTTTTTCTTAAAATACAAAATAAAAGCCATTGTTATTTTGAGGGCATTTCATTAAAAAGGGAAATTATTAAGGCTTTAAAAAAGTTCATAAACATGATTTAGATTGTGACATTATAATTTTTGATATCACCAAATTCGCAATGTATTGCGATTTTTTAGTCTGATGGTTGGACTCGCTAATGCAAAGACCTAACACACAAACGGAAAAATCAATGCAATACCCAGGGTATCCAACCCGACAATCAGGTGTCTATAGACAACATTTCTACTGTTGCGACGAATCAACCTCAAACGCAATACGCAGTATATTGGGATTGATGTCAGCTACATTTGATTGTGATTCTTCTCAATATCAAAAATTCCCACTTAACCCCAAATTTTGCAAATATTTAAAAAAAACTTGCATTGTGTATAGAGTAAGAATGTAAATTACCTTGCAACCAAGAGAGCAGAAACGGAAGGAATCAAGAAGGCTACGCTCACAAACTTCACAAGTGTTGGTAACACCTTTCCCAGGCCTAGGTTGAGGCCTCTCATTCAAGAAAACAACCCTAGCACTGTTGATAATGTAGGTCTGCACTCCTGTTATGTCCAACACTTTCTGAATCTCATTAACCCTAATCACATCATGGTATGAAGACCTCCTTATCTGTTTCCAACACCAAAAACAAAAACAGAGTACTATATTAGAAACAAATCACCATTAAAAAACATTCAAACAACGTGTTGTTAAATAAGACAACTTGAAATTTCAAAAATAATTAAATGGGATAATTTGGTATATAGAAATAGAAATTGAAAACAGAACCTAATCATCTCAACAGAGTAGTACAAAGGTAGAAACTTTCAATTAAAATTTCAGAAAAAAGTGATGGTTATTTTTGACAACAATATCAGAAGACCAAAAATGTGTCAGAGGTTTAAGGAACAAAAACAAAAATGTTGAAAGCAGAAAACTTAAACGAACCTGAATAGCACGATGATCTTTGTGGTGATGAAGGCAAAGAGAACAAAGAGCACCATTCATACAATCCAAGCAATACATATTACACTCACTCTTGTGTGAATCAGCATGAAACTTGCATTGAACAAAGAATCTCTCTTTTAACAGAGGTTTCAACCATGGCGGCCACCTGTTATCCTCATCTTCAGGTCCTCCAGCACCCTATTCAAAAACAACAAAAAAACGAAATTTTGAATCAGACCCACAATTCAAACACACATATAAAACAACCCCAAATCATTACATTCTTAAAAAAAATCAAAAAAAACAAAAAAACAGTGATTTGATTCTCCAAGTCAAAAAACACACAATGAGAGTCAACTCAATGAAAAAAGATTAAGGAGAGTGATTTGTACCATGATTCTTCTGTTCTTGGGCTTAATTTCACGGACAGGGGTATCTTGATTCTCGAACGCCAGCTTGAAGACACTGATTGGAAACACAGTCAAAGGTTGTGTGTTGGGTGATGAATATGAAAAGCGGGGGTGTGAATAGTAGAAGGAGAAGAAAACTCTGAGTGAGAGAGAGAGAAGAGAGAGTGAGGTTTAGAAGAGAAGAGTTGGGGCGGTGAAGGGGGGAATGGGTTCTTGTAGAACTTGAAGGCGGTAGATGGCGTTGTTCTTATCCGCACAAAAGTCTTCACACAACCAAACCTGACTCCGAACCCGAACCTAACAGATACGTTGTGTGCAAGGAATCCTTTTTAATTTCCTTTTATTTTCTTTCCTTTTCATATTCTATTTGGGCATTATCAATTTTGGTTTTTCCACCATCTACGCTTACTGTAACTGATTATTTTAAAGGTTCCATTGCCCACATAATTAGTGTGATTAACATATTTTTTATTTTGGTTAATTATTCATTTGGTCGTGGGTTTGGGGCACACCTGTTTGGGCTTCGATTTAATAATAAATATTTTTGTTTTTAAATTTAATTAATTATGATTTGTTTGTTTGTTTGAATGATATCATGCTTATGTATAGATACAATGTTATTTGGATCAAAAAATGTACTAATATACGTAAGTGTGTGAGATACAAAGGAAATATGTGTATAATATATTTATTTTTTTTATTTTAAATTAAGTTCAGTGTTATACGGGTATAATATATTTAATTTAAAATAAAAAAATAAAAAAATTATACGTGTCTCCCCTACGTATTCGTATTTTAGTCACTCTTTGGTCCTAATAACATTTCTCACAGATAAATAGCTTTGTTAAACATTTATAACATAAGCGATTATCTTACAAATGTTTATGTATAAGTTATTTTTAAAATAAAAAAATTAAATAAAGTTAAATTATTTTCTTATAGTAATCTATATATAGGGATGTTTAGGCCCTGTTTGGATGGATAAACTGTTTAATTAAGTGTTTATCATATAAGAGTTTATGCATAACTCTCACATGGTATCACACGTTAAACAGTATCTTCCACTCTTCTCTCTGATCTCATCTGAATCGCTCGCAATCCCTAATTTTTTCATTGCGGTTCCCAATTGCTCGCATGAAGCTCGCATTTGTGGCTTATGCCGATTCATCTTCTTCTCAAACAGTTCTTACATCGGGTTCTTCTTCTCACAAAGGCGGTGAAAATTGTGAATAGCAGTAATCGAAATTTGTTTTATCTTGGGACGTCGTGGTTGATAGCCTACTTGCACCTTTGAGTAGTGTCACGAAACGTCTTAAAGAAAGCAACCTAGTCCGCGACTCATCCCAGTAATATCTTCGGTTTATTTTAAAAATAAAAAAACTTAAATACTGTTGTTTGGGGAAAGTTATGGCTAAGGAAAGACTTGGTATTTAAGTGTGTCTTGTGACCCACCTCTCTTTCTTGGGAACCTACTCGGATTAACCACATCAATAGTATTGTCCATAGCATCTTGCCTTATCATGATGAGAATATCAAGTTCTACCCTTGTAAGGCCGAGACTAATACGACAGATCGGTTGCTTGCTCATTAACAGCCACCCACACTGATGGTAGCGCCAAGCCAGATTCTTCTGTTATTTGATCAGGTGGTCTCATTCGAAACCGTAAAGGGGATTGGATTGGTGGGTTTATTAGCAAAGATGGAAGAGGTGAGGCTCTCCTGGCGGAACTATATGGCATATTCCATGGGTTGTCCATTTACAAAGACATCAAGTTAGTTGATGTGGTGCGGGAGATTGATTTCCTTGAAGCAGTTTTCCTCTTAACAAGGAAGAACACAAGTTCCATCCTTACTATCTTGGCCGCCATATTCCATCTTTTGGAAGAAGGAGACCATCTCTCGATTGTCCACTCAGTTAGAAAAACTAATATGTGTGCTAATTTCTTGGCTAGGGTGGTTATTTTCTCAACGCCTAGGCGTTTGCCGCTCCCTATGTCGCCGGCTGGTCTTGGTGCTTTGATGTTGAGTGACTCTCCCTCTAGCTACGCCTTGTGCTACGCTTTTTTCTAATCTAATCCACACAAAAAAAACCTATTCTTCACATTTTTTCTTTTATTGTTTTTTTACATCATTTACTGTTAGTGAACACCTCCTTTTTGGTATAAATTAGGTATCATCTGCGCGCAATTGTAGAGACTAATCCCTCGAGTTGGGTAGGACCACAATGGACGGCTGGTGTGAGAAAATGAGTATGTGCAAGTGTACACAGTCAACAACAAGTAATATATGAAAGATGATATCATACCCACGGGGATTAGATTAATTCTTAAACTTTAAGATGTAGTAAATTAATGATGAGTAGCCAAGTAATATGATGCGTGAGCATAAAATAACAAGTTATGTAGGATGAGAGTACAATCAAGTGAGAAAAGATAGTTGAGATGCTCTTCAAGTTTAGTCCGAGGTTGGGTTCAAATTCATCCCAGGAAATGTTGTAGTGTTAAAACTTTTGAGGGAGACTTTTGTCGCTTATTGGGGTCCTACTCAGCGCGATAGATTAGTCTCTGTAGTTGTATGTAGAGGATACCAATTTAACAAAAAAAAACTAATAATATATAAAATACATAATATTAATTAGGGTTAAATATACTTGTAATCCCTATAATATTTTACTATTTTGTTTTTGGTCCCTATAAAAAATTTCATCAACTTGTAGTCCCTACAAAATTTCATAATTTTGTTTTTAGTCCCTATAAAATGTAAGAATACTCATGTATACTTTTATAATTTTTGAATGATATTTTGCATACACATTAAAGATGTTAAAAACATCTCCCTCACAAAGAACAAGCTCAAAATTAGATTACTAGGTTAGTATTTCCTTTAATTTGTTTATTGAATTTTTTTCATTTAAAAAGTTAATATTTAATTCATCCATTGTATGAAAATTCGAAGTGTTTGTGGGAGATATGTTTATACTATCCTTAACATGTATGCAAATCATCACTCAAAAATTCAATGGGTATACATAAGTTGGCATTTTATAGGGACTAAAAACGAAATTGAAAAATTTTATAGGGACTAAAAGTTGATGAAAAATGTTATAGGGATTAAAAACAAAATTGTGAACTTTTATAGGGACTAAAAACATATTTAACCCTATTAATTATTATTGGTTACTTTTTAAATAACAAATGAATTATGGTCAAAAAAAAATAACAAATGAATTAGTCAAGCCGCAATAAAATTACTCTCTTTACCAACATAATTTCAAATTCATGATCATAGTTCACATTTTACCAAGAACCAATTTAAGAAATTAATTATATGATGTGCAGCAACTTAGATGCACCTATTTTTATTGATCAGAACAAGATAAACTGTGGGGTTTGGTGTCTTCGAAACCATCTTTGGAGTTTATATATCGGCTTCAGACATGTTTAGCATCTTAATCTTCTGGTAGCTGAAACTTGAATCCTTCTTAAATCTCTTGTTTAGCTTGCCAATCAGAATCTCCGTCCATGATGTCTATGCTATATATAAACCCAAATCGATCTGAATTAGGGATGACAATGAGGCGGGGGCGGGGAGTACTCCCCCGCTCCCCGTCTCCACCTCCCAAATTGTCTCCCGTCCCCATCCCCTCCCCGCGTTGGAGACATTTCCTCCCCCATCCTCATCCCACGGTCCTCTTGGTGACCCAAAAAGTTTATTAAAAGTTAGCAAAAATATAAATTAAAATAAAATAAAATTAGAAAAATATATAAAAAGTAAGACTAAAATCCAAAAGTTTAACATTTTAATATAAAAATATAAATGTTAGTATTACTTTTATATTTAAATATTTAGAAAGCATAAAAGTTAGAACAATTTAATATTTTGTTAATATTTTAAATTAAAAACACGTATAAAAAAACTAAAAAATTAATTATTTATAACATAATATATATGTATAATAAAAATATTTATGTAATATATTCGGAGCGGGGAGTATGATCCCCCATCCCTATCCCCACTTTGACTGTGAGGGGATTTTCGTCCCCATCCCCATGGGGAAAAATTCTCCACTCCACGGGGCCTCATTTGGGACGGTCATGAGATCCCCACTTGCGGGTAGAAATTGTCACCCCTAATCTGAATATAGTTCATTAGTCACTAAGTGTAGATCCATTTTCAATTTAAGCACCAATTATAAAATTGTGTTTGTGAAGCAATCAACAAATTAACAATACTGCTTTTGTAAAAAAAAAAAAATACTGCTTATGCCTTGGCACAAACATCTATTTACTATCCTCCTCGCAGTTCCTTGAGCTATGTTCCCAATTGTATTTTGAACTCTATTTTATACAACATACGTTGATTTGGTTGATGTAAAAAAATTAAATTAAATTATATGATGTCAATTTGAACCAACTCTATACTAAAGTTATATATCAAAACCTAAAAAATAAGAAAAAGATATGCAGCTGGTTTGTTTTTTTTTTTTTACAAGAACAAACTTAATTGATTTCATTAATCATAATAGTTTTAATACATGTTGGAGTCAAATAAAAAATGTGGGAACTAGCAAACAATCTTGATGCGCTTGCTAACGTATGAGCAACAAGATTAGCTTGTCTCCTAATATAGCTATAACCTTCAAGCTAGGAAATAATAAAACGGTTACGACAATATAATAAAATGGACCCGAACTCGGTATTTGGTAAAGGTGCTACCTTCAAGCCATTAACAACCGGTGCACAGTCCAGTTCAATGGAAACAGAAGATAACCCCAATACCTCCAACCAAGTTAGAGTTTCCTTGAGACCAATTGCCTCCGCTTCTTGTGGTGTAGGGACGCCATCAAACCACATAGTTTTTCCGCTATAAAAGTTACCAGTAGACGAGCGTATGCACATGCCAATACCATATATATTTGTTGTCTTCCACGAAAATCGCCGCATCATTACATTTGAAAGTGCCGACATCGGGTTTGGTCCAAACAAGCGCCCTCGGCACCTGCTGATCCGATGGGACAACAGTAGTGTGTTGCTGCTTGCATGCGCTAGACCAGCTGCCAAGCATGTATTGAGCACTATGGATCACATGCTCACCGTCTCGCGACACCCATTCCAAACCTTATCATTCCGGCGACGCCAAAGAGCCCAAAGACACGTCAGGAACCTGTTTTTATTACTCCCAACTAAAGAATTCAATAATGATAAAATAGCATCACGCAGCAGGGGAGTAGCATCCACTGCTGTTCGTACCTGCTACAGTAAATTACACTGCTGCCATACAGCTTGGGCAGCGCTACAGTGTACGAAAACATGACTATCAGTTTCCTCATCAGTCTCACAAAAAGGACATAAGGGAGAACATTCAACATGTCGCTTGACCAAATTACTCCGAGTAGGTAGACATCCCCTAGCAAGGCGCCAAAGAAACAATTTCACCTTCGCGGGGACACCCGCCTTCCAAATAGACATCCAATCACCATCAATACGAACATGAGAATTTTTGACAATACATGTAGTATCCATTAGCGCATAGTAGGCCGATCTAACGAAGTAATGATCGTTCCGACTACGCCACCAAGAAAATTGATCTTCTTCCAAATCACCAAGTCGAGGCATACTCTTGATGAGCATAGCCTCTTCTTGACAAAAGAGTTGATCAATTAGCCCATAATTCCAACCACTATTGTTGACATTAAGCAAACCCGAAACTCGCAAATCTTCCATGCCTTGGACTATTCGTGATCTAACAAAGCTATCACTTCTGCCCTTCAACCACGGATCCTTCCAAACCAAATTTTTTTCACCATTCCCTATCCTCCATCTTGCGCCCAACTTAACAACAACCTGGGAAGAGAAGATACTTCGCCACACAAAACTGGGATTATGGCTCAAACGAGCCCCATGAAGTCACTATTAGGATAATATTTAACTTTAAAGATTCTACTCACAATAGTATCTGGACGAGTAGCAAGATGCCACGCCTGCTTCCCTAGCATTGCCAAATTGAAGCCTTGAAGATGTCGGAAACCCATACCCTCAAACTCCTCGTAAACACAATAATAGCCTCTTCTTGACAAAAGAGTTGATCAAATAGCCCATAATTCCAACCACTATTGTTGACATTAAGCAAACCCGAAACTCGCAAATCTTCCATGCCTTGGACTATTCGTGATCTAACAAAGCTATCACTTCGGCCCTTCAACCACGGATCCTTCCAAACCAAATTTTTTTCACCATTCCCTATCCTCCATCTTGCGCCCAACTTAACAACAACCTGGGAAGAGAAGATACTTCGCCACACAAAACTGGGATTATGGCTCAAACGAGCCCAATGAAGTCACTATTAGGATAATATTAGCGTTGAAGATTCTACTCACAATAGTATCTGGACGAGTAGCAAGATGTCACGCCTGCTTCCCTAACATTGTCAAATTGAAGCCGTGAAGATGTCGGAAACCCATACTCTCAAACTCCTCGTAAACACAATAATAGCATAGATTTTTTAAGAAATAAATTTTGTTGTAACATGCAAAAAAAAAAATATAAATATACATATTATACTGGCTAAAAGAGACAAAATTTCTTCCAACTGAATCTAGTTGTGAACACTTTATCAACCACTTACTAAATACTATTGGGTCGACATATCTTTCATATATCCAAAAAATGTATAACTTTGTTAATTAATTTATAAGACTAGAAAAACACATCCTTTAAAACATGTACTCCTAGCTATTAAGTTCTAATAATGAGTTTCAATTGAAAGAGATAAATTGGAAAAATAAACTCTATTCATTTTGATTGATGGTACAATAGTATTATATACAAGTGTTTAACTATAGTTAACTTTAATTAACTCCAATAGAAAATTAACTACACATGTAACAACTTCTAAACTAATCTAGTTAAGTTAGTTAGACACTAACTAACTTCTAAACTAATCTAACTAAGTTAGTTAGACACTAACTAATTTTCTAATTTCTAATACTAACTATATCTAATAGTCCCCCGCAAGCTAGAAGTTATTCACAACACTTCTAACTTGACATGAACAATACAAAAGTATATATCAACAAATCTAAAAGAAAATTACATCAAAACAACCAACAAAGCCAATGAAGACACAACAGAAGCCAAAGAAACAAGTCATGAAGGCTACAAAGAGAACAATCTTGTCTGCCACTAGCAAAGTGAAATCCACGGCAACATGCTAATGCTTTTCTTGAATTGCTTGGTCAGCACAGAGAAAAAATTGTGTAATTGTGCACTGTAGGCCAAAACTCTCCTCCAGTCTGGTACTTTGGCACGTAAACATATAACAGCTGGTTGCGGTAAATGATGTATCCCAAACAAAAGTAGACCAAGAGAAAGGTAGTATCAGAGGAGCAAGGATGAAGTATATTACACCAAGAAGACCAAAGAAAAGAATCCTGGGAATTTCACAGTGGTAAGGAATTGATGGTGCCTCAAAATCACTTTCTCCACCAAAATTCTTTTTACAAAATTGTAAAAAAGTGGAAATAGTTGAAAAAGTTCTGATGCTATATAAGTCCATCCAAATGTCCCAACATATGACATAAAGAACCAACACAAACGGCAAAAAGCCAAAATCGACTCGATCGAAAATCAAATCAAAACTCTGCTTCAGATCACAGTCATTGGAAATCAAAATGAAAGGAGGACAATGAAGCGAAATCGCAAAACTGATGTGCAAGAATCGGAAACGGAAATGATGATTACCGATACAAGAATGACAAACAATTTGTGTCAAACAAATTAGAAACGGAACAAACGTAAGCAAGTTGCACAAACAGAAATTCTCAAAGAAGCGAGAGGAAGGAGCAAAACACGATTCTGATTGAAAAGCGAATGATAGAATCAAAATCGATTCAAAGAATTTGCGAAAATCGAAATTGGGGAAAACACAAAAAAAATAGAGAAACAGATTCAAAAATGCGAAATTGAAACAAGAAATCGTAACGGCAGGTGAGAAAAAAAGAGAGACTCTGGCATAGAAAAAGAAAATAATGGAAAAGAAACTAATAAAATGAATATAAAATTAAGAAATTTCTCATCATACCGCAATGAGCTCCATTCTTCATGAATCGCAAAACAGTAGAAGACATTCGCGTGAAGACAATGGAGGAATCATCTAGGAGAAAGGAACGCGGAAGCTATATCGCTATTGATACCATAAAGGAACGCGTGAAGACAATGGAAATATTTGAATGCAAAAAATCACACAATAATCTATTTTATTTTTTTGTAGTTTCGAAGGAAATCCACTAAGACTTTCGGATCAATAATTAAAGTTGTTTTTCAAGTGGCTCAATGGCTTAATATAGAAGACCAAAAAAGCTTTAGTGCGCCTTGTAATCAGTATCAGATAAGACCCCAGCGGTTTCTTGTTAATTAGTTGGAAGTTGCTTCCTAAATCTTTGTTAAAACATATATAACACGTGACTTCTTTTTATTATTGATAACTGTAGGTTTTTCTTTTTAACAGAAGACTTTTTCGCCAAGTCGACATTGACTGACCTCTTGATTTACTTGTGCAGAACAGTGTAAACATGGACATATATAATCCTTATAGTACCATTTAGGGAATTGTTTTTCCCACACTCCCTCATACTTCTTTACACCCCTTAAAAAGGTGAATGTGGTGTGAGAATCCATTTTTTGTAATAAAATAAGGTGTTCGAACACCCTAATGTGAATTTGTTCGCATGACCCATGCGAACAGGTGAAATTACGCACAAGAGGGTTTTAAGTCAAGATTTAACACACACGAACAATGTCATTCGAACCTGTTCGAATGCCCGTGTTCGAACAAGTGAAATTTCGTGAAAAAAAGAGGTTTTGGCTGGCCTTTTGGTCTTTTCACACCCTTATAGGGTGTGTTTTGAGTAGGAGGGAGTGTGGGTGTGGGAAAAGCAATATCCACCATTTATGAGTCGGCTATTGACAGTGAAAGTCATATTAAGAAATGAGGTTTTTTTTCACCCCCATCCTTCTCTCTCACACCCCCCAAAATACCAAAACGGACAAAAATGCCCTCTGTTTTTTTTTTAAAAAAATTTTAACTTTCCCGGATTTACCTCAAATATTGGTAAATCCGATTCATAAATCTGGAAAAAAAAATCTGTTTCGTGGGGTTTCCCGGATTTACCTCATAGGTAGGTAAATTGTGAACTGGATTTACCTACCTATGAGGTAAATCCGGGAACCCCTTTTTTTTAATTTTATTTTTAAAAAGATACGCGCTTGTTACGATTTAAAATACGATCTGAACGCGTGCACGATATCTGAGTAAAGATACGTCTAAATACGATCTAAAATACATCAAAATAGGCGGGCAATCACGCCTATGATCCTACTACTCCCGTGACTTCTGTCTACTTCTCAGAAAAAATGCACGGCGATCGATCGATCGCAAAGAACCGCTCTATGATCTGTGTAGCAACCGCTCTATGAGGAGCACTCGCCTGGCGTGACTGCCCGTCTATTTTGACGTATATTAGTTCGTATTTAGACGTATCTTTATTCATATATCGTAACGAGTTCGTATCGTTTTCTCAATTGTACCAGACACGTATCTTTTTAAAAATAATATTTTTTAAAAAAAAAGGGGGTTTCCCGGATTTACCTCATTGGTAGGTAAATCCGGTTCACAATTTATGAACCAGATTTACCTACCTATGAGGTAAATCCGGGAATCCCAACGTAACTTTTTTTCAAAAAAATACGAACCGAAAATACCATTTTGTGAGGTATTTCCGGAAATTTTTCTAAAATATTATTTTTTTAAAAAACTGAAGGGTAATTTTGGAATAAAATGGGTTATGGGGGTGGGAGGGAGGATGTGGGGGGTAAAAAAAAACCTAAGAAATTTAGCTCAGTTAGAGTTAGTAAGTAATTTAAGATATTTCTTTTTTGGGTTTTTTCTTTTGTACCCCCACCCCATCCCCTCCCACCCTCACCCAATACCAAAATCCCCAAAATGCCCTTTGAAACTTAATTTTTTTTTAAAAAAAAATAAATAAATCGTATATACCCCTTTGGGTATATACGATGGCTATTTTTTGTCCAATCGTATATACGTACTCAAAGGGGTATATACGATGCACTTTTTATTTTTTTTAATAATTTGTTTTAATTTTTATTAATAAAAGGCTACTAAAAATTCGTTAAATAGTCAAAACTACTCCAAAAATTATAAAAACACCACTAAAAATCTAACAAAACCAAAATAAGGCTATACAAATTTTTTTAGATTTTTGGAGACTATGAAAATTTTAAAAAATCGTAAAAAATAGTAAACGATGGAATTTGGGATTTTGAGATTCAGAGTCCCGTAAGAAGTCTCTTCTACGGGAGTCTTGATTCTTGATTTTTTTGGATTTAATAGTTGTGGTTTCATTACGATTGGAGTATGTTGCCCGAAAACCGATTTTTAGCCTAAATTATTCGTTCGACGTATAACATCGTCAAATTTTAACGAACTACACACAAAACCTATTTTCGGGACTTATATAATTTTTATTTGACTTAAAAAATTTAAAAAATACAATGGGGTCGATATATACACGAGGGGGTATATATACGACCTTATTTTTTAGGCATCGTATATACACCTCCCAAGGCGTATATATACGATTATAGTGAGAAGTTTTCCCAATCGTATATACGTCTTGGGGTGTATATACGATGCCTAAATGCATAAGGTCGTATATATACCCCCAGGTGTATATACGATTGGTCAAAAATTTGTAAAAAAAAATACGTTTTCAGAAGGGCATTTTGGGGTTTTCAGTGTGGGTGGGGGTTTATGGGGATGGGATGGGGGTACAAAAGAAAAAACCCTTCTTTTTTTTTGTCATCAACTTAAGATATTTCTTAAGAATCAAAAAAAGTTATGATTCATGTACACATAACAAGCCCATGTTCCCCTCCTACTCACCATACACCTCCAAACCTTAAATATTTCAATTTTACCTTCATGTGTCTAGCGACTAACTGAATATAGTTGAGAAACTGTTAATTGCATTAATTGAAAAATGATTACAATTAGTCCTTTAATACAATTGGGTAACTCGGGCCAACTAACAACATGGACCATCACCAAAAGGCCCACTAAGCAGGCCCAAAACTAAAAGGACTATCTTACAAACCCTCCCTTAAATTGGAGGCTAAACAAATTTACACAATTACAGAGACTTCAGTTTACACAAACCATATCAGATCAGAAACAAACACAAGGCAAAGTAAGAAAACCTGCAGACTAAGAAAAAACTGCAGAATAAGAACAATGTAAACAATAAGAGAGCTTGAATGGGTTGAACTTCATGACAACAACTAATTTCTCTTCATGACAAAGAACCAATCACGAAAGTGAACTTCATTCCTAATCCATTTCTGAGCTTGAGAAAGGATTCATTCTTCACTGACTTGGTGAGTAGGTCTGCTAGTTGATCATTTGTTCCACAAAACTTCAATTCTAACAGTCCCTCCTTGCATAAATTTCCGAGGAAGTGAAATCTCACGTCTATGTGTTTTGTTCTACCGTGCATCACAGGATTTTTTGTCAATTTTATAGCAGAACTATTGTCACACATGACAACTAGACACTTGTTTTGAGAAACTTGTAGCTCATCCAATATCCTTTTGAGCCAAATTCCTTGGCAAACACAGTAGGCAGCTGCAACATACTCTAACTCTGTGGTAAACAAGGTAACAATTGGCTTTTTTTTTGAACTCCATGACACAGCACCCGAGCTTAGCATAAACACAAAACTTGTTGTACTTTTCCTATCCTCCACATCACCAGCATAATCACTATCACTATAGCCTAGCAAATCAAACCTTCTACTAGCTCTATAGTGTATTCCTAACCCAAAGATTAGCACCTTTTAAGTATCTTAGAATGCGCTTTTCTTTGCCATCAAATGCTTTTTCTGCAGTTTATCCATAAACCTACTAATCAAACTCACTGCAAATGTAATATCGGGTCTGCTAGCATTAAGATACATTAGACTACCCACTATTTGTTTGAAGTAGGTTGGATCAGTGGGTTTTTCCTTCATCATCCTTAGTCAATTTGTCACCTGCAGCTACTAGATTGATGACAGATTAACTGTCCTGCAAACCAAACCTGCTTAGAACTTCACCAACATATCTTTGTTGAGTTATAAAGATGCCATTCTGATCCTGTGTGACTTCCATACCCAGAAAATGCCTCATTCTGTCCAAATCAATCATATCAAAGTACTTCTTCATTGATTCCTTGAATTCAGTCACAAGGATATCATCACTGCCAGTATACAACAGCTCATCAACATATAGGCTAACAATGATGACATTCCTATCATTGCTAGCCTTAGTGAATAAGGTATGCTCATGGGGACATTTCTTGAATCCCTCTTTAGTAAAATATGACTCTATTTTACTATACCAAGTTCTTGGAGCTTGTTTTAAACCATATAAAGCCTTTTTCAGCTGATACACCTTTCCTTCACTTCCCTTCTTCTCATAACCTTCTGGTTGATCCACATACACCACTTCATTTAACTCACCATGAAGAAAAGCACTCTTCATATCGAGTTGATAGACATTCCACCCTTGAGCTGCTATGGCTAGAATACATCTAATTGTATCCCACCTAGCTACTGGTGCAAAAACTTCTAGATAGTCAATACCATATTGTTGAGCATACCCCTTTGCCACTAATCGAGCCTTGAATTTATCAACTTCACCTGCCTCATTGTACTTAGTTTTATAAATCCTCTTCACACCAATGGTCTTGGCACCACTGGGAGATCCACCAGATCTCCAAGTTTCATTTCTTTCTATGGATGACATTTCACTATCCATAGCATTTCTCCATTTTTCAAATCTCACGACTTCCTTGTATGAGATAGGATCAGAGAAGTTTTCAAAAATGCAAAGCTATGCAAGTTTTCTCCTTCTTTCGCCTCATCCTTCTCATTAAGATTTCCAAACAAGACAAAATCATCAAATCTAGCTGGAGGTTTGCCAATTCTCCCCGCTCTAGATGTGCGGTGTGCAGAATTAGAATTACTTTCAACTTCATTTGTGGTGCTAGGCTCTATAGTTTCACCGATAATAGTAGTATTTCGTGAAGATTGAACCTCTGTAGCTTCAATTTCAGTTCATCACAGTCCTATTTTTCCTTTCAGCTACTCCATTTTGTTGTGGAGTGTAAGCAGCTGTAAGCTGCATTCTAATTCCATTTTCACTACAAAAGCTATCAAATTCACCACCCCTATCAGTCCTTAGGCAACTAATCACACAGTCATTTTCCTTTTCAATCATGATTTTAAACTTCCTAAAGATATCTAAGGCAGCTGATTTCTTAGAAAGGAAGTAAACCCACCCTTTTCTAGTAAAATCATTAATAAAGCTAATGAAATACCTCATATGGCTGTTTGATTTAGGAGAAATGGGACCACAAATGTCTGAATGAAGTAGCTCTAGCCTTCTCGATGCTCTCCACTTGCTTTGCTTGGAGATGGCATCTCTGTGCTGCTTGCCAACAAGGCAATCTGTGCAGGGCTTTACTGGTTCCTTAAGCATAGGTAAACCTTCCACCATTCCCTTTGATTTCAACAACATCAAACCTCTATGGCTCAAGTGGCCATATCTTCTATGCCAAAGATCAGCAATACCTTCATTGGAGAACTGCAGGCAACCAGAAACAATAGAGGAACCAATCACAGTAAACATTTTGTTGCTCGCCATTTTTGAAGTGATTATTAACCCCTTTTCTTTGTGATAGACTTTGCACATATCATCCTCAAACACCACCTTCGGGACTCTGCATTTGCAATTGGCCAATACTCAATAAATTGTTCTTCAAATCTGGTATATATAGTACACATCACTGATATACACCCTTCAATTCTGACTTTGATGCTTCCCTTTCCCATCACATTTAATCTTATGTTATTCCCAAGTTTCACTGATTCCCTAAAGTTCTCATCAAGTTCACCAAACCAGTGCTTCATGCCACAGATATGATTGCTACACCCGGAGTCAAGAAACCAAATTTCACCATTTGAATCTTGAAGGTGATATATCATCATTGGCCATGAGACATCCAGAATCTATAAGCCAAATCTTGTCACTTGGTTCTTGATGATGATCAGTTTGTGCCATGAGGAGCATTTCTTCCTCATCATCAAAACCAGCATAATTGGCAATTTTTCTTTCAAGATCAGGATACTCATTTCGGTAATGTCCCATTTTACCACATTTATAACATTCAATGTGATCTTTAGACATAGGCTTACCTCTTCCTCTGCTCGAAGTCCTTCCTCTTCCTCTGCCACCACTCCTTCCCGATCCAGTTACCTTCAAGGCTTGCTCTTCTTCCTTCTGACATCCCTTCATGCGTTGCTCTTCCACAATCAAGCTACTTTGAAGATCATCAATGGAGAGCTTCTCAATGTCACGGGATTGGACAATTGAGCAGACTACATAGTTGAAAGCCTGATTCATGGATCTGAGAACTTTCTCGACGACAGTAGTTTCGGTAATCTTTTCATCGAATCCTTTCATCTTGTTGACAATTGAAAGTGTTCGAGAAAAGTACTCATTTACCGTTTCCCCATCTTTCATTCGCAGAACCTCAAATTCGCCTCGCAAGACTTGCAACTGCGCTTTCTTGACCTTTGATGAACCTTGGAACTTCTGCTTCAAAGAATCCCATATTTCCTTGGCCGAATCCATCTTCAAGATTGTCTCAAGCACATTTCGATCAAGAGCTTGAAACACATAGTTCTTTGCTTTCAAGTCTTTCAGTTTAGCTTCCTCAGCCGTCTTCTAAGCAAGTTTTGGCATGGCGTTCACTTCCACCAATGGAACGCCGTCCTCGACGACATCCTAATACTCTTTCGATCTAAGCAAGTTTTCCATTAAAACGGACCAGTGATTGTAGTAGCCATCAAAACGGGGAATTGTAGGTTGCATGAACGCGCCGTTCGTGTGTTCTTTCTCGGTCATCGTCGCCGGAGACTGCGGTTCACGGTGGTACACGACGATGCAACAAGCCCCTTCTTGGAGCTATGATGCCAATTCTAGCGACTAACAGAATATAGTTGAGAAACTGTTAATTGCATTAATTGAAAAATGATTACAATTAGTCCTTTAATACAATTGGGTAACTCGGGCCAACTAACAACATGGGCCATCACCAAAAGGCCCACTAAGTAGGCCCAAAACTAAAAGGACTATCTTACAATGTGGAATACACTTCCAAATCTTCTTACGCAATGTCTTTGACGGGTACAGTACCAAAGTACCAAAC
Source organism: Oxytropis ochrocephala (assembly GCA_020916435.1). Taxonomy (NCBI): domain Eukaryota; kingdom Viridiplantae; phylum Streptophyta; class Magnoliopsida; order Fabales; family Fabaceae; genus Oxytropis; species Oxytropis ochrocephala. Next base: position 43,841,514 of record CM037088.1, on the reverse strand, counting down.
AGGTCCAATACAAGAGCACCGAACATGTTCGACACAAAAACACCTACCGAACTTGCATTTTCATACACATTTTCATTTAGACATTTTTTTAGCAATGTGAGAAGTAAAATCACCAAAAACGTTAGATCCATCGAAATTATTATGTGGAACAACAGTGAAGGGATCAAAAGTGCTATTATTCATAAAATCGACTTAAACATAAATATAACCTTAAATTAGAAGAAGGCTTTGATAGATGGAACCGTCTGGTGGCTACAAATCACGAGATTGCTATGGCTTAGAGGTGGAAAAAAATCTGGAAATGGAGGTGTGGTAGTGTTGTAGTGTAATGCATAACATAATTTATGTGTGTTGAGTGAAACTCCAATGTGGATTTCACAAATGCCTGAAACGAAAGAGATACAATACGCAGTGACTAGTTCTAATTGAAATAGAGATTATGCATGTATGAATTATCAAACAATACCAGACCATATTGTGTGTGCTTGTGAAATCTTAAACCGAAAAATCAATGCATGCAAAATTAAGAGTGAAAAGGAAAGAAAGTACACCAAAATTGATAACCCACTTCGGAGATTTTCTCCTACATCTGGGGGACAGAATTCGAGCTTGAATCCACTATGAAATTGAGGGTTACAAAGTGTGAATCACTTTTCAACAATCAACACACCACTCGCAGTAATTTCACTCAAGCTCTCTGAATCTCACTTCACTCACTTTATACAATGTGAAGCTTACTCTATGATGATTGCAAGAATGCCAATCATCGTCTAACTATATACATCAATTCAGTTACAACAAACTAAAACATCTAACTGAATTAACAACAAATCTGTTGAGTAGAGAGGAAAACGAGAGTGAGAGACCGATTTGGGCTTCACAAGCGAAACAACAAGTAGAGCAGGCCCAATACTAAAGACTGGGCCAATAAAAAAAACAAACCCAAACAGAATGTATTTACCAAACAACAAATCTCCACCTTGGTGAAAAGATTCATCACAGCAGAAACAAATATAATAGCTCGAATTCAGATCCAACACATCAATTACTTGATGTCAATGCCAAGCAACTCAAGACAGTGTCTAAACTTGCTCACAAAGAATGAGCTTAGTAACCATGTTCATGGATTTTCACCTGTGTGAACTTTTACAATGTCAACATCTCTTTTTTCCACATTGTCTCTAATGAAATGGAAACTAACATCTATGTGTTTGGTTCTCTCATGGTACATTTGGTTCTTACTCAAATGAATAGCACTTTGGCTATATATCACATGAGATGCAAACCGAACTGTCACAGATACCCAATTCAGCAACTAACCCATGTATCCACATTCCTTCTTTAATGGCTTCAGTGAGAGCAACATATTCGGCCTCTGTAGTTGACAAAGCAACAATATGTTGCAGATTAGCCTTCCAACTGACAGTATTACCATACAAAGCAAACACATAACCTATCAAAGATCTTCTTTTGTCAAGATCATTGGCATAGCCAGAGTCCACAAAACCTAGACACCTTTACAAGTTTCTTCCCCTTTGTAGTAAACCAGACCCACATCAGTAGTCCCATTTAGATACCTCAGAACCCACTTAATTGCCCGCCAGTGTTGTTCTTTACCAGGATTGCCCATAAACCTACTTGCAACACTCATAGCTTGAGAAATATCTGGTCTGCAACAAATCATGGAATACATTATGTTGACAATTGCAATGGCATATGGTATTGCTTACATGTATTCCTTGTCTTATTTGTTGTTGGGAGCTTGAGCAGTGGAAAATTTAAAGTGTGGTGCTAGAGGCAAAGTGGTGGCCTTAGCACCACACATATTGAAACTTTTGACCACCTTGCTCAAATAACCTTTTGACCATTCCAACAATTTTCTTGGCAGGACCTAGATCCTTCATGTCAAACTCCCTCTTGAGTTCACCCTTCAATTTCACAATGGAAGCCATATATTTGCATGCAAGTAACATGTCATCCACATATAATAACAGATAGATGTAATTATCTTGTGAGATGTGTTTAAAATAGATGCATCAGTCATATTTACTTCTAGTGTAATTATATATTCTTAGCCATGAAAGAATCAAACCTCAAGTACCACTGTCTTGGTGGTTGCTTGAGGTCGTACAGAGATTTCTTCAGATGACAGACCCAGTCCTCTTTCTCTTCAGCTTCAAAACCCTCTAGTTGTTGCAACAAAATGTTCTCCTTTAGGTCTCCATGGAGAAATGCAGTTTTAATATCCATTTGCTCCAACTCCATGTCATGATGTGCCACAATAGACAAGATGATTCTGATAGATAAGTGTTTGACTACATGTGATAAAATCTCACTATAATCCAAGCCTTGATTTTGTGTGTACCCTTTTGCAACCAACCTAGTTTTGAATCTAGGTTCTTCCACTCAAGGAATACCCTCCTTCTTTTTGAAGATCCATTTGCTACCAACTACCCTATCTCCTTTTGGCTTAGGAACTAGAATCCAAGTGTTGTTTTAATCTAGAGAGTTGATCTCCATAGTCATAGCAACAAGCCACTTATCATTGTACTTGTGATTTTTGACTTATTTGTAATTTCTGGGCTCATTGTTGATGATCTCTTCAGCAGTGTATAGAGCACAACTTACCATATCTTCATAACCTAACCTTTGAGGAGCTCTTATAGTTATTATTTCTATATCCTTTGCCAAGTTGTAGTCAGTCAAGTCCTCAGAATTGTCTTCACCATCAATTTGAGGTTCAATTTCTAGTTCAGCAGCCTCTTGAGCTTCCGGTGGAGTATCTTTATTTGTCACATGCTCCACCTCAAGCTGAAAACTCTCTAACTCTTGTTGATCATTGGCCTATTCTTGAGTATTTCCGACCCCTTTGAACATTTCTGATTCTTGAAACTTAACATCACGACTTATGATGCATTTCTTATCTTCTTGGCTCCATATTTTGTAACCTTTCACACCTGCAGGGTAGCCAACAAAATATCATTTCTTTACCCTAGGAACTAGCTTCCCTTCATTAAATAGTATGCTACACACCCAAAAACCTTTACGTGATTGTAATTTGGTACCCTTCCTAACCGGTTTTCTTGAGGATTTTTCAAAATAATACCAGTAGAGGGGCTTAGGTTAATCAAATAGCAAGTTGTATAGACAACTTCTCCCCAAAATTTGATAGGCATAACAACATTAGAGAGAAGACACCCCATTCTCTCTAATATGGTATGTTCATTCTCTCAGCAAGACCATTTTGCTGGGGTGTATGCCTAACAGTCCCACGTCTTACAATTCCTTGCTCTTTACAATAGTTTTAAGGCTAAAAGGTACTTTTAGTCCCTGCAAATGTCAAGAAAATCCAGTTTAGTCCCTGCAATTCCAAAAATTTTAAAATAGTCCCTGCAATTAGTAAACGTTACTACTTTAGTCCCTGCTGTTACTTTACTCTTAAAAAAGGAGGGACTAAACTGGATTTTCTTGACATTTGCAGGGACTAAAAGTACATTTTAAATGGAATTGCAGGGACTAAAGTAGTAACAGCAGGGACTAAAGTAGTAACGTTTACTAATTGCAGGGACTATTTTAAAAATTTTGGAATTGCAGGGACTAAACTGGATTTTCTTGACATTTGCAGGGACTAAAAGTACCTTTTAGCCTAGTTTTAAAATAGTTCATTACAATATTCCAAACCATTGTCTGTTCTTAAGACTTTAACCTTTCTACTAGTTTTGTTTTCAACCATAGTTTTCCTTTTTTTGAATGATTTAAGAGCCACATCTTTGCTTTTTAACAAATACATCCACACCTTCCTACTACAATCATCAAGGAAAGTAATGAAATACATGTTGCCCCCAAGAGTTGGGATCCTTGCTGTCCCCCAAATGTCACTGTGCACAGTTTAGCAAGCCTTCTGTGTTATGTTGCCTTGTGTTGAACTTGACCTTATTCATTTTGCAAAAGATGCAGTGTTCAAGAAATGGAAGCCCTCCAATTTTGTCTTTCCCCAACACACCAAGCTTGTCTAAGACTTGCATACCCTTAGCACTAACATGCCCGAGTCTTTGATGCCATAACCTTGCTCTTTCTAAACTCACAGTTTCTGCACTTGAAGTAGCTACTCCTACACTGCCTGTAATTGTTAATCCTTTGAAAATGTAGATACCATGATCCCTATACCCTCTCATAACCACAAGAGACCCCTTGACCACCTTCACATTACCATTCTCACCCCTAAAAGAACAATCTGCTGCTTTAAGCATACTAAGAGAAATCAAGTTCCTCTTCACTCTAGAGAAATCAACCCCTTCAATCTTGCAAACAGTGTTATTCCCCATCACCACTTGCCCTCCATTGATTTGCCTGTATCCAAGCAACCACTCCTTGTTGGAAGTCATATGAAAGGAACATCATGTATCCAAAACCCAGTGATCCTTGTTGATGGTTGGAGAGGCCATGAACACTTCACCTTCACAATAGCTTCTAACTTCATTGCTTGCAGTCATGTGATGACCAAACCCAGAGTCAATAATCCACAGATCATTCTTGATGGAATTTGTGTCAATGAGTTTTATGGCAACCAGAACTTCCCCCTCATAATAGCACTATGATGCTATTGAAACACCCCCTTCATCATCAGTGTCATTCCTTTTCTTGGATTTCCTATTTGGACAGTCCTTCTTGAAATGACCTTCCTTCTTGCAGATGAAACATTTGTTATCCTTCTTGTATTTATCCTTATCTCCTTGTTTGTGCTTCTGTTTCTTGCTTTTCTTTTTTAAATTTCCCTTTACGAACAAGCTTTCACTATTATGTTCTTCCTTGGCTTCAGATCTCCTCTTCAATTCCTTTGAGATTAGTGCAGATTGCACATCATCAAGAGTTAAGGTTTCCTTGCCATAGAGTAGAGCATCAGATAGATGTTCATACGTTTTTGGTAAGGAATTAACTAAGAGAAGTGCCTTGTCTTCATCATCAATCTTGACATCAATGTTTTCAAGGTCAATAATGACTTTATGAAACTCATCAATGTGCACTTCCACCGATTTTCCAACTTGCATCTTGAAGGTATACATCCTTTGCTTCAAATAAAGACGGTTGGCAATTGATTTGGTCATATCTGAGATCTTCCAATTTCTTCCAAATTGTTGTTTCCCTGATCCTTTCACCACTTCCCTAAGGGGCTTGTCACCGAGACTCAAGATGAGAGCACCACGTGCTTTCTCCAATGCCTCCGTCTTCTCCTCCGCAAAGAATCTCGCCAAGAGACTCTTTTCCCGGTCAATGCATCCGCAAGACCTTGTTGACCTAGCATTGCCTTTGTCTTGATGCGCCATAACACTCAAGTCATTCTTCCCGTTGAACTTCTCAACTTCATACGCCGTAGATACCATCGTTTCACGATCAAATTTTTTCCGATGCTATCGATACCAATTTGTTGAGTGAAACTCCAACGCGGATTTCACAAAGGCACGAAAACGAAAGAGATACAATACGCAGATGACTAGTTCTAATTGAAATAGAGATTATGCATGTATTAATTATTAAACAATATCGGACGATTGTGTTTGCTTGTGTAATCTTAAACCGAAAAATCAATCTTTGGCAAGATTAAGAGAGAAAAGGAAAGAAAGTACACCAAGAATTGATAACCTAGTTCAAGATTTTCTCCAACATCGGGGGATGTAATCCGAGCTTGAATCCACTATGAAATTGAGGGTTACAATGTGTACATGAATCACTCTTCAACAATCAATACACCACTCACAGTAATTTTACTCAAGCTCTCTGAATCTCACTTCACTCACTTGTATACAATGTGAATCTTACTCTATGATGAATGCAAGAATGCCAATCATCATCTAACTATATACATCAATTCGATTACAACAAACTAAAAATTTAATCGAATTAAAAGCAGATCTGTTGAGATGAGAACAGAGAGGAAAAGAAGAGTGAGAGACCGAGTTGGGCTTCACAAGCGAAACAACAAGGCCCATGCTTCGTACAACCCCCCCTCTACTCACTAGAATCCCCTTTTGGTGCGAAAAGACCAAAAACCCTTACTGAAATTTGGTTTTTATTTTTTTTAAAGATTATGCACGGTTCGGCGCACGGTTGATCGAACTTGATCGAATCTCGCTGCGCCGAACCAGTCAAAATTTACTCAGACACCCCAAAATTATGTTTTGACTAGGTTCGACTAAGCGTGTGCCGATCCAAATCGATCAGCCGTGCGCCGAACCCTCTCCACCGTTCAGGGGTATTTTCGGAATAAAGGATGGTATGGGGTTCTAGAGAGTAGGAGGGGGATTGTACGAAGCATGGGCCAACAACAAGTAAAGCAGGCCCAATAATAAAGACTGGCATAATAAATAAAAAACCCAAACCCAAACAGAATGTATATACCAAACAACAATGAGCTTGATAATTCAATGTAGTAAGTAATTAAATGGGTTGAAAGTTGAAAATGAGTCATTTTCTCACCTTTCAGTATCATAAAGATAATGCGTACTTAAAAGGGAATTCAAAGAATCTAATATCTATTTATTCAAACAAACTACACTTATCTAATATCTATTTATCTATTTATTCAAACAAACCACACTTAAATTATCCAAACTAACCTCTCTATTTATTTGACAACTCACCTAACTAAGGGCAACATTGTAATTTACTATCACACTTTTTTTTCAAATCTCTTCTCCCAATAAACTTTCATCTCACTCCCACTTTTTCCTACTTTTTCCCACTTACTTTTTTTAAATTTCAAAATTTAAACCAAACCTACCCACTTTCTTTTCCCACCATCTACTACAATCTACTAATCAACTAAAATAATCAATTGAAACTATGACATAACTGCATTGACATATAAAAAAAGATGAGATAATTGCACTGATATATAAAAAACACGATATTAATATCTAAAAAGAATAAGAAGACTTAATCACTATTTAAACAACTAAATGATATTTAAAACACATTTCACAAATATTTATCACTAATACCTAAAAATGGATAAATGGTTGTCACATATATATAATAAAACACGGGATACATATTTCTTAATGGTAATCTACTATCTATCTTTTACTATCTACTATAATCTACTAATAAACAAAAATAATCAATTGAAACTATGAGATAACTACACTGATATATATAAAAAAACACGGGATAACTGGACTGATATATATAAAAAATATGGGATAACTGCAATAATATATAAAGGCACGAGATAAATGACCTGATATATAAAAAACACGGAACAACAAAACTGATATAGAAAAAACATTGCTTTGATATATAAAAAAAGACACGGGATAACTCCACTTTTTTTTTTTTCACCATCTACTATAATCTACTAATCAACTAAAATAATCAATTGAAGCTACGAGAAAACTGCACTGATATATGAAAAATATTCTGACTAAAATATAAAAAAAAACACGATATTAATATCTAAAAAAAGACTTAATCACTATTTAAACTACTGATTAATATTTAAAACACATGTGACAAATATTTGTCACTAATACCTAAAAAATGATAATTGTCACAGATATATACTAAAACGGGATAAATACTTATTATTGATAATCTACTATCTATCTTTTACTATCTACTATAATCTACAAATCAACTAAAATAATCAATCTAATATCTATTCTATTTATTCAAATAAACCACACTTAAATTACCCAAACTAACCTCTCTTTTTATTTGACAACTCACCTAACTAAGGGCAACATTATAATTTACTATCACACTTTTTTTCAAATCTCTTCTCCCAATACACTTTCATCTCACTCCCACTTTTTCCTACTTACTTTTTTTAAATTTCAAAATTTAAACCAAACCTACCCACTTTCTTTTCCCACCATCTACTACAATCTACTAATCAACTAAAATAATCAATTGAAACTATGACATAACTGCATTGACATATAAAAAAACATGAGATAATTGCACTGATATATAAAAAACACGATATTAATATCTAAAAAGAATAAGAAGACTTAATCACTATTTAAACAACTAAATGATATTTAAAACACATTTCAAAAATATTTATCACTAATACTTAAAAATGGATAAATGGTTGTCACAGATATATAATAAAACACGGGATACATATTTCTTATTGGTAATCTACTATCTATCTTTTACTATCTACTATAATCTACTAATAAACAAAAATAATCAATTGAAACTATGAGATAACTACACTGATATATATAAAAAAAACACGGGATAATTGGACTGATATATATAAAAAATATGGGATAACTGCAATAATATATAAAGGCACGAGATAAATGACCTGATATATAAAAAAACACGGGACAACAAAACTGATATAGAAAAAACATTGCTTTGATATATAAAAAAAGACACGGGATAACTCCACTTTTTTTTCTCACCATCTACTATAATCTACTAATCAACTAAAATAATCAATTGAAGCTACGAGAAAACTGCACTGATATATGAAAAATATACTGACTGAAATATAAAAAAAACACGATATTAATATCTAAAAAAAAGACTTAATCACTATTTAAACTACTGATTAATATTTAAAACACATGTGACAAATATTTGCCACTAATACCTAAAAAATGATAATTGTCACAGATATATACTAAAACGGGATAAATACTTATTATTGATAATCTACTATCTATCTTTTACTATCTACTATAATCTACTAATCAACTAAAATAATCAATGTAATATCTATTCTATTTATTCAAATAAACCACACTTAAATTACCCAAACTAACATCTCTTTTTATTTGACAACTCACCTAACTAAGGGCAACATTATAATTTACTATCACACTTTTTTTCAAATCTTCTCCCAATACACTTTCATCTCACTCCCACTTTTTCCTACTTTCTCCTACTTACTTTTTTTAAATTTCAAAATTTAAACCAAACCTACCCACTTTCTTTTCCCACCATCTACTACAATCTACTAATCAACTAAAATAATCAATTGAAACTATGACATAACTGCATTGACATATAAAAAAACATGAGATAATTGCACTGATATATAAAAAACACGATATTAATATCTAAAAGAATAAGAAGACTTAATCACTATTTAAACAACTAAATGATATTTAAAACACATTTCACAAATATTTGTCACTAATACCTAAAAATGGATAAATGGTTGTCACAGATATATAATAAAACACGGGATACATATTTCTTATTGGTAATCTACTATCTATCTTTTACTATCTACTATAATCTACTAATAAACAAAAATAATCAATTGAAACTATGAGATAACTACACTGTATATAAAAAAACATGGGATAACTTGACTGATATATAAAAAAAATATGGGATAAATACAATAATATATATAAAGGCACGGGATAAATGCACTGATATATAAAAAAACACGGGACAACAACATTGCTATAAAAAAACATTGCTTTGATATATAAAAAAAGACACGGGATAACTCCACTTTCTTTTCTCACCATCTACTATAATCTACTAATCAACTAAAATAATCAATTGAAGCTACGAGAAAACTGTACTGATATATGAAAAAAATACTGACTGAAATATAAAAAAACACGATATTAATATCTAAAAAAAGACTTAATCACTATTTAAACTACTGATTAATATTTAAAACACATGTGACAAATATTTGTCACTAATACCTAAAAAATGATAATTGTCACAGATATATACTAAAACACGGGATAAATATTTATTATTGCTAATCTACTATCTATCTTTTACTATCTACTATAATCTACTAATCAACTAAAATAATCAAATGAAACTATGATATAACTGCATTGATATATAAAAAAAACACAGGATAACTGCATTGATATAAAAAAATACGGGATACCTGAAATAATATAAATTAAAACGCGTATCTACACTGATATATAAAAAACACGAGATAACAACATTGATATATAATATAATATCAAGATCGATATATTTTTAAAAAATACGGGATAAATGCACAGTTGTTTTTAAATGATACTTTTACATTTTTAGATTTTAATATTTATCTATTTTTTATTTGAGACTCTTTTTTTATCTACTTTAAATTTTAACTTATTTTCACGGGGTAATGTTCAAACTATTTAAATTATGTCTAAATTCATTCATAAAAAGAAGCAATGTGACTCCGTATGTATGCAATCTGGTATCCTACTATTTATTTATTTATCTAATCTAATATCTATTTATTCGAACAAACCACACTTACATTACCCAAACTAACCTCTCTATTTACTTTACAACTCACCTAACTAAGGGCAACATTGTAATTTCCTATCACACTTTTTTCAAATCTCTCCCAATACACTTTCATCTAACTCCCACTTTTTTTCTACTTTCTCCTATATACTTTTTTCAAATTTCTAAATTTAAACCAAACCCACCAACTTTCTTTTCCCACCATCTACTATAATCTACTAATCAACTAAAAAAATCAATTGAAACTACAACATAATTGCACTAAAATATAAAAAAAAACATGGGATAATTGCACTGATATATAAAAAATACGAGATTAATATCTAAAAATAACAAGAAGACTTGATCATTATTTAAAAAACTAAATGATATTTAAAACACATGTGACAAATATACCTAAAAAAGGACGAATAGTTGTCACTGATATATAATAAAATACGGGATACATATTTCTTATTGGTAATCTATTATCTATCTTTTACTATCTACTATAATCTACTAATCAACTAAAATAATCAATTGAAACTATGATATAATTGCACTGATATATAAAAAAACACGGGATAACTCCACTGATATTTTAAAAATACCGGATAACTGCAATGATATACATAAAAAAACGGGATAGTTTCACTGATATATAAAAAACGCGGATAACAACACTGATATATAAAAAAACATTGCACTGATATATAAAAAAAACACGGGATAACTGCACTTTCTTTTCTCACCATCTACTATAATCTGCTAATCAACTAAAATAATCAATTGAAGCTATGGGATAACTGCACTGATGTATAAAAAAATACGGGATAACTACACTGAAATATAAAAAAACACGAGATTAATATCTCAGAAATAAGAAGGCTTAATCACTATTTAAACTACTGATTAATATTTGAAACACATGTGACAAATATTTTTCACTAATACCTAAAAAAAGACATATAATTGTCACAGATATATACTAAAACACGGGATAAATGTTTCTTATTGATAATCTACTATCTATTTTTACTATCTACTTTTTTGACACATCTTTTACCATATACTATAATCTACTAATCAACTAAAAAAACAATTGAAACTATGAGATAACTGCACTGATATATAAAAAAACATGGGATAACTACACTGATATAAAAAAAGTTACGGGTAACTAAAATATAAATAAAAACACGAGATAGCTGCACTGATATATAAAAAAACACGGAATAACAACACTAATATATAAATAAAACACTGCACTGATATATAAAAAAATACGAGATAAATGCACAGTTGTTTTAAAATGATACTTTTACATTTTTAAATTTTAATATTTATCAATTTTTAATTTGAGACTTCTTTTTTCTCTACTTTAAATTTGTATTTATTTTCACGGAGTAATGTTCAGACTATTTAAATTATGTCTAAATTAATTCATAAAAACACACAATGACTCGATGCATGTATGCATGCAAGTATCCTACTAGTTAATTAATAGATAAAATACACTACTTACAAAATGACAATTATAGACATCTTCAATTTTTGACACATTATCACTTATTTATCAGTTTTTAATTCTATTTTCTCTTCCTTTCCCACTCTCTCTCTTTCAATTTCACATTTCCCAATATTTCTCACACTCTTACTTTTCCTTCTTACACTCTCTTTCATCTTTTTCTTTCTTTTATTTTACTCATAAACAATTATTCTCTTTCTCTTATCACTCTACTTTTATTTTTTTAAATAACAATCTAAAAAATAAGAAAATTTAATGAGTATTTAAACTACTTATTAATATTTAAAACAAATATTTCTTATTGATAATCTACTCTCTCTTTTACTATCTACTATAATATATTAATCAACTAAAATAATCAATTGAAACTACGAGATAACTGCACTGATATATAAAAACACGGGATAACTGTAGTGATATATAAAAATACACAGGATTAATATTTGTCATTAATAATTATAATTTTTGAAGACTACTATAAATAAACCTACTATCTAAATAATTAAGAAGGCTTAATGACTAATCTAAACTACTAATTAATATAAAACAAATGTTTCTTATTGATAATTTACTATCTAACTTTTGTTATTTACAATAATCTACTAATCAACTAAATTAATCAATTGAAATTACAAGCTAACTGCACTGATATATAAGAAAACACGGAGTAACTGCAGTGATATATGAAAAAACAGGAGATTAATATTCTTCATTGATAATTATAATTTTTTCAAGACTTAATCACTAGTTAAACTAATTAATATTTAAAACACACGTGACAAATATTTGTCACAAATACCTAAAAAGCACAAATATTTGTCACTGGTATATAAAAAAACACGAAATAAATATTTCTTATTCATAATCTACTATCTATCTTTTACTATCTACTATAATCTACATATTTTTTTTAACAAAGTGACACTAATAGCTATTTTACAACTGTCCCCGAGGGGATTCTAACTCAATACCTTGAGGATATACGGCTAGCTCTTACCACTGAGCTAGCAGCTCAAGTGTCTATAATCTACTAATCCACTCAATAATCAATTGAAACTATAAGATGCCTGCATTGATAGATAAAAAACAAACACGGGATAACTGCACTGATATATAAGAAAACACGGGGTAACTGCATTGATATATAAAAATACACAGGATTAATATTTGTCATTGATAATTATAATTTTTTAAGGCTTAATGACTATTTAAACGGATTAATATTTAAAACACACGTGACAAATATTTGTCACTAATACCTAAAAAGCACAAATAATTGTCACTGATTTATAAAAAAACACGAAATAAATATTTCTTATTGATAATTTACTATCTACTATAATCTACTAACCAACTTAAATAACCAATTCAAACTATGAGATAACTGCACTGATACATAAAAAACAAACACGGGATAACTGCACTGATATATAAAAAATACGGGGATAACTGCAATGATATATATATAAAACATGGGATTGCAGAACTGATATATAAAAAAACACGGGATAACAACACTGATATATAAAAAACACTATACTAACATATTAAAAACACAAAATAAATGCAAAATTGTTTTAAAATGATACTTTTACATTTCTAGATTTTAATACTTATCTATTTTTTTTAATTTGAAACTCCTTTTTATCTACTTTAAATTTGTCTTTATTTTCACGGGATAATATTCAGACTATTTAATACTTTCTAAGTTCATTCATAGAAAAAACATAATAGCACCCGTGCGTATGCACGGGTATCCTACTAGTTGTCCAAGTTGGATAGAACAAAAAAGAGAAGAGAAGATAAATCATAGTTTAGTGCGTACGACACCTTACAATTGTACCGATTCAGTACATTGGTGTCAAACCCGTTAAAAATTCAATATGTCGGGGGTGTGCGGTTAGATATAAGACACGACATCATACAACCATACCGGTTCGGTACATTGGTGTCGGCCCGTGAAATCCCAGGAAAAAAATGGATGTGCTTGGTAGTTTTTTAGTCATTAATGATATTTTTAGTCATTTCGCAAGGTTTGAGGGTGTGTAGTGAGTAGGAGGGGGGTTGGGAAAAACATGGCCTAGCATTAACTATATTTTTTTGGTCAAGATAGCATTAACTATTTTTTTTGACAAACCAAACTTATAGCATTTCATTCATAATCAAAGAGTCAATACAAGTGGGAATATAATCAAAAACGTGGGAGCTAGCATAAGAACTTGATGCTCTCGCAAGAGTGTGAGCAACAAGATTCGCTTGTCTCCTGGTAAAACTAACAAGGTAGTTTCTTAGAGAAGATAAAAGTGACCGACAAGAACGTAAGATAGCTCCATATTTGGTAACAAGATTAGACGAACCATGAACACCATCTACTATCGCTTTGCAATCAAGCTCGACGGTCACATTCTGGAATTTGACTCTTGTAACCAAGTAAGTGCTTCTAATAGACCCAAGGATTCGACTTCTTGTGGCTGGGGTTGACCATATATAATACCAAACAGTTTTAGCTTTCACAAAGTCACCCCCTTCATTACGAATACACACACCGATTCCATACTGTCCATCATCAAACAAAGCAGCGTCAACATTGCACTTTACCATACCACCAGCTACCGGGCGAATGTAATTCAACATACTTAATTAGTATTAGTGGTTTTTTTTTACAATTGTGGGCCTTGTTAGTTGGCCAGTAGTGTAACCAATTGGATAGACCCCAATGATGAGACTATCACATGACCTATCTCCTTCATCTCTTTTTCTCTCCCCCTCTCTGCCTCTCATCTCTCTTTCTCTCCCCCTCTCTACCTGTCATCTCTCTTGTATCTTCTTATCTTATGATTTCTCTCCCTCATCTATCTCTTTCTCTCTTCTTCTCTCTTTTCCATCGTACGTTTTTCTTTATAATTTTTTAATTGCAATATAATTTATGTTATATAAAATCTTATAAACAATAGAAAGAGAATTATAGTAAAATTTATATAGTTTTTTGTCTGTGGTGTCCATTGTTCACCAAACAATGTACTGGGCAAAAGCTTGTCCAGTGTTGTCCTGTCCAGTACTGTCTGTTTGCAAATCAAACGGACCCTAAGTAATTAGTTAGCTGTTTTATGTTAGTCGGTTAGCTAGTTATAAATATAAATAGTTTTATGTTATCTTACATAACAATACAATCAGTGAGTAATTCATACATGTGTGTGTGCTTCCCTCAAGTTGTTATTCCTAACAAATTGGTATCCAAAACTTTCTGTTTTTGAGACCTTTGAGTTAGTAAGTGTTTCCAAACAAACAGTGAGTGTGATTGTGAGGAAAGGAAGCGTGACGGGTTTGAACGGTTTGTTCTAAACAAACTAACTTGTTTTTTATGGCAAAAATAATGAGCAATGGTTCGATTTCTAGGATGTGATGGAGAACATCAAGAACGAGATTCAAGATCCCAGTGAAGGAGTGACAGTGCACATAGGAATGCCTACAATGATTCACCAGTGTGTAGAATTTTAAGAAGATTTTGTCAGCCACATCTACGAAGAAGGCTTGGGATACAATCCAGAACATTATATATATATAGGTGTAGAAAATGTGAAGAAAGTGAAGCTTCAATTTCATAGAACGCAATATGAGTTACTTGCGATGAAATATCAAGAGTCTGTTGGGGGTTACTTCAATTGAATTAAAACCATCAAGAATTCAATGAAGAACTATGGAGAGACACTCACTGATTAGAACATAGTGGAGAAATTTTTATCATGACTTTGACTCCTCAATTTGACCACATTGTGGTGGCTATTACAGGAATCTAAGGATCTGGGAGCAATGAAGATTGAAGAACTTCAAAGTTCTTTTGAGTCCCATAAACAAAGGGTCAACGAAAAAAATACTGATAAGAAAAAGATAGGGCTTTGTAGGCACAAGCAAACTTCAAGATTGGTGGTTACGGAAGGGAGGATAAAAAGGGAAAAGGGCGGTGGAAGAGAAAACAATGGAGGTATAATTGATAAGAAAGGTGATCAAGAAGGAAGGAGAAACAATTTTTTGTGCTCTTGCTTAAAGACAAAGTGGTAATCAACTGAAAGTTCTAAGAATTGATAGGGGTGGAGAGTATAATTCACAAGAATGAATGTAAATCCTCTTGTGCATAAAAAGTTATTGAACATGACATGATAGCTCAATATCCACAAATAATGGGTTGGCAGAGAGAAGAAATGTTAAAGTCCAAGACAAATCACCAGATGACGTGGCTAAGTCGACAAGTGAAGCTGCCACATAAGTATGATATATGATTTTTTTATCCTTATAGTTAATTTTCTCTAGACTTTACTCTGAGTTTTGTTTTTTCATTCGATAGCTTTAGTTTTCCCTTTCCAGAGAGAGAAGTAGATATAGTTTGTTTGTGAATCCGTTGAAGAATTAGTTAGATTGTTGCATTCTCAATTGATTCTTAGTTTTTTTTTTCATTCTCTGTATATATAGTTGTATCGGTTCCCTTTTTTAAAACAATGAAGAAAGTTTTTCAGTTTAATCTTCCTTTCTTGTTATGCATGAAGCTTTGAATCACCTTCAAGCTTTCATATCTTCTCCAATGGCGTATCTTTTCCACATTTTACATGGTATCAGAGCTCCTTTATAGGGGCTCTGCCACCAATCACTGCAATTTCTCATTCTCTTTGTCAATATCGTTTTTACCCAATTTCAATTTCTAGGTCAAACTCACGATTTGCCCTCTTTCATCAAATTCGTTTGATTTTTGATTGTTGAATCTCACGATTCAATAGTTCTCTTCTTTCTTTGATTGCCGTATTCGACATTCCCCTTTTCTGGTTAAAATTTCTTGATTCGAGTTCTCTCATGGCTGAAGAAGATTTGATTTCCAATGTCACCAATGGCGATCCGCCAAGAGATAGCAAAGATAAGGGCTATCAAACTGATATGCTGAGCCCTTACTTCATGCACCCCAGTGACAACCCCGGTATTGCTCTCGTCACTCCTCTTCTCAACGGGAACAATTATCATACTTGGTCAAGATCGATGACGATGGCGCTGAAATCCAAGAACAATATTCATTTTATTGATGGATCTATGCCAAGGCCAACAGATGATGACAGGAACTCGATGGCATGGGATAGGTGCAACACCATGGTGATGTCGTGGCTCAACAATTCGATTATTCCGGAAATTACTCAGAGCATCTTATGGATGGACACTGCTGCTGAAGTTTGGAGTGATTTGAAGGACCGGTGTTATTAAGGAGACATGTTCAGGATCTCCGATCTACGTACAAGAAGAAATTTACACTACTAAACAAGGTGATAGTACTATCTCCAACTACTATACCAAGTTAAAGAAACTATGGCAAGAACTTGAAAATTTTCTCCCTGCTCCGAAATGTAATTGTAATACTGATAATTGTAAGTGCAATGCTGTAGTTAAGTTCAAGGAATATAGAGAAACTGAAAATGTGCTAAGATTTTTAAAGGGTCTTAATGAACAATATTCATCTGTAAGATCACAAATTATGTTGATGGAACCTCTTCCCAATATTGGAAAGGTTTACTCCCTCTTGATTCAACAAGAAAGAAAATCTGTTAGTACTATGGAGGAATCCAAGATTCTTGCCACTGTGAATCAACAAGGTAGAGCAGGATATAGCAATAGAGGCAAGTATGACCGTGGTGGTAGGTTTACTGCTGGTAGGGGAAGAGGCAAGGTAGTTTGCTCTCATTGTGGAAAGAATGGGCATATGGTTGATAGTTGTTACAAAAAGCACGGATACCCCCCAATACTGGAAGTATAAATAATTGCAATGGTGAGCATGAGGAAGAAGAAAATACAAAATCTGGCTATGAGGAGGAGCAACAAGATGGAGGAAAAACCAACTCTGGTTCTTTGAGCTTTACACCAAAACAACATAAAGCTCTACTGGCCCTATTACAGAGTGCATGACAATCTGGAAACATCAATCATTTCACCACCATCAAGACAGGTATTATCCTCCTAATCCCCAACTCAAATAGATCAAAACTTTGGATAATTGACACTGGTGCTACAGATCATGTTTGCTTTATTATAGATTACTTCCAATGTTTGAAAAGAATAAAACCAATTACATTAAGATTGCCAAATGGTAGTTTAGTCACCACTGAATATGCTGGAACTATATGTTTTGATAATGGCCTGTGTATACATGATGTTTTATATATTCCAAATTTCTCATTCAATCTCATATCAATTCATAAGTTGGTTGTTGATATTGACTGTGATGTGCATTTTAACAGAAGGGGATGTTTAATACAGGATGACCCCTGCCAGAGGATGATTGGGAAAGCTGAGTTGAGGAACAACTTGTTTACCCTTATTTCCCCTTCTGCTATAGTGTCTAATAGGATTTCTTTTCCAATTATAAATCACATTAGTTCTTTGAATGTAATTGACAAATGTAATCTTTGGCATTTGAGATTTGGCCATCCATCATATGACAAACTTGTTGAAATAAATAAAGTCTTTCCCTTCATTAAATGTGATAAATCTTATATGCCTTGTGATGTTTGCCAATTTGCTAAACAGAGAAGGCTTCCCTTTCCTCATAGTACCAACATTGCTGAAAAATGCTTTGAGTTGGTACATATGGACATTTGGGGGCCCCTCTCTGTTCCATCCATGTTTGGACATAGATATTTTCTAACTGTTATGGATGACAAAAGTAGATACACATGGATTTTTCTTACGAAAACAAAACATGAAGCATCCCAATTAGTAAGGTCTTTTGTCACACTAGTGCACACACAATTTGAAACAAAGATTAAAAGTATTAGATCTGATAATGGTCCTGAATTCATGCTTAAGGATTTTTATAATGAGAAAGACATCTTTCACCAAACTTCATGTGTTGGGACCCCTCAATAAAATGGAATTGTTGAAAGGAAACACCAACACATCTTGAATGTGACTAGGGCTCTTCTTTTTCAATCTAATCTCCCCAAATATTTCTGAGGTCATGCTGTAAATCATGCTGTTCACATAATAAATAGGTTACCTACTAAATTTTTGTCACAAAAATCACCTTATGATTGCTTGCATAATGTTTTGCCTGACATGCATCCTTTAAAGGTTTTTGGTTCTCTCTATTTTGCATCTACTTTAAAATCAAATAGAAAGAAACTAGATTCCCGATCTAGGAAATGTATTTATCTAGGTTTTAAGACTGGGGTTAAAGGTCATGTGTTATTTGATCTTAAGAGCAGAGAAGTTTTCATCTCTAGAGATGTTGAGTTTTTTGAGCACATCTTTCCTTACAAGCCTGCTGCTCTTGAGGAACCAGAATCTCAAAACACTCAATCTTCCAATGAAGCAACATCCCACTTTGATGACCTATTTCAAGAAAGCCAAGAGAACAGAGACAACTCAACAAGTCACACCACCACAAATAGTCATGCCATTGAACCTGCAGAAACTGTACACACAGAAAATCAAGACCATGTTTCCAATCCTAATTCCAACTCCACAGTAGAAACTACACAAACTGAAGTTCAAGGCTCACCTAATGACCTTACCTCACCTCAAGACACTCCTAACCCACCTAGTGAGCCTGAGATTAGAAGATCCACAAGAGAGAGAAAAGCTCCAGGTTATTTAGCAGAGTACCATTGTGCCCTCTTGAGTAACTCTATCCACCAATTAGAGCACACATCATCCAGTGACCAAGGTAACTCAGGTAGGTATCCCATCTCCAATTATATGTCATATCACAAACTGTCTCCCACTCATAGACATTACATCCTCAATATATCTTCCAATATTGAACCTACATCATATAAGGAAGCTGTTTGTAACAAAGATTGGAGGGATGCCATTCAAAATGAGTTGAGTGCTCTTGAAAGAACAAATACCTGGAAACTAGTTCCACTACCTACTGGTAAGAAAGCCGTGGGATGTAAGTGGGTGTTTAAACTTAAACTTCATGCAGATGGGACCATTGAGAGACACAAAGCTAGGTTAGTGGCAAAGGGGTTCACACTGTTGTTGGTATTGACTATACTGAGACTTTTAGCCCTGTGGTAAAGATGACAACTGTGAGGTTATTGATGGCCATAGCAGCCACTCAAGGTTGGCATCTGTATCAACTTGATATCAACACAGCTTTTCTTCATGGAGACTTACTAGAAGAAGTCTACATGAAGCCACCTGAAGGGCTCATGATTAAGGATTCCAACCTTGTCTGCAAGCTGCAAAGGTCACTTGTATGGCTGAAGCAACCAAGCAGAACAATGGAATGCCAAATTGACTGACACTCTTATCTCAATAGGATATAAACAATCCAAGGTGACTATTCTCTATTTATTAAACATTGTGCTAACGGTTTCACAGCTATTTTAGTGTATGTAGACGATCTGGTTCTTGCAGGTACTGACATTGATGAAATTGATAAAGTCAAAGCTCTATTAGACCAGATGTTCAGCATAAAAGATCTAGGAGCTCTCAAATTCTTCCTGGGATTTGAAGTTGCAAGGAGCAAAGTTGGCATATCTCTATGCCAGCGCAAATATGCCTTGGAGTTACTTCAAGAAAGCGGTCTTCTTCCTGCCAAACCTTGTTCCACACCCATGGAACCTTGCTCTCAGCTTAGCAGAGACACTGGACAAGCCATCACTGATGCTTCCATCTATAGACACCTTGTGGGGAAACTTCTATACCTCACACATACTCGGCCTGATATCTGTTATGCAGTTGGGAAACTTAATCAGTTTCTGGATTCGCCTACTGATGTTCACCTTCAAGCTGCATTACGTGTTATGAAGTTTGTAAAAAGGGACCCTAGCCAAGGACTGTCCTACAGTTCGAAATCATCCTTGACTCTGAAAGGCTTTTGTGACTCGGATTGGGGTGCTTGCCCTGATTTCATGGGAGAGCAAGAAGCACTCAACAGTTTCACGATCATCCTCCGAAGCAGAATATAGGGCTCTTGCACAGTCCACATGTGAAGCACAATGGTTGCTGTTTTTTGCAAGAGATCTGCAAATTCAACATTCTGAACTAGTGGTTATATACTGTGACAACCGTTCTGCACTCTACATTGCTTCCAATCCTGTTTTCCACGAACGAACAAAGCACATTGAGTTGGATTGTCACACTGTGAGAGACAAAGTTCAAGCTGGGGTGATCCATCTGCTTCCCATTGCTTCCAAAGAGCAGGTTGCCGACATTTTAACCAAATCATTGCAACCTGGTCCTTTCACATATCTGCAACACAAGCTTGGAATGATTAACATCCATTCCAGCTTGAGTGGGCGTGTTAAAGTCCAAGACAAATCACCAGATGATGTGGCTAAGTCGACAAGTGAAGCTGCCACATAAGCATGATATATGATTTTTTTATCCTTAATAGTTAATTTTCTCTAGACTTTACTCTGAGTTTTGTTTTTTCATTCGATAGCTTTAGTTTTCCCTTTCTAGAGAGAGAAGTAGATATAGTTTGTTTGTGAATCCGTTGAAGAATTAGTTAGATTGTTGCATTCTCAACTGATTCTTAGTTTTTTTTTCATTCTCTGTATATATAGTTGTATCGGTTCCCTTTTCTAAAACAATGAAGAAAGTTTTTCAGTTTACTCTTCCTTTCTTGTTATGCATGAAGCTTTGAATCACCTTCAAGCTTTCATATCTTCTCCAATGGCGTATCTTTTCCACATTTTACAAGAAATAAATGCTACTTGATATGCCTGGATGCATGATAAAAGGAAACGGGCTGCAAAAATGCTTCTAGGGTGAGGTGGATAATACTGCATCCTATATATGTGTTAAATAGGTTTTCTACAAAGAGATTGAGGGATGTTTCCCCCAAAGAAACATGGTCTGGAATGTTTAACACAAGGCTTCCTTCCAGACCATGCTTCTTTGGGATTATATCCTACTAAGATTGAAGCTTCACTCAAAGTTAGCTAAGCATAAGTTAAGCCTAGTTGCTAGAGTATCCATTCAGAAGCCATGTTTGGATTACACTAAGGTATATACACCTATAGCACACTTAGAAGTTATAAAGCTTGTTGTGTTAGTGAACAATTCTTACGATTTGTCTTTGTTCCATATGGATCGATGTAAATTCTGGCTTCCTTAATGGTCCCTTAGAAGAAGAAGAGGTTTATGTTCTACAACCTCCTGAATTTGAGATACAAGATGACGAAAATATATATATTTTATAAGTTGAGAAAGCCTTGTATGGGCTTAAGAAGGCCCCTCATGTTTGGAGCCGAAGGGTAGACAATTTCCTACAGAAAGAAGCTTTGTCACCACGGATGCTATTGCCTTGTGTCTATACGTTGATGACCTCTTGACAATTGGAGGTAATGTTGCAGCCATAGAGAAATTCAAGGGGAGATTCAAAGATGAGTTTGAAATGGGTGATGTAGAGACACTCAATTACTTTCTTGGTTGGGAATTTCTCTATACTCATAGATTGAAGATATATTTAAGAGATTCCACATGGAGAATTGGAATTCATCTGAAACTCCAATGGAAGCCAATAAGAAATTGACCAAGGGTGTAGGTGAATAATCTATTGATGACGCCTTATTCAAACGAATTGTTGGGTTGGGTGCTTGAGATTTATTTGCAACAAAGAGAATTCTGAGGTACTTGAACGAAACAAAGGAATATATATGGCCTACTGTTTCCAAAGAGTAGAAATATTGAGGAAGGAGCTGAGTTAGAAGGGTTTTCTGATTCAAATTGGTATGTGGGGTAAAGTGGATAGAAAGGGAGCTAATTAATGTCTTAACCAAGGCACGAAAAGCTGACAAATTCAAGCAGTTGAGGTATATATATATATATATGCTAAGCACTGAGAGCTTATAGACATTGAATTAAAAGGGAGTGTTGTAAATGTAATTCAATGTATTGAATTAGTATTAGTGGGCTTGCTAAATGGGCCACCAGTGTAACCAATCAGATAGCCAATAATAGATGAGACTAACTAGCTAGGTAGTTAGCTAGCTATTGTATGTTAGTTGGTTAGATAATGTATAAATGTAAATAGGTTTATGTTTTCTTACCAATACAATCAGTGAGTAATTTATACATGTGTGTGTCTGTGCTTCCCTCAATTTGTTATCCCTAAGAATAGAGAAGTCGATGGAAAAATATGAGTCAATCAACTATTACCAATCCACACATTGAAAAAAACAGATAAGTCAGTGACACAATAGTGCGTTAGCTCGGTTTGATGGGTTGGATCGGTTTTATTTTTTTTAAACCCTTATCCGAATCAAACTAGTTCGGGTTTTTATGGGTTGGTTTGGATTTAATTTGATCACGAAAATAACTCGAACCAAATGCTTCGGTTTGAGTTGGGCTACAGTTTGGTTCAGATTTACCTAAACCATTGGACACCCCTAGAAGTGTATGATCCCTGTTGCTGTCCCAAAACACGTTGCTACATCGAACCCAATAGTTGAATCTGACATGAATATTTTAAGAAAGCTCTAGGATAGATCTTCAGATGGTGTTGGTGATCCTGTGACTTCTGGCTCGCATGGAACAACTGCGTCTGTACCAGCTGGTCATTTGTCCAAGTCTCAAAAGAAGAAACTCAGACAAAAAAAATACTCGCTCAAAGACTAATTCTGTCTCTGAATCCTTTTAATCTGGCTTGTGTCTAGCTTGTATATCTAGATTGAGTATCTTCTATCTCTGTTAGTTAGATGCTACAGTGTTTTAGGGGTCATCTTAGGGCCTTTCTATTATTGTTTTATTTTCTTTGATGACAAGAGTTTCGATCTAGTCTCCCCTTCTCTTTTTTCTGTCTTTTCTCTTTTCTTTTTTTAATAAATTCGGGCAATTTACCTGTCTATAAAAAAAAGTGTGTGATCCCCGTTCTATAGCTTTACTCCATAAAGACTAAATGTTTTGGTTAAGTGATATGACATTTATCCCCATGCTTGGTAACATGAGTTATTCATGCATCATGCTTATTATGAGAGAGGAATACACCTTAGATATAAAATAAGGAATGGTACAATTAAGAGTTTCTTATTGGATGTGATAAGACTTGAAAAAGAGTTTATAAGTTAGAGCATCCCTCACTCTACAAGCCGATTTTATAGAAGTGAGTTAAGCTCGACCCATATTTTAAGAGGTACTTTTGCCTTTTAGTAGTTTGTTCATAGGACAACTTTTGATCCCACAATTTGGTTGGATATCCACAAGAATATGAGTATTTGTAATGTTTTTTTTTTACTCAATAGTATTTGTAAAGTTCTTTAAGTCTAGAGCTGTCAATGGGCCGACTCCCAAGCCCATCGGGCCAAACGATGTATACGGGCAGGGTCGGGCCAACCCAATATTCGGATGGGCTGCAAAATGTAAGGCCCAAGCCCGCCCAACACTATCCCATGGGCCAGCCTAACGGGCCACAAATTATTGACTTTTTAGAATTTTGTATAAATGAAAATTAGAATTTCCAACCACTATGTATAAATCAAAATCAAAACTAGAACTTCAAACACAAATGCTTGAACTTGCATATCGAGTTGATTTCATATGTATGAAAAAAGGATGGAAAGTTGGTATACTGTGATTAAATTCTCATGATATTACCGACTCAAAAATTTGAGTTACCAAATCTTATTCGCTTTACCTCTAATTTATTTGTTTCTTGAGTATGATTCATTAGAATTATGATTTGATTGGATAACATTAAAAACAACATGTATAGCGCTTGTCATATTTAAAATTTAAAAACAAAAACAAAAAACAAACGGGCCGGCCCGAAGCCCATTAGATCGGGCCGGGCCGGCCCAATAACATCATCGGGTCAATTGGGCGTGCCAAAAACATCTGATTGATTTTGGATTACTATTTTTAAAGCCGACCGCCTAAAAATCGGACCATTTTGGTTTGCCCTTTGGCCGCGCCAAATTGATGACTCTATCTTTAACTCATATTTTGTCTTATCCATCGACCCATTTTAAAATTAAACATTGAATAACTAATTGTGTATACCATCTAATTTCTCAAATTTTAGCAAATTAATAGGTCCGTCTTTTTTTTTTATACCAAAAGCTCTTAGAATGTGGTTTTTGTTGAAAAAATAACCAAGAGATTTATCTATTTGATAGATAAATCCGTAGTTCAATATGCAAAACGGATTTATCTAACAAATAGATAAATTTATTGGCTATTTTTTCAACAACGGATGTATCTATTTGTTAGATAAATCCATTTTGCATATTGAAGTACGGATTTATCTAACAAATAGATAAATATGTTTTGTTAATTTTAGACAATGAAATTATCTATTTGTTAGATAAATCCATTTTGCATAAACATTAGTAAAAAAATTAAACATATAATTAGAAATTAAGGACATATAAATCAAAAAAATATATCGGCGTATTACCCACAATATCGTTTTATACAAAAAATTAACCGTGGAATATTACATCAAATAGGATCTGAATCAACTGCCAAGTCTACAACTAAAGGTGGATGAACTGCATAAGGCTCCCACCGAGGAGCGAGTGTAGGCAGTGGACAGTCAGGCGTCAGTGCAACATGCACCTAGTGAAGATTGTTCGCGTAAAGAAAACAAATCAATCTCCGACTCTTTATCTTACACCCCCACCTTTGGTATATACAACTTTGTATTTTACAAATCGTATATACCCCCACATTTGGTATATACGACTTTGTAGTCAAATAAAAAATAATTAAATTATTTAAAAATTTAAATTATATATTTTAGATAAAAATAAATTAGATATTAATAATTTAGGCTAAAAAATGGGTTTAGTGTGTAGTTCGTTAACACATGACGATGTTATGGTCGAACAAATAATTTAGGCTAAAAAATCGGTTTTCGGGCAACCTACTCCGTTTGTAATGAAACCACAGCCATTAAATTCGAAAAAAATCAAGGATCAAGGGGACAACAGGCTCAAAATCCCAAATTCCATCGTTTACTATTTTTTATTATTATTTTTTTAATTTGTCATAGTCCCCAAAAAATCTAAAAAAATTTGTTTAGACTTTTTTTGGTTTTGTTAGATTTTTATTGTTTTTATAACTTTTGGATTAGTTTTGACTCTTTAACGGATTTTTAGTAGCCTTTTTATAACCTTTTTTAAAAATAAAAACAAATCTTATTATTAAATAAAAAAATAAAAACAAGTCGTATATACCCCCACACCTTGGTATATATGACTTGTTAAAATACAAATCGTATATACCAAGGTGTGGGGGGTATATACGACTTGTTTTTAAAAAATTCTATCGTATTTAATTTGTTTTAACATATATATGATTCCTACAAAATGTGAGTTGTATATATGTAATTTTATGGTATATACGATGCCTAATTTTTATACCATCGTATATATGGTCATGACATATATACGATTGTTTTTTTAAAAAAAAAACCCTTTTTCCAGGAGTATTTTGGGATTTTCAGGGGTATGTGGGGGTAGGGTGGATATTGGTGGGGGTGCATAAAAAAACCCCAAAATAAAATGGACCCACCAAAAAAAATACACCCCCATTTTAGATCTAGTGATGTTTAAGGTTTTTTCACAGGGTAATTTTTTTTACCCCACCCAACAATTTTCTTCCAATTTTATTTCTCAACTTTGTCTAAAATGAATTTACCTACCAAATAGATAAATATGTTGTGTTAATTTTAGACAACAAATTTATCTTTTTGTTAGATAAATCCGTAGTGAAATATCCAAAACGGATTTACTAACAAATAAATAAATCTATTTTCTAAAATAAACACAACAGATTTATCTATTTGTATCCCTCCTTTCAAATATAAATTTAGACGATTATACCATATGTGTTCAAATTATATTATCTCATGGAGGGATTGATTCAATTTGAGTAATCATATCGAGAATCCGAAAAGTGTGTATTAAAATATTAAATCCTTCAGGGATCTTCAAATAATTATGACTATCAAATGAGCCATACAATTAAGTATTGAAAAGTACTCGCATCCACCCTTGAGCAACATGTCGAGCTTTGTATCTCACAATTTCACCATTCTCATTTTGCTTTTTGCATAAAAACCCATTTGTATCCAACTGGTTTCACACCTTCAGGTGTTTGAACTGTAGTTCCAAATACTTTTTACTTGTAAAGCGAGTTTAATTCTGCTTCAATTCCATCTTTCAATTTTGACCAATTCCCATTTTGTCTACAATCTTTTGATAGACTTTGTTTCAAGATCCTCGCTATCATTTATCACATTTAGCGCTATATTATATGTAAAAATATCGTCAACGTTGACTTCGTTTCGGTTCCATAGTATTTCATTCTTGACATAATTCATTGAGATCACTTTAATTTAAGAATTTTTCAAGTACCTGATCAGATCTTCTAGAACTAAAATATCAATTATGTACTCTTTTAGAGTTTCTATATCCTCGCCTGGACCACCTTTCTTTTTAGCTTCTTTACTTGTTCGATGATTTTATCTTTGGAACCGATTTACCACGCTTCAGGCACGGTTGAGACTCATTTGTAATATTAGATTGTCCAACAGGGGTATCCATTTAATTGGATCATTAGCCGCTGATATTTATGATTTGGTCACACCTTATGGATCAGTGAATGCATTTGGTAGATGATTTGCTAAGTTTTGAAAATGAATTATCTTTTGAACTTCTAGTTCACATTGTTTAGTTCGAGGATTAAGATGAAACAATGATAATTCGTTCCAACTGAACCCTTTTTCCAACTGCTTATTCTCTCCCCCTGATGTAGGGAAATTTAATTCATCAAAAGATAATCATCAAACTGGACTATAATCATATCTCCAATTGTTGGCTCAATATACTTTATTATATATGGAGATTTATATCCAATATATATTCCCAAAATTCTTTCAAGACCCATCATAGGGCATTGTGAATGGAGAAATTGGAATATACATTGTAAATCCAAAAATTCTAAGATGGAAAATATTATATTTCGTGACCAAAAACCAAATGTAAAGGGAAATATATGTGATAACATGTTAGCCTGATGCGACTATATTGCAGCATGCAAAATTGCATGCTCCCAAGTAGAAAATGGAAGTTTCTTTTCTCATAAATATTGGTCATATAATTAACTTTAGACCCCTAAAAAATGGTTCTTCAAGACCATTTGAATGAACATATGCTATGTGATGTCAAATATCAATTCTGATAGACATTCAATTCTCGTCAGATGCTTTCTATAAAATTTAGATAAATGAGCTCTTTGTGAAGTTAGAGTAGCAAACAATCTCACAAACTTCTGATTGTGAATTGACGACAAATATATGTGTCCATCTAGTTGATGCATCAATTAAAATCATAAAATTTCTAAATGGTCCACATGGTGGGTATATTGACCCATAAATATCACCATATGTATTCGTTCAAAATTTTTGAGATATTCACTTCCAATTTTTGTTGGTGCTGGTCTAATTATCAACTTCCCTTATTGGATTGAAGAATCTTCTAGTTCTTCAATTGTTGACCACATGAGTTTTCAATTATATTTCGCATCATTATGAATCACTACGCCAGAATGGCTAATAAAGAGCGCCACATACCCAACATTTTTTAATAAACGCTGCGTATGAGAGGACGAGATAGCCACATACCCAGCGTTTTTCAGCAAACGCTATGTATAGAGAGGACGAGATTGCCCAATACCCAGCATTTTTTAATAAACGCTCCGTATAGAGAGGACGAGATAGCCACATAATCAGCGTTTTTTAGAAAACGCTGCATATTTGAAAACGAAATAGCTTAATATTCAGCGTTTTTTAGTAAACGCTGCGTATTTGAAAACGAAATAGCCACATACCCAGCGTTTTTTAGCAAACGCTGCGTATTTGAAAACGAAATAGCTTAATATTCAGCGTTTTTTAGAAACGCTGCGTATTAGTTTAATTTTTTTTTTGCCCGTTCGTGTTTAATTTCTCTCTAACCTTTCATCTCCTCGCCGTGATCCGCGCTTCTTCTGCTTCTTCTCCCCTCTGAGCTCTCCCTCACGGTGTTGCGTTCTTCTCCCTCTCTCTCTCTCAGCAAAAAACCACAAACCCACATAAACCACAAACCCGCGAGCTCTCCCTCACTCAGCGAGCTCCCACAACCCAGAAAACCCCTAAACCCACAAACCCCCAAACCCACAATAACCCCCAAACGCACATTGCTTCTCTCGTGAATCCTCTCAATCCCTCACTCTCGTGAATCCTCTCCAGCACCCATAGTTCTCATTGCTTGTCTTCATCTTCTCTCAAAGGTTAGTTCTCTATTTTGTTTTTTAGGTTTTTTGTTAGGTTGGAGATGAATGTAGTTTGATTGGAGAGGAATATGTTGAATGTGTGAAAAAAAAAAATTTGATAGGAGAGGAATATGTTGAATGTAGTTGTATGTGTTTGATATGTGTAAAATTAGTTAAATGTGTTTGATAGGAGATAAATTAGGTGTCTCTTTTAATATGTTCATTTTCATCTACATTTTTGAAGTGTATACAATTTAAATTGAATTGCTTTGAATAGGAGTACTTATTCATGTGATGAATATCTATCAATTGCTATGAAAGATTGTTCGTTGTTTTTTTTTTTACAAATAAGAAAGATTGTTGTTGTTGTTGACTAAAAATTTTAAGTGTTTGTTGATTGGTTTTGTTGAGATTTTGATTCTGAAAGGATAGATTTTTTTAAGCAAGTGTGTGTCATCTATATTAGTAAAATCAAATATGCCTAAATCGAATATGCGAATTGTTTGTTAGGTTTTGGGAGTTTTTTTTTGTCGGAGCTTCGCGATCGTTGTTCGAGTTTGTCCTGGTTCGAGAGTTCGTTCTAGTTCGAGTTCACAGCTGGTTGGAGATTTTGTCAGTGTTGCTTCCACTTGTTCAGGTACTTTTTTGTTCTTTTGTTTATTTTATATGAAGAATTAATGACTATATAGAAGACATCAAAGTCTTTGATTTGTTTAGTTGAAACTACTAGCTAGTTGATCAAATGTCTTAGCTTAAATAAAATTGTAAATTCTTTGTTTTTCATCTATATATATAATAAGTTTAAGTTCTCTTATCCGGAATTTATTATAGATATTGGGACATTATGGATAGAAAGTGGATGTCCGCCAAAATCCGTCCAAGGAATATAGAGATGGAGTGGATTATTTTGTGAATTGTCTTTGTTAAACGTTTAGGGAGATCTAGTAATATGATATGTCCCTGTTTACGTTGTTGCTATGTAAAATCAGTTAATGCAGACGAGTTGACAGGACATTTAAAGGGTAATGGAATTGATCAAACTTACACTTGTTGGTCAATGCATGGTGAGAAAGACTTGAATCTTGAATATGGGTAATAGTCTTGAGAGATGTGCACGGTTGACACCGAAATACCTACATTTGTTGGGGACGAATTTGAAGAGATGGCAAAGGCTTTTGAAGACGATCTTAATGACCATCCTCAAATGTTTGAGAAGTTGATAACGGATGCAGAGACGCCGTTGTATGAGGTTGTACTTGAATTCACAAAATTATTGGTGTGATAAAGTTTTATAACTTGAAAACTTGCCACGGATGGACGGATAAGAGCTTTCTTGAATTACTCACACTATTGAAAGAAATGTTGCGAAGGATAATGTGCTCCCTTCTCGGACGTATGATGCAAAACAAATGTTAGGGTCCATTGGCTTGAACTATGAGAAGATACACGCTTGTCCCAATGATTGCATTCTATTCGGAATGAACATGCATTTTTAAAGTCGTGTCCTAAATGTAATGCATCGCGGTATAAAAAGAAAGATTCTCGCTCGAGAAAAGGTGTTGTGGTATTTTCCCATAATTCCTCGATTTAGGCGTATGTCTTGTAGTTCGGAA
This sequence comes from Oxytropis ochrocephala, assembly GCA_020916435.1. Classification (NCBI taxonomy): domain Eukaryota; kingdom Viridiplantae; phylum Streptophyta; class Magnoliopsida; order Fabales; family Fabaceae; genus Oxytropis; species Oxytropis ochrocephala. Next base: position 43,810,917 of record CM037088.1, on the reverse strand, counting down.
GATGCAAAACACTTGACATGGCATGAGGATGAAAGGATTAAAGATGGCATGTTACGACACCCGGCAGATTCTCCGCAATGGAAAAAATTTGATATTGATTATCCCGATTTGGGTTGGATCCAAGAAACCTACGACTTGCATTGTCTCGCCGATGGTTTTAACCCGCACGGTATTGAGTAGCTCCCACGAAGACATGACCCGTGATATTGGCAATTTATAACTTACCTCCATGGCTTTGCATGAAACGCAAATATATGATGTTGTCTTTGTTAATTTCTGGGCCCAAGCAACCGGGAAATGATATTGATGTATACTTGGATCCTTTAATTGAAGACTTGAAGCTAATGTGGGAGAATGGAGTAGAGGTGTATGATGGGTTCAGAGAAGAAAGTTTCAACTTGAGGGCTATGATTTTTGGCACAATTAATGACTTTCCAGCATACGGCAATCTATCTCAGATGCAGTCACGAAAGGTCAGTGTGCATGCCCTATATGTGAAGATAACACCGATTGGATGTGGTTGGAACATGGTAGGAAGAATATCTACCCTGGTCATTGTAGATTTTTGCCATCTACTCATCAGTATCGACTGTTGAAAAAGGCATTCAATGGGAATACCGAAACCCGTAAAGCTCCCATGGCTTTGACGGGTGAACAACTGTTTGAAAAGGTTAAAGATTTGAACATTAAATTTGGGAAGCCTTTTGCAGGAGAGGTTTCCAAACGGGGGTGGAAGAAAAAGTCGATTTTCTTTGAGTTGCCATATTGGAAGTCATTATATGTAAGACACTTCATTGATGTGATGCATGTTGAAAAAAATGTCTTTGAAAGTGTCATTGGTACCTTACTCAATATGCCAGGAAAGACTAAAGATACCATCAACTCGAGGTTGGACTTGCTTAGTATGGGGTTGAGACCAGAATTGGGCCCGATAAAGAAGGGTACACGTACATATCCACCTCCGTGACTCATACTCTATCTAAAAAGGTGAAGATAGTGTTTTGTAAGTTTCTTCATGGAGTAAAAGTTCGGAGGGGTATTCTTCAAATGTTACAAACCTTGTATCCATGAAAGACCTCAAGTTAAAGTCTTTAAAGTCCCATGATTGTCATGTTCTAATGGAGAATTTGCTCCCCATTGGTATACAATCCATTTTGCCTAAGAAAGTGCGCATGAGACGCTAACCAAACTTTGTTACTTCTCTTTAAGGCGATTTGTAGTAGAGTGATTGACCCTAGAAAGTTGCCATCATTGCAAAGAGAAATTACATCACACTTTGTGTGAGCTTGAGATGTATTTCCCACCTTCATTTTTTGGCATAATGATTCATCTAACTAGATTCATTTGATTAGAGAGACACAATTGTGTGGCCCATGTTACATGAGATGGATGTATCCGTTTGAGCGTTACATGAAGATATTAAAAGGATATGTGAAAAACTCGATCACGATCGAGGTTGTATTGTTGAGCACTACATAGTTGAAGAAGGCTGTTGAGTTCGCGCACCGCCTATCTATCTAGTCTTGAATATTCGGGACTTCCAAGGTCTCAAATCACTTAGAAACATTAGTAAAGGGATGTCGGGATATAAAATAGTGATGGTGTCAAGGGAAGAACTAGATCAAGCACACTTATATGTTTTGCACAATGATAGTGAGGTTGATTCATATGTTGCAAAGCTCATGGACATACTTAAGAGTGATTACCCATATAAGAGTGAAGTTTGGTTAACAAAGGAACACAATCGGAGTTTCATAGTGTGGTTAAAAGACCACATTGATTTCGAGTTTGCTATGAATCCTACTTGATTTCAAAAAGATTGAGATGGTTAGCAAAAGGTCCAAATATGCATGCTTTCTCTTACACCAGCTATCTAATTAACTGTTTACACGTTCTATACAAAAACCCATGATGATCGAGTAAAATGCAAAATAGTGGGGTGACTCTTGTTGCTCAAGCTATGCATACATCACACGTGCCAAAGAGAAATCCCATATACGCGAATATGTCATACTTGGGGTCATTGAACAAATATGGGAGTTGGATTACACCATGTTTGAGTCCGTATTCCAATGTAAGTGGGTTTACAATAATAATGGTTTACAGATTGATGAGTCGGGGTTCATGCGGGTGAATTTCAAGAAGTTGGGATATAAAGATGAGCCTTTTATTTTGGCATCCCAAGCTCAACAAGTGTTTTATGTCACCGATCCAATTGATATCAATTGGTCTATTGTTTTTCTTGACAAAAAAAAAAATTAGTGAATTACATTTATGATCAAGAAACCAATGATGATGGTATCGATGACGACCCTTTCTTGGGGACATCACTAGTAGAGGAAAGTACTTATAGAGAGGATGTTGTGTATGTTAGAAAGGATCATACCGATGGAATTACGATTCGTCAAAAACAAAGTACCAAGGGATTTAATTGCAAAAAAATTGTATCGAAGAAAAGGAAAAGGTAACCGACATAGATGTTATTTTATAGACATGGATGTTATTTTCATCTTCTTTGGTGATTATTTTTTTGTTGGATGTTTTTTTAATTGGATAAATATAACAAACAATGATTATGTTTTATTGCGGTAAGATGGCGGATCATAGTGATGGGCATGATAGTGGGCATGACACCGGTCATGATAGTGATCATGATGTTGCAAACTATATCAGGAAGCGTGCTCCTCGTGGAATGACCGTAAAAAAGGATATCATCAACCGGATAAGTAAAGGAAAAGAAAAATTAAATGTAAGTTACTAATTAATTGCTAATTAACTTCATTCAATACTAAGTTTTGAATTGTTTGTGATCTAATTTACTATTTACTAATGACATAATGCAGTCCAATGGAATGTTAATGGTCCGCCAATTGGAGAAAAAAAGACTCATTTGATTACTTTCCTTGGTAGTAAGGTAAAACAAATGATACCAATAACAATCACTACTTGGGTTCACACAAAAAATCCCGTTTTGAAGAAACAAAAACATGAGTTGTGTTGTGGTTAACAATACAGGTATATAATTTTAGATCTTTTTGGTTATCTTATTTAGTAATTGTGTAGCCACATATATATATATATATATATATATATATATATATATATATAAATTTATTTATATCATTTTCATTGAATATGCATAAGCGAAATATTTTGATGTGGATGATTCTAAAAGGATTGGATAATGAAGGAAGCTAGAAAAGTTACATAAAATTTTTGAACGACATTAACAAAAACTTGGCTGAAAGATGATAATGGAAACATCAATTGGAATCCTCCACCAATATATAGTGGGTTTATTTCAGAGGAGGATTGACACACAGTTGTTAGGATACACACCGAAGATCCAAACTTCTTGGTTAGTGCTACTGTCTATTAAGTTATAACATAAAATATATTTGACAATTATCTATTATACATTAATGTATACTTATCTCTCTTAATAGAAAGCAAGTCAACAGAATCGAAAGTGTGCTTCTGGCTGTAAGTATCCTTATAGAGGCGGTGCTACTCCATATCAACATATTGAAGAGAGATTGGTAAGGCATAATAAGCTTGATTTTTTTAGTTTCATGAAACTTTTTATATATAATTTCTTAACATTTGGTAAATTTAAATATAGTTGGTGGAGAGTGGGAAAGATCCTACTAAAGAAGGTGTTGAGCGGCATGTTTTGTGGGTAGAGGCTCGACTAAACAAAGAAAAGGAGATTGTTGATCCTAAAACTAAGGAGGTGTCTGAAAGAATTGTAAGTATTTCCTAAATTCAAGCTCACTGATTTTAATTGTAACTTTTATGATTTTTATAATGTATTATACTTTAGTTTTGTGAATCAGGAAGCCATATCACAGTCAGTGTCACAGGGAGAGCTCACTGATTGCTCTGAAAAGGAAATCCTTACACGTGCTTTAGGTAGAGAAGAATACTCGGGTCGCACAAGGGGTGCTGGATTTGACATTAATCCAACCGAGTACTTTGGACCAAAACAGAAAGTCTATGATGAGAATCATGATTGTCCACAATTGAGAAAGATGATGGCATTGTATGAAAGTTTGCAAGCTCAACTTAATGATATTCGATCGCATTATGGCCATGTTATGCCACCGGCACCATCCCCTGCTACACATACCAGTGCACGAGATAGCTGCACCATGCCGTCAACTAAGGTACTAATTGTACATATATATATATATATATATATATATATATATATATATATATATATATATATATATATATATATATATAACATCAAATAATGTCTTTATTATTTTGTGGTTTATAATTGATTTAGGACAACAATGAGTGTGAGTGTGAATTATATATCTCAAACCCATATGAAATGGTTGCAATAGGCTTCACATGTAACAATTGGGTCCCTTGATGCACAATTTACCCCTACCTCCAAATCATGTTAGAGTCGAGTTGCGGTACGGTTAGGAGGATGCACCATTGCTCTGTTCCAATTGTGAGATTGATATAACCGACGATTGTTACAAGCGATTGGTACCTTTGTCGCATGGCCATCACACCTTGTCGTTGTAAGTGACAATATATTTGTAACTAACTAATTATAGTTTTTGTCATATATTTTGTGCTAACTAAGTAATTATTTTTGTTTATACATAGATACGCCAAAATGCAAAATCTAAGAAAGTGACTACTGGCAAGAAAAGGTCTCCTTTGAAAAGTGTTGGCAAGGAAAAATGTATTGGCAAGAAAGTGTCTCGATCCACCCCTTCTACAAAAGTGTCTCAGTCCACCCCTTATGTAGAAGTTTCTCAGCCTGCCTCTCCTCCAAAAAAGTGATGATCGCCCTCCTCTTCTCGCCAAGTGACTCATCCCTCCCCTTCTCCAATTGTGTCTCAGCCCGCCTCTTCCTCTTCCATTAATGAAGCTTATAGGAATATTGGTCAGGCCGACACATACGCGAAATACGTGATGAAGGAGACAGACCTTATCATAATGTTTGATGAAGAAATTTTTGGATTTAGCGGTCCAATAATAGTCGGACGTGAGGATATCCGTGCTGTATGTGATTCGGATGAGGCAACCGGTATTGTTATGAATATATATGTCAGGTACTATGTAATTTATTATTTGACATTGTCGAATTTATTTTATTATATCGTTAATTTAATTTATATATGTATATATATATATATTTATATATCTAAATGTAGGTACTTGTACGAGGACATTGTGGTCCCTTCCGAACAGACACATAGATTTTTGTTCTTGTGTCCGGAAAGTACAACCTTTCATCAAGTGGATTGCAGCCTGCCAAATTATCAATCACTTGTGGAACAAAACCGGGTTGCTGTTCAAACTTATGTCACTGAGCGCTTCAATGAAGCTCAAAATAGAAGTGATGATGCCTTACTTCTAGCACCGGTTAACTTAGGGTGAGAAATTTTACCAATTCTTATATAACATGCATTTTTTAAATAGTAGTCAATTACTTATTCGTAAATTTATTTGGTAGGAGACATTGGGTTTTGTTTGCAATTAATCCTAGCAAACAAACCGTATTACCTTGACTCCTTCAAAATCATTACCAAAACCACATCGAGTTTGTGGAGCTTTTTAACAGTGTGTTTATTTCGTTCATTCTCGCATATTTCTTACTTTTACTTATATATGTATATATTGTTATTAATATAGTTATATGACATTCTATTCAATAGCTTTAAGCACATATTGGGGAGTGGATAAATTAACGGTCAAATGGTTACCAATAATTGTAAGTTTGTAACTTATACATTACATTATTTTGTCAAAAAACTGTATTCAACTCAATTTAACAATGAACTAATCTTATGTTTTGTAGTGTCCTAGACAATTCAATAACATTGATTGTGGGTATTATGTTATGAAATATATGAAGGATATTATTACCCAAAAGAAAACGACTATCCCCCGTCAGGTATCTACTTATAATATATTTTTATATGATTTCGATTTAATAGTGGTTCTTTCCAATATTTAACCATTTCAATTCTAATTTTATTTATTTATATAATTTCAGTATTTTCGCGATTGTCGAGTGCGGACATACTACTGTTGAGCGACTTACTTGTTGAGCTTAGGGGAGAATGGTGCAGTTATGTCTCCCGTTTTTTTTAAAGTTTGATTTGGATACATATAAGTTAGCTAGCTAGTTTTTGGTTCATAATATTGTAACTTGATAGCTTGTTTTGGATACATATGAATTAGATAATGAAACTTCTTAGCTATTTTGTTTTGGTTCCTCTTATGTAATTTGTTTCTGTTATATGTAATTTGGTTCCTCTTAGCAATTTTGTTTTGGTTCCTCTTATGTATTGGATTGGATTGACTGTACAGGTAACTTGTAAATATAAAAAGGAAAACACACAAAACAGAAAAAAATTTAAAAAAAAAAAATTTAGGCAATATTCAGCGCTTTTAATGAAGCGCTGCGTATTTAGTAACACAAATAGGCAATATTCAGCGCTTTTAATGAAGCGCTGCGTATTTAGTAACACAAATAGGCAATATTCAGCGCTTTTAATGAAGCGATGCGTATCTGGGGCAATATTCAGCGCTTTTTAACAAGCGCGCAGCGTATCGAAGGAAGGCAATGGGAAATATTCAGCGCTTTTTAACAAGCGCTGCGTATTTGGTAGGACGCTTGGGCAATATTCAGCGCTTTTTAAAAAGCGCTGCGTATTTGGGAGGACGTGTTTGGCAATGGGTGGCGCTTTTAGAGAGCGCTGCCCATTGTTTGAGTGGAATCACCAGCGCCACGTTTAGCAGCGCTCAAAAGCGCTGCCCATGGATGAAAAAAAACGCTGCCCATCTACTAAATCTGTTGTAGTGAATCCAGGATGACCCAACCGGTCATGCCAAACAATAAGTTTTTTATGATTTGTAAAGTTCTGGTTTACAGCAACATGTGCTTCAATTGCACTGATATAAGTGTACAAACTAGTGGAAAAAGTGGACAATATTTCCACTATACTTATTTTATCCCATGTATGTCTCATTCTATAAAGATATTCAATATCTCCTTAATCTCTCATTTCGATATGATATCCATGTAGACAAATATCTTTGAAAATCAATAAATTTCTACGAGACTTAGGAGAATATAATGCATTCTCAATGTGTAAATTTGTTCCCTCGAATAACAGTATATTAGCTCTCTCGGAGCTTTCAATTATATTTGAAGAGCTAGATATAATACTAATTTCGGTTTCTCGCTTCACTAACTAGGAGAAATATTTGTTTATCCTTTAAAATTATATGGGTAGTTCCACTATCAGAGAAACACATTTATCCATTATTTATGCTAGTATCAATACTCATTCTGTCCTAAAATAAAAAAATATGATAAAAGATGGGCATGAGAAAATTAAGTCTCTAAAATATTATATGTAACACCCCCTTCTACTTAATATTATTTATTCAATAAAAATCAGAGTTTTTCAAAAACATTTTCCACGCACCTCAAATAAATATACTACATCTAAGAAAACCTCATCAAGGTATAATTAAAAATCCAAACGCATCTAGTGCGTAAACTGCATATCATAGTCACATGGGATAAAACCCTAAAACTCTGTTTCTGGCGTATCGACAAAGAATACGAAGCGCCATCAAGAATCGGGCTCGCGGCCCACTTTCTAACACGATCGCCCAAACACGCCGCTTGGAGCGCAATTCTCGCCACGAAAACTTCGCAAAACGGTCGGACCTCGCAGTATATATACGCCATTCGCATATGGCATCAGGTACGTCCTCTAACCTTGTGTTATCTGCCCGAGAGACCTCTCACTAGATCGTCGAGTGTCATTGCAGTACCACCCGAGGTGCTCAACGCAGCGGCTGTGGCCGATCCTTTCACCCATTCAACGACCGCCCGGTCGGTAGGACAACAAACACTTCAACACTTCATTGGTCAAGGTACGATCAATTGGCGACCACGATGGGAGGCCCGGCGCTATCCTACTCCACTCATGGCTCCACGCGACCGCCCTGCACGCGGGCCTCATCTCGGCTCAACCCCCTCCGGCAAGCATCCTCGGCAGAAGAAACCCCGGAGGGCGAAAGGCGATGACGATTCATGAATCTCGAGGGAATCGCGACAAGAACCTCGGCGCGTGGTCGCGGGATCGATCTTGGAGCAGTACGACGGCCGACGCTCCACCCCAACTACCGCCCGAGTTGGTTGAGGCGAGCATTGAAGAACCGCTGTGCCGAGCATGTCACTCAGCCGCTCGCAGATCCTCCAAAGCAAGAATCGGTGATCGCAGATGCAGACGCGCTCATCTCTCAATATGAAAGAGGTCGATTCCGCGCGCCGCGTCGCGAAGAAGACGGAGAACCTCCGCGCCTAACGCCGGCCGTAGCGCTGACGTCGCTCCCTCCTCGGCGAGCATTTCTCGCCGGAGAGCACTACTCATCGTTCTCCCAAGAAGACGGCGGCAGGCGCATAGGTCGCCGCGCTAGTAGGAACGTGCGCAGACGCCGTTCGCTATCTTATGACGATTATGAGGATTCCAGCTACCGCTCGACACCGCCGCCGCCACCAGGTACTCATCCAACGAGTCGTCCGGTTCACGTCGGTCGAGAAAGAGTCTTGGGATTTCGTGAAGAGCTTGAAGAATACAGGATGGAAGAATTAGGGCGTTTCGCGTGGCACGAGAAGAGGTCGAGCGAACGACCCAGGAAACCTCCTCAACTTCCGCCATCTCGCCCATCCGGAGGAATCTATGGGATGTCGGGCAACGAGGCTTGCCTGGCTATGCAACCCTTTGGGTCGAACGACATTCAGAACGAGCACGGCCCATTTACTAGAGAAATCAGGCGTTACAGAATTCCGAGAGATTTGAGGAAGCCGCCTAACCTAAACAAATTCGATGGCCGTAGCGATCCAGACAAGCATCTCCAGTATTTTAATAACTCATCTAACATTGGGAGTGGGACCCACCATGAAATGCAGTCGTTCCTCGATCGTTGGACGGCCGAGCATTGGAGTGGTGGGAATCCGCCGCCCAACACCATATCATCATGGGAAGACTTGATCGTAATCTTCTTGTCTCACTACACCGCAAATCGCCAATATCGATTTGAAGAGCACTTGGATTCCATTGTTCAAGGGGATAATGAAACCCTGATCAAGACATCGACCGGTTTAACACTGAGGCCGAGTCCGTTCGTGACTTGTCGACAAGGACAAGTTAAAATATCTCGAGCGTGGTATTCGACAGGACCACCGGTTCGTAGAAGAATTCACTCTTAACCATTATCGAGGATCTCGGTTATTTCCTAACAGCGGCAAACGCCCACATGGCGTATGAAGAGACTTTAGGCGCAGGAAGGCCGCCGCGCGCGCGACCGAAGGAAGGAAGAGCAAGTGTAAGCCGTCTAAAGGGCATGAAGGTCGCCGAGACAACCCACGGACTTGAGAGACAAGAAATTTGACCATCGTGACTCGCCTGAATACTTCCATTGCACGGATCTACAGTGAATGCCGAACAATGAATTCGTAGGAGTAAAGCGGCCCGATCCACTCGTGCTTCGAGAGGGGGCACGGCCGACCAAAAGGTATTGCCGCTACCACAAGAGCAAGGGTCATGCTACCAACGATCGTATGGCCCTCAAAGACGATATTGAAGAACTCATTCGTAAAGGCAAGTTGGGTAAGTATGTGAGCGGGAGGAAGGCGACCGACCTCGTGGAGAAAACAAAAGAACTCGATCAAGACAGAGGAAAGGGTCCTCTAGCCATAGAGAGCACCCAAGACAAAGACCGATCCAAGATCGTGACACTCGGCGATCTAAAGGCCGTAATGTTGCGATGGTAATTCATGGTGGGAACCCGTTGGATCGCAGGAATCCAACAAAGCCACCAAGAGAAAATGGGGACGAACTTCTAATGGTCGCATCAACCGGCAGAAAAGACCGGTCTCGAATAGACCTCCCATCTCCTTTGGGGATAACGATCTACACGATGGCAAACCGAAACGAGCTTATGTCCCGTTGGTGATAAGAGCGATTATGGCCAACACAGAGGTGCAAAGAATTACAGTCGACCAAGGCGGCTCGGCCGACATCATGTTTGTTGAACCGATTGACAAGCTAAAAGTTGATCGAAGCGAGATAGTCCTCGTGCCGAGCCCACTCCTCTAACAGCTTCAACGGAGCGACCACCCACCCGCTGGGAACGATCGAGCTTTTAGTCACGTTTGGTGATGACACCGGGAAAGTACCATGTACGGGGCCGTCCGGACGACGTTCTTGTACTTCCCATCAAATCCTCGCTATCAATGCATCATTGGTAGGCCGACTTTGGGCAAGCTAGAGGCCGTGGCATCGACTTACATCCGAAGATGAAATTCTACAAAGAAAGACAACGGTGTAGTCACCACGACGGCCGACTTAGAATCGCCAAGGCGAAGCCACGCCTATATCGGGAAATTTGTGATGAGGTAGATCGTGGCCCAAATGCTCAAAGCGCCAAAAGGCCACCAAGTAAATCTCACCGATCCGACGCTCGTTACGATCCGCATAAATGACCCGTAAGACGACGACGATGTTTTAGCTCGAGAGCTTAAGAATCGGCTTAAAAGACCAGAACCTCATGGAGAGCTGATAGATGTGCAGTTGGGAGACGACCCAACAAAGACAGTTAAGCTCGGTAGCGACCTACCGGAGCAAGTAAAGCAAGACCTTGTGCAATGTTTGAAAGACTATGCTGACCTGTTCGCATGGCAGGCATTAGACATGCCCGACATCCCTATCGAAGTAGCCTGCCACCAACTTTCAGTCGACGAAGGGGTTAAGCCAGTCGCTCAAAGAAGACGTACTCAGAACGAGGAAAAATCTCAAGCCGCTGCAAAGGCCGTTGAGGACCTCATAAAGGCCAATTTCATAGAAGAGATCAAGTACACGACCTGGCTATCCAATGTCGTGTTGGTTAAAAAGAAGAATGGAAAATGGAGAATGTGTGTAGACTACACCGACCTAAATAAGGCATGCCCGAAGGATGCCTTCCCTGTGCCCAACATTGACAAATTGGTCGATGGTGCCTCGGGCTATAAATTATTGTCTTTTTTGGACGCTTACTCAGGATACAATCAGATCACGATGTATCCACCCGATCGACACAAGACGGCCTTCATGACGGATCGGGGAAATTTTCAGTACAAGGTGATGCCTTTCGGCTTATAGAAACATTTGGAGCGACCTACCAAATGAATGATGACCAAAATTTTCAAGAGGCGATCGGTCGTGATCTCAGAGGTGTACTTGGACGACATGATCATCAAAAGTGGGACCGATCCAGATCATGTGAACGACCTGAGGGAAATCTTTGAAGAAGCTAGGAAGAATTCAATCAGACTGAATCCAGAGAAGTGTACCTTTGGGGTGAGGGCCGACAGATTTTTGGGCTTCCACCTGGCGAAAGAGGATAGAAGCAAACCCCGAGAAATGTAGGGCGGTCGCAGACATGAGGCCGCCAAAGACCAAAAAAAGAAATCCAACGGTGAACGGGATGGTAGCGGCTCTGGCCCGATTCATACCAAAAGCGCTCGCAAGTCGCCTAATCGCTTCGACTCCTTAAGAAAGACGAGACTTTGAGTGGACCGACCGGTGCAGCAAACATTGGACGAGTTGAAGGAAGCTTTGACTAGCCCACCAATTATGACCAAGCCGTTGGGCGAGGCGAGACGTCAGATATCAGTGCTTGGCTATAACGGAAGAAGTTCGAGTCTTTGTGCTAGTCGAGAGAACGATCTAAAGCGAGTCGAAGTCTGGCTTTATTAGTAAAAAAAGTCGCAAGGCCCGAAGTGAGGTACCGTAAAATAGAGAAGTTTGCTCTTGCACTCGATTGTCGCTCAAGATTGAGACCCTACTTCGTGGCCCACCGTGTCGTGGTAAGGACCGATCACCAATCAGCAAGTCCTCCATCGGCCAAATCTGGCGGGGCGAATGATAAAGTGGGCGATGAGAGCTCAGTGAATTTGGGATCAAATTTGAATCAAGATCGCCGCCGCAAAGCGCAGGTGTTAGCCGACTTTATAGCAGAAATGACTCCGGCTCTAGAAGATCAAGCCGCAACGACTTGGGTTCTCCATGTAGATGGGTCATCCAACAGCAAAGGAAGTGGAGCAGGCCTAATACTAGAAAATTCTGAAGGCCTGGCTGTGGAGGTGTCTTTGACTTTCGCTTTCCATACATCAAACAATCAGGCCGAGTATGAGGCGTGCATAGCCGACTGCGGCTACCGCCGAGGACTTCAATGTCGATCGGGTTGAACTTCGATCGGACTCCTTGCTTGTTGTCTCGCAGATCAAAGAATTATATGATGCTAAGGACGACGTGCTGAAGAATTACCTAGCCAGAGTAAGAGAGCTTCTCAAGCAGTTCGACCGGGCAGAAGTGACTCATGTGCCTCGGACCGAAAATGTTCGAGCAGACATTCTATCGAAACTTGCAAGTACAAAGACCCCGGGGAATCACAGAAGTTTGATTCAGGAGACTCTAAATCGACCGAGCGTGTCGACCAAGCCAAGCCAGTCGTTGGCCGTTCTGTGTGTCAATACGGATTCAGATTGGATCGCCCCTATCCTGAGATACATTGTTGAAGGGGAAGAACCGAGCGATCCGAAGCAAGCTAAGTTGGTCAGGCTCAGAGCGACCAAGTATTCGGTAATAGAAGGAAAGTTGTACAGAAGAGGATTCTCCTCTCCATTGTTAAGGTGTCTTACGTCGGCCGGCGACCATGTGTTGAGGATATTCATGAAGGTGTTTGCGGAAGTCACCAAAGTGCACGTTCCATAGCTAAGAAAGCTCGCGGGCTTGGCTATTATTGGGCCGACTATGGACGCGAGGATGCTAAGAAGCTTGTTGAAGTGCAAGAAATGTCAAGTACATGCCGATGTCCACATTGCACCCTCCCCGAGGCGCAAAGTCTTGTCTCACCTTGGCCGTTCTTTGGTGGGGCATGGATCCGCTAGGCCCGCTTCCACCGCTCCCAGCCGGTTCAAGTTCTTGATCGTGGCGGTAGATTATTTCACAAAGTGGATCGAGGCCGAGCCTCTTGCAACCATCACCTCGGCAAAAGTAAGCAAATTCTCTACGGTGTGTGTTGGCCCGTTTGGGATCCTCAAAGAACTAATAATCGACAACGCGGCCGGTTCGCAGACAAAAGGTTCAGAGAAATGTTGGCCGACTTAGGGTAAAAGCAGCGTTTCACCTCGGTCGAGCACCCTCGCACAAACGGCTAAGCCAAGCGGCAAATGAGTTATCCGCATGGGTTGAAGCGAAGACTCGATGAAGCGTAAAGGCTGGTCGAAGAGCTGCGATCCGTTCTATGGGCTTACGGACAACCCCTCACTCAACGATCGGAGTCCCCTTCGATCGGTATATGGGGGATCGATTTGTGATACCCATAGAAATGGGCGAACCGAATTGGAGAACTTTGAATCCCACGCGTTGGTTAACAACGCATCGAGCCATACGAGAAGAGTTGGACACGGTGAAGAGAGCTGCGCACCCAAGCATCATTAAGAGAGCAATTGATCAAATGTAAGGTCGCAGCCGATACAACGCCGAGTTCGTAAGAGATTTTTCGGCCGGCCACTCGTCCCGAGACGCGCAGATGTGGGAAACAAGAATGCTCGACAGGAAAGCGGCACCAAATTGGGAAGGTCCATACAGGTCATCAAAAAGATCGGAAAGGGGGCTTACGAGTGGAAACCATGGATGGGGCGACTATCCCGTAACATGGAATGCAGAGAAACTCGTAAAATATTACGTTTGAATGTAATGAACGATTTGAATGTAATGAACGATCGATCTATAAATGAAAAGCGTGCGTGCAGCGCTTTTTCCCACCGGGTTTTTTACAGAGGCGACCTTTAGTAATATGATGTGTTCTTTAAATTCTCGCAAGAATGTATGCCGGTCGCTCAAGATTGCCCGTGGCAAAGGAGCGATCGAAGATTTATCAATCGATCGGATCGCCGAAACGATGCGCCTCGGAGCCATCGAAATGGCCCGCGGTTAGATAACCCGCAAACTTCGTGTCGTCGAACGATGCATGGCGTGTCGATCGGCCAAGCGGCACAAACGACGGTCACCGAAGTTGATTTCGAACGAGCGCCATCGAAAATGGCCCAAGGGTTAAGTAATAACCCATCGTAGCGAGCCGTCGAAACGACCTACCTCGAGAGATCATCGAAATGATCCCAAGCGGGTGCCATCAAATGGCCCAATGGAGTGCCATCGAAATGGCCCAATCGAGTGCCATCGAAATGGCCCAACCATAAACGAGCGCTTTCGAAATAGCACGAAACGGTCGCCGAGCGGCCTATAAGTTCGAAAAAACTTAGACAAATAAATGACGAAATACACAGACATAACAACGCGAATTCAAGTAGATGAAATGAAAGACAAGTTAAAATATCATTACAAAATAGACGCCTTGGTCGGCCGAGCGCCTAAATATCCGATCGCTCAAGGCGGCATTTAAATTGTCACGCCCAAGGCAAGCTAAACTATTACAAAGGTAACTCCGCTCGCAGCGAGCGTAAGAGAATCGTGGGGGGCGAACAACATTACCCTGTTCATCAACTTGCTCGGGCAGCATGATCTTGTTGTCCGCAACATAATGGGCAGGCTTTATCATCTTCTCATCAAAGTTGATCTTCAGATCTCGCATTCAGTGCCCGCGCCTGAGCAAGAGCATTGTAGAATTGCTCGATTCACGCCTCTCCTACCGGCCGGGCTACCATTTGATTTTAGCCTCGGCTCGGCCTTCTCGGCCTCGGCTGGCTTTATCCTTCTCCAGGGATTCAACGTCAGTCTTCAGATTGGTCACCTGGCCAGCAAGTTCCTTGTTCCGCTTGGAGAGTTTGGCCCGGTCCTCCTCACCCTTCTAAAGAGTGTCTTTCTTGGCTTTGGCAAGCTTGTCATACCTCTGTTGCGCCTCAGCCAAAGCCTTCTTCTTATCAGCACGAGCCCCTGCAAACAGAGATCGTCCAACTATTAGTCGGTTGATTTAAGACAAAAGAACTAACGGACTGGGAAAGTAAAGCACCTTCAGCTTCGGCCGCAAGCTCGGTCATGATTTTATCTATCCCCAAGCAGAGAGAAGCACAGACCTCCATTGGCTTCTTCCTGAACCGCTCGAGTTCGACCGCCCTAAACCCTCGAGCGAGAGAATAGGATGTCGTCCTTAGCGGACTCCATGTTTTGGCCGTCAAGCCTTACCCGCTGCAGAGCGATCACAAGACGTCTGAGGGGCGACCGAACAACCGGCTTTTTCCTTGGCTCTCGGGAGTGGGGGCACCTTTGAGGACGATTCAGAACATCCCCGCCGAGATCCTTCATATTTCTTGGCCCCTGGAATGGTAAAGCAGTCTCAAAACCGACTCGAGCACGCCCCAGTTCTTACCGCCATTCTTTTCGCAAAATACCGAGTCATGAGTTAGAAGAAAAGATTGACAAAAAAATATAAAGACAAAGTTCAAAAGCAAACCGATCTCGGCCTCCGGATCCGGCCTCGAGCAAGACAAAGGGACGGCAAGGTATGTCGCTCTTGTGGTCCGGACGCATCATGCTCGCTAACGCCTTGATCATCTCCAAAGATTCCAAGTCGGCCTCGCCAAATCTTTGACAGAGTAGATGTAATCGCTCGCCTCCTGCTGTATGAGCCTCGCTCCACATGATTGGGAAGTAAGGGGACCAAGCATTCCGTCCGGTTGGACCTCGGATATGGCCTTACCGGCCTCCTCGGTGGGAATAATCCAAAAATACCGACCTCTCCGGCCGCTCCCAATGATTCTTGGTATGCTTTGAAGAACCGATGATGAGTTTTTCGCATCTTAAAGGAGACACGCTCCTCTTCTCTTTATTAGCCTTCTCCCGAGCCACCACGGCTCAAAGAGAGTAAAGAACAAACATGATCGACACCGGCCGACCCAACTTAGTCAAAAGAACTTCAAAAGTTTTTAAACGCCCATGCGTTAGGGTGGAGTTGAGAAGGGCAACCCGATGTGACGCAAGACGCCACGCTGAAATTCGATGAAAGGAGGGTGATATTCATCCTCTCGAACACGAGCCGATACATCGTGAACTTAAGGTTGGCGAGTAAGGCGCAATGTCTTCTCCGCCTTTCATGCCTCTCACCCTCCGGCCCGCAATTGGTCGGCGGCTCGCAGAGTCGGGCAAGGCAACATGGTCGGCGATGAATGATACTCCCGTGTGAGCGAAGAGTTTCGATACCCAAGACATGTCGATGGGTCTCTGCCACGCTCGCTTGAACTTCGGCCGACCCTTCGCTCGATCCTCCTTCGTTGTTTACCTCTCGACCGCAGGAGCTAGCCGCGGCTGAACCACTTCTTCCTCGTTGACTTCTTCACTTCCGCCACCTTCGGCCTCCACCATCTCTTCGTCCCGCGATCGACGGCACTCTGCACCGTCGTCATCAATGATCACCACATCAACATCTCCTTCCTCTCCTTCCGCTCGAGATATGATGTTCTCCGGTGGTGGAGTGTTGCACGGCCGCTCAACAGTAATGGACGAACCTAGAACCGAGCTCTTCGAGCTAGCCGATCCCGACCGTAAGAGTGGGAACTCGAGCTCGCATCGCTTCGAAAAATCGCTTGAAGAACCAGAATCTTTGTCGCTCAAGACGACTTAGACTCCTCCTCATGGGGATTGGGCTCGCCTTGGCCTACCGACATATATGTAGCAAAAGATTGGGACGGTTTCACAGGGGATACGCGGCGGTCAACTTCGTCCGTGGCATGCAAAAACACTCGTGATAAAGGGATCGAGTCGGTCGATCGAGCGTAACACTCATGAGAGGGGCGATTTGGCCATCCCCGACCGACACCCCCTATCACGAGGCGTGGAAAAGTACAAAGTACATTCAAATAAAAACTCAAGTTTAGAAAGTAAAAGTAGAGATCGATCCATACCTTGAACAGATGTTGTGGATCGGCCGCGAATAAACGTATGAAACTATAGATGCAAGTCGGCGCAGACGAGTCGGTTGGCCGCGCAGAGCAATTCGTGAAAGTGTGAGAAATGATCTCGGTGAAGGGCTATTTATAGTACGGACCCATGGCGCGAAGGGACCGGAGACGAAGCGTCATAACGTTTCATCTTCTCACCAATGGTTGTCTCCAAACAACCTCGGAAACACCAAACGGCACGTCTTAAATGTCGGTAAAGACCAACCGCCGCGACAAATACGCCGACGGTTGGCAAGCGGTCGACACCGCCCTATCGAAAGCAACGGCCGCGTCCGTTTCGCCAAAATAACTTCACTCTGGGCATCGATTCAAGCCTCGGCCCGCTCTTAAGCGACCTAGGCTTGGGGGCAATCTGTTCTGGGCGTGTCAAGAAATACGAGCGCCATCGAAGAATCGGGCTCGCGCCCACCTAACACGATCGGGCCCAAACACGCCGCTTGGAGCGCATTCTCGCCGCCGAAAACCGCAAAACGGTCGGACCGCAGATATATACGCCATTCGCATATGGCATCAGGTACGTCCTCTAACCTTGTGTTATCTGCCCGAGCGACCTCTCACTAGATCGTCGGAGTGTCATTGCAGGTACCACCCGAGGTGCTCAACGCGCGAAGCCAGGGCCGATCCTTTCACCCATTCAACGACCGGCCCAGTCAGCAGGACAACAAACACTTCAACACTTCATTGGTCAAGGTACGATCAAAACCTGTTTAATGTTTACAATAATCCAAAACAGTTCACAGCAGCGGAAATTAAAATTGAGTTCAACACCCTCAATACATAATTTAAATCAGTTTAGTCCATAACATAAGATAGCAATACTAAGACCCCAATCCCGGGTGTTACTAGATCAGAGCCGACTCAAACCCCAAAAAGTCTAGATATCTTCACTCAGATTCACCTGCATGTCGCCACGAGAGCAGGCAACATAAAAATGCTAGGGTGAGTCTCTTTACATAAATAATAACAAGTAAGATAAGCATTATATTCAGAAAACATCTAGTAACAACAATCCATAGCAATTAAGCATTTACCATTCACTTAGAGCACCAACAAGTCACAACAAGGGTTAATTAAGCATCAATGAGAATTCGAGGAATGCATGATTGTATGCATGTGTGCAATATGCATGTGGATCCATAACCACCTCAAAAACCCCGTCGGGTAACCACCAACTGTTGGCCGAAGCCACCCACCAACTGTTTGGCCGAAGCCACCCACCGCGTAATGCATATGATTTATGTGACACTATGACAATGCATCACAACGCAATAAACACATTACATCAATTATTAACCACCACCTCATCAATTGTTAACCACCACTTGATCAATTATTAATCACCACCTCATCAATTGTTAACCACCACTTGATCAATTATTATCCACCACCTCATCATTTATTAACAACCACTTGATCAATTATTAAGTTAATTCTCACTTAAAGGCCCAACCACTCCATAAGGACCTTTCCTACACTTAAGGACTATTTTGACCCACCAAAGATTAATTTAATACTCAAGGGGTTATTTTGGCACATTATGATTAATTTAGTATTTAGGGACTTGTGTTAACCTATTAGGATTAATTAGACTCTAAGGGATTATCTTGTCGCGCCAAGGATTAATTTAATTCTTAGGGACTATTTAGTCACGCCAAGGATTAAATTAATTCTTAGGGACTAAACCATCTCTTAGACACATTTTGGACACCTAGGCGCCAAGGGGCAGCCACTTTGGCGCCCCACTAGCGCAACACACACACACACACACACACACAACATACACTCACAGGCGCATAAGGGCCGCTCAGTTGGCGCCCTGCACCACGCCATCCACAGGCGCACACACACACGCAGGGCTGCCCATTTTGGCGCCCTGTTCCGTGCCCTTCCAGCTCACACACGCCACACACACTAGTCACAGGCGCCATATTCCGCAGGAATTGGCGCCCTCCCCGAACCGGCCTGCATCGAAACATGACTTGCCAAAGCAAGATGGCGGGCGCCAATTTGCCTAGCAAATGGCGCCCCTCCCTTGCACAACCAAGACAACCAGAATTTCAGCCCCTAGGCGCCATTTGCCTAGGCATTTGCCGCCCCCCATCAAACACTCTCACCCAAAATACTTCAAACCTAATTTTCTCTCCAACAATTTATTTCTCACACCACCACACACATATAGACATTAAATCCATTTCATTAAATTATCATATACACAACTTCTCTTCATGGCAACATTTTCTCAAACATATAACATGCATAATTCACAACACATATTTTTCCAATAACAAGTAACATGATATCAACAAATTAGGCATCTCAAACATCAACCAACATATAAACAACATCAAAATCACACAAACAATTCATGCTAGGTTATTTCCTACATAACACATATTCTACAAGTTATTATAAACATAATGAGAATCCCCTAACCTTGGGTGAGCTAGGATTTCTAAGCAACCACCAACAAAATCACCAAAATGAGTACTCCTCCTTCCTAGTAAGCTGGCCATGAGTTTCCCTCTCTCGGGTAACCATGGAGAAATCAAAATGGTAGAAATGAGCTTATGGAACTCTTAGAAATGGAACAAGGAAGAGAAATGATGAAGATTAAGGCCAAGAATTCACTTACCCACCAAGAATCAAAGGAAAAGTTTCCACCTTTCCTTCCTCCCCTCCACGCCGTCGCACCACCTCTCCCTATCTACTCTTCTATTTTCTTCTTTCTTTCAAAATGAGGTAATGAGACCCTAATGGGAAAACCCCTAAGTTTTATGACTACTATTGGGCCTAAATAATAGCCCTTGGGCCTTATTCTCCACTCCTACAATTAATTCATCCCACCTCCTGAAATAAAATAAATCCAACTTAGTATCTTATTTAAAATGGGTTAGGCCCCTTTTTGATAAAATAACTTTAACTACATAATTACTTTAATTAAATGTTGCAAGCCTTAAATAATTTTAATTAATTGACTAATCAAATTATTTTGGGCGTTACATTATATGCCTACAAAGATCAAAGTTTAGGAACTACATAAAGTACAATTTCTGGAAGAACAAAATATCAGTAGAAAACTATATTTGCTACTCAAAATAAGAAAAATAAAAAGCATAGAAAGTCTCTCTCAGTAAAGAACTATATTTGCTAAGCAAATATACAAATTCTTTTGAACATACAATCAATTCTTTAGGATCTAGTCATACAATCAATTCTTCTTATTCCTTTTTTTTCAAACAACATTTTTATTTGGAATTCCAAGCATAAGAGAGAAGAAAAGTTATATTTTTCCATAAGATACTACACCACCATTAGGAATAACAAAGGTCACAATCACAAATGATACAAATAACACTTAAATAGGATAACAATAACATTTACCACATCAATGGTCATCATCACAAATTGTTCCAAAATTATAATGTGAATCATTCACTTATGGGAATAAACTTCAATTCATTGAGTGGTTTGTGAGTATTCTTTACAATCACCATATCACATAATCTTGATTCATAATATTATTTTTTTGACAATATTTGAGACATAAATTATATGTCATTTATCTTGATTTCCTTTGCTTCAACACATACTAAGTTCAAATAGATCTTATAGATTGTAATCATTGTGTAAAACTCAGGTTCTTCGGGAACTCAATCACAAATCTGTCATATACGATAATAAATGAAAAATATACTTTTTAATCAATTGTTCTTGAAGAACTATACCACAAAATGTAAACATTGACGAAAAAAAAAATCATACTTGAGTGTTATACCCTAATTTTGTCCGCCTAATTTGAAATCTTGCTGGAAAAAGGTTGAGAGCGTTTGATTGTTGTCTCGCGCGTTTAACTCGCATTAGACATTGATTTCGCACAACTTATTCTCATCGCCAACATTTGTCGTTTTGATCGTGTATACGTTATTAGCCTCGTTCTGTGCACACGCTAGTCATGCGCGTGTTGCTCGTCTCGTCTCATCGCATGTGTAATTTATTTTTAACAGTTTTTTTGTTAAATTGCTTTACACAAAAAATCTGATTTCAAAAATGTTGTTATTATTCATTAATCAGTTTTTTTTACAATGAATCATGTGACTACCTAAGTCAACTTTCTATTCAAGTACATAGATACAAAAGAAAAATAAAAACAGAATAAAATAAAACACAAAGAGAACTAAAACAACACAACTAGCAGGAGCCGTTTCGCCGCCTCTTGCTCGATCCCACAGCTGCTCTGCTTCATTTTGACACTTTAGGCTAGAAGGTAATGGTGTTTTCAGCTTGTCCCTTGGCTTTGAGCTTTTCTGGCAAAGTCTCCTTTGCCCCTGCGCCTTGCTGCTGCTTGTCTCCCAACAGCCTTGATATTATGCACTTCAGCACACCTACACCACACAAACCCCATTATAAATAGAGACTCACAGCAACAAAAAGAAGAAAAAAACACCAGCA
The DNA here is from genome assembly GCA_020916435.1 of Oxytropis ochrocephala. Lineage (NCBI taxonomy): Eukaryota > Viridiplantae > Streptophyta > Magnoliopsida > Fabales > Fabaceae > Oxytropis > Oxytropis ochrocephala. The sequence goes on along the minus strand of CM037088.1, from coordinate 43,789,454 downwards.
ATCAAAAGACACCATCATACAAACAGAAGCAGATACACTAAAAAAAACAGCAAACCAGACACGGAAAAAACACAACACAGAGCATACACAACAAAACCAGGGAACAGAGCAAGGGGGAAGAAGATTGAGAGAAGAAATCAAAGTGAGAAAAGTGGCAGGAAAATAACACTGTCTCTGATATAAACTCACCACCATCATCTATTCCCCTCTCTCTCAGAGACTCTCTCCCTCCCCCAACAACAAATACACCTCTACCATTCCTCCATTTTTACACAACAACCACCATAGCCACTTTCTACCTCCGCTCAAACCTCCAAAACCGAGCCAATACCCATCGCGGAATCACCACCGTCACCACGCCTCCGTCACCGCGCCACCCTCTTTCTCCCACCGCGCCGCACCTCCTCTCTCTCAGTCGCTCTCGTTCTCCACCGTCTTCGTCTCCGTCGTCACCACCGTAAACCGCCGCACCTCTCTCTCTGGTTCGCCCTCTCTCTCTCTCTCTCTCTCCCTCTCGTTCTGTTTCTTCAAAAATGGGGCTGGAAACGGCGCTGAAGGGAGAAAATGAGTTCAGGGTTTCTTGTTTTGGTATTTAGTGTATATGGGCTGCATACTTACGGGCTCCCTTCTATTTTTTTCTTTATTTTATTTTTTACACCTGATTGCTACGCACACCCCTTCCTCTTACTCATACAATGCCCTGTTTTCTTTTATAAGAGGGTGACAGATTCATTTTGGCACCCCTGCTGTTAATGATGCTCACCCCCTCTCCTTAATAACACAATCTTTTTATTATAGTGCTGATGCCTACAAACCAATATTTTTTATAAAATCAAACGTTGTTAGTAGTCCTGTTGAGCCTTTGCTTGCATGATTATTAATAATGAGGTACTAGTGGTGATCACTTGGAGCCTTTGCTCAATTGATCACCATGAATGCCTAATTTTCCTAAAGATTTTCACTAAATCAAAAACTTTGTTAGTAGTCTTGTGAAGCCTTTGCTTGCATGATTATTAACAATGGAGTGCTAATGGTGATCACTTGGAGCCTTTGCTCAATTGATCATCATGAAATCTCGATTTTCGCAATCAAATAAGATAAAAAACAAAAACCTTTCCTATACAAGAACTACGTAGCTTTGAATTCTCCATCGCACCGGGAGATACGTAGGAGTGGATCCCCTTCATCAAGCGCAAAAATTAAAGATTTTTCATTAAGTCACTCATAAACAAAAGAGGTGAAAACAAAGCATTTTTTCTAAATCAACTTTGCAAATCACATATTTAATTAAGGTGACCCTTCTTCGAAGGGACGTTATGGGGTGCTAAATCCTTCCCCGTACGTAACTAGACCCCCGAACCCAAATATAATGGTTCCAAGACCATCGCTTTCCGAAAAAAGGTTTTTTCAATGTTTTACCTTTAAAAAATATTGGTTGCGACTCTAAAATCATGTTGTCCGAAGAAAAGTCCCTCCAAGGATTTTTCGGGGTGCAACATTGAGTAATCCTGCAGTGAAGCTTGAATATTAAGTTATTATTTATTGACAATGATAAAGAAAACAATTCTTTGTGCAATCCTATGAGGATATTGGATTACCAATTCATTAGTTCTCCAATAACTATACCACAAAACTTTTTTAATGATAATTAATCAAGAAAAACCATACTATAAACAATCCTTCAAGGATGCTTGGATATTAAATTTCTAAGTTCTTCAGGAACTATATCATAAACAATGATACATAGAAACAATTATTATTTGTGCAATTCTTCAGGAATGCTTTGATAATGAATTTATTGTTCTTCGGGAACTAAATCACAAATTTCATCAAAATGATAAATAAATAAATACAAAATGAGATAAAACAAAAATAAGATCACAATTAAAAAATAATGAGAAGAAAAAAAAGTATTCTTGCAATATATCCTCAAAATGATTATGCTATCAAACAAATAGATAAATAAAATTCTTTAAATCTTTTGATCAACAATCATAAATTATCAAAAACAAAAGTGATATATAATAGAATATGATAAAAGTTTTACTAGTATCTACTCAATCAATAAATCAATTTAATTGTAAAAAAAAAACAAATCAATTTAGGAATTTTGATCAAAACTTTGCCCATCAATCAAACAATCAACCACTTGGTGGTTGGAGGATGAATCAATAGAGTGACTACCACCCCAGTTAGCTACAGAGGTGGAAGAGATCTGAACAGTGTTGTTTTGACCTATTGCTTGTGTGCTAGGGGTAGAGGATATCTCATGTGTCTGCATAACTGCAGACGACATTTGCTTACCGTCACCCGAAGCAACAGAGTCATGAACATCTAATTCTTCATTATATTGCATGACCTCTTCTCTAATTCCATTAGGTGAATATTCTCCTTGTTGTTGTTGAACCTTTGTAGGTAGAGCTTGTTAGGAAACTTTCAGTTTGTAATTCACATTATTAGTATTCTGATGCTTAGGGACATAAACTTGTTTTACTTGAACGACATATTCTGGGATCTTTAGCTCCTTATTCTTTTTCCCGCTAGAGTGCACCCCTCTTTTGCAATCACTAGTAGTATGACCGATAGTATTGCGATTCATACAGAAGGAAGATTTTCATACTCAATACCCACTAAGAAGCATAACCTGACTGCTCAACTAGAATTTGATTTCTAAACTTTGATTTCATGTCTATATCAACCATGATACGACTAAAAAGACCAAAGGATCTTTCAAATGAGTTTTTACTTGTTGTATCATCTAGGCTAGTTGGAATTCCAACACCACTAGCAAGTGCAAAAAGAATTTTGGGATGCCAATATTCTTAAGCAAGACTTGTAAGCCTAATCCAACATTGCATATTTGTATGTTTTATATCTATAGGGTGAAAATCAGGTTGCCAGGCGAACAACCGAATCAACCCTAGCTTGCAATGCCAAGAAGTCTGCATTTGAATTCTTTGTAAATCGTCAATATAGTAAAAAAGAAAATTCATAAAAATCTTTTCCTAAAAAGATCAGACCCCACTTTCCCGTAGGTTGCCAAAGAGCTTAAATTTTGGATTTTAAAGCATCTATCTTGATAGGAGTGTCTTCTTTGAAAGAAAAATTCTTCTATGAAGATGTGTCTTGCATCCCTCCAAACCTGCCGCCTACTCTTCCTCCATAATTGAGATTGATAATTCATCCCCTCTTAAGCACAGACAGGGAAGTTGATTTGGAGAGATATCACAGATCTTGAACGTTGAACTCGATACAATTGCGCAAAAGATTTATTTTTTGTTGAACCAAAATTATGCACCTTTGGGTGAACAACTTCTTGAAAGTCTTGACCAATTAAAGATTGTTGTCCTTGTATGGCAGCAGGTGACACATCGCACTACGCAGCATCAAGAACAATATTTTCTTCAAATTCCAAACACTTTGATCAACTTTGTCCTTGGTCAATGAGACATCTTCAATTTCTTCAAATTCTGCATCGTAGAGTTGAACTCAAATTGGGGGTATAATAGAGTTCATTTTCTTCAAATTCTTATTGTGAGCATCCTAACAAAGAAAATGCAGAAGTTTGAGCAACATATCAGAAGCTATAATTAACCACTCATATGGCAAACTATATACCAACACAGCAGCAACTAGCTAGAATTCCAAAGCCCCATCCCCAAACCACATCATCTTGAATCCAGGCCAATCAACAGAACAATTTAGAGATAGGAAGCATGCTACAATTTTTCCATTAATACCATGCCAAATTTCTTTTCCATGACATGTTGGTTTTATGCTACAAACTAATTATATCTTTATACAATTCTCAAATTATATTATTAAGTTGTCTAAATTTTTTATTCAACTTATGAAATAGGTAAACAAAAAGCATTATAATTATATTTATATTTTCAATCAGGTAATTATTTTATCCAGTAAATTATTGTTTTACAATACTAGAATTTTTTGTCTTCATTTTACAGAAAAAATAGATTATTTTTGTTCTTTTTTAATGGGAGCCGAGCTAACGGTTTCAATCGAGAAACTCTAGTCGAACTACGAGTGAAGTCAATTCTTATGGAGTCGAACAAAATTCGAGTCAACGTACTCGACTCATTTCCATCCCTACCGGAATATACAAGGAGTTAGTCATTCAACCCCTTCTTAATGTTCCAAGGAGGTACACATGGGAAGTCTAAATCATAGATTCTCATCGGACAGGCGTGGAAGGAAAAAGGGCAATCCACTAAAGAAGCAGAAGGAGATGGATGGGCTCCACAGTGTACCATTGTGCATGTGATATCCATTTTCAATGTTTGCGATAAGGTGCCTTAAAATTAAAGCAAGGATCATCCATTAAAACTTAGGAGTTAGAGCACCAGCTTCCCACTCATTGCTCAAGTGCGTGTTTATATATAACAAATGATCGAATTAATCAAAAGCTTATAATATGGCTTTACCCTGTGGGTGTTTGTTTGATGTATTTTTGCCTTGCTAGATTTCATTAATAATATGTTTAATTATCGAAAAAAATATAAAATATCTTCTATTTTATATTGTTAATTAGTAGGACAGTGTAATTAGATATTTTTCATTCACGCGTTTTTTTTCTCACTACTAGAAAAATTAGTTCTAGAAAGGAATTTTTGAGATGGAAATTTATCCCTCACTATTAGTAGCAGAAATTTGTCCCTTATGATAAATAATGTTTGTAAATTTTGTTAGTTATATATAACACGTTTTTTTGCTATTTAATTTTTTAAAAAGATTTTGTAGTATGAAAGTATAAATTACATAACTAGTATATCTTTATATTAAATTTAAGGCATCAATAATTTGAGGTTAAAAGCGTCTTTCCAATAAAATAATGCTTCATTAAGAAGCAGAGAAATAGAGAATGCCTCAGATTAAAAAAGTCACTGTCACTTGTTATTAGTGACGGTACAGTTCCCTGATCTCTTTTAGTGACGAATTATTCCAATATTGATAATAACAGTAGAATTTTCCTTCACTAATATTGACCGAAATATTAAGTTTTCTAGTAGTGACGGATTTGCCCCTCTCTAATTTTAAGTTTTCTAGTAGTGGTTGTGGTTAACTGATCTGAATTAGGGAATTAGATTCAATTAAGTTTTGTACCTAAATGAAGATAGACATCATAAGTCATGAGCAAGATATAAAAGGACATCATTAGTACATACTAACACAATCTACACGATGCATATAAGTGCATATATGTACATTGCGCTATTTTTTTTTGTACATTATTGTTATTAGTGTTTGTTATAATTTGGATTAAAATCAAGCAAAAAATAAAAGCTTATTGGTGCTTGCATGCTAAGCAACTAAGATATTTATTAATGAATGAATACTGAGTTGGAAGCCACTTTAGAATTTTAACAAACCAGATAAGTATTTCAAATTGAAGCAGCCACTTTAGTTAATACAAAAAATCAACCACTTTAGTCATGCCAATATCTGGTAAGTATTGCAACTAGTGAGTAGTGAGTATACATGGAGTTATACATAACACAAACAATTTGATCATTATTATTACATAATGAAATTGCTATTTCGTTTCCAGTACTGGCCAATGATGCTAATTAAGTGTGAACATAATATATATATGGATGAGTGGGAAATCCACCAAAATACAAAACAAGTGCTTTATCATCATATAAAGGAAATTAGATCTACAATAACAAGCTCTTTCTCATCTAGCTAGCACAATGAGAATAAGAACAAGCTATGGCTAATGGGTGACAGCAAAATCACACTACAGTAGGTATAATAGTGTTAGTATGTACTAATATTGTTTGTATCCACTTTGTAGGGACAATTCAATTTCTCTTCTCTGCATGTGCTTGGTCCACTCTTTGCACGAAGAATTACTTAGACATTCTATAGTTTTCTGTTTTAATTTCAGTCTTTATCATTCTATCTATATCATTACCATTCCTACGTGGAAGCACAGAACGCGCTTTTGAACTCCTACAGTGGCCCAGCAAATTACTATAAATACCCATCTCATGAATCCTAAAATCTCAGAAGTTAGATTTAAACACTTACCCATATGGCGAATTCGAAAGTTTTCAGCATTGTTTTCTTTGTGTTGTTGGGCTTGGGCATAAGCTCTGCCGCAAGAACACTCCTCACTTATGGTTTAGTTCATGACATTGGTGTAGGTTTCCACGGTGATGTTGGTGTAACCGGAGGAGGTGGCGGTGGTGGAGGTGGGGGTTTGGGTGGAGGTGGTGGGGGAGGTGGAGGAGATGGAGGAGTAGGTGGCTATGGAGGAGGAGCTGGTGGAGGTGAAGGTGCGGGTGGTGGATATGGAGGTGCTACTGGTGCTGGCTACGGTGTTGGTGGAGGAAGTGGAGGTGGAGGTGGAGGTGGAGGAGATGGAGGAGCAGGTGGCTATGGAGGAGGAGCTGGCGGAGGTGAAGGTGTAGGTGGCGGGTATGGAGGTGCTACTGGTACAGGCTACGGTGCTGGTGGAGGAAGTGGAGGTGGAGGAGGCGGTGGTGGTGCTGAACATGGTGGATATGGAGGAGGATCTGGCAAAGGAGGCGGGGGAGGTTATGGTGCAGGAGGAGCACAAGGTGGTGGCGGTGGAGGTGGTAGTGGTGCAGGAGGAGGTGGTGGTGCAGGCGCCGGACATGCTGGGGGTGGATATGGAGGTGGGGAAGGAGCCGGAGGTGGAGCTGGAGGTGGATATGGAGGAGAACATGGTGGAGGATATGGAGGTGGAGGTGGACAAGGTGGTGGTGGAGGAGGCGGTGCTGGTGCAGGTGGAGCACATGGAGGCGGATATGGTAATGCTTGGTGGAGGAGGCTGGTGGAGGATATGGTGGTGGATCGGTGGTGGTGGTGGTGGTGGTGGCGGTGGCTCTGGAGGTGGCGGTGGTGGTGGCTATAGTGGTGGAGGTGCACATGGAGGAGGATATGGAGGTGGTGCAGGAGGTGGTGAAGGTGGTGGCCACGGTGGATATTACCCCTAAGCTTGTAATGAAATTTAATCTTGAGAAAGAATTGCTAGCTCCTCCTAACCATAGTACTAAAAGAATAAATATGGTTAGGAAGATGCTTAAAACTATTGATATAATATTATCACTACATGTACGTTAAATGTTGAATGAATGCAAATTGATGCACCGATCTTGAACAATTATATCGGGGTGTATAATGTGTATATGATATTATTCTATTTCCTTTCTTTTTATTGGAGGTGAAAAAATAAACTATTCTAAGAGTTTTGGAATGAGTAAGCATGGTATTGACATAAAATTGTTGCATTGATGCATAGTCTTAATTAAGAACTATGATTGAGGTATGAATAATCACTTCTAAAAAAAACTAAATTAGTAATAGGAAAATTGAAATTTATTGCTATTTCAAAGTGTGACAAAATTTAGTGACAAAGCTAGAGACGAATTTCACATTTTGTCACAAATTTTTCTCTTTAAATTCACTTTTTAGTAGTGAATGTGTTTGGCTTGAGGTTAATATATTTTTGTGTATGTGCCCTAGTAGTGTGATTTGCTAATAGTTTAGAGTATGAGAGTGATGTATAATGACATAACTAAGCTTGTCATTTGAATTAAATAATTAATAAGAGTGAGATATTATTAAAAAGGATTTAGTATATGAAACTATATTATTTTAGAAGTACTAAGAGGTGTGATGATCTATCATCTGGGGAGGCAAGAACTTGTTAGAGGAATGAGTGCAGGTTCAAAATGGTGCTCAGTTGCATTCAAGGCCTCTGCAGCAAGCATCCGATAAACCTGGTTCCTCCGCTTGTAGACTTGTAAATTTGGCCCACACATAAGGTGCCCAACCCAAACCCATGTGGGCTTGGGGCCAAATGACTTGTCAAATTTAGAGCTTTATTTTTTTCAATTGATTGTCAAGTACGTTATTGCTTTTCGGATATGATGATGTCAAAATTTTGTCTTGTCCATATAGTTTTAGGTTAATACAAGAAATTTAATTTAAATGCAAAATTATAATTATTGATTGAAATTTAAGTAAATTTATATTTCACTATACATAGACATATTTACATATACATAACTTTAATCTCTAATATTAATTATTGAAAAGCCTTTCAAGTAATGTATATTACAGATGACAATTATATTTATGTAAATATATGCATATAAATTTATTTAAATTTCAATCGGTAATTATAATTTTGCAGTTAAAGTAAATTTATTACATCAGCCTACAAGTATATAGGCAAGACCAATTTTTGACATTATATCCACTTATCGTTATGCAATCATATCCTTCTATTTTTTAAAACTATCCATGTATTAGCAACTTATATAACTATTTGTTAAATGGCACGAAGGTTTTGCATCTTAACCAGAACGCTTGCCAGTACTAAAATAGACAAGTTTTGAATCATAAACTACCTCTAATAGATGCTGCAAAAATATTTGAAGTTGAACAATATATAACGCTATGTTACAGTGTTTATGGCAAACAACCTAATACTTGAAGTTGAACAATATATTGAAAATTTCAGATTTTATTAGACGTGTAGTCGACACAACAACAAGCAAAAAATTATTGTTGAGTCCCCTAATGTTTTCTATGTGGCCTACCTGCTCAATTTAAGTAAATTGTCTTAATTATTATTCATATTGTTAGTATAGCTTTATTTTTTTTGTAAACATAATTACTCTTTGATCGTACCTGACCTATCTGGAGGGTAGAACGATGGACAATCTGGTTGAGTAGGTCGCGCGCTGAGCTCCGCCCAGTGGTACCTGCAAAGGCACTCTGACGCCCAAGTCAGTGGGGTAGAGTAAATAGCAGGAATGACATATGGGTCAGAAAAGTCTATCTTGTCAGTGGTGGTGGACCCCTATATATACAGTGATAGGGGCTGGCTTGCAACCGTTGGATTGTTGCGGGCCGATCTGGGTCGTTGATCAGCGTGTGCGAGCGCTGATCTATACTGGTGGTGTTGCTTCCTGCCAATTTGGGCCAGACATGCGGCCTACGAGTGGATTGGGTCGTTGGCCCAGTCCAAAACACTCTTTATATTTAGGCCCCCTATAAAATTTAGGCTACCTCCGCCTTTACACCCTCACATAAGGCTTCATCAAAGATGTTTTATCGGACTTCATGTCTTTAGGTTAAATTACTCATGAAGTTTTTAAAATTAAGTAAATCTTCGAGTATGTCCTATATCATTTTTTCCAATTTCATCTTATCTCTTTTATTTATTTATAAAAGTAAGATACGATTTCATGACAAAAACATCCGCCATTTTGTCAATTAGGCGGGGGAAAATCCGTCAAAACGAAAGTTAATTTGGTCTTATCAAATTTGACAGCAATAACTATGCACTGTAAATGAGAAATCACTCACCACACAATAACTATGCACTATAAACAGAAATTCACTCCTTAAGGGTATGTACTTTCTTTCCTCATTTCCTTTCTTTTTATTTATTCTTGTCAATTTCACAAGAGAATGTTGTCCTTTTTGCTACTTTCTGATGTAAGTTATGTTCTTGGTGCCAAATGTTATACTGTAAATATTTGGATGATATCATTTATATGAGAGCATGGGTAGTAGTGATGCTGATAAAAATTTAAGAGAATTTTTTGGGGAGGCCTTTGGAGGGCTTGGTCTATAGTTCAATTTGTATTTGAGATTTTAAAAGATGGAAAGAATAACATGATAGATAACGGTAAAAAGTTGTTAATCACACTTCATTTTTGTTTAGAAACATTTTATAAACTTCCTCAATTAAGAATTGTAAATCAAGTCCTCCCCTCTCCTCCTAAACCCTCCATCCAAACATACCGTAAAAGAGAAATAGCCTAAGACACCTTCAACTGCACCGTAGACCGGTCTTTCTGGTTTCTTTTACTTTTGTTGGTATTGAAGATTACGCAAACCAATAACTTTTGCCTTTAGTTCTAGGAGCAATCTTTAACAACAACTAACACTACAACTATTAATCTTGACTGGCCTAACTTTTAGGTTTTTATTGGAAAAAAAATGTATGATAGTGTATCATGTTTTTATGAATTTCAAGGTTGGATTTTGATTCCCAACTCCTTATTTCTAGAAGCATATTCTCCTATAACTCTATGTGAGTTCATGTCATCAAGTCCCAAAGCCCACCCATTTTCGTGGTCGTGGGGTGTTTAGATAATTGTCCAATACATAATTATTTATCAATCTCAATTTATTTTAGCATTATGGAGGGATTTATTGTACTTTTGAAGTTGTTGGTAAGTTATCATCAATTGTTTTTCATATAATATTAATCATCAAATCTAAGACCTGATTGCACAAGTATTTTGATTGTTAACAAAGACATATAAGCAAGAGCGTTCATTTCAGTTGTGTCAATTATTAAAAGGCCCAAGACATATTGCTTATCTACACAATCTTAGAATAGTTTTGTTCCTCTAGGGCCTCCATTTGAAATCATCTAGAGGTTGATGCATATAGTTGTTATGAACTACATGCGCCCCTGGGGATATGATTATCTACACAATAAATTATGCTTACAGTCAAGAAATGGTATGCACCACATTATGCCCATTCAAGGGCCGTTGTTAAGCAGATTGGGAAGAGGATATCATTGTCCATCAGGCTATTCATTGAATATTGAAAAGTCATATATCATGCATTATTGGTAAAACATTCAGTTGTGTATTTTTTCTTTTAAAAGAGCAACCATGTAAGCTTTAGAATGTTTTGCCAAATCTATAAACTGATCAGATGCTATTTAGTTAATACGCATGGCATCATAATGGTTGCCTTAAGATGGATGACTTAAAGTATGTTTGGATAATTTAAATTGAACGCAAAGGAGCAGAAAGAAATAAAATTTTCATTCAGTTGTTTCAGAATTTTATGAGGGGCTGAAATAAAGTTTTCACTCCTTCGTTTGGACAATATATGGAGCGAAAGAACTATAACTTTTTTATTCCCAATTTACCCTTATTTAAAAAATATTATTCAAAATCTAATTCTTATTATTTAATTATAACAATAAATAATATTTAACTTCATTAGTTGGTTTTGACACTGAAATTTTTTTATAAGTTGACAAAAAAAAATTCACGATAGTTAATAATAGTTTTGTTTAATAAATTATATACTTTGTCATACGAAAATAATTAAAACAAAAGAATAATCTTTGAATTGGTACATAGTACATTGAAAAATGCACAAACTTGATTATTTTAATGTGAGTCGTAATGTTTTAACCCGATGGGGTTGGTCTAGTTAGTTTTAAAACATTAACATTGTTGTCCTTTTTATGAATTTCCCACAAACACTGAAAAAAATTAAAGTCTATGAGACTATTATGGTAACAATATGTCCACTGATGTGTCTGTTTTGGTGATGTGATTATGTATATAGAGATATGATGTAATAGCAGAAGTGCGTGTCTTTGTAATATAAAAAACAACAATTATGATTCTAAGGTTTAAACGTGGAACTTAGTATGTCAACAACCTCTTTTTACCACTTGTACATCTCATATTACTAATAAATCAGTCCAGAATTAGTATACATAGCATAAATATTTGAACATAAAGCAATTATTGTAATAAAAGTATTCAATTACCGTAACTAAAGTAAAAATATAAAGATAGAAACTATAATAATTATAAAAATGTAGATACGTATTATAAAACTTAGTATAACACAAATATAATAAAAATTTAATAAGAATATATTACAATTTTGGCTTAAATGCACTTTTGGTCCCCCTATTTTACTAAATGTGCAATTTTGATCCCCCTATTTTATTTTGGGCAATTTTAGTCCCCCTATTTTACAAAATGTGCAATTTTGATCCCCCTATTTTATTTTGGGCAACTTTGGTCCCCCTATTTTCGAAATAATTTTTGTACGAATAAACTATTTTTGTAATAAAAAATTTTCAATAGTTAAAATAATTAAATTATTTTGATATTTTATAATATAAAATATAAAAATAATTTAATTATTTAAAATATATAATATAAAAAAATGAGGTGGTCTCCCTATTTTATTATTTTAATTTATATTATAATATATAAAAATAGTTATTTATTTTTAATAATTTAATAATTTTTTTAAATAAATAATTAACAATTGAAAAATATAAAATATAGAAGTAGCATATTTATTTTATATAATTAAATAATTTTCTATTTTTTAAATAAATATTTAACAATGGAAAACATAAAATATAAAAACAGTTTATTCATTTTAAATAATTTAATAATTTAATATTTTTGAATAAACATTTAACTATTTAAAAATATAAAATATAAAATATAAAAATGGTTTATTTATACAAAAAAAATTTGCAAAATAGGGGGATCAAAATTGCACAAAAATAATTAGGGTGATCACAATTGCGAATTTAGTAATATTGGGGGACCAAAATCGCCCAAAAAAATAGAGGGATCAAAATTGCACATTTAATAAATTAGAAGGACTAAAATTGCCCAAAATAAAATTGCCCAAAATAAAATAAATTGTCCAAGAATTGTTTTCAATAATTTAGTCCCTCTATTTTCACTAACTCAAGAATTTAGTCGTCCAAGAATTTTTCTCACAAATTTAGTCCCTCAATTTTCACCAACTCACGATTTTAGTCCCCCAATAATTATTTTCACGAATTTAGTCACCCAATTTTTAAAATCAAAGTCCTGCTCTAATATGGTCAAAATTGGCGCTGGGTTGTCAGTCACTTAATCTACGTAGATGACACGCTGACTTGTATTGTTGGAATTTAAACATAAAAATTATTATATTGCAAAAATTGTTTTTAAATTATTATATTTAATAAATAAAAATTCTATCTTCTTCTTCTTTCGATACTTCCTTTCCCTTCGCAAACCCAAACCCAGCATCATTCCTTCAATAGCAAACCGAACTATTATATTTAATAAATAAAAATTCCTTGAAGGAACGATGTTGGGTTTGTTGGGTTTGGGTTCACAAAGGGACATGAATTATCCAATGAAGAAGAACATGGAATTTTTATTTATTACATATAATAATTAAAAAACAATTTTTAATAATAATAATTTTTGTTTAAATTCTAACAAGACAAGTTAGCGTGTCAGCCACGTAGAATATGTGACAGACAACTCAGCGCCAATTTTGACCAAATTGGAGGGGGACTTTGATTTTACAATTTGAGAAAATAGGGGGACTAAATTTTGTGAAAATAATTCTTGGGGGTCTCAATTATCGTGAGTTGGTGAAAATAGAGGGACTAAATTTGTGAAAAAATTCTTGGAGGACTAAAATCGTGAGTTGGCGAAAATAGGAAGACCAAAACTGTAATTAAGCTAATTTAATATTAGACAAATATAATAAAAACATAATTAAATAATGCATTATAAAATTGTACTACAAAAATTATTAAGATGTCGCAGTAATTAAAATATTTAAAAAGAAGCCTACTGTCATCAACGACTTCTTCGAATTTCACAGCGAAGGTAACACACATCATCTTCAAATTAGGTTTTATGGGATTAGGGTTTTTTTTAGAAAGGGGATTATTTCATAACTTGGTCAATGATAATTGTGAACACTCAATTTTTAATGATAATATTGATGTTTTCACTAAAAATTACGAAAATATGTACTTTTGCGTGTTTTGCGTGTTTTAATCGTGAAATACATCATTTTACTCATTTTTATCACTTTCGCGTTATTTTTAAACAAAAGATTAGAAAAAAAATATAATTCAAAAATTATAAAAATAATAGATTTAATTTATTTGTGTTACAATGTTTTTTTTACAACGGTCCAAAAAAATAAATAAATTACAAATCCGAAAATAACATAACAAATAGAAATTAGGGTGCTCCAAACTGCTCCAGGTTGCTAATGGGTCTGGTCCAAAGCTCCAGATCTGAAATACAGAAGGCCCGGTCAAACGATAATTAATGCCTAAAACCTAATTTATCAATATAAAATAACAGTCAAGCAGCAGTCAAAAGGGGGGGTCAAGACCCGAACTTTCGAGAAAATACCACAAAAAATAAACCCTAATCACCAAACACTGAAGTTTTTTTCTTGAGTTCGTTCTTCAGAAGCTAGAGAAGAAGATACGAAATGGTAGATCTGAGATGTAACAGAAAAGAAAGGAGATCAGATCAGGGGAACTTGAAATAGGATCAGTAAAAAATATAGAGGAGAAAGAACGAACCTGGAGAAGACACACTCTCCACGGTGTTCGTACTTTACAGACGTTATCGCCGACAATGGACGGCCGCGTCTTCCTCCCTCTCAGTCTCGTTCCTATTTCCCCATTCCCTGATCTCTATTTTCCCATTTTTTTCTCTTCACTCTTTTTCTCACTCTGTTTCCTCTCTCGGGAACTCAATTGTGAAATGATATTTGTTTGGTAACTTGGCTGAAAGCCTGAAATCATATGGTAGGGTCTTCACATAACCCAATTTTTTTCCTATATATTTTTATTAGTTTGTTTTTTTTTAACCACAATGACTAGTTTAGTCTAGAAAACAAATAAAGAAGGTAATATGAGGTTGCTTGACTTTCATCAGTCTGTCTGCGCCCCATCCCTTCCATGAGGTGAGATCTGACAAAACCAGAATCCCCCCCACGTGAGTTGTCTTTGTTTCCTTGTTTATTTTATGTTTCTATTTTAAAATATTATTCTATTCTATTTTATCTTATATTATTTTGTGATTTATTATTTGTTTGTCACAAATATCATTGGTGACATTTATTTACTCATAAAAATAATAATTAGGGTTTGACTTAGATGTACATCTTATCAAACCCACAACTTTGATTTAAGGGTCTTTAGTTGTACAACTTGGACCTTAAATCCCTTTAAAAAAATACAAAATAATGGGATTCGATTTGGATGTACATCCTGTCAATCCGGTTTAAGAGTCTTTAGTTGTACAACTTGGATCTTAGGCCCCTTCAAAATTAAAATCAACCAACAAACAAATTTTTCGGGAAGAACTACGTGACTTTTGAGTCTCTCATCGCACCAGAGAGTACGTAGGCGTAGGGTCTCCCTGTCAAAGTCTAAACTAAATTTTCTTAATTTAGTCCCTATCTTGTTTTCTTGTAAATAATTAATGTTTTGAAATATTATTTTGGGGTAAACAAATAAATAAGTAATTATTATTGCGCAATCAAATTTAGGGTAACTGTCTTAGGACATATGTGTTAGGGGTGTAGTGAAACTAGGGTTTCGCCCCTTCCCTACGCATAACCGACTTCCGAATTCGACCTAGTTAACGCAGACCAAATAACTGGAAATTAGGTTTTTCTCAATTTTCCTATTATTAATAAATTGGGTGGCGACTCCTCGAATAATTTATATTTGAGCTGTCAACGTCGAGATCCCGGTCACAACAGATGGCGACTCCACTGGGAATAGTGAGAGTCAAGCCTGGTATGTTTGGTTGTGCAAAATGACTATAAGGTACGCTTTGTTTACCCTTCTTAGTTTCTTATTTATTTATTTTTTTCTTTCTTTGTATATACTCATTTTATATTTATATAATGTGTTTGATATAAACCCTAGGTTATTTGACATGTATTATTTGTTGTTTGGTTGTACTTATTGAAATAGTTTGTGATTTATTTTATTTTTAAGATTTGAGGTTTGTATATTCTCTTCACACACTACACATACACTGTGAGCACACACATTGAGTTTGGCTTATACCGGAGCCTAAAGAAAAACATTTTAAGTTAGAACGAGGCTGTGTAGTGGTAGTCATTTTGGATGTACATCCTGGTGTCTGCCATAAATTCCTCATCTAGAGTACGATTCTCCCTTGAGGGTATTCACATTTTGGATGTACATCCTGGTGTGTTTAACCTTTCTAGGAGAATACTTGACTCTAGAGACCTGAAATATTATAGGTTATAGCTGGTAACCCGGTGAGTGTTCACAATAGAAAGACAATAGATCCATATGGTTCAAAGTCCAATAGCATGGACCAACATAACTAGGCCACAAAGGAGCTATTTTTCCTCTTATACCCTTGTTTTTTATTGTATATATTTTTCTCGTTATCGCTCATTAGTTTACACAAAAAATACAAAAAATGAAAATTATGTTGCATTTCATGAATAAAAAGTATATAAAAAAAATCATGTTGCATTTCATGCATAAAAAAAACATCAATAAAAACCATATTGCATTTCATGCATAAAAAAAAAGAGATCAATAAAAATCATATTGCATTCCATGCATCTAAAAAAAATATCAAAAAATCATATAGCATTTCATGCATACAAAAAAAAACATTTGCATTTTAATGCATGAAAGACATAAAAAAAATCTTGTTGCATTTGCAAAAAAAATGTATCTCATAATAATAATAATGCAAAATTGTGTTGTTATTCACCATTCATCATAAATAATTCATTCATCATAAAATAAATTACATTGTTTTTAAGTACTCATAGCATCTTCCCTTCAAATGGAGCAAAAAAATTCACTGCATTTCTTGCATAAAAAAAGTATAATAAAAATTTACAAAGCAAATGCATGCTGCATTTTAGGATGAGTGTTTGCATTCATATCATGCATTTCATAACATATTGGTTTCTTTGACTCATTCTCAGGTAGCATTTGTCTTCTCTTTAAAGAAAATCAATAAAAAAGAGTTTTGAAGTCATTAAGTCTTCATTCATGTTAAATTTTTGTGGTCGTGTGAAAGTGGATACCAATCAAGCTTAGACTCATGGAATTGGATCCTTCTCTTGAAACTTGTTTGGAAGATTTGTCATTTGAGGATTAGAGAGGTAAGGTGAGAGGAAAGATACCATGGGGCACTATATTGGGGCATATTGGGAAAGATGAGTGAAAAATAGGGAGACATAAGGTTGTGGCAATCAGTTCTTGAATAAAAAGTTCAAAGCTCAAAAGAGAGAGGATTGTCATTAGCGCTTGTTTAGTCATGTAAGCTTGAAACCAAGTTAACTTAGTTGAAGCTTTACACTAATGGATTTGCGTGAATCTCCTTTCTCACCCATGTTCCCTTAAAACATGGACCCCTTGTCGAGGTCTTGCCACAAGCGATAATTCTTAAAGCCCTTTTGGTTGTATCATTCAATGATGAACCGGTGAACGAATATCAGATCTCAGAGGTCCATTTCCCAAAAAAAACAAAAAACAAAAAAAAAAGATAGACAAAAAAAGAGAGCAAGGAATGTGTAAAAGAGTGAATGTTATTTTGAAATTAAATTTTTTGAAAATGTGGAATCATGATTTCAAATGAAGAGTGACCATTCTTCGCTATCTCACAAAAAAGAACCCTCATTGTCGCCTTTGAGCCTGCAATTTCCTTTCACTAAACCCTGGACAAGGATCGACACTACAATTGAATTTAATGCATTCAGTTTCTAAAGTTATGAAATCAAAGAGTTAGTGAAAAAGTTCAAAAAAGAAAGAAAAAGAGAAAAATGTATAAAGCCCGCAAGACTGAAAGCAAGTATTGTCAGTCTTGGCAAAAATTAGGGCACAAAAGAAAGAGTAATGAAAAAGCAGAGAAGAAGAAAAAAAATCAATAAATGTGAATGATGTGAGGTCTGGTGAACACAATAGAAAGTTGGATGCACTAAATATCCTTGATCCATTCCCATAACCCATTCCTAAAACCCTTCTTTGAGCCTTTTATTCATTTGTCTTCCATAACGCATTACCCATACCTGTAAAACATTTTCTTGAACCTTCAACTCATTTCCCTTCCATAACCCTTAATCCATGCCCGTAAAGCATTCATTTAAGCCTTCCAATCAATCCATCCCGATAACCCATTACTCATCCCCGTTCTTTGAACCTTCTAATCATTTTCTCCCATAGCCCTTAATCCATGCCCGTAAATCATTTCTTCGAGCCATCTGTTCATTTTTCTTCCATAACCTGTAACCCCTACCCGTAAACCATTCCTGGAAGCCTTCTATCCATATTCCTTTCATAACCTATAGCCACATTACAAGCCTCCAAAAGCCCACTCGGATTGATGAATGACTGTTTTCATTGTCTTAATACTAATTTTGAGATAAATCATTTGCTTCTTTTAAATTATTCTTTGCTCTAATAAAAAATGAAGTGAAAAAAGAGAATCCCGCTAGATTGAAAACCCGAAAGGGCGGTCTAGGCAAAAATTAGGGAGAATAAAAGTAAAATAAAGTCCGCTAGACTGAAAACCTGCAAAGGGAGTCTAGGCAAAAATTAGGGCACAAAAGGGGAATGAGACTTACAATGAGAAGTTTATGTAGTTCACTGGAAATTTTCTTCTACTTGGGCCAAACAATAGTGTACATTTTGGCAATTTTGTGAAGGATAAACTTGAGAGTCTCGAGAAAACCCCTCACCGGGGCAAAGTTTTCGTAAGACCCTTTAAGAGTCACGGGTAATATTCTCTCAAGGCAATGTCTTTCACCGAATGAGAAAAAATTCTTACCAGTACCCCTACATCTGTCAAACTTTGTTTGCCACACACATGCACTCTTGTAAGCAACAACTTTTACCAATCTGGGGCAAAACACATGTAAGACCGTCCACGAGCCAAAACTTTCTTTTCCACACCTGAGCTGCTTGAAGCAAAATCTTCGCAGATCCTTTCATGAGTCAAACCTTGTTTGGTACACCTGTGTAGCCTTCTCTTGGGGCAGTACCTTTCACCAACACTAGGGCAACAAAAAAAATGTTTGCATGCCCCTTGATGAAGTCAAATTTTGCTTACTACTCCCGGCGACCTTTCCCTATGATAAAACCTTTTACCAATTCCCAGCCAATTCCCAGCAAGTCAGGTACCTAATAATACCATTTTTGTACCGTCTCGTATCCCCTTTGTCCTCCCTGTGTTTTCCCTTTGGAAATACCCTCCACTTTCAATCCAAAAATTCAGAAACACAAACCTAGCTCTCAGATACCCGTAAATCCATGCATGTTCATTAAGTAATGCTTCAATAATAGTTAACTTGGAATCAGTGATGTGATTTAGAGAGCTAATGACAATCATGAAGAAAAGAGAAGGTCGATTTTGAGGGTATTTTGCTTTGAAAAGTGAAAAGTGATCATAAAAGAAAATAGAAGACTTGAGAAGAAAATTCTTTCAGTGAATTTAACTTCCATTACATGCGCACTCAAAACTTCATGCATTTAATGTCATAGTTTGCATACATCTTCATGTTCATCCATGCATTTCATTTCATGACTAAAAGCATACATTTGTGTTCAGTACTTTGTAAATAAAATCCAAAGCAATGCTCGTATGGCATTTCCCTTCTCATCCCCGTGCTATCGGTTCAGCCCTGGCACCTTCTTTCATGCTACCGGTTCCGCCCTGGCATTGTCTTTAAATTTTCTCGCTATCGGTTCCACCCTGGCATTGTCTTTAATTTTCTTGCTATCGATTCCGCCCTGGCATTGTCTTTAATTTTCTTGCTATCGGTTCCGCCCTGGCATTGTCTTTAATTTTCTTGCTATCGGTTCCGCCCTGGCATTGTCTTTAATTGCCTTGCTATCGGTTCCGCTCTGGCATTGTCTTTAATTTTCTTGCTATTGGTTCCGCCCTGGCATTGTCTTTAATTTTCATGCTATTGGTTCCGCCCTGGCATTGTCTTTATTTTTATGCTATCGGTTCATACGGCATTGTCTTTAATTTTTTCTTGCTATCGGTTCCATACGGCATTGTCTTTAAGTTTTCTTGCTATCGGTTCCGCCCTGGCATTGTCTTTAATTTTCCTGCTATCGGTTCCGCCCTGGCATTGTCTTTAATTTTCTTGCTATCGGTTCCGCCCTGGCATTGTCTTTAATTTTCTTGCTATCGGTTCCGCCCTCGCATTGTCTTTAATTTTCATGCTATCCTTTATGCCCTGGCATTGTCTTTATTTTTATGCTATCGGTTCCGCCCTGGCATTGTCTTTAATTTTCTTGCTATCGGTTCCTCCCTGGCATTGTCTTTAATTTTCATGCTATCGGTTCCATACGGCATTGTCTTTAATTTTCTCGCGCTATCGGTTCATACGGCATTGTCTTTAATTTTCATGCTATTGGTTCCGCCCTGACATTGTCTTTAATTTTCCTGCTATCGGTTTCGCCCTGGCATTGTTTTTAATTTTATTGCTAACAGTTTCGCCTTGGCATTGTCTTTAATTTCTTGCTATCGGTTTCGCCCTGGCATTGTCTTTAATTCTCTTGCTATCGGTTTCGCCCTGGCATTGTCTTTAATTCTCTTGCTATCAGTTTCGCCCTGGCATTGTCTTTAAGTTTCATGCTACCGGTTCCGCCCTGGCATTGTCTTTATTTTTCTTGCTATCAGTTCCGCCCTGGCATTGTCTTTAATTTTCATGCTATCGGTTCCGCCCTGGCATTGTTTTTATTTTTCCCGCTATCAGTCTTGCCCTGGTGTTGCTTTTTGCTATCGGTCTTGCCCCGCCACTATTTTCGGACATGCTAACTGATCTTGCTCTGGCATTGTCTTTTTATTTTTCACGCTATCGGTCTTGCCCTGGCGTTGCTGTTATTTCCTACTATCGGTCTTGCCCTGATACTATTTTCTGACATGCTAACTGATCTTGCTCTAGCATTGTCTTTTATTTTTCCCGCTATCGGTCTCGCCCTGGCATCGTCTCCATTGTAATATAGCCCTGACGTCGTACTTTTTAAATTTCGTGGTTTCCGATTCGCCTCGACAATCGTATATTTCACCAGTTAAAATTGAGGTTCATATCCGTACTTATCTCTTACTTTGATAATACAACAAAACATGGAGAACATGGTTTTGTGTATTATATCGTAAGAGAGTAAGCACGGAGGGGCAACTGTGAACACTCAATTTTTAATGATAATATTGATGTTTTCACTAAAAATTACGAAAATATGTACTTTTGCGTGTTTTAATCGTGAAATACATCATTTTACTCATTTTTATCACTTTCGCGTTATTTTTAAACAAAAGATTAGAAAAAAAATATAATTCAAAAATTATAAAAATAATAGATTTAATTTATTTGTGTTACAATGTTTTTTTTACAACGGTCCAAAACAATAAATAAATTACAAATCCGAAAATAACATAACAAATAGAAATTAGGGTGCTCCAAATTGCTCCAGGTTGCTAATGGGTCTGGTCCACAGCTCCATATCTGAAATACAGAAGGCCCGGTCAAACAATAATTAATGCCTAAAACCTAATTTATCAATATAAAATCACAGTCAAGCAGCAGTCAAAAGGGGGGGTCAAGACCCGAACTTTCGAGAAAATACCACACAAAAAAAAACCCTAATCACCAAACACTGAAGTTTTTTTCTTGAGTTCGTTCTTCAGAAGCTAGAGAAGCAGATACGAAATGGTAGATCTGAGATGTAACAGAAAAGAAAGGAGATCAGATCAGGGGAACTTGAAATAGGATCAGAAAAAAATATAGAGGAGAAAGAACAAACCTGGAGAAGACACACTCTCCACGGTGTTCGTACTTTACAGACGTTGTCGCCGGCAATGGACGGCCGCGTCTTCCTCCCTCTCAGTCTCGTTCCTATTTCCCCATTCCCTGATCTCTCTTTTCCCATTTTTTCTTTCTTCATTCTTTTTCTCACTCTGTTTCCTCTCTCGGGAACTCAATTGTGAAATGATCACTACGCCAGCGTACAAGGTTTGTCAGCGTTTTTTTTGGGCATTGGTAGCGTTTTAAAACGCTAGAGAAGCTGGCGCTACTAATGCGTACACCCCATTAGTAGCGTTTTAAGAAACGCTAGCCATTTACCCAGCGTGTTTTAGACATACGTAGCGTTTTATATAAAACGCTAGCCATTGACCAGCGCTTTTTACAATTCCTAGCGTTTTCAGAAACGCTAGGGATCCCATAGCTCATTTTACTACCATTCCTAGCGTTTTAAATAAAAACGCTAGGGATCCCATAGCTCCTTTTTACTACCATTCCTAGCGTTTTAAATTAAAACGCTAGGGATACTATAGCCCTTTTTGCTACCATACCTAGCGTTTTATAAAAACGCTAGGGATGCTATAGCACCTTTTTTACTAGCATTCCTAGCGTTTTATATAAAACGCTAGGGATGCTATAGCATTCCTAGCGTTTTATATAAAAGCGCTAGGAATGCTAGTAAAAGGTGTTATATAGCATCCCTAGCGTTTTTATATAAAACGCTAGGATGTTATAGCATTCCTAGCGTTTTATATAAAACGCTAGGGATGCTATAGCACCTTTATTAGCATTCCTAGCGTTTTTACGTCAAAAACGCTAGGGATCCTCTAGCTCCTCTTTACAATTCCTAGCGTTTTAACTTTAAAACGCTAGGTATTGAATGAATTTTTAACTTCATTTCTAGCGTTTTCACTCTAAAACGCTACCTATTGACTGAATTTTTTTAAATATTTTTTTATTTTGGTTTGTTCTCCATTTTAATTACAACCTATAAATTCATTCCCTTTTCAACAAATTCAGAAAATACATTCCAATCCAATATATCATTCAAACAAAATTCACCAACAAAATTCATCAAATAATATTTCCAATCCAATATATATCATTCTAAGAAGTACTTACAACATAATATAAATCCAATATATACAACATAAATAATAACTAAACTATTATGAATCTCAAAACTTGCTACAAAAAGCTAGAAACAAAATGGCACCACTCCCCCGATTTGCTAAGTTGTTCAACAGAGATAGTCTGGATTTTTTGAAGTGGGAAAATCTTGAAAAAAAAATGAAATAAAATTAGAATTAAAATGTTTATTAAATGTGAGTAAGTATTATAATATCAATATAAAAATAAATCTAAGTAGTTACCTTGGTTGGGATTGTTACTTTGTCATGAGTGATAATCTCTTTCATATACCTCATAACATAGTACCCACAATCATTGCTATTTGGTTGTTTAGGACACTACAAAGCAAAAGATTATAACTTAATTGTCACATTTTTATGACCAAAAATCAATTAAAATTATAAGAATGATTCTTAAAAGCTTACGAGTTATGGGTAGCCATCTTGTTTTAGTCGTAGATAATCCCAAGTATTCTTTCAAAGCAACGTAACGTCATACATATATATATATAACGTTAAGTTGAACAAAATACATATATTAAATTATACAAATTAAAATGAGAGGGTTACACATACACACCTCTCAACCGATTCTACGAAGTCTTCGTGAGACGTTGTAATGGCCTTGAAGTGAATCCGGATAATAGACAACATTTTGCTTAGGGTTTATTGCAAAGAGTACCCAATGTTGCCTGCAAGTAAATGAAGAACGAATGAGTACACATTAATTTACACTATAATACAATCCTCAAAATAATTAAACAAGTGATTGAAGACTAAATTTCTCACCCATTATTGAGTGGTGCCAAAAATAAAGAGTCGCCCTTCAAATGCTTGGCTTCCATGAAGCGTGAATGGATATAACTTTGTACTTCACTCTTAATCACGATGAATCGTTCCTCTGTATTACCTTGCTTAAACACAACGAGATACGCCGGACACAAGAAGAAATACTTTTGTGTCCGTTGAGAAAAGGACCGTAAGACGATTGTACAAAAACCTATAAATAATATATATACAACTTTGAGATCCTCATATATATACTCTAATATAAACAACTATTGTGTACAAATAATTTAATACATACCTACGGTATACTCTAATATCGATGGCAAGTGGCCCAATCCATCTCAACTATAGCTTTCATATCCTCGATGTTGATCATTACCAATCTGCATTTCGGGCCCACAATGTTATCGGGCGGTAGCATAAAAAAATTTGGTCGTCTGGTTCATTTTTGAATGTGGACCTTTAGAGAATCGATGTAGTTCTGGAATTCATCATTGGGAAATTGACCAACATGTTGGACTGGTTTGTATAGAAGATGGTCGGGAGAGTTTGGTAGTGGAAGGGAAGGTTGGGACACTTTCATGGAAGGGAAGGTCGGGACACATGGGGTACCTAGTATATATTAAAAAATGATTAATTAGCTAGTTAGTTAACACACATTATAGTCATTTAATTATTAACAAAAATATTGTCACTTACAACGACAAGTTGTTCGGGCCATGCCACAAAAGTACTAAGTGCTTGATCCACGAGAAATATATCCGCATTAGCAATTGGAGCGAGGCAATGGTGCGGACCCCTCTATTGAATAGTCTACCCTAACTCTCAAATGGTTTTGGGCATGGCACGATTGTGCGATGTGGCACTCAATTGGTTACATATCAAACCCACTCGCAACCTTTCGATGTGGGTTTGCAATATATAGCTCACATTCACAGTTATCCTAAATCAATTATAAAGAAAAATAAATATACATGATAATTTTATCAAATACATATGTACAAAAAAGCAGTCGAGTTTTGTTAAATACGTGTTGAAGGGATGGTGCAGCTATCTCGGGCGCTATGGAAGTGCAAAGAGCTCAATAGGTTCAGCGGGGGTGGTGCGGAGAGGATGGTGCACCAATCCTTTGTGCCAAGAGCTGCTTAAACATCTGTCTCTCTTCCATTAGCACAAAGAACATTCTTGGATAGCTCGTCATACTTTTCCGCCATGACTTTACAATCCCCCCGCACCCCTTGCTTTGGCTCTTCTTTGGCCCAAACACGGTTGTCGGAGGAATCCCATATCCATAACCTCTAATCCGACTGTCTCTCTTCCCTTCCCAAGGCACGAGCAAGGACATCTTGGTGACCATCACAATCATTAAATCTCCTTGTGATACTGATTGTGATATGCTTTGTTGATGCACAAACATAAATAACGGATAAAATTAATAAACAAGTGTCAAGTGAAATTTAATCGACAATAAAAATATGTCCACGTGTAAAAAAAAATCGAGTAACGGATAAAAATAATAAACAAGTGTCAAAGAAATTTAATCGAGAATAAAAAATATGTCCACGTGTCAAAAAAATCGAGTAACGGATAAAAATAATAAACAAGTGTCAAAGAAATTTAATCGACAATAAAAATATGTCCACGTGTCAAAAAAATCGAGTAACGGATAGAAATAATAAACAAGTGTCAACGAAATTTAATCGACAATAAAAATATGTTCACGTGTCAAAAAAAATCGAGTAACGGATTAAAAAATATAGTCGGACACAAATTCCAACTTGCAATTTTTTCATGAATTTTGGAATACTTACAATTTTGTCCTTGACCTCCTTAGTTTTCGGATCCACAATCT
Source organism: Oxytropis ochrocephala (assembly GCA_020916435.1). Classification (NCBI taxonomy): domain Eukaryota; kingdom Viridiplantae; phylum Streptophyta; class Magnoliopsida; order Fabales; family Fabaceae; genus Oxytropis; species Oxytropis ochrocephala. The sequence goes on along the minus strand of CM037088.1, from coordinate 43,764,260 downwards.
CCCCATCCTTGTTTTGTCGGGCCTCTAACTGGACAATCGTGCGATCAAGGGATTCTTGAGTTGGATCTTTCCCCTCTTCCAAGAACTATTTAAGTTTAATAATTGTTAATCAACTGTAAATTAAAAGATTCATTAAATCATAATAAATTAAACTAATTGTGTCTTACCAATCTTTCTTCGAGAATTTGATATCCACTAGAACCTCCTCTATAAAGGGTACTCGGGATTAGAAGCTCTTTCTTTATTCGCTTTGCTCTTTTTCTATTTAAAAGATAAGTATACATTAATGAATGATATCTACTTGTGAAATATATATATAACTTAAATAATTAATATACTAACCAGAAATCCGGATCTGTAGTGCGTATATCTACAAATTTGGTCCAATCCTCCTTAGTTATAATTCAGGCATACTGATCTTTGGAGGCTCTGTCGATGGTCCCATCGGGACGTTTGAATACTTTTTCCCCACATCGAGTTCGTAAGCCCTATGCAACCTTCCCGCTTCCTTGAAGATTCAATCTCTTCGGGACTCATCGACATCAAAGTGTTTCTAGTTATACATAAAAATGGATTAAATAAATATAACTAAAAATCACTAAATAAGATTATTAAAGAGGTCTAAAATTATATACGTATTAAGTCCCAAAAATCATCTTTTAGTTTAGGAAAAACTCGATTATCTTTCTCATTCCAACTTTTAATTGAAATTGGAAAGATTTGCTTCACCTTAGTACCAATAAAGCTAATTAAATTTGTGCCGTTGTCTCCAATTGGCAAACCTTTAACACTCCATCGGACCTTAAATAATTAAATCATTAAATAATTAGATAACTTGGAAAGGTAGAGAACAACATTAATAATTAGTAATTAACTTACCTTATATTTCTCGTGTCCTTTACTTATCCGATTGACGATATTCTTTTTCGATGTAATTCCTCGGGAGTGAACTTCTTTGTGTTTCTATCACCCCCATCACCACCACCCCGACTACTCTCGTGATCACTATGTGATGCCATCGACTTGCAATGACCCAAATGAAATAGACTCAAGTGAGTTTTAGCTTTAAAATTGTTTAGAACCAACAAACACTTAACAAAATATAGAAGAAGCCATGCACTAAGTAATGTGATGAAAGCCATGCACTAAGTAACCTAGAGTAAACATACAGAGGAAAGCCATGCACTAAGTATATAACCTAGAGTACTAAACATATATAGGAAAGCCATGCACTAAACAGAGAAAGCCATGCACTAAGTAACCTAGAGTAAACAGAGAAAGCCATACACTAGGAAAGCCATGCACTAGTCAAGTTAATAATGCTATCTAAGCTAGACTAATCTAACAACTAATTAGATACAACATTGAGCTAAGTAATGAGAAAGCCATACAAAAGATACATAACAAACCATAAAAACCATAACAAATAGTCATTGCAGTGAGAGAGGTGGAGAGTACGTGAGTGCAGAAATACCTTTTGAAAGGGAGAGAGAGTGCAGAAAAAGGAAACAAATGGGAGTGAGCTGCGTGGTAAGATAGCACCAACGAGAGAGAAGATGAACGAAGAGGATAGGTTTCTGCGTTTTACGTTTCCTGGGTCGCGTTTATGGGTTTCTGGGTCGTAGCACCAAGGAGATGAACGAAGATGAACGAAGAGGGTTTCCTGGGTCGTGGAGGTTCGCAAAGGTACGATGAACGAAGATGAGTTCTGGGTTGTTCGTGGAGAAAAGTTAGGTAGATGAGTTCTGGGTTGTACGTGAGTGTGTGAGGGAGATGAGAGGGCGCGCCTTGTAAAAATTTTAATAGCATTCCTAGCGTTTTTACATAAAACGCTAGGGATCAACTAGCGCGTGTTTACCATTCCTAGCGTTTTCTGTAAAACGCTAGGAATGCTAGTAAAAGGTGCTATAGCATTCCTAGCGTTTTCTGTAAAAACGCTAGGGATGCTATAGCACCTTTTACTAGCATTCCTAGCGTTTTATGTAAAACGCTAGGGATGCTATAGCACCTTTTACTAGCATTCCTAGCGTTTTATGTAAAACGCTAGGGATGCTATAGCACATTTTTACTAGCATTCCTAGCGTTTTATGTAAAGCGCTGAGGATCAACTAGCGTGTGTTTACCATTCCTAGCGTTTTCAGTAAAACGCTAGGAATGCTAGTAAAAAGGTGCTATATAGCATTCCTAGCGTCAGTAAAAACGCTAGGGATGCTATAGCACCTTTACTAGCATTCCTAGCGTTTTATGTAAAACGCCAGGGATGCTATAGCACCTTTTATTAGCATTCCTAGCGTTTTCAGAAACGCTAGGGATCCTCTAGCTCCTCTTTACAATTCCTAGCGTTTTAACTTTAAAACGCTAGGTATTGAATGAATTTTTTAACTTCATTTCTAGCGTTTTCACTCTAAAACGCTACCTATTGACTGATTTTTTTTTTAATTATTTTTTTTATTTTTGTTTATTCTCCCTTTTAATTACAACCTATTAATTCATTCCCTTCCAGCAAAATTCATCAAATATCATTCCAACAAAATTCAGCCAATATCATTACAATCCAATATATAGATACACACAAAATTCAACCTATTAATAGATATTTTTGTTTACAAATCATACAACATCATAAGTAACTTACATTATGAAACTCAAAAGTAGCTACAAATTAAAGCTATACCATATATAACATAAATGACTCTTGTCTTGACCACTAGATCTCATGATCACTAAGTGATGCCATCGACTGCAATATAACATAATCCATGTTATTGTTAAATTTACAAAAACAATATAATAATTATCTATTAATAAAAATAACGAGAAATCATTAAGTCTATATTACCTTTTCCTTTTCCTAGATAAAATTTTGTTTGCAATTCGCGTCTTGGTATTTTTTTTTTTCCGGCGAATAAAAATTCCATCATTATGATCTTTTCTAAAATATACAACATCCTCTATAGAAGTATTTTCCCTATTATTGGTTACGATGTTCTCAAGAACGGGTCGCCCTCAACACCAACATCATCGGGTGCTTCATCATCATCGTTGTTATACACAAATTTTTTGTCGATCAATAGAACAATAGACCAATTGATATTAAGCTGGATCGGTGACATAAAACACTTGTTGAGCTTGCGATGCTAAAATAAAAGGTTCATCTTTATATCCTAACTTGTTGAAATTCACCCGCATGAACCCTAATTCATCAATCAGTAAACCAAAGATATATTGTCAACCCATTCACATTTGAACACGGGCTCAAACATATTGTAATCCAACTCCCATATGTGTTCAATGAAGCCAAAGTAAGACATATTCGCATATATGGGATTTCTATCTTTGGCACTGGATGCATGCATAGAATGAGCTACAAGAGTCACCCCACTATTTTGCATTTTACTCTGATCATCTTGTTCTTTTGTATAGAAAGTGCACTCGTTCATTAGATAGATGTTGTAAGAGAAGACATGTATATTTGGACCTTTTGCTAACCATCTCAATCTTTTTGAAATCGAAGTAGGATTCGAAACACACTCACCATCAATGTGATGTTTTAGCCACACTATGAAACTCCTATTGTGTTCTTTTGCTAACCAAACTTGCTTCTTTCCCGGGAATTGACTCTTAAGAATCTCCTTGTGCTTGGCAACATATGAATCAACCTCACTATCATTGTGAAGAACGTACAAGTGTGCTTGCTCTAGTTCTTTCCTTGATACCATCACTAATTTATTTCCTGTCATCCCTTTACTAATCCTTCCTGCATGACGAGACCTTGGCGGTCCCACGAGAATATTCAAGACTAGATAGATAGCCCGTGCAAAACTCAATAGCCTCTTCAACTATGTAGCGCTCAACAATACAAACCTCGTGTCGTGATCGATTTTTCACATATCCTTTTAATATCTTCATGTAACGCTCAAACGGATACATCCATCTCATGTAACATGGGCCACACAATTGTGTCTCTCTAACCGGATGAACTATTAGATGAATCATTATGTCGAAAAAGGAAGGTGGGAAATACATCTCAAGCTCACACAAAGTGATGAGTAATTTCTCTTTGCAATGTTGGCAACTTTCCAGTGGTCAATCACTCTACTACAAATCGCCTTAAAGAATAAACAAAGTTTGGTTAAGGTCCGACGCACTTTCTTAGGCAAAATGGATCGAATACCAATGGGTAGCAAATTCTCCATGAGAACATGACAATCGTGGGACTTTAGAGACTTTAACTTGAGGTCTTTAATCGATACAAGAGTCGCCACATTTGAAGAGTATCCTCTGGAACTTTAACTCCATGAAGAAACTCACAAAAGACGATCTTCTCATTTCTAGATAGAGTATGAGTCAGGAGGTAGATATGTACGTGTACCCTTCTTCTCTAGGACCCAATTCAGGTCTCAAACCCATACTAACCAAATCCAACCTTGAGTTGATGGTATCTTTAGTCTTACCCGGCATATTGAGTAAGGTACCAATGACACTTTCGAAGACATTCTTTTCAACATGCATCACATCAATGAAATGCCTTACATATAATGACTTCAAAGTATGGCAACTCAAAGAAAATCGACTTTTCTTCCACCCCCGTTTGGCAATCTCTCCTGCAAAAGGCTTCCCAAATTTAATGTTCAAATCTTCCACCTTTTCAAATACTGCTCGCCGTCAAAGGCGGGGAGCTCTACGTGTTCTGTATTCCCATCAAATGCCTTTCTCCACAATCGATAGTGATGAGTTGATGGCAAAAACCTACGATGACCAAGATAGATATTCTTCTTACCATGTTCCAACCACATCCAACTGTGTTGTCTTCACATATAGGGCATGCACGCGCGCCCTTTGTTTCTGCATCCGGATAGATTGCCGTATGCAGGAAAGTCGTTAATTGTGCCAAAGATCATAGCCCTCGTGGTGAAACTTTCTTCTCTCGAACCCATCATACACCTACTACCCCGCCTCCCACATTTGCTTCAAGTCTTCAATTAAAGGAGCCAAGTATACATCAATATCATTTCTGGTTGTTTGGGCGAGTAAATTAACAAAGACTGAGATCATATATTTGCGTTTCATGCAAAGCCACACGATGTAAGTTATAAATCGCCAAAATCACGGGCCATGTATTGTGGGAGCTACTCGATACCGTGCGGGTTAAATCCATCGCCAGACAATGCAAGGCGTAGGTTTCTCGGGTCATCCCCGAAATTAGGATACTCAATATTGATTTTTTCCATTGCGGAGAATGTAGGGTGTCGTAGCATACCATCTTTAATCCTTTCATCCTCATGCCATGTCAAGTGTTTTGCATCTTCCGAACTACGATACATGCGCCTAAATCGAGGAATTATAGGAAAATACCACAACACCTTTTGTGGAGCGGACTCTTTCTTCTTATACTCATGTGCATTACATTTAGGACACGACTTTAACAACGCATGTTCATTCCGAAATAAAATGCAATCATTCGGACAAGCGTGTATCTTCTCATAGTTCAATCCAATAGACCCCAACATTTGCTTTGCATCATACGTCCGAGAAGGAAGCACATTATCATTCGCAACATTTCTTTCGAAGTGAGAGTAAATCGGTAAAGCTCTTATCCGTCCATCCGTGGCGAGTTTTCAAGTTATACAACTTGATCACGACCAATAATTTTGTGAATTCATTACAACCCGCATACAATGGTGTCTCTGCATCGCTTATCAACTTCTCAAACATTTCGGGACAATCATTAAGATCCTCTTCAACCACCTTTGCCATCTCTTCAAATTCGTTCGCATCAAATGAATGTGTTAAAGGTGTCAGCCGTGGCGCATATCTCTTACTAATATCATTCATATTTGAAGATTCACCTTTTTCTCACGTGCATTATCCAACAAGTGTAACTTTGATCAATTCCATTCGCCTTTAAATGTCGTGCCAACTCTCTCTGCGAGAATCGATTTTACATAACAACACCTTAAACAAGGACATTTCATACCACTAGAAGTCCCTAAACGTTCAACAAAGACAACTCACAAAATAATCCACTCCGGTAAGTATACTCCTTGGGACAGACGATTGGCGGACATCCAATTTCTATCCATAATTTCCAAATTATATTTATAATAAAATCCACGAGAAGTGAACTTTAACATATGACCCATCAAGCAATTCGAATATAATGAAGAATCAATTCATATAAAAACAAACAAAAATTCCTCTTTTAAAATTTTTTCAAATCCACTCCTTATTTTCCCAAGCTATATCTATATCATATTATAGTCTTCCAAATAATTAATTTATGTTTAACAAGAAGAGGCTAGTGGTAAAAAAAAAAAAGAAGAAGAGTCTAGTGTGCACAAGTGACAAAACTAATATATTTCTAAACTAGAACCCATAATTAATATCTAACAAGAAAGCAGAGCAAGGAACAAAAACTCACCAATGTTGTGCGAGTGAGAGAGATGATGTTCAGCGAGAGAGATGATTTTCGTTGAGAGAGATGATGTTAATTTGAGTTAGGGTGTTAGGGTTTTGCGTTTCGGGTGAGTGATTTTGCGTTTACGGGTGAGAGTGTTAGGTGAGAAAGGAAGTAGCTCAATGGGAAACAAAAAAATATTATTTAACCATACCTAGCGTTTTCTAAAAAGCGCTAGGATCTATCTAGCGTGTTTTCTAAATACCTAGCGTTTTGAATAAAAGCGCTAGGATCCGTCTAGAGTGTTTACTAAATACCTAGCGTTTTATAAAAACGCTGAGGATCTATCTAGCGTGTTTTCTAATTGGCTAGCGTTTTGAAAACAAGCGCTGAGGATCTGTCTAGAGTGTTTTCTAAATAGCTAGCGCTTTATAAAAACGCTAGGATCTATCTAGCGTGTTTTCTAATTGGCTAGCGTTTTTGAATAAAAGCGCTAGGATCTGTCTAGCGTGTTTTCTAATTTGCTAGCGTTTTTAAGTAAAAAGCGCTAGGGATCTGTCTAGCGTGTTACCTAATTGGTAGCGTTTTAAAGCAAAAAGCGCTACTAATGGTGTAGCGTGTTATTAAAATGGGTAGCGTTTTTTTATAAACGCTACTAAAGGTGGCGATCTCTTTTTACAATTCTGGCGTAGTGGATATTTGTTTCGTAACTTGGCTTAAAGCCTGAAATGATATGGTATAGGGTCTTCACATAACCCAATTTTTTTCCTATATATTTTTATTAGTTTGTTTTTTTTAACCACAATGACTAGTTTAGTCTAGAAAACAAATAAAGAAGGTAATATGAGGTTGCTTGACTTTCATCAGTCTGTCTGCGCCCCATCCCTTCCATGAGGTGAGATCTGACAAAACCAGAATCCCCACCACGTGAGTTGTCTTTGTTTCCTTGTTTATTTTATGTTTCTATTTTAAAATATTATTCTATTCTATTTTATCTTATATTATTTTGTGATTTATTATTTGTTTGTCACAAATATCATTGGTGACATTTATTTACTCATAGAAATAATAATTAGGGTTTGACTTAGATGTACATCTTATCAAACCCACAACTTTGATTTAAGGGTCTTTAGTTGTACAACTTGGACCTTAAATCCCATTAAAAAAATACAAAATAATGGGATTCGATTTGGATGTGCATCCTGTCAATCCGGTTTAAGAGTCTTTAGTTGTACAACTTGGATCTTAGGCCCCTTCAAAATTAAAATCAACCAACAAACAAATTTTTCGGGAAGAACTACGTGACTTTTGAGTCTCTCATCGCACCAGAGAGTACGTAGGCGCAGGGTCTCCCTGTCAAAGTCTAAACTAAATTTTCTTAATTTAGTCCCTATCTTGTTTTCTTGTAAATAATTAATGTTTTGAAATATTATTTTGGGGTAAACAAATAAATAAGTAATTATTATTGCGCAATCAAATTTAGGGTAACTGTCTTAGGACAGATGTGTTAGGGGTGCAGTGAAACTAGGGTTTCGCCCCTTCCCTACGCATAACCGACTTCCGAATCCGACCTAGTTAACGCAGACCAAATAACTTGAAATTAGGTTTTTCTCAATTTTCCTATTATTAATAAATTGGGTGGCGACTCATCGAATAATTTATATTTGAGCCGTCAACGTCGAGATCCCGGTCACAACAATAATTAAATGATTAGGGTTTTTCTGTTCTTTGTGGGACTCAAGAATTTTTAGAAAGGGGATTATTTGATAACTAGGTCATGTTATTCAGAAAGGGGATTATTTCTCCGTTCTTCTGCTGCATAATTTATGTTCTTCTACTGTTTTGTGTTGCATAATTTTGTCTTTTTTAATTATTTCATAATTTGTAATTTCAGTCCATGTTGACTTCAAACAAATAACGTTATATATACACTTCCTTTCTAAACAACATATCAGTGCCTAATGTGATTAGTATCTAATGTTAATTGTTAATTTCTTACTAAATAAACAAATGTTGAGTCCAATAAATAGTTCATAATAAGACCACTAAGTAATGTCATCTTTAAAAGTAAGGGCTAATACTAGTAGTACTGGTGATGCATAAAAAGAGCGACTTGTGAGTTCTCCGAGCACGACTTGATTTTCTGGTAGGCACGACATGATCGACCTCTTCTGGCTTCAAGCACCTCAAGAGCGACATGAAAAACCCTCTTTGGTAGAGTTTTACTTTTTTGACAGAAATAAGATGATGCCCGCATTCTGGTTATTCTTTTGAGTCGTCTGGCACCTCCCCACTTCATTAGCGTGAGATCTTCATTGGCTGTTGACTCTCTGTCGACCATAGTCAACCTAGTTAGGTACCGGTGGTTAGACTTGTGTTGATTGGAGGTCCCAACCTTAGTCAATGTAACCATTGTCAACCTAATTAGTGTTTTAAAACTCGAGCCGGTGATCGGCTTGGTGAATACTGGATCACTAGGTCAAAGGTTGAACCGAATGGTCAATTGTTGAACCTCATAACCAGTTTTTTAGAGAATAAATAGCAATATTCGTAATTAATATCAACAAAAATATTGTTTGGCCTAGTGGTAAAATCGTTAAACCCCAGATGGAGGTCTAAGGTTCGAACCTCTAATTGAACAATTTTGGTGTAAAATGTTTATTTTTTTAAAGATTTGAATTTGAATTTGCAAAGGCACAATTAGTGCTTGGGTATTAAAATGTAATTAATAATTAGTAAACACATTTAGTGCTTGGGAATTGAAACACATCTAAGTGTTGGTACCACACATTATGTAGTAGGTACTTTAGAATTCACTTTGTTTTAAACAAGAAAGAAAGAGTCTATCCCTACTACATATAGCGTACATTATAGTTAGTAGCGTGTAATGAACCAAATAGTTTAGATGCTACATACATACATAATATGATCATGAAAATATTAATTTCAAAATCAACCAGTCACTTGTCAACCTTTACATTCCCTAAACAATGCTCTTAATTATAGCCACCTCTGATCAACGTTAGTTTGAAAAGAGTATCTTAACAACAACAATCTAGTTCGGATATGATAGGTAATAACTTTAACCATTTATTAAAAGGACACGCATAACTCAAGTATGGAAAAATTATAACTCCTATTATCTAAGAACCAACTTCCTTATATTAAAACCATAGTCTGCACAAGATTCACTATGCCAGATTGGCTAAAAAAGAGCGCCACCATAAGCAGCATTTTTTAATAAACGCCACCTATAGATGAAAAAGCATAGGGAATATTCAGCGTTTCAAGGAAAACGCTGCGTATTTGGATGACGAGAAAGGGTAATACTCAGCGTTTTTAAAGAAACGCTGAGTATATGGATGACGAGAAAGGGTAATACTCAGCGTTTTTAAAGAAACGCTGAGTATATGGATGACGAGAAAGGGGAATATTCAGCGTTTGTTTAAAAACGCTGCGCATCTTGTTGCTCGTTCTCACATATAATCAGCGTTTTTTACACAAACGCTGAATATTCCCCTTTCTCGTCATCCATATACTCAGCGTTTCTTTAAAAACGCTGAGTATTACCCTTTCTCGTCATCCATATACTCAGCGTTTCTTTAAAAACGCTGAGTATTGCTTCAATAAAATTTTTTTTGCCCGTTCGTTTTCTCTCTTTTTCTCATTTCCATTCGCGCTCCTCTCTCTCTCTGCGTGCGTTCTCTTCTCTTCTCCACACCCAAAAACCCACAAACCTCTCTCACGGTTCTCTTCTCTCCCTCACTCTCATTAGCTCTTCCTCTCTCAACTTTCCCTCATTCTCGTTCTCCCTAGCACCACCCACAATCCCCCAAACCCACAATCCCCCAAACCCACAAACCCATAAACCCATAAACCCATAAACCCATAAACCTCATTCTCGTTCTCTCTTCCTCTCTCAACTTTCCCTCATTCTCGTTCTCTCTAGCACCCATAGTCCTCATTGCTTGTCCTCATCTTCTCTCAAAGGTTAGTTCTCTATTTTGTTTTTTGTTTTTTGTTTTTAGGTTTTTGTTAGGTTGGAGATGAATATGTAGTTTGATTGGAATATGTTGAATGTGTGAAAAAAATATTTGATAAGAGAGGAATATGTTGAATGTATTTGTATGTGTTTGATATGTGTAAAATTAGTTGAATGTGTTTGATAGGAGAGAAATTAGTTGATATGTGTTTGTTGCTTGGTTTTGTTGAGATTTTGATTCTCAAATGATAGAGTTTTTAAGCAAAGTGTGTGTCATCTATATTAGTAAAATCAAATATGCCTAAATCGAATATGCAAATTGTTTGTTAGGTTTTGGGAGTTTTTTTGTCTGAGCTTCGCGATCGTTGTTCTATCTGGTTGGATATTTGTCGAGTGTTGCTTCCACTTGTTGGGTACTTTTTTGTTCTTTTGTTTATTTTCTATGAAGAATTAATGACTATATAGAAGACATCAAAGTCTTTGATTTGTTTAGTTGAAACTAGCTAGCTAGTTGATTGAATGTCTTAGCTTCAATAAAATTGTAAATTCTCTTATCCGAATTTATTATAGATATTGGGACATTATGGATAGAAAGTGGATGTCTGCCAATAAATGCATCCAAGGAATATAGAGATGGAGTGGATTATTTTGTGAACTGTCTTTGTTCAACGTTTAGGGAGATCTAGTAATATGATATGTCCCTGTTTACGTTGTTGCTATGTAAAATCAGTTAATGCAGACGAGTTGGGGGGACATTTAAAGGGTAATGGAATTGATCAAACTTACACTTGTTGGACAATGCATGGTGAGGAAAGAGTTGAATCTTCGAATATGGGTAATAGTAATCGAGAGATGTGCACGGTTGACACCGAAATACCTACGTTTGTTGGGGATGAATTTGAAGAGATGGCAAAGGCTTTTGAAGACGATCTTAATGGACCGTCCTCAAATGTTTGAGAAGTTGATAACGGATGCAGAGACGCCGTTGTATGAGGTTATCTTGAATTCACAAAATTATTGGTTGTGATAAAGTTGTATAACTTGAAAACTTGCCACGGATGGACGGATAAGAGCTTTCTTGAATTACTCACACTATTGAAAGAAATGTTGCGAAGGATAATGTGCTCCCTTCTCGGACGTATGATGCAAAACAAATGTTAGGGTCCATTGGCTTGAACTATGAGAAGATACACGCTTGTCCAAATGATTGCATTCTATTTGGAATGAACATGCATTTTTAAAGTCGTGTCCTAAATGTAATGCATCGCGTATAAAAAGAAAGATTCTCGCTCCGAAAAGGTGTTGTGGTATTTTCCCATAATTCCTCGATTTAGGCGTATGTACCGTAGTTCGGAAGATGCAAAACACTTGACATGGCATGAGGATGAAAGGATTAAAGATGGCATGTTACGACACGGCCAGATTCTCCGCAATGGAAAAAATTTGATATTGATTATCCCGATTTTGGGTTGGATCCAAGAAACCTACGACTTGCATTGTCTGCCGATGGTTTTAACCCGCACGGTATTGAGTAGCTCCCACGATTACATGGCCCGTGATATTAGCGATTTATAACTTACCTCCATGGCTTTGCATGAAACGCAAATATATGATGTTGTCTTTGTTAATTTCAGGCCCAAGCAACCGGAAATGATATTGATGTATACTTGGCTCCTTTAATTGAAGACTTGAAGCTAATGTGGGAGAATGGAGTAGAGGTGTATGATGGGTTCAGGGAAGAAAGTTTCAACTTGAGGGCTATGATTTTTGGCACAATTAATGACTTTCCAAAGATACGGCAATCTATCCGGTACGAAGACGAAAGGTCGGTGTGCATGCCCTATATGTGAAGATAACACCGATTGGATGTGGTTGGAACATGGTAGGAAGAATATCTACCACGGTCATCGTAGATTTTTGCCATCTACTCATCAAGATCGATCGTTGAAAAAGGCATTCAATGGGAATACCGAACCCGTAAAGCTCCCACGGCTTTGACGGGTGAACAAATGTTTGAAAAGGTGAAAGATTTGAACATTAAATTTGGGAAGCCATTTGCAGGAGAGGTTGACAAGCGGGGTGGAAGAAAAAGTCGATTTTCTTTGACTTGCCATTTGGAAGTCATTATATGTAAGACACTTCATTGATGTGATGCATGTTGAAAAAAATGTCTTTGAAAGTGTCATTGGTACCTTACTCAATATGCCAGGAAAGACTAAAGATACCATCAACTCGAGGTTGGACTTGCTTAGTATGGGGTTGAGACCAGAATTGGGTCCGATAAAGAAGGGTACACGTACATATCTACCTCCGGCAGCTCATACTCTATCTAAAAAGGAGAAGACCGTGTTTTGTAAGTAAAGGAAGCGTGCTCCTCGTGGAATGACAGTTAAAAAGGATATCATCAACCGGTTAAGTAAAGGAAAAGAAAAATTAAGTGTAAGATACTAATTAATTGTTAATTAACTTCATTCAATACTAAGTTTTAATTGTTTGTGATCTAATTTACTATTTACATAATGCGAGGTCCAATGGAATGTTAAGGTGCGCCAATTGGAGAAAACAGCACTCATTTGATTACTTTCCTTGGTAGTAAGGTAAAACAAATGATACCAATAACAATCACTACTTGGGTGAGCACAGAGAATCCCGTTTTGGAGAAACAAAAACATGAGTTGTGGGTAACAACAATACAGTATATAATTTTAGATCTTTTTGGTAATCTTATTTAGTAATTTTGTAGTCCCATATATATATATATATAAATTTATTTATATGATTTTCATTTAATGTGCATAAGCGAGAAATATTTTGATGTGGATGATTCTAAAAGGATTTGGATAATGAAGGAAGCGGAAAGTGTCATAAAATTTTTAACGACATTAACAAAAATTGGCTTAAAGATGATAATGGAAACATCAATTGGAATCCTCCACCAATATATAGTGGGTTTATTTCAGAGGAGGATTGGCGGACATTTGTTAGGAGGACGATGAAGATCCAAAATTCTTGGTTAGTGCTACTATCTATTAAGTTATAACATATTTTTATATTTGACAATTATCTATTATACATTAATGTATACTTATCTCTCTTAATAGAAAGCAAGTGAGGTGAATCGAAAGTGTGCTTACAGTGTGAGTATCCTTATAGAGCGGTGCTACTCCATATCAACATATTGAAGAGAGATTGGTAAGGCACAATAAGCTTGATTTTTTAGTTTCAATAAACTTTTTATAAATAGTTTCTTAATATTTGGTAAATTTAAATATAGTTGGTGGAGAGTGGGAAAGATCCTACTAAAGAAGGTGTTGAGCGACATGTTTTGTGGGTAGAGGCTCGACTAAACAAAGAAAAGGAGATTGTTGATCCTAAAACTAAGGAGGTGTCGGAAAGAATTGTAAGTATTTCCTAAATTCAAGCTCACTTTGATTTTAATTGTAACTTTTATGATTTTTATAATGTATTATACTTTTGTTTTGTGAATCGGGGAAGCCATATCACGATCGAGTGTCACGGGGAGAGCTCACCTGATTGCTCTGAAAAAGAAATCCTTACACGTGCCTTAGGTAAAGAAGAATACTCAAGGTCGCACTGAGGGTGTTGGATTTGGAGTAGCACCAACCGAGTACTTTGGACCAAAAGCAGAAAGTCTATGATGAGAATCATGATTTGCCCACCACCGAGAAAGATGATGGCATTGTATGAAAGTTTGCAAGCTCAACTTAATGATATGCGATCACTTTATGGCCATGTTATGCCACTCAAAGCACCAACCACTGCTACACATAGCGATTGTACGAGATATTTGCACCATGCCGTCAACTAAGGTATTAATTGTTTTTATTATTTTGTGGTTTATAATTGATTTATTGTACATATATATATATATATATATATATATATATATATATATATATATATATATATATATATATATAACATCAAATAATGTCTTTATTATTTTGTGGTTTATAATTGATTTAGGACAACAATGAGTGTGAGTGTGAATTGTATATCTCAAACCCACATGAAATGGTTGCAATTGGCTACACATGTAACAATTGGGTCCTTGATGCACAATGTACCCCTACCTCCAAATCATGTTAGAGTCGAGTTGCGGTACCATTTAGGGAGGATGCACCATTGCCTGTTCCGATTGTGATATTGATATCTCGGCGGTGTCACAAGCGATTGGTACCTTTGTGGCATGGCCATCCGCCCTTGTCGTTGTAAGTGACAATATATTTGTAACTAACTAATTATAGTTTTTGTCATATAATTTGTGCTAACTAAGTAATTATTTTTGTTTAAACATAGATGCGCCAAAATGAAAAATCTAAGAAAGTGTCTACCAAGCAAGAAAAGATCTCCTTTGAAAAGTCTTTGGCAAGGAAACATCTATTGGCAAGAAAGTGTCTCGATCCACCCTTCTACAAAAGTGTCTCACCACCCCTTATGTAGAAGTTTCACACCTGCCTCTCCTCCAAAAGTGGTGATCGACCCTCCTCTTCTCGCCAAGTGACTCATCCCACCCCTTCTCCAATTGTGTCTCACCCGCCTCTTCCTCTTCCATTGAAGCTTATAAGAAGATTGGTGAGGCCGACGCGTCTGAGAAATACATCATGAAAGACAAATTGCTTACCATAAATTTTGAGGAAGAAATTTTTGAGGTGACTTGCCTCATATAGTCGGACGTGAGGATATCCGTCTTTGTATGTGATGCGGATGAGGCAACCGGTATGGCTATGAATATATATGTCGTGGTACTATGTAATTTATTATTTGACATTGTCGATTTAATTTTATTATATCGTTAATTTAATTTATATATATATATATATTTATATATCTAAATGTAGGTACTTATGCGAGGACATTGTGGTCCTTCCAGAGCAGACACATAGATATTTGTTCTTGTGTCAGGAAAGTACAACCTTTCATCAAGTGAATCCCGACTGCGAAATTATCAATCACTTGTGGAACAAAACCAGTTCTTTGTTCTTGATTATGTCAATGACCGCTTCAAGGAAGCTCAAAATAGAAGTGATGATGATGTCTTACTTCTAGCAGGTTAATCTAGGGTAAGAATTTTTACTCATTATTTCTTATATAACATGCATTTTTTTAATAGTCGTCAATTACTTATTCCTAAATTTTTTTGTAGGAGACATTGGGTTTTGTATGCAATTAATCCTAGTAAAAAAACCGTGTATTACCTTGACTCACTTCAAAATCATTACGAGAAACCACATGGAGTTTGTGGAGCTTTTAATGTGTGTGTTTATTTTGTGTCATTCTGCATTTCTTACTTTTACTTATATATGTATATATTGTTATTAATATAGTTATATGACATTCTATTCAGCGGTTTAAGGACATATGGGGAGTGAATAAATTAAGTCAGGATGGTTACCAATAGTTGTAAGTTTCTAACTTATACATTACATTATTTTGTCAAAAACTATATTCAACTCAATCTAACAATTAACTAATCTAATTATGTTTTGTAGTGTCCTAAACAATTGAATAACATTGATTGTGGGTATTACGTCATGCAATATATGAAGGATATAATTACCCGAAAGAAAACGACTATCCCCAGCAAGGTATCTACTTCTAATATATTTTTATATGATTTCGATTTAATAGTGGTTCTTTCCAATATTTAACCATTTCAATTCTAATTTTATTTATTTATATAATTTCAGTATTTTAGCGATTGTCAAAGCAACACATACTCTGTTGAGCAGATTAGCTGAGATTAGGGGAGAATGGTGCAGTCATCTCTCCCGTTTTTTTTAAAGTTTCATTTGGATACATATAAGTTAGCTTAGCTAGTTTTTGGTTCATAATATTGTAACTTGATAGCTTGTTTTGGATACATATGAATTAGATAATGAAACTTCTTAGCTATTTTGTTTTGGTTCCTCTTATGTAATTTGTGTTCCTCTTAGCAAATTGATTCTTATGTATGTATTGGATTGGATTACATGCAGGTAATTTGTAAATATAAAAAGGAAAACACACAAAACAGAAAAAAAATAAAAAAAAAAAATTTAGGCAATACTCAGCGCTTTTAATAAAGCGCTGGGTATTTAGTAACACAAATAGGCAATAATCAGCGCTTTTAATAAAGCTATTTGGGTATTTAGTAACACAAATAGGCAATATTCAGCGCTTTTAATGAAGCGCTGCGTATAAGGGGGTAATATTCAGCGCTTTTTAAAAAGCGCTAAGTATCTGGGAGGACGCTTAGGATATATTCAGCGCTTTTTAAAAAGCGCTAAGTATTTGGGAGGACGCTTTGGATATATTCAGCGCTTTTTAAAAAGCGCTAAGTATTTGGGAGGACGTGTTTTGCAATGGGTGGCGTTTTTTAGGAAACGCTACCCATTGTTGGAGTGAATAGCCAGCGCCACCTTCAGCAGCGCTCAAAAACGCTGCCCATTGTTGAAAAAAAACGCTGCCCATCTACTAGATCTGTTGTAGTGATTAACCCCTAATGCTTTAGGGATGAAGGACCTAGAAGCAACATATATTAAATTTTATTATTCAGTATTTATCTTGGATTGGCTGTGTTTTGTTGTTAATTTTAACCTTAGGAATATGTTCTTTTTTTTTTTGAAACAATAGGAATATGTTCTTTACTGACTATTTATCCTTGACTAGTTGTAATGATGTTTAAAGTTGCATTCTTGTTCAGTTTCATAAAGTTATAATATCATCTTCTTGTTGCAGTTAAGACTCACGAAATTAAAGGAAAGGTAACACAACTTTCCTCTTTCTCTCGATCTGTGTTTGTTGAATCTATTAATGAATATGAACATTAATATATATATATATATATATATATATATATATATATATATTAATGTCAGTTTCTATTTGAATATACAAATATGATAATCAATCACTACAACAGATTTAAGGATTTGCAGCGTTTTTTTTGGGCATTGGTAGCGTTTTAAAACGCTAGAGAAGCTGACGCTACGGATGCGTACACTCCATTAGTAGCGTTTTAAAAAACGCTAGCCATTGACCCAGCGTGTTTTGGACATACGTAGCGTTTTATAAAAACGCTAGCCATTGACCAGCGCGCTTTTTACAATTCCTAGCGTTTCACGAAAGCGCTAGGGATCTGTAGCGCCTCTTTACAATTCCTAGCGTTTTCTGTAAAACGCTAGGGATCCTCTAGCGCCTTTTTACAATTCCTAGCGTTTTCTTTAAAAACGCTAGCCATTGACCCAGCGTGTTTTGGACATACGTAGCGTTTTATAAAAAACGCTAGCCATTGACCCAGCGCCTTTTTACAATTCCTAGCGTTTTCTAGTGCATTTTGTCCATACCTAGCGTTTCTACAAAACGCTAGGGATCCTCTAGTGCATTTTGTCCATAGCTAGCGTTTTTTCTTTAAAAAGCTAGGTATTGAATGAATTTTTTTAATTTCATTTCTAGCGTTTTCTTTATAAAACGCTACCTATTGACTGATTTTTTTTTTAAAATATTTTTTTATTTTTGTTTAATCTCCATTTTAATTACAACCTATAAATTCATTCCCTTCCAACAAAATTCATCAAATATCATTCCAACAAAATTCAGTCAACAAAATTCATCAAATATTCCAATCCAATATCATTCTAATTAAGAAGTACTTACAACATAATATATATCCAAATCATATATACAACATATATAATAACTAACTAACTAAAATTATGAAACTCAAAACTTGCTACAAAAATCTAGAAACAAAACGGCACCACTCCCCCCTTACTGTTGTAAGTTGTTCATCATGAGAGTAATGTTGGATCTTATTACAGCTGGGAAAATACTGAAAAATAAAATGAAATAAAATTAGAATTAAAATGGTTATTAAATGTGAGTAAGTATTATAATATCAATATAAAAAAAAATCTAAGTAGTTACTTTGATTGGGATTACTACTCTGTCGTGAGTGATAATCTCTCTCATATACCTCATAGTGTAGTACCCACAATCATTATTATTTGGTTGTTTAGGACACTACAAAGCAAAAGATTAGTTAATTAATTGTCACATTTTTATGACCAAAAATTCAATTAAAATTATAATAATATTGATAAAAATCTTACAGTTATGGGTATCCATTTTGTTTTACTAGTAAGTATCCCGATATTGTCTCAAAACACCGTAACGTCATACATATATATAACTAAGTTAAACAAAATACATATATTAAATTATACAAAATGAGAGGGTTACACATACACACTGTCAACTATCTATGCATGCGAAGTCTCACGTAGACTTTGTAATGGCCTTGAAGTGAATCCGGATAGTAGACAAAGCATTTCTCTTAGGGTTTATTGCAAAGAGTACCCAATGTTTCCTGCAAGTAAATGAAACACGAATGAGTACACATTTACACTATAATACAATCCTCAAAATAAATAACCAAGTGATTGAAGACTAAATTTCTCACCTTATATTGAGTGGTGCCAAAAATAAAGATTCGTGATCACAATTTGGACATCCCCAAGCGTGAAAGGATATAACTTTCAATTTGACTCTTCCTAGCCATAATATCCTCTGGTTTACCTTGATCCCACACAACGATACACTCTGGGCACAAGAACAAAAAACTTTTGTGTCCGTTGCGAAGGGACCAGAAACTCATTGTACAAAAACCTATAAATATATATATATATATATATATATATATATATATATATATATATATATATATATATATATATATATATATATATATATATATATATATACAACTTTGAGATCCTCATATATACTCTAATATATACTCTAATATATACAACTATTGTGTACAAATAATTTAATACATACCTCATATATACTCTAATAACAACCACGAGTGGCCCATTCCATGTCATATACGGCTTTCGGATCCTCAACATTGAGAATCATATCCTGTTCCACTCCCACAATTTGATCGGATTGGTAACATAATAATGTCATCGGGCTTCATTTTTGAGTGGCGTGGACCTTTACATAAGTGATGAACTTCTCGAATTCATCATTGGGAGATTTAACAACATGTTCGATTGGGTGTATTTCCTTTCGTTTAATAGAAGGAGATGGTGGGACGATTTGGTATTGTCGGTGGAAGGGAAGGTCGGGACACTTTAATAGAAGGAGGCAGTCGGGACACTTGGGGTACCTGTATATATTAAAAAAATGATTATATATAACAATGAGTCATTAACTTATTAACAAAAATATTGTCACTTACAACGACAAGTTGTGCAGGCCATGCCACAAAAGTACTAAGTGCTTGATCCACAGTAAATATATCCGCACTAACAATTGGAACAGGCAATGGTGCAGACCCCTCAATTGAAAAGTCTACTCTAACTCTCAAATGGTTTTCAGGCATGGGTAAATTGTGCATTGTGGCACTCAATTGGTTACATAACATGCCCACTGCAACCTTTCGATGTGGGTTTGCAATATATAGCTCACATTCACAGTTATCCTAAATCAATTATAAAGAAAAATAAATATACATGATAGTTTGATGAAATACATATGTACAAAAAACAGGTCGAGTAATAATAAATACCTGTGTTGAAGGGATGGTTCAGCTATCTCGTGCGCTAACTTGGGCAGGTGAGGGTGCAGCAGGTGATATAGGTACAGCAGGGGGTGGTGCAGTAGGGGATGGTGCAGCAATGGATTGTGCCAAGAGCTGCTTATACATCTGTCTCTCTTCCATTAATACAGCAACATTCTTGGATAGCTGGTCATACTGTGCCGCCATCACTTTACATTGCCCACACTCTGTTATGGCTCTTTGGCCCAAACACAGTGGTAGGAGGAATGCCATATCCATAACCTCTTATACGACCCTTATACTCTTCCCTTCCCAAGGCACAAGCAAGGATATCTTGTTCACTAGAACAATCTGTTAACTCTCCTTGTGATACAGATTGTGATATGCTTTGCTGATGCACAAACATAAGTTTATAATGAGACACTAATTCCAACTTGCTAGGAATCATAAAATTAAAATTACAATACTTGAATTTTGGAATACTTACAATTTTGTCCTTGACCTCCTTAGTTTTGGGATCCACAATGTCACCATCTTTGTTCGCTCGGGCCTCTAACCACACAGTACACCGATCAAGGGATTCTTGAGTTGGATCTTTCCCCTCTTGCAGTAACTATTTAACAAAAATAATTGTTAATCAACTGTAAATTAAAAGATTCATTAAATCATAATATATTAAAGTAATTGTGTGTTACCAATCTTTCTTGAGAATTTGATATCCACTAGAACCTCCTCTATAAGGGTACTCGGGATTAGAAGCTCTTTCTTTATTCTCTTTGCTCTTTTTCTATTTAAAAGATAAGTATACATTAATGAATGATATCTAGTTGTCAAATATATATATATATATATATATATATATATATATATATATATATATATATATATATATATATATATATAACTTAAATAATTAATATACTAACCAAGAAATCCGGATCTGTAGTGCGTATATGTACAAATTTGCTCCAATCCTCCTTAGTTATAATTAGGAATACAATGTCGAGGCTCCGTCGATGGTCCCATCGGAAGTTTTGAATACTTTCTTCCTACATCGGTTCTATAAGCCCGATGCAACCTTCCAAACTTCCTTGAGTATCCAATCTTTTGGGTATCATCCACATCAAAGTGTTTCTACTTATACATAAAAATGGATTAAATAAATATAACTAAAAATCACTAAATAAGATTATTAAAGAGGTCTAAAATTATACCTGTATTAAGGCAAATAAATCATCTTTCATTTACGCAAAACTCTATTATCTTTCTCATTCCAACTTTTAATCGAAATTGGAAACATTTGCTTCACCTTAGTACCAATAAAACTAATCAAATTTGTGTCGTTTCTCTCCAATAGGCAAACCTTTAACACTCCATCCGACTGCATTAAATCATTAAATAATTAGATAACTTTGAAAGGTAGAGAACAACATTAATAATTAGTAACTTATGAATATTTCTCGTGTCCTTTACTTATCCGATGGACGATATTCTTTTTATTTGTCATTCCACGGGAGTGAACTTCTTTGTGTTTCTATGACCACCCCCATCACCACCCTCATGACTACTCTCATGATCACTAAGTGATGCCATATCGACTTGCAATGGCCCAAATGAAATAATCGAGTGAGTTTTAGCTTTCTAATTGTTTAGAACCAACAAACACTTAACAAAATATAGAACAAGCATACGCCTCACCTATAAATACATATATAAACAGAATGAAATATTGGAAGTTACTAGTAGCTATATAAATGTTATGAAAAACAATGCTTGCTAGCTAAGGCAATTGCAAATGAAGCAACTTTCGAAAAGTAAAATAAGAACCTCTCCTCTTTTCTCCTCTAAAATTCCTTTTGTCTATTAACATTCTTACAGAGTCAAACTAGTCAGTAAGGGTCTTTGCAATCATAGCCTTTAATTTTTTGATGATTATTGATTTAGTTTCAATGAAATGCATGCCATGTAAATTAGTCTTTGTACTTTTCCACTACACAACCATATAACATCGAGTCAACTAGTCAAGCTGTAACAACCTAGAGTAAACATATATAGGAAAGCCATGCACTAAGAAACAGATGAATTATAATAAACATATATAGGAAAGCCATGCACTAACAACTAATTAAATACAACATTGAGCTAAGTAACAGAGAAAGCCATACAAAAGAGAACTACATAACAAACCATTAAAAAACTAGTGAGAGTATGTGAGTGCAGAAATACCTTTTGAAAGGAGAGAGAGTGCAGAAAAAGGAGACAAATGGGAGGGAGCTGCGTGGTAAGATAGCACCAAGGAGAGAGAGGGAGAGCTGGTACGTTTGGGGTTTCTGGGTTTTCGGTTTCCTGGGTCGAGCGTTTCTGGGTTTCTGGGTGATGAACGAAGAGGTGGAGTGTGGGTTGTTCGCAAGGGATGAACGAAGAGGTGGAGGTTTCTGAGAGTTCGCAAGGGAGAGTTATGGGTTTCCTGGGTCGTTTGGTTTCCTGGGTCTCACACAGAAGGGATGAACGAAGAGGTTCTGGGTTTTCGCAAGGGAGGAGTTAGGTAGATGAAGAGACGTACTTGAGCGCTGCGTGAGTTTGTGTGAGAGAGAAGAGTTTGGTGCCCGCCCTTGTGAAAATTATAATAACAATGCCTAGCGTTTTCAAGCAAAAACGCTAGGGAAGCTGAAAAATTATAATTACAATTCCTAGCGTTTTCTGTAAAACGCTAGGGATCCTGTAGCGCCTCTTTACAATTCCTAGCGTTTTCTGTAAAACGCTAGGGATCCTCTAGCGCCTTTTTACAATTCCTAGCGTTTTTACGAAACGCTAGAGGATCTCTAGCGCCTATTTACAATATCTAGCGTTTCAGAAACGCTAGGGATCCTCTAGTGCATTTTGTCCATAGCTAGCGTTTTTTTTCTATAAAACGCTAGGTATTGAATGATTTTTTTTTTAATTTCATTTCTAGCGTTTTCTCCTTAAAACGCTATGTATTGACTGATTTTTTTAATTTCATTTGTAGCGTTTTTTCTAAAACGCTACCTATATATACTGATTTTTTTTAAAATATTTTTTTTATTTTTGTTTATTCTCCCTTTTAATTACAACCTATAAATTCATTCCCTTCCAACAAAATTCATCAAATATCATTCCAACAAAATTCAGCCAATATCATTACAATTCAATATAGATACACACATATGTACATATCACCAAAAGACCATATTAAACTAACAAGTACTTACAACATAATTAATATATATCAAAATCATACAACATAATAACTGACTAACATTATGAAACTCAAAAGTAGCTACAAATTAAAGCTAGAAACATAACGGCACAACCCTCATGACTACTGTCTTGACCACTCTCATGATCACTAAGTGATGCCATCTGACCTGCAATATAACATAATCCATGTTATTGTTAAATTTACCAAAACAATATAATTATCTATTAATAAAAAATAACGAGATATCATTAAGTCTATATTACCCTTTTCCTTTTCCTAGATAAAATTTTGTTTGCAATTCGCGTCTTGGTATTTTTTTTTCGACGAATAGTAATTCCATCATTATGATCTTTTCTAAAATATACAACATCCTCTATAGAAGTATTTTCCCCTATTATTGGTTACGATGTTACGAAGAAAGGGTCGTCCTCAACACCAACATCATCGGGTGCTTCATCATCATCATTGTTATACACAAATTTTTTGTCAGTCAATAGAACAATAGACCAATTGATATTAACTGGATCAGTGACATAAAACACTTGTTGAGCTTGCGATGCTAAAATAAAAGGTTCATCTTTATATCCTAACTTGTTGAAATTCACCCGCATGAACCCTGATTCATCAATCTATAAACCAGTATTATTGTCAACGTTGACCCATTCACATTTGAACACAGGCTCCTGAAACATATTGTAATCCAACTCCCATATGTGTTCAATGAAACCAAAGTATGACATATTCACATATATGGGATTTCTGTCTTTGGCACTGGATGCATGCATAGAATGAGCTACAAGAGTCACCCCACTATTTTGCATTTTACTCTGATCATCTTGTTCTTTGGCACTGGAGCAGACTCTTTCTTCTTATATCGGGGTGCATTACATTTAGGACACGACTTTAACAACGCATGTTCATTCCGAAATAAAATGCAATCATTCGGACAAGCGTGTATCTTCTCATAGTTCAAGCCAATAGACCCCAACATTTGCTTTGCATCATACGTCTGAGAAGGAAGCACATTATCATTTGGCAACATTTCTTTCAGAAGTGCGAGTAAATCGGTAAAGCTCTTATCCGTCCATCCGTGGCGAGTTTTCAAGTTATACAACTTGATCACAGCCAATAATTTTGTGAATTCAGTACAACCCGCATACAATGGTGTCTCTGTATCAGTTATCAACTTCTCAAACATTTCAGGACAATCATTAAGATCCTCTTCAACCACCTTTGCCATCTCTTCAAATTTGTTCGCATCAAATGAATGTGTTCCGGTGTCAAGCGGCGGCGCATATCTCTTAGTAATATCATTCATATTTGAAGATTCACCTTTTTTCTCACCGTGCATTATCCAACAAGTGTAACTTTGATCAATTCCATTCGCCTTTAAATGTCGTGCCAACTCCTCTGCAAAGATGGCGATTTTACATAACAACAACTTAAACAAGGACATTTCATACCACTAGAAGTCCTAAACGTTCAACAAAGACAACTCACAAAATAATCCACTCCGGCCAGCATACTCCTTGGATGAGACGATTGGCGGACATCCAATTTCTATCCATAATTTCCAAATATTTATAATAAAATCCTGAGAAGAGAACTTTAACATATGACCCATCAAGCAATTCAAATATAATAAAGAATCAATTCATATAAAAAAAAACAAACAAAATTTCCTCTTTTAAATTTTTTTCAATTCCACTCCTTATTTTCCCAAGCTATATCTATCTCATATTCTATTTCTATTCTCTCGGTCCTTTGGTCAAGACAAAGGAACCATAGTCTAGTCTTCCAAATAATGAACTTAATTTATGTGTAACAAGAAGAGGCTAGTGGTAAAAAAAAAAGAGTCTAGTGTGCACAAGTGACAAAACTAATATATTTCTAAACTAGAACCCACAATTAATATCTAACAAATTTCCTAATTGTAATTTACAAGAAAAAATTGCAACAAGAGACTATTGTAATTAGAGAAAGGAACGAAATAAAGGAACCCGAAACAGAGAAAGGAATAGAAAACTCACCGATGTTGTCTGAGTGAGAGACTGAGAAAGATGATGTTCACTGAGAGACATGATTTTTCATTGAGAGAGATGATGTTAATTTTCGTTAGGGTGTTAGGGTTTTGCGTTTCTGGGTGAGTGATTTTGCGTTTTACGGGTGAGAGTGTTAATGAGAGAGGAAGTAGCTCAATGGGAAGCGAAAAAAAATTATTTAACCATACTTAGCGTTTTCTAAAAAAACGCTAGGGATCTATCTAGCGTGTTTTCTAAATACCTAGCGTTTTGAATAAAAGCGCTAGGGATCTGTCTAGAGTGTTTATTAAATCCTAGCGCTTTATAAAAAAACAGAGGATCTATCTAGCGTGTTTTCTAATTGGCTAGCGTTTTGAATAAAAGCGCTAGGGATCCGTCTAGCGTGTTTTCTAAATACCTAGCGCTTTCTAAAAACGCGCTAGGATCTATCTAGCGTGTTTTCTAATTGGCTAGCGTTTTTGAATAAAAGCGCTAGGATCCGTCTAGCGTGTTTTCTAATTGGCTAGCGTTTTGAGTAAAAGCGCTAGGGATCTGTCTAGCGTGTTACCTAATGGGTAGCGTTTTACTTTAAAACGCTACTAATGGTGTAGCGTTTTATTAAAATGGGTAGCGTTTTTTTATAAACGCTACTAAAGGTGGCGATCTCTTTTTACAATTATGGCGTAGTGAATATCAATTTGAATCTACTAATAGCTACGAATAGGATCAAACATATTGGAGAGTAAATATCCATATTCTCCTAAATGTGGCCAACTTTTACAGCTTGTACTTGGTATCTTGAAGTAAGTTAGCATTAGCAATTTACATACTTAAAAAGGATTATGATATGATTATGCATAACTTAAATTGAACGGTTAGGCCATGTAGAAAACATTAGGGGACTGCACAATGGTTTTTTGCTTGTTGTTATGTGGCATACACATAATAATAGACTTCGAATTTATATATTTTTTCAATCTAAAGTATTAGGTTGAGTGCCATAATAAAACACTGTAACATAGTGTCATATATTGTTCAACTTCAAGTATTTTTGCCGCTTCTGTTAGAGGCAGTTTATGATTCAAAAAATTGTTAATATTGGCCAACGTTCTAGTTTAGCTACAGAGTTGTTGTGTCATTTAACAATAGTTATATAGGTTATTGGTGGATGAATAGTTTAAAAATATGGAAGGATATAATTGCATAATGAAAAGTGGATATGATGTCAAAAATTTGTTTTGCCCATAATGTGGTAGGTTGATTCATATAAATCATTTAAAATGGAAAATAATAATTGTTGAGTGTAAATTAAGTAACTATTCACGCACGCACACATACACACAAAAAAAACTGCTGTTCCTGGGTGTATTAGCAATTACGAGGACTGCCAACAGCAATTGGACCTGCGGCCCAGCCCATCTCGATCGGCCCAAACACGCTGCTTGGAGCGCAATTCTCGCCGGCCGAAAATCTCGCAGAAAGCGGTCGGACCGCAAATATATATACGCCATTCGCATATGGCATCAGGTACGTTCTCTAACCTTGTGCTATCTGCCCGAGCGACCTCTCACTAGATCGTCGGAGTGTCTTTGCAGGTACCACCCGAGGTGCTCAACGCGTGAAGCCAGGACCGGTCCTTTCAACCCTCTCAACGACCGGCCCATCCAACGAAGCAACAACTACTTCAACTCTTCATTGGTCAAGGTACGATCAATTGGCGACCACAGTGGGAGGCCCGTGCGCTATCCTACCTCTTTCATGGCTCCACGCGGCCAGGCCCGCACGCGGGCCACTTCTCGACTCAATCCCTCGGCAGAATCGCGCCAGAGACCGGGGCGTGGCGTCCACGATCCACGAGTCTCAAGGACTTCCACGACAAGAGCCTTGATTGCACAAGCTGGCCGTGGACCTATCCTCCAACAGTTCAACCGGCCGTTCTCGAGACTTGCCGCCCGGTTTGGTTGAAGCGGGCATTCGAGAACCTCTACCGAGATCATGTCACTCAAGCCGTTTTGCAGCTCTTGCAAAACAAAAATCAAGTGATCGCAGACCGAGACGCGCTCATCTCTCGATCGAGAGAGGTTGATTCGGCGCCCACAGGCGGAAGACGGAGAACCTTTTGCTCGAAATCGCGGCCGCCGAAGACACCTCCCCTCCTCGAAGGAGCATTTTCGCCGAGAGAGCACTACTCATCGCTCTCCGGCAAGAAGAAGCGGGGCACACAGACGCGCCCCAGCGAGAGCAGCGTAGACGCGATTCGATGTCCTATGATTATGAAGATTCTAGCTACAGCCGACTGACGGTCGCTCACCGACCAGGTACTCCTCCAACGAGTCGTCCGGGTCACGTCGGTCGAGAAGCAGATCTTGGGATTCTCGTGAAGAGCTGGAAGATTATAGAAATGGAAGAATTAGGGACGTTTCACATCGGCCTAGGAGAGGCCAAAGCGAGCGACCCAGGAGGCCTCCTCAGCTTCCACCAATTGGCCCATCTGGAGGATTCTATGGAATGCCGGGCAACGAGGCATGCCTCGCCATGCAACCCTTTGGGTCGAACGGCATTCAGAATGAACACGGCCCGTTCTCCAGGGAGATCAGACGTTACAAAATTCCAAGAGACCTCCGCAAGCCGCCCAATCTCAACAAGTTTGACGGCCGAGGAGATCCTGACAAACATCTCCGTTACTTCAATAATTACTGCTGCTATAGGGAATTGGGACCGACCATGAAGTGCAGGCTTTTCCCCCAGTCACTGGACGGCCGAGCATTGGAATGGTGGGAGTCTCTGCGACCCAATTCCATCTCCTCATGGGACGACCTGATTAGAATATTCTTGTCTCACTACACTGCAAATCGCTGCCAATATCGGTATGAAGAATACTTGGACTCTGTTGTTCAAGGAGATAATGAGACGTTGAGGCAGTACATCGACCGGTTTAACACTGAGGCTGAGTCTGTTCGTGACTTGTCAGACAAGGACAAGTTGAAATATCTGAAGCGTGGTATTCGACCGGACCACCGGTTCGTCGAAGAATTTACATTGAATCATTACCAAGATCTCAGTCACTTCTTAACGAGGGCTAACGTCCACATGCAGTATGAAGAAACTCTGGCAGCGAGAAAGGTCGTCCGTGCACGGCCTAAAGAAGAAAACAGTAAGCCGGCCAAAGGGCATGAAGGTCGCCGCGACAATCGGCCTGACTTTCGAGATAAAAAGTTTGACCATCGCACTCGACTCAACACCTCCATTGCGCAGATCTACAGCGAGTGTCAGAATAATGAGTTTGTGGGAGTTAAGCGGCCTGAACCACTCGTGCTCAAGAAGGGGGCACGACCGACTAAAAGATACTGCCGCTACCACAAGAGTAAGGGGCACGATACTAACGACTGTATGGCCCTCAAAGATGATATTGAAGAGCTTATTCAGAAAGGCAAGTTGGGAAAGTATGTGAGGTCAGAGGAAGGCGACCGACCTCGAGAGAAGCAGAAAGAAGCTGATCCAGACAGAGGAAAGGGGCCTCTGGCCATAGAGAGCACCCAAGACAAGGACCGATCTGAAGATCGTGACACTCGGCAGTCCAAAGGCCGTAATGTTGCAATGGTTATTCATGGTGGAAACCCCCTGGATCGCAGGGAATCTAATAAAGCCACTAAGAGAAAGTGGGACGAGTTGTTAATGGTCGCATCCACTTCAGCACCACCATCGGTCTCGAGCAGACCCCCCATCTCGTTCGGTGACAGCGACCTATACGACGGCAAGCCTAATAGTTATGTTCCATTGGTAATCAGAGCGGTCATGGCAAACACAGAGGTGCAGAGAATCCTGGTCGATCAAGGCAGCTCGGCTGATATCATGTTTGAAGACTTGATCGACAAGATAAAGGTTGATCGGAGCGAGATAATTCCCGTGCCGAGCCTACCCTCTAACGAGTTTCAATGGGGCGACCACCCACCCGTTGGGAACGATCGAGCCGCTAGTCACGTTTGGTGGCGACAACGGGGATAGTACTGCATGACAGACGGTCGAGACGACGTTCCTCGTACTTCCCCTCAAATCCTCGCTATCAATGTATTATTGGGAGGCCGACTTTGGGTAAGCTTAGAGCCGTTACATCGACGGTGCATCTAAAAATGAAATTCTATAGCAAAGATGACCAAGTGGTTACCCACGGCGGCCGACCTTGAATCAAAAGAAGAAGCCACGCCTATACCAAGAAATATGTGACGAGGTAGATCGTGGTCCGAATGTTCGAGAACACTAGTGAAGGCCATCAAGTCAATGTCGCGATTTGGGCGCGCTCGGTATGATCCGCATAAGCGACCCGTAAGACAACGATGATGACTTGGCTCGACAACTGAAAAACAGGCTGAAAAGACCAGAGCCTCATGGAGAGTTGGTAGATGTTCAATTGGGTGACGACCCATCCAAAACGGTAAAGCTCGGTAGCGACCTACCAGAGCAAGTGAAACAAGATCTTGTGCAGTGCTTGAGAGACTATGCTGACCTGTTCGCATGGCAGGCATCAGACATGCCCGGCATTCCTATCGAAGTAGCCTGCCATCAACTTTCAGTCGATGAAGGGGTCAAGCCGGTCGCCCAAAGAAGACGCACTCAGAACGAGGAAAAATCTCAAGCCGCTGCAAAGGCCGTTGAGGACCTCATAAAGGCCAATTTTATAGAAGAGATAAAATACACGACCTGGCTATCCAACGTCGTGCTGGTTAAGAAGAAGAATGGAAAGTGGAGGATGTGTGTAGACTATACCGATCTAAATAAGGCATGCCCGAAGGATGCCTTCCCCGTACCCAACATCGACAAGCTGGTCGATGGGGCCTCGGGCTACAAACTACTGTCTTTTCTGGACGCTTACTCTGGATACAATCAGATCACGATGTATCCGCCCGATCGGCACAAGACAGCCTTCATGACCGATCGGGGAAATTTTCAGTACAAGGTGATGCCTTTCGGCCTCAAGAAACGGCTGGAGCGACCTACCAGCGAATGATGAACAAAATTTTTAAGAGGCAGATCGGTCGCATCTCAGAGGTGTATTTGGACGACATGATCATTAAAAGCGTAACCGACCCAGATCATGTGAGCGATCTCAGAGAAATATTTGAAGAAGCTAGGAGGAACTCACTTAGACTAAATCCTGAGAAGTGTACCTTTGGGGTGAGGGCCGGCAGATTCTTGGGTTTCCACTTGACTCCGAAAGAGGATGAAGCAAACCACGAAAAGTGTAGAGGCGGTCGCGATATGAGGCCGCCCACATCAAAAAAAGAAATACAACGACTAAATGGCATGGTGGCCGCTCTATCGAGTTCATCCCCAAAGCGGCTCGCAAGTCGCTTCCCGCTGTTTAGACTCTTTGAAGAAAGAGGTGGACTTTGAGTGGGACCGAGCAATGCCGTGAGCATTGGATGAATTAAAGCAAGCTTTGGTTAGCCCGCCGATCATGACCAAGCCGTTGTTGGGCGAGGCGTTATATCCGTACTTGGCCATAACGAGAAGAGGTGCTAAGTGCGATATTAGTCGAGAAAACGATCCAAAGCGAGAATCCAGTCTATTTCATAAGTAAAGTACTCCGCGGCCCGAGTGAGATACCGAGAAGATAGAGAAGTTTGCCCTCGCACTCCTAATAGCCGCTAGAAGGTTGAGACCCTACTTTGTGGCCCACCAGGTCGTGGTAAGGACCGACCAGCCTATCAGGCAAGTCCTACATCGGCCAGACCTGGCGGGACGGATGATAAAATGGGCGGTGGAGCTCGGTGAGTTTGGCATCAAATTTGAATCCGGATCGCCGCAAAAGCGCGGTGTTGGCCGACTTTATAGCGAGAGATGACTCCTACCCGTAAGATCGCCGGAACGACACGGATCTTGCGTAGATGGGTCGCCTAACGTTAAAGGAAGTGGGGCCGGCCTAATACTAGAAAATGCTGAAGGCCTGGCTGTGGAGGTGTCTTTAACCTTTGCATTCCACACTTCAAACAACCAGGCCGAGTACGAGGCATGCATAGCTGGCCTTCACTCGCCAGAGATTTCAATGTCGCAAGGTTGAACTCGGATCGGATTCTACTCGTAGTCTCGCAGATCAAAGAATTATATGATGCTAAAGACGACGTGCTGAAGAGTTATCTAGCAAGAGTGAGAGAACTGCTCAAGCAGTTCGACCGAGCTGAAGTGGTACATGTGCCTCGGACCGAAAATGTTCGAGCGGATATATTATCAAAGCTTGCAAGTACCAAGACTCGGGAAATCACGGGAGTTTGATTCAGAGGCGTTAAATCGCCGAGAGTGTGTCGACTCAAGCCAACCGATCCATCTTTGGCCGTTTTTGTGTCAATTTCGATTTGATTTGATCGCCCCTATCCTAAGGTACATCGTTGAAGGTGAAGAACCGAGCGACCAGAAGCAGGCGAAATTGGTCAGGCTCAGGGCGACCAAATACTCTGTGATAGAAGGAAAGTTATATAGAAGAGGGTTCTCGTCCCCATTATTGAGGTGCCTTACGTCGGTCGGCTTCGACCATGTGCTCTGAGACATTCATGAAGGTGTTTTGTAGGAGCCACCAAGGGGCACGTTCCATAGCAAAGAAAGCCCTCAGGGCCGGCTATTACTGGCCGACCATGGATGAGGACGCCAAGAAACTCGTTCAAAAATGCAAGAAATGCCAAGTACATGCTGATGTCCACATTGCACCTTCCTCGTAATTACAAAGTCTTGTCTCACCTGGCCGCTCGCTTTGGTGGGGCATGGATCTTCTAGGCCCGTTTCCACCCGCTCCAAGGCCGGTTCAAATTCTTGATCGTGGCAGTAGATTACTTTACTAAGTGGATCGAGGCCGAGCCGCTTGCAACAATCACATCGGCCAAAGTCAGCAAGTTCTTCGGACGGTGTGTGCTAGCCCGTTTTGGGATTCCCCAGCAATTGATAACTGACAACGGTACCCAGTTTGCTGATAAAAGATTTAGAGAAATGTTGGCCGACTTAGGGGTTAAACAGCGCTTTACCTCGGTCGAGCATCCTCAGACAAACGGCCAAGCTGAAGCGGCCAACAGAGTTATCCTACGTGGACTAAAGCGAAGACTGGATGAAGCAAAGGGGGCTGGTCGAAGAGCTGCGATCAGCTGCTGTGGGCCTACAGGACGACCCCTCATTCATCGACCGGGGAGTCGCCCTTCAGATTGGTGTATGGAACTGATGCTGTGATACCCATAGAAATGGGCGAGCTGAATTGGAGGACTTCAAACCCCCCTACAGTGGTAGACAACGACCGAGCTATCCGAGAAGAATTGGACCTAATTGAAGAACTGCGCACCCAAGCTTCATTAAGAGAGCAATTGATCAAACAGAAGGTCGCAGCCAGGTACAACGCTCGAGTTCAAAAGAGAGAATTCTCGGTCCGCGGCTCGTTTAGGCGGGCGGCGTGGGAAACAAGAATGCACGCCAAGGGAAGCTCGCACCAAATTGGGAAGGTCCATACAGGGTCATCAACAAGACTGGAAAGGGGGCTTACGAGCTGGAAACCATGGATGGGGCGACTATCCCCAGAACGTGGAATGCAGAAAAGCTCAGGAAATATTACGTTTGAATGTAACAAAGATTTGAATGTAACACCGACCGACCTATTAATGAAAAGCGTGCAGCGCTCTTTTCCCATCGGGTTTTTACGAGCTGACGACCTTTAGAAATATGATGTGTTATTTACTTTCTCGCAAGAATGTATGGCCGGTCGCTCAAGATCGCTCGTGGCAAAGGAGCGATCGAAGATTTATCAAAGTTGATTAGATCGTCGAACGATCTACCTCGAGAGCCATCGTAATGGCCCGGCGGTTAACACTGCAAACCTTAGATCGTCGAAGCGATCTAAATCGGCGACCATCGAAATGGTCCCAATCGAAAGTGCCATCGAAATGGCCCAAGGGTTAAAACCCGCGCAAACCTTGGATCGTCGAACGATCTAAATCGGCGACCATCGAAGTGGTCCCAACCGAGTGCCATCGAAATGGCCTAAGGGTTAAGCAATAACCCATCCTATTAGACCGTCGAAACGACCTATCTCGAGCGACCATCGATATGGTCCCAATAAATGCCATCGAAAGGGCCTGATTGGAGGTCACCGAGCGACCCAAGGCCCCGTTGGGATGTTAAAACTGATCAAAGAATGAATGCTTTGAAATAAGCGCAAACGACGACCGAACGGTCTTAAAACTCGAAGACTTAGAGAAAAATAAACATGCAAGGCGCGTAAAGAAAAGCAACCATCAACGAGCGCTATCGGCGAAGCGAAAGCCACGCCGAGCGGCCCATAAGTTCGAAATGACTAAGGCGAATAAATGTAAGAAGTACGCAGACATAGCAGTATAAATTTGAACAGGCGTAATTAAAAGCAAGTAAAAATTGTCATTACAAGCGAGGACGCCTTGGTCGGCCGAGCGCCCACGAATTGAAAAAGCGCACGGCGAGAAAAATTGTTGTGCCCGAAGGCAAGTTAAACGATTACAAATATTACACCGCTCGCAGGCGGGCTTTAAAAGAGAATGGTGGCCGGGCGAACGACGTTGCCTTCCTGGTCGACTTCTGCAGGCAACATGATCTTGTTGTTATCAACATAGTGCGTGGGCTTGATCATGTTGTCGTCGAAATTGATCTTCAGATCTGAATTCAATATCCGCACCTGCCCGAGAGAATTATAAAACTGCTCGATCGCTGCCTCCTGATCGGCCTTGGCTACCATTTGAATTTTGGCCTCCAGCGCGGCCTTCTCGGCCGCCCAGGCAGCCTCTCTCTTGGTCGTAGCATCAAGATCGCCCTTCAAAGTAGCGACCTGAGCAGCAAGCTCCTTGTTCCTCTTTGCAAGCCGGGCACGGTCGTCCTCTCCCCGTTTGAGGGCCTCCTTCTTCGACTGGACAAGCTTGTCATATTTCAGCTGCGCCTCAGCTAAAGCCTTGTCTTTTCCTGCGAGATTCAGGTCGACGGGTTGTTAGTCGGTCGAACAAAGGTAAGATGAAGAGTACAAGACTAAGAAAGTAAAATTACCATCAGATTCGGCCACCAGCTCGGCCATGACTTTCTCGACCCCCATGCAGAGAGAAGCGCAGAGCGCCATGGGTTTCCTTCTGTACTGTTCCAGATCGGCCGTACCCAAGCTTTCGAGCGAGATGATAGGAATCTCCTCCGTTGCAGGGGCCGAGACCCGACAATCACGCTTGGCCCGCTTTGGTGAGCGATCGGCACTGGGGGGAGGCGACCTAGGCCTGCCGACCGGCTTCTTCCCTTGGCTCTTAGGGGTGTGGGGGACTTGTGAGGAAGATTCAGGGTTATCCCCCGGCCGAGAAACGTCAAATCTTTTAGCCCTCCTTCGAGCTTGGGGCTGAGGCGAGCGGGTCCCGCTTTTTGCGGCCATTCTTTCTGCAAAATAACGAGCTATGAGTTAGAATAAAAGATTGACAAGACTGAGCAAAAATATAAAGCGTGGTTTAAAGGCAAACCAATCTCGGCCTCCAAGGCTTGGCGCCAGACAAGACAAAAAGGGTCGGCAAGGTATGTCGCCCTTAGGATCTGGACGCATCATGCCCGCCAGCGCCTTGATCATGTCCAGAGTTTGCAGGTCGGCCTCCCCCAAATCTTTCACTGTGTATATGTAATCGCCCGGCCGCCTGCAGAAATGAGCCTCATTCCACATAATTGGGAAGTAAGGGGGACCCAGCATCCCGTCCGGTTGAACCTCACAAACGGCCTTGCCAGCCTCCTCGGTGGGAACGATCCAAAAATATTGACTTTTCCAGGCCGCTCCCAACGACTCCTGGAACGCTTTGAAAAACCGGTGGTGGGTCTTCTGCATCTTGAAGGAGACTTGCTCCCTCTTCTCCTTGTTGGCTTTCTCTCTGAGCCAGCTCAGCTCGAAGATAGCAAAGAAAAGCATCATCGACACCGGCCGACCCAGCTTGGTCAGCAGCACTTCGAAAGTCTTTAAAAACGCCCATGCGTTTGGATGGAGCCAGAGAAGGCGACCCCAATATGGCGCGTGAACGTCGCGTTGGAATTCGATAAAAGGAGGGTAATCTTCATCTTCTCGAACACGAGCCGATACATCGTGAACTTGAAGTTGGCGAGAATAAGTCGCGATATCTTCGCCTCCTTCATGCCTCTTATCCTCGGCCGGTGAGTCCTCAAGGCGCTCCGTAGATCGGGCAAAGCATCGTGGGCGGCCCAGTGAGAACGCTCTGTTGGAGCGAAGAGTTTCCGACACCCAAGACATATCGGATACATCTCGAGCTACATCGGCTTGGACTTGGCCGACCTTCCCGTTCGACCTCCGATGTTGGCTTCGGACGAGAAATATCGACTTCGGGTGAATCACCTCTTCTCCTTGGACTTCTTGGCTCGCGCCGCCGGCCTCCACCATCTCCTCGTCCACGCATCGGGGCGGCACTCTGCGCCTCGTCATCATCAATGATAATCACATTGGCATCTTCTTCTTCTCCTCCACTCGGGATACAACATCCTCGGCGGTGGAGAGTTGCTCGGCCGCCGTGAGAATGGGCGGACACGGAATTAGTACTCTTGGAGTGGCCGATCCTCGGCGGGAAGAACGAGAACTTCGATCCGTCTTTGCTCGAGGACCGCTTGAAGAGCTAGAACCCTTGTCGCCCGAAGACGACTTAGACTCCGCTTCGTGGGCACTGGACTCGCCCGGCCTCGACATGTAGGTGGCGAAAGATTGTGGTGGTTTTCCGGGAATACGGGCGGTAAGTTTCGTCCGTGGCATGCAAACACCTGTGATAAAGGGGACGAGTCAGGTCGGTCGAGCAGAGCACTCGTGAGAGGGGGCGATTTGGCCATCCCTCGACCTGACACCCCCTATCACGAGGCGTGGAAAAGCACAAAGTACTTTCAAGTAAAAATTCAAGCTTAAAGAGCAAAGGGAGCGATCGATTCGTACCTTAAGCAGATGTTGAAGATCGGTCGCAAGTAGACAGTAACAGCTATGGATGCAAGTCGACGGCGGACGAGTCGGTCGTTGGCAGAGCAATTCTTGGAAGTGTGAGAAATGAACTCAGCAGAAGGGCTATTTATAGTGCGATTACGGCGCGAAGGGACCAGGGATACGAAGAGTCTGGCGCCGTCTTCCCACCAATGGTTGTCTCGAGACGGCCTCGGAAGCACCAAGCGTCACGTCTTAAATGTCGGTAAAGACCAACCGAAATCCACGGCAAAGACGGCCGATGGTTGACAAGCGGTCGACACCGCCTACGATGAAAGCGACGGCGCACGCCGCCGTCAAGATAACCGCTCTGGGGCATCGATTCAAGCCTCGGCCCGCTCTTAAGCGACCTAGGCTTGGGGGCAAGCGTTCTCGGGTGTATTAGCAATTACGAGGATCGCCAGCGGCAATTGGACTCGCGGCCCGGCCCATCTCGTCGATCGCCCAAACACGCCGCTTGAGCGCATTCTCGCCGGCCGAAAATCTCGCAAAGCGGTCGGACCTCGCAGATATATATCGCCATTCGCATATGGCATCCAGCACGTTCTCTAACCTTGTGCTATCCGGCGCGAGCGACCTCTCACTAGATCGTCGAGTGTCTTTGCGGTACCACCCGAGGTGCTCAACGCGTGAAGCCAGGACCGGTCCTTTCAACCCTCTCAACGACCGGCCCATCCAACGAAGCAACAACTACTTCAACTCTTCATTGGTCAAGGTACGATCAACTGCCATCTCTAATGTCTATTACTTGAAAAGACATTTCAATAATATATTGGATAAGGAAGCTTTATATGTATAAATATTTGTAAATATAATGAAATATAAGACTATTTAAGTTCCCTAATTATTTTTTACATTCATAAAAATTATTTTGCATTCAAAGTAAATTTCTTGCATTAGCCTTCAACTATTTGGCAAGACAAATTCATTGATTTCGTATCAAATTATCATTAGTCAATTATAAATAAATCCATTTTTTAAACTATCCATTAGTGTTGTCAAATATGGGCCATGGCGACGCCATGGCAATTCTGCTGGCGGATTTCTTGACAAGCACCATGGCCAATTTGTGAAGGACGGCAATTTATGGCGGCTTTATGATAGTTAAGGTGGCCTAAAATGGCAGATTTTTGGCTCGCCACCTTAAATCGTCATTCGCCATTGACAAAATTGTTATCCACTCATTATTAACTTATATAAGTATTTGTTAAATGGCACAATGACTTTGGAGTTGAACTAAAATGTTGGTCAATACTACAGTGGACAACATTTGAATCATAAACTGCCTCTAACAAATACTGCAAATTGCTTAAAGTTGAACGATATACAACATTATGTTACAGAGTTTTTGACATTCAGTCTTATATTTGAGGTTGAACAATATACAGAAAAATTCAAAGTATTATCACGTGTAGTTCACACAACAACAAGCAAAAAATCATAGCAATGGACAACATTTGAATCATAAACTGTCTCTAACAAATACTTCAAAATTACTTGAAGTTGAACGATATACGACACTATGTTAGAGAGTTTATGACACTCAGTCTTATACTTGAGGTTGAACAATATACTAAAAAATTCAAAGTATATTATCACATGTAGTTCACACAACAACAAGCAAAAAATCATAGTGTAGTCCTCGATTATTTTTTACTTTGCCTAGCTGTTCAATTTAAGTAATGCATAATCATATCACAGTCCTTTTTAAACATGTAAATTTTCAAGTTATGCTGATTTAAGTTATGCATAATCATATCGTAACCCTTTAGGCCATGTAGGAAACATTAATAGACTACACTATGATTTTTTGTTTGTTCTTGTGTGGACTACACATGTTAATAGGCTTTGAATTTTTCAATATATTGTTCAATCTCAAGTATTAGGCAGAGTCCCAAAAATATTGTAACATAGTGTCATATATTGTTCAACTTCAAGTATTTTTGTAGCATCTTTTAGATATAATTTATGATTCAAAAGTAGTCAGTATAGTATTGGCCAACGTTCTAGTTCAGCTGCAAAGTTGTTGTGTCATTTAATGATAGTTATATAAGTTGCTGATGGACAGATAGTTTAAAAATATGAAAGGATATCATTGCATAATGGATGTCATGTCAAACAATTTTATTAGCCATATAGTTGTAGATTGATTCAAGAAATTTACTTTAAATGTAAAAGAAGAATTACTGACCAAAAATAAAGTAAATTTATAATTAACTATACATACACTTAATTACATATACCATCTCTAATATATATATATATATATATATTGAGAAGACATTTCAAGCAATTAATATTTGAGATAGAACGTTTATATATGAAAATATTTCTATGTGTAGTGAAGTAAAAAATTATTTAAATTTCAATCAATAACTATTATTTTGCATCAGTCTACAACTATACGAGTAAGACGAATTTATGATATCATATCAAATTATCATTATTCAACTTTAACCAAATTTGTACTTTTAAACTATCCACTCATTAGCAACTTATAAAAGTATCTGTGAAATGGAACAACGACTTTGCAACTGAACCAAAATGTCGGCCAGTACTATACTGGTCAGACTTTGAATCATAAAGTGCCTCTAATAGATGCTGCAAAAATACTTGAAGTTGAACAATATATGACACTATGTTATAGTGTTTTTGGCACTTAGCCTAATACTTGAGGTTGCACAACATATTGAAAAATTCAAAGTCTAATATCACGCGTAGTCCACACAACAACAAGCAAAACTCATCGTGTAGTCTATTAATATTTTCTACATGGCCTAAAGGGTTACGATATGATTATGCATCGACATAACTTAGGAAATTACATGTTTTAAAAGGATTATAATATGATTATGCATAACTTAAATTGAACAGCTAGGCCACGTAGAAAACATTAGAGGAGGACACGGTGATTTTTTGCTTGTTGTTGAGTGGATTACACGTGCTAACAGACTTTGAATTTTTCAATATATTGTTCAATCCTAAGTATCAGGTTGAGTACCATAAACACTTTAACATATTATCATATATTATTCAATTTCAAGTATTTTTGCAGCATCTGTTAGAGACAGTTTATGATTCAAAAGTTGTCCACTGTTGTATTGGCCAGCGTTCTGGTTCAGCTACAAATCATTGTATCATTTAACAATAGTTGTATAAGTTGCTGATGGATGAATAGTTTAAAAATATGGAAGGATATGATTGCATAATGAAACATGGATATGATGTACAAAAATTGTCTCGCCCATATAGCTTTAGGTTGATGCATGAAAGTTACTTTATATGTAAAATTAGAGTTATTGACTAAAAATTAAGAAATTTTATAAGTAACTAGTATACATGCATATATTCAGACACACACACACAAAACTACCATCTCTAATATCTATTACTTGAAAAGACTTTTTCAAGTAATTAATATTTGAGAGGAAGTTTATATATATATATATATATATATATATATATATATATATATATATATTTGTATGTACAGTGAAATATAAAATTATATAAATTTCAATCAATAAATATGATTTTGCATCTAAAGTAAATTTCTTGCATCAGCCTTAAATTATATGGTCAAGACAAATTTGTTGACTTCATATCCACTTATCATTAGTCAATTATAACCACGTCCATTTTTTTAATTTATCCACTCATTAGCAATTTATATAAGTATTTGTTAAATAGCACAATCACTACAAGAAAAGCTTGTTTTAGCCACCAGTAATTGCCACGGAGCTTATTCCGTCACTAATTTGCCACGGATTTGCGACGGAATGAGTAAAAAATAGAGGCGCGAAATTTCCCGCTGGTGTTTGCCACGGACATGTGAAAGGACAGACATTTGCCACGGAGATGCCGTGGCAAATCCGTGGCAACCCATTGATCAAAATAAAAGAGCCCGATCCCTAAAATACAACGTCTCTTCCTTTCACTCTCCACCTTCCTTTCACTCTCCACCTTCCATCGTTCTCCCTCTGACCTTCTCCCTCTGCCCTCCTTCGATCACGCTCACTCTCCACCTTTCACTCTCCTCACCTCCGTCCTCCCTCAACCTCCACTGCACTCTCCTCACTCTCACTTCTCTCTCTCTCTCTCTCTCGTCTTTCACCCTCCATCCGCCTCCGTCATTGCTCAGTCGTTCCTCCGTCGCTCACCACCACCATTTCGTCCTCCCCCCTCTTCAATCGCCATTCAGTGATTGTTCCTCTAATTCGAAGCTTCTAGGTAAGCATATTTGCATTTGATTTTTGATTTTGTGTATTTAGGGTTTGGGGTTTGTTGATTTTGTGTATTTGATTTTTGATTTTTGATTTTGTGTATTTAGGGTTTGGGGTTTGTTGATTTTGTGTATTTAGGGTTTGGCTCATTTTCAATCTTCCCACAGAAGGAAGGTACAAATTCGATGAACTGGAGTTGTGCTGCCGTGGGTTATGGTGTGGGATCACGCAACCCTTTGAGCCTGCCTTTCAATTTCAATCTTGAACTTGTCAAATGCTCTCAGGTATATCCACGTAATTAAATTGGTTAGTATTTTACATTTATTCAATTCAATTATTTGGAGAGCTAGCTCATTGGTGGGTAACAATGTGGCAAGTTTTCCTCTTACAACAGAAAGTATTGTGATTTGTCATAATATTTCAAGATTTAACTTCACCAACCATGGAATCAATATTAAATTTTTGTACATGATGCCTCTATGGTATATGATGGTGCAATTTAAACTTCAAGCCAATTGAGTGCACCTAGACATTTGTCTTTCACGATACTAAGACTACTGTTAGCATGCAGGATACCAATGGGTCTTAAGTGTTAGTTGTGTGTTGGACATATAAAGATAAATGAATTCAGAACTTATTTCCTCAAGACCTAGGCCAATCACAGTGAGATATAATTTGGAATGAAATTTCCTTGCGATTATTTGTTGGTTTAACTTTATCTTTGATAGAATTCCTTCACCTATATAACTAAATTGAGCAGTGAAGAACCCCTTGACGAGAATCTTTTGTTGTTGGAATAAAGAGCTACATTGATTTTGGGTTTGAGTTAAAAACAAGGTACTTTATTTTTTTGCTTAAAACATATATGCGATTTGCACAAATGTGTTACACTCTGATTTTCTTTGTGTCAAAGTTTTGATAATGTGATAACAGAAAACTCCATTTTTCAAATAGGCGCATCTTGGCAATCCAGTAAGAACTTCTTATTGAGGGTAAAAAAAATTGATGCATTGTTATGCCGGTTTCATTATAGATTAAATAAATAGGATTTACTCAAGAAGATAGTTTATCATTTTGTTAGGCAAAAGTTGGACCTCGTACCTCATCAATGGCTCTTGCATTCAAGTCATGGTGGAAACCTTTCATTTTCATGGTGAAAAGTTGGGACTTTTCACATCCTTTTGCATGTCTGTTTGCAGCTAATCTGTTTTTGCAAAGAGTAGAAACGCGATCGACCCGGATGATCGTCATTTGCCATTTCATCGTGTCATTTCTTTGCGGTTCGCCGCAACCTCACCGCCAAATCGCCACCGTCTCATACGGTACAATCCCTCCGTCTTGGCTTCTCATTATCCTTATTGAATTTTGTAGCACATGATTAAACATGTTTTTTGTCTTCCCCAAAATTGTATTTAGAGTCTTGTTAGTGGACCACTTATGATTGATTGATAACGTTTTTTCTCCTTTGTTTTTTATCTTTTATTTTGTGATTGATTCGGAATATTTTTCTCTTCTGTGATTCATTCCTTGCACTGAACATTTGATGCCAAATTTAAAGAAACTATGTTGTTGTATTCCCAATTTTAAAATCTATTAAACGTAATAAATAAAGTGTGGCATCAATAATACTAAAAAATCGATCCACATGGTGAATCGAAGCTTATAATAATAAGCCATCAAAGCAGAATCGTATGTCAATATTACCTTGCCAAGTGAAAAGAGGTTACATCCCCTCAAAGTGCTTTATTAGCTTTCTTTTTCCATATTTTGTTTCCTTGTTCTGTTTCAGAGAGTGGGTGATATTGAGAAATCTGTATCAACCAGGAGCTGAGTTGATAATCCAGTAATAACATTGTTAAACATAGCTTTATACATTAACGGAACGCTTTTTTCATGGTGTCACGTGATTGTTTACAACTATTTCACTCATTTGAAGTTTTGCAACTCAAATATGTGCATCAATTGACATTGTGTTTTTAAGCGCTAAGCGTATTAGAATGATGTTTTACTTTTTGTGAAGCAATTTTTATTATAGTAGTATCCGAGTGTGCGAAGAAGGGTTATTTGTTAAAAACCTACTATAGTGGTTTCTTTCTTATGCTAGGATAACTAGGCTCTGGGTAATTCATATAATGAGATTGATATTGTATGTGTGTTTCTTGCCATTCTTATCTTTCCCAACTTGTGTCTGTGGGCAATATGGTTTTGGTCACACAATGTGAATTATAATCACCTACCAAGTAGCAATTTCCTTTCTTAAGTTAAATGTAAAATGAGTTTACTAATTTGTTATGATACGTTGTTGGTTCTTAAGCGATGTATAGGTTCCAAATATTGTTACAA
Organism: Oxytropis ochrocephala; assembly: GCA_020916435.1. Classification (NCBI taxonomy): domain Eukaryota; kingdom Viridiplantae; phylum Streptophyta; class Magnoliopsida; order Fabales; family Fabaceae; genus Oxytropis; species Oxytropis ochrocephala. The sequence continues at coordinate 43,721,516 of CM037088.1, read as the reverse complement.
GTGAAACTCTTCTGAGAGACCAGGAGAACAGTTATCAGGTATGTAGAAATTGCAGTTATTCCTTTTCCTTTTTTTTCCCTTCAGATTCATTTTTAGATTTTCTAATTCATTTTGAGGCAAATACATTGCAGTACTTTCTGAAAACTCAGAAATGCAATATGTCTAGTGTCAAATCCTTTAAGTTTTTCTCCATTATTCTCTGGCTTCTTCTTTGTTTTGGATTTGTTTAGAAGTTAGAACAATATGGTGTTTGTGACACAAATTAATGATTGGGGCAGAACTTACGATGTTTGAGTGATTTGGTTATGTCTGGCTTGTAACTCAGGCTTTTGCTTGGTTGCAACCTGTCTAACTTTTTATTTATTTTTATCTTTCATGTTTTATAAATTATATCTGAGGATGTTGATAAATTACTAGTTCATAACAACTTCCTCTGCTAGTTTATTGCCTAAGCCTAGAATTTCCTTTGTATAAATCTCTTCTAACGAGGGGAAGTGGATTGTCCATTCTACATGAAAGCTGGAAGGTAAGTATTTATTTATCTTTTCTTGAAGTGGACATTCGATTCATCTTCCTTACATTTTTTCCTTTCATATAATTCGGTTGCAAGTATGGCGCCTCTTGCCGCTACAATCATCCCGACAAGATTGGTATGTATATGGTGTTGGCTATATATATAATTTGTGATCTTTGATGGTTTTACCCTTTGGTGAACTCAAGATTAGCTTGTTCTTGGTTATTTTCAGATTGGTGGGGAAGTCGAGAATTTATAAGCGTGACATACAACAAAAGGTTCGGAGATTGTAGGCATCTCAATGGAGCGAGTTAGTATTTGTAAAATGTTTCAATTTCAATGTTAGTAGGACAAATTTAGATTTGGATCATAAATGGATTATTGGCTTCTGTGTCCCATTCTTTTTCTAGCTTCACCTTTGTTGTGTAGATAATTTCCTAGAGTAGTAGCTTCATATTTGTAGAAAAAAGCATTGAAGGCATTGAAGCATTGAATAACTCTTTCTAATAAGTCTTTTTAATTGTAGGTGGAACATACAAGTGAAAGGGTGCAAAAATGGGGTGGGCAAGTTGTCAAGGCAGTGGCTTACGCATAGGGGATGCACATATCTCCCACCTCTATTCTAGTCAAATTCGGAGTAACATTTGATTTGCTAACGTGTTCTTAGTAAAATTAGGGCTAGTGGTCTCAAAAGTTCCTTTTGTCCATTTTGCATTGTATTGTAGAAGTTGCTATCTTTCCATTAGAGTACAGGACATAATGCTATTGTACAAGACATAATCATTTATTTTACTAATTAAGATTTCCAAGTAGGAGATATTGCTTTTAACAAGTTGTTTTAATTCATAGCTTCATTTATAAGTATAGATATTCGGATTATTTGATTATAGTTACGTTGAGAGTATTTGATTATTTAATATATATAGACATCACTATTAAACAGTATTTTGGATATATGGTTTAATTTTTTTTTTGTTTTTTTTTTTTTAAATTTGCGACGGATTTGCCACGGAACTTTGCGACGGATTTGCCACGGAAGTTTGCGACGGATTAGCGACGGAAATATTTGCCACGGAAAAGTCCGTGGCAAGCGATTTCGCGACGGCGTTTTTGCCACCATTTTTGGTTCGTGGCAAATGGTGTTTTGCCACGGAAATTTGTACATTTGCCACGGAAATGTCCGTGGCAAATCAACGATTTTCTTGTAGTGAATGACTTTGCAGCTGAACATTTGAATCATAAGCTACCTCTAATAGATGCTGCAAAATTGCTTGAAGTTGAACGATATATGACACTATGTTACATTGTTTATGGCACTCAATCATACTTGAGGTTGAACAATAAATTGAAAAGTTACAAGTCTATTAGCATGTGTAGTCCATTCAACAACAAGCAAAAACAAGCAAAAACTCATCGTGTCGTCCCCTAAATTTTTCTGCATGGCCTAACTATTCAATTTTAAGTTATGCATAATCATATCATAATCCTTTTTAACCATGTAAATTCTTAATTGTTAATCCGAGTGGGTTCTCAGGAAAGAGAGGTGAGTCACAATGGACACACTTAAATACCAAGTCTTTCCTTAGCCAGAACTTTCCCCAAACAACAGTATTTAAGTTTTTATTTTATTTTACAATAAACCGAAGATATTACTGGGATGAGTCGCGGACTAGGTCGCTCTCTTTAAGACGTTTTGTGGCACTACTCAAATGTGCAAGTAGGCTATCAACCACGACGTCCCCAGGATAAAGCGGCCGAGTTACAACATTCACAATTTTCACTGCACTGTGAAAAATTCGCTCTAGAAATACACCCTCAATATGGTTTATGGAAACCACTCTATATGGTTATGAAAACCACTCTTAGCTTGGAAAATATCTCAAGCTTTCAAAAAGAACCAGAACCAGAAAATTGTTTAGGGAGAAGAGAAAAAAGCTTGAAGAAAAAATTCTTGATCTTAAGCTTTTGGTGCAATTAGCAAGTGTGGGGAAAAAATTGTCCGTTGAAATGAAATGAAGAGCCAACGGCTCTGTCATTCATTTTCTAATAAAAACGTTTCAATCATAATGTTATGACATTATGATAAAAGTTATAGTTTTATGATGATAAGGTTAGGGTTTGACCAAGTCAAACCGGTCAACAAAAAATAATAATTTTATTTCTATAAAATAATCATTTCCGAAAATTAACATAAAATTACACCACAAGCCGAGCCGGTAGGATAAACACGGCGCGCGCGCGTGTGTGATGGTCACTTTTTGTGTGCCCTCCTCACCCATCCACAAAATTGGGTACCCCTTGGGGCCCAACCCAATGGGTGAGATTCCCACTTATAAACACTCACATAGTGTCTATTACAAGCAATGTGAGACTTTTTCAATTCACACAATTCATTTAAAATTCCAACAATCCCCCACTTGAATTTAAAAAGAAGTTTTAGGAATAGCGTCAAACGCTTCTGTAAGATTGTGCATAAGCAAAGGTGTCTACGACTTGAACCTTTACATAGCAGTTAGGATTTCGATTCAACAAGAGTGACTCGTAGTCTTGAACTCTATCTCGAACATCAAAACCACACACAACCTTTTCTATCGGTGTATTCTTATAAGCCCGTGCTTTTATGGCCTTGCACGTCTATCCCAGTTTAGTGAACGCTCTAGGAATCTTGCCAACGATTCCATAGGAAGCGGCCCCAGTTCCACATTCACAAAGGTGAGTCTATCAAGAGTACTCCTATAGCTAGGTACTCCACTCCACATAGAGTATAGATCTCATTAAGAGTTTCTATTACCTCAACCTTAAGTTGCTTCAGGAATCATGCTTCTTTATTTATTATAACATGTTCATCTCGTATCACTTCTCAACTTGTTATTACCCATTGAACCTAATTCTTGGGATCTCCAGTCTTTTAGGTCGGGTTACCATCGTGAGTGACTCATGATTCTAATGGCAGTAGTCCCATCCTTTGAGATGTATTTTGGACTTTCTCCCTAGCTAATCCTTTCGTCAAAGGATCAGCTAAGTTCATATCAGTGCGTACATGATCCACTCTCACAGCTCCTTTAGAGATACATTCTCTCGCGCAGTTTTGTGCTTACGGCGTATTTGTCGTCTCTTCACAGATTATAATAACGGTTCTCTATTTTGCAATAGCGCGGTACTATCGTAGTGAATCAACATAGTGGCATTGGTTTTTCCCATAAAGGAATCTACGCTAGTAAGCATCTTAGCCAAGTAGCTTCTTCACTAGCGATTGCTAGTGCTATCATTTCGAGACTCCATAGTGGATTGAGCCAATATTATGCATTTCTTAGATTTCGAGGATCTGAGCGCCACGACTATACTAAATATATAGCCACTTTGGTTGCTTTGGAATCATCGATAAAGTATTCCAATCGGCATCACTTGTACCTTCTTCAAATGCTGTTTGAAATCTCTGATAATGTAACCCGAGATTCATGGTCCTTTTAAGGTATCTCATGACTCTCTCAATAGCGTGCCAATGCTCTATACTAGGTCGACTAGTAAACCTGCATAATAATCCCACAACATAGGCAATGTCGGGTCTAGTACAATCAGTGGCATACCTTAGGCTGCCAATGATGCTCGCATATTCCGTTTGTCTTACACTATCACCAGTGTTCTTAAAAAGTTTGACACTCGGATCGTATGGTGAACATGCATGTTTACAATCAAAATAATTGTATTTCTTTAGGATCTTCTCAATATAATGAGATTGATCCAAAGAAATTCCTTTCTCGGACCTAGTAATCTTGATGCCAAGTATTACACTTGCTTCTCCGAGGTCTTTCATATCAAAGTTGTTACACAACAGTGATTTCACTTTGTTTACGGCATGAATGTTTGATCCGAATATGAGTAAGTCGTCTACATAGAGACATATGATAGTGCAAATGTCATTTTCGGTTTTGTAATAAATGCATTTGTCACTTTCATTCACTTTAAACCCATTCGATACAATTAGATTATCAAACTTCTCATGCCACTGTTTAGGAGCTTGTTTTACACCATACAGAGACTTATCCAACTTACAGACCTTGTGTTCTTGCCCATGAACTACAAACCCTTCAGGTTGTTCCATATAGATTTCTTCTTCTAATTCACCATTTAAAAAAGCAGTTTTAACATTCATTTGGTGTACTTCCAAATTGTGAATTGCGGCCAACGAAATTAGTACCCTTATGGATGTAATTCTAGTGCGGGTGAATATGTGTCGAAGAAATCTATATTCTCTCTTTGTCTAAAACCTTTGGCTACAAAGCGAGCCTTGTATTTATCAACAGTGCAATCGGGTTTTAGTTTCTTTTTCAAAATCCATTTACAACCAATGGGTTTGCAACCGGGAGAGCAAGTCCACTAAGTGCCATGTCTTGTTAGACTCAGAGAATCCATCTCATCATTGATGACTTCTTGCCACAAATCTGCATCCAAAGAAGACAATGCTTCTTGAATGCTCATTGGATCCTCTTTCAATGTATAGACCAAATAATCTGGTCCATAGTCTTTAGAAACACGTGCTCTCTTACCTCTTGAGGTTCTATTTCCCTTTGTTCGTTGTTTTCAGCGTTCTTGAAAATCGAAACTTGACTAGTTCCAGTGCCCCGGTATTTCTAGATTTAAAAGGGAATTCATTTTCATAGAAGTCAACATCATTTGACTCTATGATCACTTTAACTTTAAGGTCATAGAACACGTAAGCTTTCTTCATTTCTTGCATACCCAATGAATACACATTCATAGGCTCTACTAGCGAGTTTAACTCTTTTTGGATGCAGGATCGACATAAGCCAAGCAACCCCATTGAAAATAAGACACATTTGGTTGTCTTTTCTTTATGATCTCATAAGGTGAAATTTTGCTCTTAGACTTTGGAAGTCTATTCAAGACATAACAAGCGAGTTAGCAAAATTTCCCCCCCGATGAGATCGAGCTCTGAATAGAGCATTATAGAAACTACCAATTCGGTAAATGTTCTATTCTTTCTTTCTGCTTTACCATTCATTTTGGGAGAATATGGTGCAGTTGTTTCATGTATGATTCCCTTTGATTTATAAAAATCATTAAACAATTGGGAATCATATTCGGTTCCTCTATCACTTGAAAACACTTTATCTTTTTGCTAAATTGGTTTTCAACCGTTTACAAAAATTTTGAACATGTCAAGCGCTTCACTTTTATTTTTCATAAGATATACAAAAGTGTAGTGCGAGCAATCATCAATAAAAGTAATAAAATATCGTTTACCATTTCTGGTTAACGTTCCATCTAACTCGCATATATCAGAATGAATTAAATCCAAGGGCTCAGATTCTCTCATTACTGATTTATGCGATGTTTTCGTAATTTTTGATTGACTACAAAATTCGCATTTTTGAAAATCATTTAAAGATAACTTGGGAATTAATCCTAAGTTACTCATGTTTGAAATAACCCGCTTGTTAACATGACAAAAACGAGCATGCCAAATATTAAAATCACAAAGCATATAAGCAAAAGGAGAAGTTTTATTCATTTCAACATTCAGCTTAAACATGCCATCAGTGGTGTATCCTTTCCCAACAAATACATTATTTTTGGTCAAAGTAAATAAATCCCCCCCAATAGTTTGAGTAAACCCTGCCTTGTTCAGAAGAAAACCAGAAACAGATTCTTCCTTATCTGCGGAGTGTGCTTCACATCTTTCGAGAATCAAAGTCTTTCAGTGAATTTGGTTCCACATCTCCAATACCAACCAACATTAGTGGTGTGAGCATCGCCGAAAGACTTTCTTATTATCGGTAGTGTATGTTTTGAACATAGCACGGTCATTGCACACATGGATGGATGATCCAGTGTCCAACCACCAACCTTCAGATCCACCAACAAGGTTGATTTCAGAAATCATAGCAATAAATTGCTCTTGATCGAGTTAGCTTTGCATAGCGAGATTTGGCTGTTCTTACACTTGCGTGCCATATGACTGCTTTCACATAGTTGAAACAAGTGAAGGGAGGAGCGACATCATTCTTGGGTTGTGGTGGTGGTTGTGGCTTAGGATTTGGGGCCTTAGGAAGGTTCCCATTCTTGTTTGCGGTTCTTTTAAATCGATTACGGTTACGATTTTTAAATGGTTTGCAGATTGGCTTGAGCAGCTCACGGTTTCTTGTTTGAAACAAACAAGACTTCATCTTTCGATCTTGCTTTCGAGATTCCTCCTCAATTGAGTCGGGTAATCAAACTTTCGAGAAAACTCTTTGGTTTTGTGCCTCGAGAGAATTCTTGAAATCCTTCCATGAAGGAGGAAGTTTGTCAATAATACATGACTACTTGAAATTGTTCATCTAAGGCCATGCCTTGAGAGATAATATCATGAGCTATTTTACGTATCTCGTGTGATCGAGACTCTCACTGATTTTTCATCTGTCATCTTGTAGTTGGATAGCGGCTAATGACATATTTCTTAGCACCCGCTTCTTGATTATCATATTTCTTTTTGAGCATTCCATACATCCTGGCGAATTGCAAGAAGCGTAATAATCATAAAGATCATCATGAAGTCCATTAAGAATAAAATTCTTACGAGAGATAGTCATGCTCCTTCCATAGGAGTATTTCTTTAGTTGTCTTATCCTTTTCTTCCGGTGTGGCTGTTTCATCTGCCACTGGAATGTCATCAGTCAAGACATTGACAACTTTTTTCATAGTTAAGAAAAAGAGCATTTTTGGTTGCCACTTATAAACACTCACATAGTGTCTATTACAAGCAATGTGGGACTTTTTCAATTCACACAATTCATTTAAAATTCCAACATTAATGCTAACATGATTCAAGATACAAAGTACGAGCTGTAAAAGTGTGACGCATTTAAAACGAGAATTTCTCATTACTTTTATATATAATAGTTGTCGTTCGAATTTTGGTGCTTACCTAACTAGCCATCAAATCATCCGATTAGTCAATTATTTGTTAGCCTGGTTGATCAGGTGTTACTTTGACTAACTGGCACTCTTAACAATGATCCCTTTGTTGATCAAGCGATTGCGCTAAGAAAAGGGACTTTGTTAGGTTGAAATACTAAACTAGGATTGCATGAAAATAAAGGATAAAAGTGATAAATGAAAAATAAATAAGTAAAGACTTGTCTTAATTTGATTGAATGATTGTGTCAAAAAAAAATGTACAGGAGGTATTTATAGAAAAAGCTTAAATAAAGAAACCTACACTGACCCTATTTGCCACGTTCTCAACCCTATCCCTAACATATTACATCATTGTTAGTCTGCATTTTCGACAAGTCTCATTAAATGCAGTCAACGAGGTTTGACTCACCATTCCAAGAGAAGAAGTGTTAAATTCGACTCTGGGTACCAGTTCAAAAGGGAATTCGACGGGACTAAATAACTTAGAAGATTTGAAGAAAGTAAAGGCTATGTTCGACAGAGGAGTTCGTGCGCTGATCGAAGAAGATTACGGTCGAAGACAAGCCTGGCGGTTACCATTTTTCAAATTCTTAGGCAGTTACTTAGTTTTTGAATTTTCCCTCCTAGTGTAAGTAGTATAAATAAGAGTTTTCCTGATGGAAAACAGGTCGCATTTTCTCATACTTAGTTTCTTACGCTCTAACCCTCCAACACACTACTTAGTGAGACACGAGCAGCGTAAGAGCGAATGTATGAACTTGTGTACCACCCTTTCAATTAATGCATTTTAATTGCTTTCTTTTAAATTCCTGCCATTCTTTCCGTTTTTTTACCTTCTTGCATTTCTGCGTTTTCCTTTATTTTCTACATCTTCCTCGATAATTCGACGGTTTCGCGTGAGACTGCTAGTTATCTTCTTTACTTTTTATACAAAGTTACCCAGTTCACAGTAAACAATTTCAAACAACAACCAAACTGGTCTTAGGATTTACTGGTTGATCTTGCAAGTCAAGGAGTAATTCAAAACCAAATGGTGTTTACCAAAATCCAGGGTAAACAATCATATAAGATCATGACTAGCAAAAAAAGTATTGGTAAACAATCATATAAGATCAATCTACTATCCATGTCATCCATGGTCTTATTCATAAAGAAATTAGCCTTCTTGGACTTCCTTGATTTGGTAAGCTGATACAACTTGTATATCTCAAACGGCTAAGTTACAGGCCAAATGGCCAAGTTACGAACCAAATGACTCGCTCATCAGCTCGCCATGCTCTCCATCATCTAATTTTTAAGCAAATAGGCTTTTATGCACATCCATGACCTGTTCGACTAATTTAAATAACATATCTTCTCAATTGGCTAAGATATAAGCCAAAACACCACTAAAACGGCTAATTAACTACCAACATGCCCATGTTCTCCATATTTCTATTTTCTAGGGAGTGGGTCCACTTTTTTTCTTTGATTCCATGTGGTTAACTTCACTTCCCATAATTGTAGGAAGGTGGTTACCGTACTTTGACTTGGTCTTTTGATGATATCTATTTTCATAAATAATACAACAACAATGCAGGCGTTTAATAAACAATTATTTGAGTCCATTAAGACCAAATAAATTATAATAGCCTTCAAGCACATATTGACTTAGCAACCACGTTCAACCATTTTTCTCCAGCCAATTCTTGCCTCGGCTGATCCTACGTTAGCATATGATGCACCTCGGCTACTCCTCAGCTGTTTATCTTTGTTGTGTGCTCATATTTGGTCAATTAGACCTTAAGTGACTAATTTTGTATTTTGCCGACCAGGAGCCAGCCCCAATCCCCGGCTAGCCAATTCTACGTCAGTCGATTAGGCACCTTAGCTGCTCCTTTATCCAAGTGCATCTAGCTAATTATTTGTTGGTGTAAACAAATTCCCCTTGCATCTTTTAGCTGAGGACAATAAGAGGAAATTGAAAGATACATTATATCTACCGATCTCTTTTGTACCAACTAAGTCTAAACTAATATGATTCTAGTGCATATTAAAACTTAATCCTTAGGAACAACTAGGATTGTAGGCAGTAGGCTCACAATATCAAAATGAGACTACTAGGTGCTCCCTAGCTTTGTATGATCCAACCGATCAAGGAAACACCAATGTTACAAAGACGTTGTGTTTGTAGATAGAAGTCTTACATTACCAATATGGCCCTACTAAGTTTCCTCACTCTCTGTCTTATTTATTTGGTACAAAATTTTGTTTCCATTGCTTATGCAACGACTACTTCGATTTACCCTTTGTTGAAGGAGGTTGTAAGTCGTGCGCTAAAACCATTTTGAAGAATGTAGCCATCAACAAAGGAAATAATTGTAACATATAGTATTCATTCTGACCAGCCTCTCCACAATGGGCAGTAAATCTACCAATATGTTCAATGGTAGACATGCATGTCATCTTCTCTTGAGAAAGATGTGAAGCTTGGGATATTAAACCCACTCGGAAGTGGCATCATTTTTTCCCTGACCTGGTAAGCTAATATAACTTGCATATCTCCTCAAACGACTAAGTTACATGCCAAAATGCTAGCCGCTTACCAACTGACCATGTTCTTCACCGCCTTATTTTTAAGGAAATGGGCCTTTATGCACGTCTATGACCTAGTCGTTTTATTTAACATATCTTCTCGATTAGCTAAGATATTAGCAACAAATCCACTAAAACGACTAATAAACCACCAACTTGACCATGTTATCCATATTCCTATTTTCAAGGGAGTGGGTGCACGTTATCTTCCTTGATTCTGTGTGGTTAACTTCTCATGTGCACTTCCCATAAATGTATGAAGGCTTTCATGATATTTCTTTTCATAAATAACACAATAACAACTTAGGCCTTTAATAAACAATTATACTTAGCAGCCACGTTCAGCCAATTTTTCTCCAATCGAATCCTGCTTCGACTGATCCTACGTCAGCGTATGATGTACCTCGGTTGCTCCTTAGCTATTTATCTTTTTCTTGTGGTAATATTTGGTCAACTAGACCTTAGGTGGAAAATTTTGTATTTTGTCGGTGGGAGTCATTGACCCTCGACTAGCCAATTATTAAATCGATCGATTAGGCACAGCAATTTGCTCCTTTAGTCGAGTGCATCTAGCTAAATATTTTTTGGTGTAAACAATAACAATATAGATATTTACTCTCCAATATATTTGTATTTATTCATAGTTTTATGTAGATTGAAATTGATATTGATGATCATGCATGCATATTTAAATAGCCACTCGTATTCAAATAGACATTAATGATCATATTTGTCGATTCATTAGTAGATTCAACAAACACAAATCGAGAGAAAGATGAAAATTGTGTTGCTTTGGCTATGAAGCAAGAAGAAGTTATCAGAAACAGAATAGAATGAGGGAAAAACTCTGAGTCACTTTCATTGATTGGAATGGTTTTATACAATGATACAAAGAGAGTGAGTGTAACAGAAAACTGAATTGCTAACAACAATACCTAATTCAGTTATAATAGCTGCAATTACTTATCACACTTACACAATAGCCTATATGATAAGCACACTGACTTGTTACAGAAATAAAATAAAATAGACTATATTACAAACAGACCCAGCAAAATGAACTTATTTACACTATTATACAATTTCACTCTCCCTTAAACCAGATATACAAGGTGTATACTAGTTTATCAGCTGCATATCTTCATCATTCCAAGCCTTTCACGCATCACCAGAAATGTTGGAGCTTTGAGTGCTTTAGTCATTATATCAGCCAATTGTTGATCTGTTGGACAGTAGTTTAACTCAATAGTTCCTTGATTCACTAAATCTCTCAAGAAATGGAAGTAGATATCGATGTGTTTACTTCTGCCATGTAATACTGGGTTCCTAGACAGCTTGATTGTTGAGCTATTATCACAAAGAATCACTGAAGTTAGCTTCTGTGGCATGGTTATTTTGTCTAGAATCCTTCTTAACCAAACTGTTTGGCGACGCACAGCGGCGGCAATGAATTCGGCTTTACGTGGTGGATAGAGACACCACAGGTTGTTTTTTAGCAGAACAACATACAGCTCCAGAAGCAAGAACAAACACATAACCTGATGTGCGTTTCCTGTCATCACAGTCACTTGCAAAATCACTATCAGTGAATGCAGTGAACTGTGTATTTCCATCTTTCTTGTACATAATTCCCAGATCCAATGTGCCTTTGATGTATCTTAATACACGCTTTTCTTTGCTTGAACATGAAGCTCGATGAGGTTCTTCCATATACATCTTTGATGAGAGACACGATAAACATTATATCTAGATGGGTAGTTTATCAAATACATCAAGCATCCAACCATTTGCTTATAGTATGTAGCATCTACTCTCCCCCCGCTTCCTTCTTTGTACAGTTTAGTACCAGGTACTATAGGTGTTGACACAGGTTTACAGTTGCTCATATTAAATCTATCCAAGATCTCTGTTGTGTACTTGGACTGGTTTAGTGAAATTCCATCCTTGGTTTGTCTTACCTCAACTCCCGAGTAGTGAGAGCAAACCTAGATCACTCATATCAAAATGTTCTTTCATTGATGATTTGAATTCACTTAGCATTTGAGAAGAGTTGTTAGTGAATATCAAATCATCAACATAAAGACTAACAATCAAAACATTCTACATATTGCCAGTTTCCTTCCGAAGTAATCAGTGATGCTCTCATCGTCCTTCATTCCCAGTACCTCAAATTCCCTTCTTGCAACTTGAAGTTGAGCACGTTTGACCTTGGAAGATCCTTGATACTTTTGCCTCATTGATTCCCAAATCTCCTTCGCACTACTTCGATCAAGAATTGTCTCCATGATGGTTCTATCAATGGCTTGAAACAGGTAGTTTTTAGCCTTCAAATCCTTCAGCTTGCTTTCGTCTCCTTTCTTGATCAACTCCGGTGTAGCATCGGCCGGTGGCGTGTAAATTCCATCTTCAATTTGCGACCAGTATTCTTTCGATCTCATGAGATTCTCCATTAGCATTGCCCAGTGTTCATAGTGGCCATCGAATTTGGGAATTGATGGCTGGAGGAATGTTGCTTCTTTCTCAGTCATTGTCAATCGGATTGAAGCACACAGATTTGGGGAAAACATAAGAACTAGGGTTTCACACACGAATTGGGGAAGAACGCGAAATGCTAACAATCAGGCCCTTGCGAGCTCTGATGCCAATTATCAAAATTAGAATAGAATGAGGGAAAAACTCTGATTCACTTTCATTGATTGGAATGGTTTTATACAATGAAACAAAGAGAGTGGGTGTAACAGAAAACTGAATTGCTAACAACAATACCTAATTCAGTTATAATAGCTGCAATTACTTATCACACTTACACAATAGCCTATATGATATAAGCACACTGACTTATTACAGAAATAAAAGAAAATAGACTATATTACAAACAGACCCAGCAAAATAAACTTATTTACACTATTATACAATTTCAGAAGTCACCACAATCTTTCCTTCTATTCATTGATTCTGGACTGTAACAAAAATATGATGATTAATAAGATGATAAAATAAATTGATCAAACTGAACCGGAATGCAACTTCAAACATCAATACAACTAATCAAGAATAAATAGTCAATAAAGTGCCAATTTCTAAGGTTAAATATCAAGAACAAAACAAAGTCAGTCTGACATAAATAAACAATAATAAATGTTGCTTCTTGGCCCTTCATTCCCAAAGCATTCATGATTAAATGGTCAATCTAGTGTAGTCTGTGATTATGGTATAAGGGATTTGGTTCCTAGTTAATAAGAGTTACATTTTTTCCATACTTGAGTTATGCCATACTTTTAATAAATGGTTAAAGTTATTGCCTTGCCTATTTGAACTAGATTTTTCCTGTAAAAATATTCTTTTCAAACAAATGTTGATCAGAGGTGGCTTTACAGGGCATTTTAGACATTAGGGAAGAGATTGATTTTGAAATTAATTATTCCATGATGCTACTAAATATAATGTAAGGTAGTAAGGGAGTAGGGATTAACTTTTCCTTTCGTGTTCTTGTTTAAAATAATAGTTATCTGCTAAACCAGTACTACTAGTACTAGCCCTTGCTTCTAAATAGGTTGTTACTTTTTGGTATTATTATCAACTATTTATTGTACTCAACATCAATTTAATTAGTAAGAAAGTAACAGCTAACATTAGACACTAGTAACATTAGACACTTATAGTAATAGTTTAATCTGATGTTGTTTAAAATGTTAGTTTGTCACGTGTTTTCCTATTTAGTAGGGGAAAACGTGTTTGTTTTGTTCCTAATTTTGGGGAATCAAACTAACTTTGAATAAGGTTGATTTTCTTCTCTCACTCAACCCATGATCTCACGATAACTGCTCCCTAATCTGTAGTTCGAAGTTACTAACTTTTGTGACGGATAGAGCTCTATAAAAACCCACTTCTACGTACCATCTGTTTTGGTCACTGAACCTACTTCTCTATTCAGAAAAATTACACCATCGAGTTTTGAGTGAGTGAGGGTTTAGAAAGAAGAACAGAGTTCTTCCGTTGATGCTAACTACGAATCTGAGTTCTCTATTACCTCTGCCTTGCATCTAAGTTTTTCAGAATTTCAGTTTAGGGTAATTTAGTTTACACCTTTTTAATGCAAATTAAAATAAAAAACCAATAGGAAACAATTCGTTTAACGTTTCTGGGTAGCTATTTTGTGGTTTCACTGTTGCAATTAGTGTAAACGAATCGGGCCGTGTATGTTATTTCGTGGGTTTTAACCGGGTCAAAGTAACCCGGCTGTAGGTAGACGATGATGCTCTTTATTAGCGCAGATTTATCTAGTTACATATTAACATCGTCGTTTGCATAGCATGATTGAATGATAGTGTAGTGGTAAGTCATGTTTTGTACAACATGGTGGTTGTGTGTTCAATTTTGGGAAAGGACGTTTTATTTTAATTTACGTTTTGAACTGATAAAATAAAATTCCTAATAGGGTCTTCACTTGGTCTTGAACCCACGACTTAGAGGATAAAATTAGCTGCTTTACCATTCTGTTGTGCAGTTAAGAGATGATATAATTTAGTTTTGTCTCTATTTATCTTGCTTTTGTTGTGTAGAATTTGTTTATTGTGCCTTAGTTGTTGCTAAGTTATATTAATGTGCAAATTTATTTATTAATTTCATTAACAATATTGTATGTTTAATTAAGTATTTATTTAAACGTGAAATGTTATATAGATTGTTTATGCACATTAAAATCTAGGGAGCTTTTATCCATTTGATTAGCATTATTTGGAATACCATGCAATTATTTAAATCCTTATAGAGAATTGACAATGTTTAGTGATCAATATAATTCTAGTTAATTAAGGAATAGCCACAGCATCTTTGATTGATTAGGATTATATATTAATTTTAAGATCACGTTAAAAACATTAGTTGTAATCTATCATACGTAATATAATAGAATCTACCCACAGAAATTTTGTTATATTTGTATGGTTAATTAGGATTAAATATCAAATTGCACTTCTTAATCTACCCACAGGAATTAATAATTGAAACATGATTTGGTAGTTTTGTCATTGAGTTATATGATGAGTCTAATTGAGTAAGACTTTAGCCCACAGTCAAGTGTTATGTCACTAGATTCACAAATTAAGACATGTTTGCGTTGGTAAAACATGAAATTTATTTTGTCTCAATTATGAATAATGAGCAAGTATGTTTGAATTTTACAGTTATTAATTCTGCGAATTTCTCTGATATTAAGTGTGACATTCCAGAACTATGTGGTGACAACTACAAGGTTTGGAAGGGGAGAATTCTTCTTCATTTGAGCTGGATGGACATTGACTATGCTATTAGGAAAGATGAGCCAATGGGTATTCATCGAAGCTTGAGACTCCATATGCCATTGATCTTTATGAGAAGTGGGAGCAATCTAACCGTCTCTCCATGATGCTCATAAAGACCAAGATATCTGCTGGTATCTGTGCCTCTATCGATCAGCATACCAATGTCAAGGAGCTTCTGAAAGCTATTGATGAGCAATTCGCTACATCTGACAAAGCCCCTTGCCGACCATCGATCATTCGGTTCTCACCAAGTAAAGCTCACAGGGGTGAAAGGCGTGCGTGATCACAATATGCGCATGCGGGATATAGGCGACCATGTCTGATTATTTCCTGGTTCACTATAGTTTGGGCACTCTGCCTCATCATGTATGGCCCTTTAAAAATCTCTTACAACACACATAAGGATAAGTGGTGAATCAATGAATTTTTGACCATGTGTGTTGGAGCAGAAAGGTTGTTGATGGAGGAGGAGAAAAGGTGAACTTGACATTTAATGGAAAGAAGAAGAAGAAGGAAACTTTCAAGAACAAATGCAACATTCCTCTGAGCAAGTCATAAAGAAAGAGCCAAAATGTTTTTACTGTAAGAAGAAAGGGCACATGAAGAAAGACTATGCGAAGTTTAAGAATTGGCTTGACGGGGAAAGGTATTCCATTTGCTTTTGTTTGTTATGAGTCTAATATGGTTAATGTTAATCATAACACATGGTGGATTGACTCGGTTCTACAATCCATGTTTCTAATACCTTGTCGAGTATGCAAATCATAACACATGGTGGATTGACTCGGTTCTACAATCCATGTTTCTAATACCTTATCAGTATGCAAAACCTAAGAAAACCGGTGGGAAGTGAACAATACATCTATTCGGGAAGTCGGATCGTTCATGTGTAGAAGCCATTGGGACATGCGGTTTGACTTTAAGTAGCGGTTTTACTCGATTCTAGAAAAGACTATGTTCCTAGTTTTTCTAAGAATTTGATTTCTGTAAAAGACTTACACCTTTGGGTTTTTCATTCAAATTCACGAATTCTTGTTTTACTTTAGGTGATAAATCTAGAATTGTTGGTTTTGGTGAAATACGTGATGGTCTTTATTCAATTAATTTACAAAGCAGCGCTACTTACGATTCTATGCATGTCATTGCTAGTTTGAAACAATGTGTTGTGGATGAAAAATCCTCAATTTGTGGCAGAAGATTGGGACACATCTCAATCGAAAGAATTAAGAGATTAGTAAATGAAGGAGTACTTAGTACCTTGGATTTTCTTGATTTCGAGACTTGTATAAATTAACATAAGGGTAAGCAAACTAACAAGTCTAAAAAGGGTGCAGAGGAGCTCAAACCTATTGGAAATCATACATACTGAGATAGTTGTTGTCCGGACATGGGCCGCAAGTAGTCTGAAATACTTCCTCACATTTATCGATGGTTATTCACGATATATGTACCTCGATCTACTTACTTCCTTCAAAAGGTGAAGCTTTGGAAGCCTTTAAAGTTTTAAGGTGAAGTAGAGAAACAATGTGGAAAACAAATTAAGATCGTGAGGTGCGATAGAGGTGGAAGTACAATGGTAGGTACACGGAGAATGGGCAAGGCTTAGGTCCATTTGCAAAGTTTCTTCAAGAGAAAGGGATTGTTGCCCAATACACTATGCAGTTCTCCGGATTAGAATGGTGTATCAAAAAGAAGAAACCGAACTTTAATGGACATGGTAAGAAGTATGAGAAGTAACACAAAACTTCCTCAATTCTTGTGGTGAAGCACTAAAAGCAGTGCGTATATATTGAACTAAGTGTCAACCAAATTTTGTCTCGGATCGCCCTTTGAGTTGTTCAAAGGTTGGAAACCAAATTTGCAACATATACGTGTTTGGGAATGTCATGCGAAGTGAAAATTTATAACCCACAAAGAACATCTCTGCCATCAGTAGCCAAATTTCTTCTAATTTTTTCTCATCACAAAATGTTGCGGCTGATGTTCTCCATGGCCAAACCCTATTTTTGTTTCACTTATAAATGACCTAACCTTTATAATTTATTCCTTTTTCATTTCTTTTATTTTCTGTTTAATAATTAAAAAAATGACTTATGCTCAGACCCATGTTTTTCCCATTCGTGCCCCCCACCCCATCTCAATTAGTGGACCATTTTTGGCTATGGGCCACAGGTTTTTCTTAAATAAACTATTACCATCAAGCCCACACTAATTGCACCCCACTTTTTCCTTTTTACTATTCTTTATTTTTTTCCAAGAAAATAAATAAAAATGTTAATCCACATTGAGTCATTCCAAACTAAAACACAACAAAATCTATTCTTAAAAATTACAAAAAGTAGGGATTGGTTACTCCCAATTTAAGGCGTTTGAGTAGTACTGACTTAGTGATCGCAAACCACTTTTCAAAAAAGATAAAACCAACAAACAAACCAACTTTTTTGGGGAGAACTACGTGACTTTTGAGTTCTTTATAGCACCAGAGCATACGTACGAGCGGGGCTTCTCCGTCAAGCCAAAAATTAAATTTTCTAATTTAGTCCATTTTTTTATTTCTTTGTAAATAATCAAGCTTTTCTTAGCGAATATTATTTCATTTATTTGTGGGGTAAAACAATATTTTCTAACCTTATTAAGAATTTGCACAATCAAAATTGAAGGTAGGTGTACTAGGAAAAATGTATTAGGGGTGTTGTGGAATTAAGTTTTCACTCTTCCCTATACATAACCGACTCTAATCCAATCAAAATTATGTAGACCAAATATTTCCATACTGCGATATTTTTTTCAATTTTCCTATTTAATAAATTGGATGGTAACTCATAAAATTAAACATATTTTTGAGCCGTTTACGTCGAGATCTCAATCACAACACCTTGTATATAGGGACACCTCTTGGTTCCTATTTTTAATACCCCCTGCAATACTATCAGCAATAATGATCACACTTATAAAAGTATGTGGTTGTTGACTTCTATTTCGCTAAACTTTTTAGGGTTTTTTTTCGCACCCCCTCCTTCTCTCCTACACCCTCATAATCCAATAAAACCCCAAAATACCCCTGTTTTTTTTAATAAAAAAAAATTAAAAATTTAGAATTACCTCTAAAAAGGTAATTTCGGTTCAAAAAATATTTTTGAACAGGAATTACCTTTTTAAATAATTCAAAAATTTAATTTTTAAAGTTTGTATATTAAATTAAGATTTAAACGCGTTTTATTTTTAAAATACGATACGAACGATTTACGATTTAAATAACAATACGTCAAAATATATAAAATGCCCAACATAAAATAGGAGTACAAATACAACTAATGGGTCCAAAATGTCTAAAAATGGTGAAAATAACGACGTGAAGTAGGTGAGCAGGCGACATCTAGGGCATCCGGGCCAATCACGGTGCTCCTTGCACCTCTCCTCTAAAGTCTCGGGACAACGGGCTCACGATGATATGGCTCCCGATCACGGCTCTGGGTGTGGCTCTCGCAGGAGTAAGGCGCACCACAGTTACCCGTTTGTACCAAAGTAGTGTCGGATCGCACTTCGCCGTGGGTAGTGCCTCTACCACCACCAGCCAAAAAGTCTGCGCCGAATCGATACATCACCAACCCCATATGATCTGTCCAGGAGATGGAGCATTAAATGGGTGGAGAAGGGATCGTCTGTACTGCCGCGAGCGCCAACGCACCATGTATGCGGCATGTAGGGGCAGGTCATCACCCCAAATCAACCACCCTCAGAAGCATGGATATGTTCGACAAAGGAACACTGCGCTGTGGTGAGTGCATAAGGGGTGAGAATGACATCTGCGGTACAAGTTATCGATCCTCACTAAAGTCCACCAACTTTATTTTATCCGACTTCTTGTTCCCCCATTTGGTGCACGTGGGTGATCGTCTAGCCAACACTTTCCGACCAACGATGGTGGGAAAATGCTCGTATATCCAGCACTGAAAATAAATAATTAAATTAATAAATAAGCAGTTATTAATATATGAGTAATTTAATTAAAAGCTTTAAATTAAAAAAATAAATAATTGATTACCTGGAGTAGTGTCGCGTATCTGCCGATCCCAAGACCACTGGCCACACTGCTGAAGATTTTGAAGCAGATACATCCACCTCACTGGCAGTAAATGGTGACTCTTGTCGGCCAGAATGGTGGTGCCTAACAAGAAGAGCATGTAGCACCGTGCAGCCTGGTCATAAGCACCACGTGCCATGTTCTCCTTGTAAGAGTCCTCTACAAAGGCGATTCTCAAATACTGCCCCTTGTTTTCCCTAAGCTCCTCAATGACACTAGCCTGATCCATGCCCAAAGAGTCGACAGCCAATTGAAGAGCCTCAACAGAATCAAAATCGGGCCTGTGGTCCAATGGGGTGCCCTTCAGCGGCAAGTGGAGCAGCACGGCCACATCGTCGAGGTGTGATCATCTCTCCCAAAGGGCATGTGGATTGAGCGAGGTCTCGGGGATGCCACCTCTCCACAAAAGCGGATATCAACTCATGGTTGGCGCCCCAGGAGGTGTGATGTCCATTTCGAAAAGGTTACCCTCACGCGCAACCCGGTGGGCTACTGTGGGTGGTGCTCGGTGAGTCTAATTTTAGGAAACTTACGGCCGTGAGATACAACCTTTAGTTTAGAAATTTGAAAAAATTAAAATTAAACCATACGTTATTAAAAATAAGTAATTAATTGTTGTTAAGTAAAATTAAAATAAATAATTAAAATATTACCTCGCTCTCTATCTATCTAGGGCCTTGTGGTGCGTATCGATGTAACAATAATGGTGGGTGATCCACGGACGGGGGGCGGTGAACCTCCTCCTCTGCTTTGAACCTCCTCCTCCTCCCGATCTCGACCATACGCTCCTCCCAAGCCTCCCAACCGTGAGCAAGAATGTCATGATACTGACTCTGGGTGCTCCTATTGGTGCCGCATATGGTACTCGTGTCTGGGTGGTCACGGAAGAAATTTGCTCATCACAGGAGTGTGGTGAGGCTCGAGCTCAACCATCTCTATCACTCAGCGCGGGCTCTCGGAAATAAAAAATATTAATAATTGAAAAAAAAATTGTAATTTGAGATTACGAGTAATTAGAAAATCTCTCTCGTATTTACTTATTACTTTTTTGAGAATTATGAAATCGATTTGTGAAATCGATTTTTGTAAGTTTTCAAGGGCATTTTTAGTCAGTTAAGCGTAATTATGGGGGTGGGATAGACAAGGAGGGAGTGCGAAAAAAAACCAACTTTTTATTAATATCACTTATTCGATATTTTTGTCTTCTTTAGTTGATTTGGAACAAGTAGATAAATGAGACTTGAACAAGATTTATAAAAATTCCCTATTGGAATTGCTGAACTGGTTACGGTTGAGAATTTGAGATATTGGAATTGGACTTCTTTTTCAATGGCCACTTCAGAATGAGAATTTCCAAAATGAGAATTTGAAATTTGAACTCAATCGTATAAATACTTACTACAACACGTTGTCAATCTTGCGAATTAATGTATACTTAACGTAGTCAATCTTGAGAATTTATATTGCTAATTATGTGTGTGAATTGAAATAATTTTCGAATGAGTTGAAATTATTCCACCAAAACACTAAATCTAATAAAAGGTTTATCCGAAAGAGGAAATTAATTAGGTTTACAATAAATAAAAGTCTCTTGCTGATCACATTGAGAATGAAATAAATCTAACAACTAACATCAAATTAAATTAAATCACACTATATTTGCTAAGGCCACTCTAAACACAAAGCATTTCTTAGTTGTTCTATAGTTACAAGTTTTCTGTTTAATGTAAGTCTTTATGATTCTACAGCACCGAACGCGCTTTTCAACTTTTCCACTGGCCCAGTTCCACTCCTATAAATACCCATCTCATGAATCATCAAACCTCAGTTGTGGGTTTTCAAAAGTTTTCAATATGGCAACTAATAAAGTTATTTTCTTTGTGTTGTTTGGTTTAAGCATATGTTCTGCCACAAGAACACTCCTCAATGTTGGTGGAGTTTATGAGGCTGTAGTTGGAGCTGGTGGAGGTGTAGGTGGAATTGGGTGGTGGAGATGTAGGTGCGGGTGGTGGCGATAAAGGTAGTGGAGGTGGAGTTGGAGTTGGAGTTGGAGTTGGAGTGGGAGGCTGGAGGTGTAGGTGGTGGAGGTGCGGGCGGTGGGTGGAGGTCCGGTGGTGGAGGTGGAGGCGGTGCGGTGGAGGAGGTGCTGCGGCGGTGGAGGTGGAGGTGTGAGTGGTGCGGTGGTGGAGGATATGGAGGTGTTTACGGTGGTGGCAATGGCGATCTTGGAGGAAAGCGGTGGTGGAGAGTGCGGGGAGGTGGAAGTGGAGGTGGAGTTGGAGGGGGATATGGAGGTCCAGGTGGTGGAGGTGCAGGCGATGGAGGCGTAGGTGGCGGCGGAGGTCAAGGTGGAGCTGGAGGTGCAGGTGGTGGAGGTGCGGGCAGTGGAGCTGGAGGTGGATATGGAGGTCCAGGTGGTGGAGGCGGTGCAGGTGGAGGAGGTGCAGGCGGTGGAGTTGGTGGAGGTGACAGTGGTGCAGGTGGTGGAGGATATGGAGGTGTTTCTGGTGGTGGCAATGGCAGTACTGGAGGAAACGGTGGTGGAGGTGCAGGAGGTGGAAGTGGAGGTGGAGTTGGAGGGGGATATGGAGGTCCAGGTGGTGGAGGTGCAGGCGATGGAGGCGCAGGTGGCGGCGGAGGTCAAGGTGGAGCTGGAGGTGCAGGTGGTGGAGGTGATGGTGGGGCAGGTGGTGGAGGATATGGAGGTATTCCTGGGGGTGATGGTGGTGGTGACTCTGGTGGTATTGGAGGAAGCAGTGGTGGCGGTGAAGGTGGTGGAGTTGGAGGTGGAGGACAAGGTTTCGGTGGCTGCGGTGGTCCTGAATGTGGTGGTGGTCCTGGTGGTGGTGGCTATGGCGGTCCTGGAGGAAGCGGTGGTTGTGGTGGTCCTGGATGTGGTGATTACCCTGGTGGAGGATACGGAAGTGGAGGCAACATAGGTGGAGGTGGAGGATGGGGAGGATACGGAAGTGGAGGCGACATAGGTGGAGGTGGAGGTGGAGGGTATGGAGGTGGATATGGCGGCGGCTTTGGTGGCGGATTTGGTGGAGGTTTTGGTGGTGGATCTCCAATTGGAGGGGGATATGGAGGTGGCGGCTATGGTGGACCGCCATGAGTTAAAAACAATGTCACAAAGAATATTTGTAGCTACTCCTAACCATACTATAGTAACAAGAATAAGATTGGTTACGAGGATGATGCTTATAAATTTTTATTAGTGTTAAATATATCTTTGCATAATGTTGAATGCATTGCTCTTTGTAAAACTTTTTTTTTTTAGATAAGCAAGCAATATATTGAAAGGGGGCACTAGGGGTGCACACAACCCTTACAATAAAAGGGGAGGGGAGAGTACTCAAGGAATCATGAATGAATAATTCTTCTATATATTTCCCTCGGTTAAAAAGTGTAGAGTACTCAAGGAAAACAACTAGGCTAAAAAATAAAAAGGAAACAAAAAGTGGTCCTAAAATAAAATAATTCAAGCTCTCATGTTGTTGGTTTGATTTTATTTTGATTTCCTTGCTTTCAATTTTGATTGCTTTCCAAAAATCTACCATTTTTTTTTTGTTTTACCAAAGCTACCATTTCTCTTTAGTGCGTAATAATGATAATAATATTTAAAAGAGTTGATATTAGTCTTTAATTGTTGTGTATAGGCAATTACACAGTTGGTTCGGTCCAGTGGCATAAGCTACCTTGGGATACAAAGTCGTCTCAGTGCTTCTATATTTGATTCTTACAGTAAACCAATTTGGTGTTGATCAATGCAAAATTTCTTTCTATGTAAGAGTTGATATTAGTCTTTCGTTAAAAGCGTAAGACACTCATTAAGTAGCCCAACAATGATCTGATCAACCAAAAATTTTGTAAAGTCGGTGTAATGTTTTTTTACATGTCATGATATGAGTAACTTTTCAAGTAGTTAGGACCAAACTAGAGATATCCAAAGTTTTAAGCTTAAATTTGAGCAACCTAGTGATAAAGTATAAGTAAATATTGTGTGAATACCATGAGCGCAGGTTCAAACTAGCCTATATTGGTTGCACTATCTAACCATTTGTACAAAGTACACAAAAAAGTCAATATTATCATTGAGATTTATCTTTATTTTACTATCATTTATTTGTGAAGATATACGAAATTATGTTTAAAAGAATTTTAAGGTTGGGTACAAGTTCTTAACACACTCATCTAAAGAGACGAGTTTACTAATACCTGAGTTCAAATGGCATTGGAACAATTTAGAGTCGGATTTTACTTACAAACTCTAAATTTGTTAGAGTCACTCTTAGGCACCAAAGTGGAGTCAAAGACCTCTATATAAAAAAAATGTTATGTGATTTGAATTTGTTAAACTTGTTTCTTTGAAAAATATGCAACTCTAAGTACCCATTGCATTACAAAAAATCATGGGAGTCGAATTTAGCTGTGAAACCAAAAGATCATATATTTCTTTAAACAAAAATTAGGTTAAATTGCGCATCTATCTCAATAAAAACTGAGCAAATATGACTTTATTTTCATGATATATCCCTTAAATTAAAGTAAATTTTTTCTTTCTAAAATCGCTAAAAACAAACTAAAAGGACTAAAATTGTACGCTAATCCAAAGTGTATTAGGCTTAAATTTGTCTTGAGAGCACAACTTAGTGGTAAAATACAAGTAAGTGTTGTGTGAATACCTATAGCGTGGGTTTAGACCTAAGACGCTCTATCTTCTGCCTTCCCATCCTACAAAAGGACAAAAAAAGTCTAAATTTTACCCTTGCGTTTTATCTTTAGTTTAGTGCTCATTTATTTGTGAAGTTATGTATGTCTATGTTAAAAGAATGCCAAAGTTGAGTATGAGTAGTTAGTGCACTCTATCTAAAGGGACCTGTTTCTAATAATACTCGAGTTTGACCTTTGGCATTGGAACAACCTAGAGTTAGCCTTTAGCTACCTCACAGCCGAACTCCGAATTAGTTAGTGCCTCTTTTTCCTAGACATCAAAGTCGAGTCGAAGACATCTTATGTAAAGTAGTATATCATTCTCATATCCGTATATGATCAGTGGCAGAGACACATAGAGTTCAGGGGGAGCACTTTTGCACCACCTGAAAAATAAATATTAGCACTTAACAATCCTATATAACTTTTATTTTGACCAGTTAATATTTTGCACATAGATCCTTCAATTCTCTCAATTTTGACGGTTAAATATTGAACTCCCAAATTAATTTTTCAACTTACACTCTATTTTCTACTTAATCCTTAAATATATAAATTAATAATTAGTCCTTAACGTTTGTGAAACCTGTCAAATTATCTCATCAATCTCTGATTGTGACTTATAAAACTTTAGAAATTAATTTGATTGATGTTAACAATTTTAGGGACTAATTGAGCTTGGAAACTAAATTTAGAATATACTCTTAATTTAATTTCTTAATTTCATTTATTCAATTAGTAATATTTGAAAATAAAATTTCAATCAATTTTGTGAGCCAACAATTTTGATGATGAAACAAATTTTGCACCTCTCGACCTAGGGTCTTACATTTGCCACTATATATGATGGATCCGGATCATAATGAAGCAAATATATCCAATTTTTCTTGGATTTGGTCTCAGTAAAGTGAACTCACTTTATAGAAAATAAAATAAATAATCTCAACCAATGATTATAAAATGAAAGGTGAGTGTTTCTTTGGTGTTTTAGCAAACAATCACTAGTTTTCAATATCGAGGCTGTGAGATCAAACTAGAAAATCTCTTTGACGATTGCCATTGAGTTTTGTGTTTTTCACGTCACGTAAGAAACAGATAAAATAGTAGTAGAAACGGAGTTGAAAGTAAAATAAAAGCGATAAATGCAACGAAAGGTAAAAGAAAGTAAAAACTTTGCATTAAATGAAGAAAGAAAAATGGTTCACCAACACGTACAAAGGATCCATTTCACTCGTGTTTCGCTTTGGCTTGGAAGTTGAGTTTCTCGAGTTCTTGTAGAATGTGGTACCCGATTTCCTATTACAAAGGGGTATTTATACTCCTAGGAACAATCGTGGGGAAAGGGTGCGCCTCCTAAAACTACGGGAAGTAGCGCCACTAGCTCGCTTGCTCTGCACTTTCGACTAACCCGTTGTCAACCGCTTGGCGAAATGTTGAGCCAGCTACTGTCGAAGTGTTGGGTCTTCTCCGTCGAAGGTCTCTTGCATTACTTAGCCGTAGCTTTGAGAGCTAAGCTTGTGAAGCTCACTTGCACTCCTTGCACTTATGCGCCTTTTCTGTCGAAATCATGGTGCGACTTGAATATTGACCTATGGCCCACAGAACAATATTAAATGTGAAGTCAACCCCATTTAAAGCTTCATTTAATGTCTTGTCGAAATTTTGAGGTAACAGATTGCCCCCAAAAATGCTTTTCGGCGGAATAAGGAAAGGAGTTAAGAAAAGGCATTTTTGAATATTGTGCAATGGTCATACTGCGCCTTTTGCACTTCAACGATGGTCGAAAAAGCGATCATCATTACTTGCGCGAGTAAAATGAACCGTTTTATTGGCACACGTCGCATAGTTGGTGGGCCATCACGTCTCCCAAACGTCATGGCGTGCGAGTTATGGCGAACGTGCCAATAACTGTTTGCTTCCAAACATATATAAACGGCTACAACCCTTCAAATTCCTCTTTACTCAGTTTGAAACCTTGTGCGGTCTTTCTGCGCTCTTCATCCCTGCGTTTTGCGAAAAACCTCAAATTTACCAAAGTTTCAAACTTTCGTACTTCTCCTTTAATCTACCCCCAGATTTCAACTCGCATTCACTTTCTCTTACTTATGGCTTCATCATCTTTGTAGTGGACGCGACACGAGAGTTCAAAGAGGAATGGCGAACCGAAGCGTTCAAACCCTAGATGGCCGTTGATGAACCCGACATCAACGGCGAGCGATCTACCCAACTGGCGGACTCATGTACTAATCCGCTTCTCTCACGAGGTTTATACCCATGCTTACTTGGGTCCTGCGCCGATATTTTCTTTGGAAAATACGAAGTTTCGAGATTTTTCCCCGACCACGTTCGCGCTTCAACCTAGGATCTTTCTTTGAAACCCCTTTTCACTTAGAGTTTCGACTAACTCCGTCTAGGGTTTTTAGGTCTGCTCTAGGCTCGACCAACAAAACTACATAGGCGGCTTGACAAAGTAGAAGCTAAAAAGCCAAAATCTGGAAAAAGCAGGCATCTTCGACCTCATCCAAGTTGTCTAGGTATGGGCCCAAATATGATAGCACCCTACTTTTTTGCATTTTGCTATACGAGTTCTGGGGCCCAGTGCTACTCATAGCCTCCACTTGAAATGTGGCATGCTTTCCCCACTCTGCTAGATGTGGCTGCCATTCTGGTCACGAAACCCTTAGGAGAGACCTTTGATCCCACACGTCCCGACTATGCATACGATTTCAAGTTCAACAATGCCACCTTTTCCCCTACATTGGTGAGCACCATGGAAGCGACACCGAGGAAGTGTCTGCGCTATAGAACATGTAGCCTTCCTAACCACGTGGCTATCTATCTTCGTTTCGCACACGCACCTCCTCAAGTTTCGGAACTTACATCCTCTCGGCATGTCAACTCCATGAGCGAGAAGACATCAACCTTGCCGAGTTGATTCTAGGCTCTCTCTACCAAACAACTTGATAATCTTTGTTATAGAGTTGAAAGAGAATGAACAAGCCACCAAGTTTTTGGCCTCGGCCCATTATGTTATTACAATTGTGGTGTTGGCCACTTTTGAGTCTCGACTAAACTTGTATATCCCCAAGTCCGCTTCGACTAGCTGTAGAGACTAGTAGTCTTGAAGGGATTCGATTAGTGTGATTTAGGCCTAAGCAAGCAACCCTTCTGCGCAGGAAGAATCCTTTCTAGCCTATTTGAAATCTTCTTGAAATGTGCCACTTTTACTGATTCTATGGCTCCCTTTGTCCGGAGGTCTTGTGGTCGGCATGGTTTAAACAACCGTTTCCTTCTCCTTACTCGCGCGAGCCTGTGAGAAGTTAACCGAATTTGGCAAGCTTACCTCTCTCCTTACATCCTCTCCACTAGGCTCACCCTGGCGCAAACAAAAAATAGTTTGGGAATTACTAGATATTTCCCAAGTTATTTTGCTAAGCGATTTGGCCTTTGTCAAGTCGACTGCACAGTGTGCTTTCACGGCGAGAGTTTATAAGTCGAGAATCGAGGTGGCTTATAAACAAGCCTTCAAGAGATTTCATTACAAAGCCTTGAATTTTGAACCTCTCAAATTCAATCCAAGGTTTTCATGTCTTGAAAAATTTCATGAATGGTGGACCGGTTATTACACCAATCTTTCTTTGGGAAGCCATTGACACTTTTCTTTGAAAACATTGTGAAGAAATTGGTAGTGACTTTCCCTTGAACAACACTTTGGTAAACACCTTTCGACACTCAAAGCTTTCTAAGTCTTAACCACTTATAACTTGGGCCGTTTCTATTTGCTTACCAATGTTTTCGACATTTTTAGAAAAAACGCAACAAAGTTGAAGGTCAAAGTAAACAAAGCTACCACATCAAAACCTTCTCCCAAGTCACGAAGAAAGTGGCGACAAATCCCATTCGGACAACACCCCAAAAAAGGTATGGCACTTTCCACTTGTCTTAAGTTATCACATTTACTATGGCTTTTATTCATGTCGGAAATTTCTTCCAGCAACAACCCAATGGCTAAACCTCTTCAAAAGCCCAAAGCCAAAAAGAAAATGGTTATTCCCTCCGGTTCCGAGTCTTTGTACCTACCTTATTACATGTCGAAATTTATCTTGATTTTATCATTCACTTTCTCGTGGCATTACTGTACCATAACTTGATTTCTTTTGCGGGACACTGAAAGTGATGACAACATTCTCTCACTCACTCGGAGGACAAGGAAAAGGGCCTTACGAATCTCAAAGGCGGCTCAAGGCATCACCATCAACGAGCCTTCCGACTCACCTTCTTCTCCTCCAATCAAGAGGCTTAAGGTACATGAGGTAAATTTCCTTTCGGCGTCATTTGAACCCCCTTTGATCTCCACCTTTCGGTTCTAACTTAAGTAGTGTTACTCTCGCGTAAGCGGTAGGTGGATTACTTGTTGATGATCCTGCTGCCGGAGTCTTTGGTCGAGGTTCTTTGAGCGAGAATTGTCATTGATGCTTCCTTTTCCGCCGTCACCTCGAGGTGTAGCTGCTTTGAAGAAGTTTTCAAGCACTAGCGACCACAGGATTCCTACTTTCGAAGAGCTTGTTCCGAATGCTGACAATATGGAACCAGAGGCTGTTGTCGAAGAGAATGTTCAAGTTCCAGAACCCAACATCCCAGGAATCGAAAGGCCAGAAGTGGTGGCTACCTCTGTTGAGATTCCTGCAGAGACTATGGTTAATCAAGAGCAAGAGGAGCCCAGAATGGAGAAGTCTGCAAATCAAGGTGCTTCTACCAAAGAATCCTCCAACAGCGCTGTTAGCGATCAGGAGTTGGCTGAGCTGAAGAAGACAGATCCTTTGGCAGCCTTGAAAATCATGCTGAGTCTTAAAAGCTCGTCGAGTCGCTTGATTTGCAGCTCTTCGAACAACTCTCTCAGTTCCATTAACCAAGAAACAATCGAAAGCCTACTTCGCCAACTGAAGACGAAGGTTCTAGAAGGGAATCTGGTGGCAAATATTGAGAGGTGATCCATCTGTGTACCTTGAGGTAAAATCCTCATTCATAAAATCACTAAGTTGGATCCTCCCAAGACATCCTCACCTTTTTCATGGAGTTAGCCCACTCTTGAGCAACTCTCCTCTTGATCAACCAACGGTCGATTGTTCTCAAGCAAAGGCTCAAGAAAATCAACTCTGTGAAGCGCTTGCCTCCTCAAAGGTGATCAAAGGCGACATAGAAGCTCTCGAAGCCCAAGCGACCAATGATGAACAAGCAATTGCTTTGAATGGGATCGAGAGATACGCAGCGTATTGACGAAGAGATCGAACACTCCAAACTAAGTTGTCAAACGCTAAGTATCGAAGGGCTTGATTGTCGAAAGAATGAATCTTTGCTTCTTGCCGTCAATCAAAACAACGAAAAGCAATAGCGGCCATAGAACATACGGAGAAAGGACCAAAGCATCAAGCCAATCTTCTTTGAACTTGACAAAAATTTGCACCTTCTTGACACTTCTATCTCTTTGAGCGCCGACATTCTAGAGAGGCATAAGTCATCTTTGTCGAACTTCTAAGGTCTTGTAATAGTTTAGAACTTTTGAAATGGCTATGTAATTTTGGCATTTCATTATACATTACCATTTATGAGCAGTTTTCGTTTGTTTATGCTTGTTCAATTTTATTTCGGTCAATGTTGGCTGTATTTGCTTTAAATACTTGCCATTTATTACGAAGATTCTATTTTCGTCACCTAGCTCTTCGACTTCATAAGCGCCATTCGAAAAGCATTGCAACACGCGAAATGGGCCTTCCCACCCTGGTGACCATTTGCCTAAAACTCTATCTTTTTATCCATAGGTAATAGGACTTTCCACACTAACTCTCCTTCTTCAAAGGTTTTTAACTTAACCTTTTTTGTTGTAAGCTTTAGCTACTCTTTCTTTCTCGTCGAATAAGCATCTCTAAAGCTAATGACCTTTCTTCGTCTAAATCAACTAATTCATCAATCATCATATCCCAATAGTGATCAAAGGGAATTTCGCATTGTTTCGAATCCTTGTTGATTGTAGACAAATTTCAACGAGTAACAACTTGCATCATGTCCAAATGTTAACTTTGTAAGGAGTAGTGTTTATAGACTCTTTAGGCGAAGTTCGACAAGCCCATAACACTTGGTCAAGAAGAAGCGTGTGCCAACTTTTGAGGCTTACGTCCAGCGTTCTTTTTGATCAAGTTAATAATGATTTTATTTGCAGCCTCTACTTGACCGTTGGCTTGCGCATAGTATGGTGTCGAAGTTAACAACTTGAAACCAATTTCAGCAGCAAAATCTACCATTTTTCGACCGGTAAAAACGGTACCTTGGTCTGTAGTAATGGTTTCTGGTATTCCATATCTGTAAATGATATGGTTTTGAATAAACCTTATCACTGCTTCTTGATCAACGTTGGCTAAAGGTATTGCCTCTACCCACTTAGTAAAGTAATCAATTCCTACCAGGATGTACCTGTGGCCTTTCGATGAAGTTGGTTTTATTTCTCCAATTACATCTAGAGCCTAACCTCTAAATGGCCAAGGCTTCACTATAGAATGCAATTCATTTGCAGGTACATGCTGGATTCCAGCATGTCTTTGGCATTCTTGGCAGCCTTTAGCAAATTCTATGCAATCTTTTAAAATGGTTGGCCAGTACATTCCTTGTCGGAATAACAACCATTTCATTTTATGGCCTACTTGATGTGAGCCACATGCTCCACCATGCGTATCAGAAACCGCTAAGTATGCCTCGTTTTCACTAAGGCATTTTAACAGTACTCCTTCAGGAGTTTGTTTGAACAACTCATTTCCGACTAACACATAGCTTAGAGCTCTGTACTTCACTTTTTTATTAGTGTTTCCCGTAGGATTTTGCAAATACTCTACAATGGGTTTACGCCAATCATCATCAGCCATATTGTCAATAGCAAAAATTTCTGCTAAGTCAATATCGTCAAAAATGTGGCGTTTTTCGACGCGTACTTCATTTGCATTTATTGCCCCCCCAATTTTTGGTGTTGACAATAGCGTCGAAGGAGTATTATAAAGAGAGTCTTCTGAGATTAGTTTATCTTTTATCTCAATTAACTCTTCTAGGATTTGCTTTGATACTTTGTAGCCTGAAGCAATTTGTGCTAACTCATTCGCCACGTGATTTTCTATTCGTGGTAAATGTTCTAGGTGTACATATGCAAACCTTTTTAACAGAGTGTTGGCAACGACGAAATATTTAACCAGGTGTTCATTGATGCATTTATATTCCTTTGTCAACTGTTTGACAACAAATTTAGAATCACCTTTTACTTCGACATTAGTTGCCCCCAATTCGAGCAGAATTTTGAGGCCTACTATTAAAGCCTCATACTCAGCTTCATTATTGGAGCAGGAGTCTCGAATTTTAAATTTATACTTCGTTGGGATGTTCTCTGGGGAAATAATTAATATTCCAATGCCCACTCCATTTTTATGGCTTGAGTAGTGAAGTATAGTTTCAAGGGCGTATGTCTAACGAATGTATTTCATGTTCGACAACGAGTGGTCCACTATGAAATCGGCAACCACTTGTCCTTTGATTGATTTAAGGGGTGATAAGTTAAGTTGTATTCTAACAAAGCTAAAGCCCATTTGCCAATTCGACTATGTAACATTGGTTTTGACAACATATGTTTAATGACATCAAAATGCGAATAAACATAAACATCTGTGACTTTATATATTGCTTCAATTTCGTATAAGAGAAATACAAGCAAAGGCATAACTTTTCTATTGGACTATACCTTGTTTCAGCATCAATCAAAACCCTACTAAGGTAATAAATGGGTCTTTCGACACCAATATCATCCTCTTGTGCTAACATGCTACCTATTGTGTTATCGAGAAGTCGCTATATATCTGATTTTAGCAATTTGTTTCTAATAACAGCGATAAAATTGGTGGATTGACTAAATAAGACTTGATTGCGTCAAAAGCATCTTGATGAACATGCTCCCACTTGAATTCATCTTCTTTCTTCAGTCTCAGCAATGGCGAAAAAGCTTGTGTTTTGCCACTTAGATTTGAAATAAATCTTGAAGGAAATTGATTTTTCAT
This sequence comes from Oxytropis ochrocephala, assembly GCA_020916435.1. Lineage (NCBI taxonomy): Eukaryota > Viridiplantae > Streptophyta > Magnoliopsida > Fabales > Fabaceae > Oxytropis > Oxytropis ochrocephala. The sequence continues at coordinate 43,689,320 of CM037088.1, read as the reverse complement.
GTGGTGAAGTTCTTTCTTGGTCAAGGAGCCTTCGTTTCCATAATTGCTTTAGTCTTATTTTGGTTGATCTCTATGCCTTTCTTGTGTACCACAAAACCCAAGAATTCACCCGCACGCATTACGAGAAAGCACATTTGGTTGGATTCATTTTCAATCCATATTTCCTCATTCGTTCAAACGAGCGTCGAAGATGGTCTAAATGACCAATTTACGAGGATGACTTAACCACCACATCATCTATGTATATTTGCATAAAATCGTCAATAAAATCATGAAACATAGAATTCATTGCCCTCGATAAGTAGCACCCGGCATTCTTTAAACCAAAGGGCATTACTACCCATTCATAAACACGATGCCCTTGGACATCGAAAAAGTTATTTTCGACACGTCCTCTTCAATGCAATAAAAATTTGATTATACCACGAGTAGCCATCTAGCATGCGAGATAATCGAATCCTGCTCTTGAATCTATTAGCATTTCTGCTCTGAGGCATAGCGTATTCATCCTTAGGTGTTGCATTATTTAGATCTCTAAAGTCTACGCAAACTCTAAGTTTTCTGTTTTTCTTCATTCTTTGGGACAATATTAGCTAGCCAATCAACATACAGCGGTTACGATGAATTTGCTTTTGAGCGCCTCTCTATTTCTTCTTTGATCTTAGCCAATATTGGAGGAGCAAATCTTCTCGGTGTTTGCTTTCTTGGTTTCTTCCACAGTCGAATAGGTATTTGAAGTTCCACCACTTCTCGACTCGGACCGGGCATTTCGTTGTACTCCCGAGCAAAGCAATCTTTGAACTCTGCGGAAGTGAAATAACTTGGGTTTTGGAGGCGGCATCAAGGTGTGCACTAATATATGTTGGCCTTTTGACTAGGCCATCTCCCAAATCCACCTCTTCCTTTGGATCTTGAGCTTGCATGCGCTTTGTCGAATCTTTAGGGTCTTTTTCAAAACCCAATGGTTCGTCATCATAAATGCAATCAAGCTTGTCATCTATGACTTCACCATTTTCTTGAGATGAAGGCATGGCCGACAACCATTGTTTGTTGATTTATTTCGGCTTCCAAAGCCGCGTTTTATTTTAGTTTCGGCCATATAGGCGTAATTCTATCGAGCATTGAGTGCTGACATCTAAAACCTTCTAAGAGTCGGTATCCCATCCCGTTGAGGTAGAACACCCTCGGGATAGACACTTCCATCTTCTATCGCTCCCTTTCCCAAACAAAGCCATGTGTTGGGTATAGTCGAAACAGAGGAAAGCACATTGTCGGGCGATATGTATGCACGACTAGAAGATGTGCATGGCGCAATATTCGCCATTTGTTTTCAAAATTCTCCTTGGTGAGCGTTGTTGACATCGGCAAGGAAGTAACTGGTGCGCTTGACATATTCTACGGACCATCATCCTTCCACATCACCAATTTACGGTGTAGGCTTGAAGCACGGCGCTACTCCATGAATCCACTCTCTGCGAGGAGCATATTATAGCTTGCCTTGGAGGCTATGACAAAGAACATGGTAGTTCTCTTGGCGGTACCTACCACCACCTCCACTTGGCGGCCCCCAAAGATCGGCGGGACTTGCCCTCATAATTGGTTAACACAATGTTATGAGGCTTTAGGTCTGTGTCGAACATCACATGGTTTTTAGCATTGCTTGAGGCATCAAGTTAATGGCCGGCGCCTCCATCTACCAAGATCTTGTTGATGCCTCGCCATTGACTTTGGCTTGGACATACTGAGAGGCTTCAAATGATCTTTGCATGCCTTCGTTTGGCCTCTCGAAAGTGGCCATTTGCTCTTCGACACAGCCGTTGTTCATTACATAGTAACAAACTGGCTTGTGGTTAGCCATATCCTCAGTGAAGTTTTCTTCGACATCATTTGGGACTGTAATGACGTCATATTCGCTGGGTAGAATAGACACTACATTGCAAATGACATCAAAACTGGCCTCAGAGTCTTCAAAATCTGAAGTTACATCTTCATCCATGTCGAAGTCAACACTTTTCTTCCTCAATGATGACAGTGGAGGAAAGATTCTTTCCAACGCAGGCCTCCTTGGTTCCTCTATTACAATAGATTTGCCCTTGGCCTTATTTCCAACCTTTACTTGGTTGGCAGCACCTATGTTCACTTTAAATGTTCCCACGGCTCAGAGGTCATATTCTTAGCCGTTTTTGAACTTCTCTGGCGTTTTCGTCAGCAGCAAAAGTGCCTTCTTCTTCGGCTACCGATAACGACGCCATTGGGTCTTGGTCATGGGATTCTTCCCCTTTATAATTATTCTTATAATTATATTTTATGACCTCCACTGTATTCGGTTTGGTTTGTCTCGTACGTGAAGCGAGACTCTTATAATGTTTACACCCAGCATGTATCCATTTTTCATTTTGGAGATTTGCTCTTGGAACAAATGGCTTGGCAAAGCGTGCAACACAAACTCCTTCTTGTTTGCGCTCTTACCAAGAAAGCGTGGCTTGCTTGTTGAAGGCCCGCTCGAACCCTTGACCTTATAAAGCGAGTCCCCCTTTTGAAGTGAAATTTGGTTTTTCTCTGGCCATTTCCTTTTTAGAGGTGTCGAACTTGGCGACATTCGACACTTTAGCCGCTTCCTTGTCAAACACACGGCACTACATACGGGGCATAACATTACCTCGAGTTCTTGACTTGCATCTATTAAGGAAGTCTATTAACTCTTCTTGACTTTGGGGTACCTGAACTGTACCTTCTCTTCATATTCCTCTGAGTAAGTTCTTGCACATCGCCCTCGCACTACACTTTTGATCTTATGCAGCCGAAGGCCCAGCGAGCTTAGGAGAGCACGCCATCTTCACATCTACCATGCTTATGTTCATTTCCATCGGTTCGCATACATTGCCTGCTGCTGATTGAGTGGATCGAGAATCAATCTGCATGGGAGCTTTGTTCTTTCTCACCGAATTTTAGTCTCCCCTTCTTCGATTGCTTTACGAACTATGTCACTGAAAAGTACACAGCGGTCGGTTGTATGTCCCAAAAAATTATGAAACTTACAATAACCCTTTTTCTTCCTCTGTTCGAGAGGAGGAACTTTCAGGCCATTTGGCACTATGATTTGGCCATCAGTTACTAACAAATCAAAGATTTCATCACATTTAGTAACATCAAAAGTGTATGTTTTAGGCACAAATCTATCATTTTTAGGCTCTGGGATTATTCCCATTTGCGAGGCCTTAATAATTTCTGAGGCATAGGGAGGACCGGGCTTAAGCTCGGCCACATCTATTTCCTCAGTTCGACATCACTAAATGCGAAGTCGAATTCCTCATCGACATAGGCTATTTTCTCTTTCTTATGAAACCCAACTGAGTTTTCTTTTCTATTGAACCTATTCACTCTAGCCTTTTCCTCTTTAAGCCTTTCAACTTGTCGAACTCTATCGGCTAATTGGGCATATGTCCTCAAATGAGAGGTATCCAATTTCTTTCTAATTGAATAATCAAGGCCACTATGACCATTTCGACAAGCTCATGCTCGACACTTGTGTGAAACACCTAGCCTTTAATAGCCTAAACCTATTCGGGTAGTAAATCGATAACCAGGGCACTTTACGTCGAACACGGCAGTTCTTTAAGACTAATCTTCGACTGGCCCATATAAAACTGCTCATGGAAAGCCTTTTCTAACTGCCCCCATGTGTACATGGAAGCTGGGGGTAAAGTGGTAAACCACATAAAGGCATTCTTAGTTAGAGAATTTGGAAAATATTTCATTTTCAAACTCTCATTTTGGGCTATATCCCCTGCCTCAGTCATGTAGCGAGCAATGTGTTCGACAGTGGATTCATTGGTATCACCCCCAAATTTAGTAAATTTAGGAATTTTCCAACCTCTTGGCAGTGCACTGCAATACATATTCACCACGGTGGTGATATGAAATTAGGCCTATGTAAACCTAAGTTAAGGTCATTCGTGCCATTATGGTTTCTACCAAATTGACTATGTTGTCTTAAGCGCAAGCGTTATTAGTTGCACTTGTCGAACAACCTCATCGTCGTTACGGTTTGATTGCACCATAACTACTTGAGGACATGGTTTCCCGTCCTTGTTGTTCGCCCACAACCACTTTGGCCGGCGATGTAGATCTCTGCGGGGTATTAGGCGCATTATTCCCACCATTGGGTAATTGCCTATTATTCCCTGTAGGAGCCCCAAAGAAATCTGCTATCCTACCCATTTGGTTTGCTAACATCGGTAACTTGTATTGGTATTACGAATCAAGCGGATTGAAAGCAGTACCAATTTGTTGGGTGAGCATATTAACCATATCATGATTGCTCTCGTCCACTTGCGCCTTAACACCAGCAGGGCGCATTGGTTAATGCGATAGGATTTCGACCCAATGTGCTTTCGAGAAGACACATGAGAGGGAAAAGGTCGAAGCGTGTGGCATTCGATGAGGCATGCCATATACACCAAAAGGATATGGTGGTAGACTCATGTTACGGAAGCGTGTCTCTAAACTATTCCACGGTGCCATATAAGGACTAGAAGGAAGTCCTATACTGCGTGGCAAAGACATAGGCGTGTCGAACCAACATTGGTCATTGACATCGTGGGAGCGGTTATTGATATTCTGGGGCCATTGTCCTGTAACATTTCCAATCCCGACACTTTGTAGAATCTACGGTTGTTCCTTGCCCTTGCGATACCACGGGGTTAGAAGCGGAGGCGTTGTTAGAAGCGAGTGCGTACCATTCTACCACTCCTCAAGTGCATACAAATACACACACTTATAGAAACAACACAGCGTTAATGGCAAAGGTCCCACCGGCGTGCCAATTTGTTTCTTTGGTGTTTTTAGCAAACAATCACTAGTTTTCAATATCGAGATTTGTGAGATCAAACTAGAAAATCTATTTGGCGATTGCCATTGAGTTTTGTGTTTTTTCACGTGCGTAAGAAACGATAAAATAGTAGAGAAAGCAGTTGAAAGTAAAATAAAAGCGATAAATGCAACGAAGGTAAAAAGAAAGTAAAAACTTTGCATTAAATGAAGAAAGAAAAATGGTTCACCAACACGTACAAAGATTTGTTTCACTCGTGTTTCGCTTTGGCTTGGAAGTTGAGTTTCTCGAGTTCTTGTAGAATGTGGTGACCCAGATTTCCTATTACAAAGGGGTATTTATACTCCTAGGAACAATCGTCGGGGAAAGAGTAAGCGCCTCCTAAAACTACGGAGAATGTAGCCCACTATGCTTCACGCTCTGCACTTTCGACTAACCGTTGTCAACCGCTTGACAGCGAAATGTTGAGCCAGACTCTGTCGAAGTGTTGGGTCTTCTGCGGTCGAAGGTCTCTTGCATTACTTGCCGTAGCTTTGAGAGCTAAGCTTGTCGAAGCTCACTTGCACTCCTTGCACTTATGCGCGCTTTCTGTCGAAATCATGGTGCTCGACTTGAATATTGACCTATGGCCACAGAACAATATTAAATTGAAGTCAACCCCATTTAAAAAGCTTCATTTAATGTCTTGTCGAAATTTTGAGGTAACATTTGAGATAAAGTGCACATGCATGATAAATCATGGATTTATTGGCGAGTCACGTAAAACCTTGATTTTCTCATAAATAGTCTCTTTACTCACTTTTAGATAGTAGATTTATAGTAATCTTCAAAAAATTAATTATCAATGACAAATATTAATCTTTGTGTTTTTATATATATCAGTGACAATTATTTATCATTTTTTAGGTACTCCCGTGCGATGCCCGGGAAACAGTTTCGATTAAAAATATACAATTAAATTATGTTTTTGGAAAAATAAATACAATTGACAAAAGAAAAATGTAATATTTCATATACGTAAAATTTTAAAATATCAAATTGAAATATTGTTTTAAAAATCAATATGGTAACTTGGTTACGTATTAATTAGAAGAATGAGTAATCCTATATGTTGTACATAAGTATACGGCAAGGGACGTAGTTTTAAGATATTTTTTTTACTATGGCTACCAATTAATAGCGTGTGTGTGAGAAATTAAAATTTAGGTGCAATATAATTTAGATTAAATAATTATTTATAGATAATTAAGTTTTTTATGGTTCACTGATATAGAAGTTGAGTGATGAGAAGAAAATAAAATTGTTATAACTATTTGATATATCTATATTATATATAACCACTGGGGATCGAACCCATTCCCCCACATTGCCACCTCTTAACATTGACCATTTGAGCTACCACAATTTCATGTTACTAAAGCATATTACATAATGTTTATCCTATTGTTTCTTTTATTGCAAAACTTTTTACCTACTTTTTATATCTATTTATTATTTATTTTGATACATGTATATTTGTTATTATATATTACATTTATATATTATATTTATTTACCATCTAATATTTTGTATCACATTCCATAGATTTTATTCTATATATTTACTAACTAGAATATTATTAAATATGAGTTTTTTCTAACAAGCGGATGATTGCCCGAATTTATTAATAAAAAAGGAAAAAAACAGAGAGAAAAGCGAAGGGAATTTGGACCAAAATCCTTGCCAATGAGAAAAGATCAATATTAAATATGAGTAATTTTATCCATTTCAACCTTTTTAATTCTCATCTTATAAATAATGTTATATATTAAAAATGTTTGTCACATATTTTTGTATTGAACGATGCACATACAATTAGAATCAACAGCTTGATGCACATACAATTAGAATCAATATAACTTTGATCGATCAGTATATTTGTAGTTTACAACCTTTTTGCTTAATATCATTCGGTTGCACTTAGAAAACAAGTAGAGAGAATAAACAAGATGACAGAGAACATTGATCCTACGGTTGTCAATGTCAATCAGCTTAGTCAAAAACAAGCTACATGTCCTTATTCAAAGGTATATTTGCTATATATTTGTAAGTTACTATTTACTAATACTATTTTAGACCGTATAATACTTATAAGTAATTCCTGTTGTAATAACATCTCAATATGAAAATACCCCTGAAATTATATACACGGTGGTTGTCACCACTAAAGTATTATTTGATTAGTTCTTATGTAGTTGTTAAAGTATTTTTATTTATGGGTTGTCACTACTAAAGTATTATTTGATTTCACGGGATCTCAAAATTATAATATATAATATATATATATATATATATATATATATATATATATATATATATATATATATATAAATCTAAATTTAATTTCCTACTATTATACAAATATTTAAAATAGTTGAAGTAATTATAAATGCAGTGTCTAAACAAATGAATTTAGACCACGTCTTTGTATAAGTTAATTATACTAGTATATATATATATATATATATATATATATATATATATATATATATATATATATATATATATATATATATATATATATATATATATATATATATATATATGAGTTTAATTTGCATACACAATAGGTGTATGGGCTTTTACAACCACTACCAATCACAATTCATAGAGTGGGTGGTTACTAATTGACTAATTGGTGGTTACCAATTGACCAATTTCTCTTTAATGATGTGTCACTATGTGATTGGTAGATAGTGTACAACATACATACACCTATTGTATATAAATTAAATCATATATATATATATATATATATATATATATATATATATATATATTATATTTTTTAAAAGGTAGCACTACGCCATAATTGTAAAAAAAGAGAACGCATACATTTAGTAGCGTTTATAAAAACGCTACCCATTTTAATAACACGCTACACCATTAGTAGTGTTTTAAGGTAAAGCGCTACCCATTAGGTAACACGCTAGACGGATCCTAGCGCTTTTATTCAAAACGCTAGCCAATTAGAAAACACGCTAGACGGATCCCTAGCGCTTTTATTCAAAACGCTAGCCAATTAGAAAACACGCTAGAGCGGATCCCTAGCGCTTTTATTCAAAAGCGCTAGCCAATTAGAAAACACGCTAGATAGATCCTAGCGCTTTTATTCAAAACGCTAGCCAATTAGAAAACACGCTAGACAGATCCCTAGCGCTTTTATTCAAAACGCTAAGTATTTAGAAAACACGCTAGATAGATCCCCTAGCGTTTTTAGAAAACGCTAGGTATTTAGAAAACACGCTAGACAGATCCTTAGCACTTTTATTCAAAACGCTAGCCAATTAGAAAATACGCTAGATAGATCCCTAGCGTTTTTTAGAAAGCGCTAGGTATTTAGTAAACACTCTAGACAGATCTCTAGCGCTTTTATTCAAAACGGTAGGTATTTAGAAAACACGCTAGATAGATCCCTAGCGTTTTTTAGAAAACGCTAGGTATGGTTAAATAATTTTTTTTTCGTTTCCCGTTGAGCTACGTACTTCCCTCTCTCAGCGAACACACTCACCCAGAAACGCAAAATCACTCACCCAGAAACGCAAAACCCTAACACCCTAACGCAAAACCCAGAAACGCATGGTGAGTTTTAGCGAGTTATCACGATTTCAATAAGCAAGGTTTCTGCGATTTTGGAAGTCTTGTTTAGTGTTCAGCGATTTCTCTCAGAAAACATCATCTCTCTCAACGAAAATCATCTCTCTCAGTGAACATCATCTTTCTCGGTCTCTCTCACTCGGACAACATCGGTGAGTTTTACATTCCTTTCTCTGTTTGGGTTCCTTTATTTTGTTCCTTTCTCTAATTTACGATGAAAACATATTTCTTTTAGTTGTTACCATGAGAGTTCTTTGATATTCATATATCTTCTTTGTGGGTGATGAATTAATCTGTTAAAAATTATCAATAAAGCTACCTATGCATGAATTATCCACTGAATCAACTCTAGAAAAGCTACCTATGCAAAACAAAGATAATTGTCCAACTTGGATGCAGCCTTCCTTATCAAAGTTGTCAAGGATGGATGTTTAGACAGTCGGTAAAATGTGTTAGTGTCTAAAAGTATAAGGGAATATGAAAAGAAGTTTACCCTGTTACCTTGGATATACTTTAAAAAGATATTTATGATCCTTATTAAGAAGATATTTTGCGATGGGCTTCATCCTCTTTATGATCCTCAATTTGCAGGATCATTGTAGTTTTTTCCACGCCGTTTTGGACTGGCTCTTCTTCTCCAACGACCACTTTCACGTTGTTGGCTCCTACTAGTACTTCATCTTCTTGTTCTTCAGGTTGGTTTCGTTGTTCGCCTATTTGGTGTTTGTTTAATGTTTCTCTTGTTGCAATTTTTTCTTGTAAATTACAATTAGGAAAGTTGTTAGATATTAATTGTGGGTTCTAGTTTAGAAATATATTAGTTTTGTCACTTGTGCACACTAGACTCTTCTTTTTTTTTTTTTACCACTAGCCTCTTCTTGTTACACATAAAGTTCATTATTTGGAAGACTAGACTATGGTTCCTTTGTCTTGACCAAAAGGGTGAGAATAGAAATAGAATATGAGATAGATATAGCTTGGGAAATAAGGAGTGGAATTGAAAAAATTTAAAAGAGGAAATTTTGTTTTTTTTTTATATGAATTGATTCTTCATTATATTCGAATTGCTTGATGGGTCATATGTTAAAGTTACATTCTCGAGGATTTTATTATAAATATTTGGAAATTATGGATAGAAATTGGATGTCCGCTTGATAAATGCCGCTCCAAGGAGTATGCATTGTAGTGGATTATTTTGTAATTTGTCTTTGTTGAGCGTTTAGGGACTTCTAGTGGTATGAAATGTCCTTGTTTAAGTTGTTGTTATGTAAAATCGATTCTTTGAGGAGGATTTGTACGACATTTAAAGGCGAATGGAATTGATCAAAGTTACACTTGTTGGATAATGCGGTGAGAAAAAGGTGAATCTTCAAATATGAATGATATTACTAAGAGATATGCGCATGCGGTTGACACCGGAACACATTCATTTGATGCGAACAAATTTGAAGAGATGGCAAAGGTGGTTGAAGAGGATCTTATTGTCTGAAATGTTTGAGAAGTTGATAAGCGATGCGAGAGACACCATTGTATGCGGGTTGTCTTGAATTCACAAAATTATTATTTGTGATCAAGTTGTATAACTTGAAAACTTGCCACGGATGGACGGATAAGAGCTTTACCGATTTACTCGCACTTACGAAAGAAATGTTGCGAATGATAATGTGCTTCCTTCTCGGACGTATGATGCAAAGCAAATGTTGGGGTCTATTGGCTTGAACTATGAGAAGATACACGCTTGTCGAATGATTGCATTTTATTTCGGAATAAACATGCGTTGTTAAAGTCGTGTCCTAAATGTAATGCACCGCGATATAAGAAGAAAGAGTCCGCTCGAGAAAAGGTGTTGTGGTATTTTCCTATAATTCCTCGATTTAGGCGCATGTATCGTAGTTCGGAAGATGCAAAACACTTGACATGGCATGAGGATGAAAGGATTAAAGATGGTATGCTACGACACCGCAGATTCTCCGCAATGGAAAAAATTAATATTGAGTATCCTAATTTGGGGATGACCCGAGAAACCTACGCCTTGCATTGTCTGGTGATGGATTTAACCCGCATACGGTATCGAGTAGCTCCCATGATACATGGCGTGATTTTGGCGATTTATAACTTACCGTCGTGGCTTTGCATGAAGCGCAAATATATGATCTTTGTCTTTGTTAATTTACGGGCCCAAACAACGAGGAAATGATATTGATGTATACTTGGCTCCTTTAATTGAAGACTTGAAGCAAATGTGGGGGAGATCGGGGTAGAGGTGTATGATGGGTTGAGAGAAGAAAGTTTCACCACGAGAGCTATGATCTTTGGCACAATTAACGACTTTCTGCATACGGTAATCTATCGGAGATACAGTAACAAAAGGCGGTGTGCATGCCCTATATGTGAAGATAACATGCAGTTGGATGTGGTTGGAACATGGTAAGAAGAATATCTATCTTGGTCATCGTAGATTTTTGCCATCAACTCATCACTATCGATTGTGGAGAAAGGCATTTGATGGGAATACGAAACACATAGAGCTCCCCGCCTTTGTGGGCGAACAAGTATTTGAAAAGGTGGAAGATTTGAACATTAAATTTGGGAAGCCTTTTGCTGGGGAGAGCTTGCCAAGCGAGGGTGGAAGAAAAAGTCGATTTTCTTTGAGTTGCCATCTTTGGAAGTCATTATATGTAAGGCATTTCATTGATGTGATGCATGTTGAAAAGAATGTCTTGAAAGTGTCATTGGTACCTTACTCAATATGCGGGTAAGACTAAAGATACCATCAACTCAAGGTTGGATTTGGTTAGTATGGGTTTGAGACTGAATTGGGTCAGGTAAAGAAGGGTACACGTACATATCTACTCCCAAGCAACTCATACTCTATCTAGAAAGGAGAAACTGTCTTTTGTGAGTTTCTTCATGGAGTTAAAATTCCGGAGGATACTCTTCAAATGTGGCGACTCTTGTATCGATGAAAGACCTCAAGTTAAAGTCTCAAAAGTCCCACGATTGTCATGTTCTCATGGAGCATTTGCTACCCATTGGTATACGATCCATTTTGCCTAAGAAAGTGCGTCAGACCTTAACCAAACTTTGTTTCTTCTTTAAGGCGATTTTTAGTAGAGTGATTGACCCTGGAAAGTTGCCAACATTGCAAAGAGAAATTACTGTCACTTTGTGTGAGCTTGAGATGTATTTCCCACCTTCCTTTTTTGACATAATGATTCATCTAATAGTTCATCTGGTTAGAGAGACACAATTGTGTGGCCCATGTTAGATGAGATGGTTATCCGTTTGAGCGTTACATGATATGTGAAAAATCGATCACGACCTGAGGGTTGTATTGTTGAGCGCTACATAGTTGAAGAGGCTATTGAGTTTTGCACGGGCTATCTATCTAGTCTTGAATACGTGGGATTTGCCAAGGTCTCGTCATGTAGGAAGGATTAGTAAAGGGATGGCGGGAACTAAATTAGTGATGGTATCAAGGAAAGAACTAGAGCAAGAACAACATACGTTCTTCACATTGATCTTTGAGTGTGTTTCGATTTGCAACAAGACGTTACACGATCTTACATGGAAAAAACAAAACCAATACATGAACGATTTGCAAAAGATAAAGTTAATCCACTAATGACAGATATCACTCGTATTTAGTAAAATTAGTAAACCCAAAAATCCGCTTCTTGAAAGATGTGTTGATAGGGACACAATCTGGAGTTCCTTCTTCAGTGTTTTCACTTGCAGCATTTTCATTTGTATCAGGTTTAGATAGCTTAGCACAGTTGACTGCGGCACGATAAAAAAATGTTTCCTATGTGCACAATCAGAAATAGACAAAAAAAATTAAGTTAAATAGTGAATGAAATATCCGAATATAAAATAAAAAGATTTTAAATTCGATTATAATTAAAAAAAAAGGTAAATCACAACCTCTACGCTCATTCTGTGTGAAAGAGGTCAACGATCTCTTTGTCCATACATATGTTGGCAACAACATATGCACGATCAACAACTGTTGAGTGGATGTTGGTGCGAGAAATCCTTAAAAGAAATGACTGTTTGATATCAGTCATGAAACAGAATACGCCAGTTCCCTACGGTATATGAAGTTGTGATCGTTAGAACCAAGAGCAATCGATGGTTCATATGAACCCAAAAAAACATCTAAAATAAAATTTAAATATCAATTTAATAAACTTAATGTTACCTCTTCATTGTGTTCCACATAAGATATATTTTGCAGATTTTTTGTTATAGAAATCACAAGCTTTGGAATTTCCCAGAAAGAACACAATTGTTCCCATGTGATCAACCACACTTAGCCTAATTCCAAACCCTAAGGAAAAAAATGAAATCTGTTAAAGTAACACGAAGGAAATGACAGTGGTTTTCAAAGAAAAAATGATCATGATCATCATCCTGTTATCAAATGATGAACGCATATCAGAAAATATTTGATGAGATGAGAACGGCATGAATGTACGGACACGCAATCGAAATGAATGGATATGAATAGAAATCGATAAAAATCAAAAAAAAAAAAATTGTTGTACATGTGATTGGACACCGCTTAGTTGAGATATGCTTGATTTTCATTGCATCAACAGGAACTCCTCAACTAATTTACCATTAAAATCCATGGCACAGTACAATAAAAATAAAATGACCACAAACTTCAAACGCAAAAAACCCTAACAACCAAAAGATGAACTTGCCCAAACATCTACAATTCAATGCTATATATAGTTGAGAGAATGAAAATTTTGGGGGGAAAAATACAACGAAATTTGAAAGTCCAAATTCAAATTGTAGAGCCAATTTTTCGAATTTTGGTTTAAAAATTTATTGATAATAATTTAATGTTATTATGAATTACGAAAATTAAATAAAGATGAATAAAAATTTAATGTTTCAATGAAAATCTTAACCTCCATTTGAATTGAATTTATTAGTATTGATCACAATGTTTCTTATTAGTAAAGATCAGAATAATTTTGCAATCTCAATTTCAATTTAGTAGTAAAAATGCTATATTAATTAATTAATTATAGCAAAATTTGCGAAATCAAAAATACTTAAGAAATTACAAACGAAGATGAAAGTATAACTGTTTTCTTAATTGTAAATTATGTTAAAACACTATATTTTCTTTTAAATAAAAAATGAAAAATGGTATTTTAACTTATATTTAAGTTATAATTAAATAATTAAATGATTAATTAAATCAAAGCTGTAATTTAATTTGTAATTTAAATTAAAATAAAAACTTATGAAGAATTTGCTTAACTATTAGAGACTAAATCCAAGGGATGCGTACAATAGTGGATGATCCAATAGTGGTGCACAATAGAGCAAGTCCTTGTTAGAACCAATTAAATTTTAACACATTAGCAAACGCCATAAATTTTCTTCCTTGAATTAAGCTTGTTGCGACACTTAGGATTTTAAGCTTTAAGAGACCTAGACAAATGTATTATTATAGATTAGTGACAGATATTTGTCGTGTGTGTTTTAAATATTAATAAGTTTAAATAGTCATTAAGCTTCTTATTTTTTAGATAATAGGTTTATAGTAGCCTTCAAAAATTATAATTATCTTCCGTCAAAAAAAGTATTATAATTATCAATGGAAAATATTCATCTTGTGTTTATTTATATATCATCATAGATTATCTCTTGTTTTTATATACTTAGTATGAATTACCCGTGCGCTGCATGGGTAGACGTGTCAACGTGATATATAATTTTTAATTTATTCACTCACAAAAAATATTCAGTTTCATGTTTTAGTCGTTTATATGAGTAAAAAACCGACTATCGTACATTTCCCAATTTGTATCTATTACGAATTATACATTATAATATATAGGTATGTGTATTTATATATATAAATGACAAAAGCAGGGGTGACATAGCGTTGGGTTCATCTGAAAGAATGGTGGAGCTAAGTTTACAAAGGAAATAATAAACTTAGCGCTTATATTTATCTTTAGCGGCTAATCGATTACATGATGGTGCTTTTTACTTTTGTTTTACATTAATTATTGTAAATTGGAGTGGGTTATTGGAGAACTCATTTGTTGTTAGAGCATGTGTCATCTTTTTTGATAGCAAATAGGGCAATACCTTTTTTTTCATTATCAGGTTAACCATTTTAAAATGACATTGACAATTTGATTAGAATTAAAATTAAATCTGACATGGTACTAAATCAATCCCCATTGTGACACCGAAGAGTTTGCACCAATTCACAACTCTTTCTATCCACTATTAGTTTGATATATTTGATATTAAGTCAGGTCAAAAATATTCAGCCATAATCCCATGATTTCACTCATCAAATTAAATGAGTTTTCCTAAATATGTTTTTTTTCCTGATTTAATGGGTATAATCGGTTAAAAAAAGGTTTATTCTTAATTTTGTTTAAAAACAGAACAATGCTTGCCTTTAATTTTGCCCTGATCAAATGAGAATTATAGAATTAATGGCATTAGATTGGTCCATGGAGGAGTTTTAAACCGTATTTAAATCTAATGTTGTCAAATGCCCTGATTTTCGTCATTCATATAATCACATTCAGAATTTGAATTGAAAAACCAGCAATAATTATTTGACTTGAATTTTTAATAAATTAAAACCGCCAAATAATTTTTATATGGGGACATTTTAATTACATTAATTAGCATTTTACAATATTATTTTTGTAATGTCTATTTAATTAAATAGAATTTGTTCCCAATTATTTACAAAATCGGTTTTTTAGTCTCGAATTAAATCCCTCATAATAACATTCAGAATTTGAATTGAATAGCTAGTTTAATTTTTTTGATTTGAGTTTATAAAAGTATAAAACCATGACTAATTTTATTAAGGGACATGGTTAATTGTGTTAATTAGCATTTACTAACAATATTTATGGACTTCAAATTCAACTAATTTTATTCCCACATAATTACAAAAGTGATTTTTAGTCAACAATTAAATCCGTGATAATCAAAATCAGCATTTGAATTGAATAGCGATTTTAATGTATTGATTTGCATTTTTAACACATTAACACCGCTAGATAATTTTTAAATGGGACAATTTTGATTGTGTTAATTAGCATTTCACGAAAACATTTCTGAATTGCAAATTCAATTAATTTTATTCCGAGTGATTTACAACATCAATTTTTAGTCAGCAATTAAATCAATGGCAATCACAAATTGATTTTGAATTGAATTGGCGGCTTTAATTTTTTTATTTGAAATTTCAACAATTTAAAAACGCTCATTTGCATAAGGGACTGTTTTTATTGTGTTAAATAGCATTTTAACAAAAATATTTTTGGAATGCAAATTGACTTCATTTTATTCCCAAGTCTTTGCAAAATCAATTTTTAATCAGCAATTAAATCCATGATTTCTCCAAACAGACGGCTAAGGCCTATGTAGCACATTAGATATTGTGTTAGTCTGCTTTAAACACAAATCAATCTTGACTGCAAAAAATGGTGATTAAACACAAAAGTCTTTTTTTATTATTTATATATCGTTCTTTTTTTCCTGCGACGTCCGGACCATTTTATTCAATTAAAATTTCTTTATTGTGAATACTATTGCATCAAAAAATTTGAAAGCATTATGGCACAATATGTGCTGTTGATAGACCTCAAAATACAAACCGGTCAGAAGTTAATTTAATGTAGCTATTGCATACAATTCCACATTAACTAAAATAATTTGTCACAATACTTTTGTAAAGACTCTTCGTTAGATCATGCTTCATTGCAATATGCTGTCTATATCAATTCCATATCAGATGAATGATTCAACATTGTGATATTTATTTGTGGCTCCTAACAAAGGTATCAAAATAACAGTGATGTTCATGAAGCTGAGAACAGTATTGGCAAACATAAAACTTATAGAGTGAACGGTGCGTGACACGCTTTACGAACCTAACGTTAATGGCGGGATGAATATCACGAAACTTTAGTTGAAGAAATAGGCTCACCTAGTTTGTGTGAAAGTCCAAAACAATATTTGTAAAATCAATAAGCAAGATACAAAATGTTAATGTCAATAATTAAATTTCATAAGAAAAAAGATCCATCACATGAGCCAAATATAATAATTAATAAATAGTGAAGGAATGCATTTAATTTAAGTGATTAAATTCATACATCAGCAACAGTTTGGTCCAGAAACCTACACTCTTTATTTTCAAACTAATATTGGGACAAAAGAAAGCAACAACTATACAAAAAATAGATCAAATTAAAGACTACCCAACTATCCTTTCTTTTCTCAAAATAAAAAACATAACATTCACGATCTCAAGTTAACTCAATAAATGAGCAAGTAGTAAACACTACAACAGAAAAGGCCATAGGTAGCGTTTTTTTTTGCCATTGGTAGCGCTTTCAGGTGCTCCTAAAGTTGGTGCTCCTGTTGCCTCTTCCCCAACAGTAGCGCTCAAAAAGCGCTACTAATGAAATAGAACTTTATTGCTAGGCTTATATTGTTTATGTTATATCCATCTAAACATGAATCCACGTATAAAGTAACCACCTCAACAAACATAAATTAAATTAATGTCAGCATTGCCTTAGGCTACATCATACAAACCATCTTAATAGTAAATGGCTGCTAATATATATAATTTGTTGCCTTTAAATGAAAGAAGATTTAGTAAGATAATTTTGACATCTATAATAATTCATAACAATTTATATAGAAAATGAAATATTCTGTGGAAGTGTTTATACAAAGTCGAACGCCAAAGTATAACCAATTTTAATCTTCAGCCATAGCCATATATGGAACATGTATTCCTTAATTAGAGCATGTTGATCACAACATAACAAATTACAAAAAGATAATTAAAGGACAAATTTAGCACATTTGACAACTACAGTTATGATAAAATACGGCATGTTATTCAAAGACCATGAACATTTACTTGAACCACTGAGTGCATACTTGAAAACTCATAAGAAAACTTCGAATGACACTTATAAGCATTAATAGATGCTAGTAAAGCCCTAACCAAATAAAAAATGTGCCATCAGATAAAGAGTAATGACTAATGAGCATAGTTGATTAGGATTTTTTTCCGTACCCCCTTCATTCTACACCACACCCCCATAATACCATTTATCCTAAAAATACCTCTTAAATTTTATAATTAAAAAAAAGTAAATTTCCCGGATTTACCTCTATTGTTGGTAAATCCGGTTCATGAATTTTAAAAAAAAAAATCGTGGGGATTCCCAGATTTACCTCATAGGTAGGTAAATCCGGTTCATATTTTGTGAACCGGCTTTACCTACATATGAATTAAAGTTTTGCAGAAGTTGGTCCTATCATCAACAAAAGTAATTAGGGTTTTGTACTTGCACTTTATTAGAAATATCAATCAATTATAACTTTATACAAAACAACCACTATCAAAATTATCAATCTACCCTTCTTTGAAACTCACTTTTTGAGGACAAATATGTCATTTCTAATTATTCTATTTCACTTTTTATTTTTTGTGGGTCTCACTTTCTCACATCATCTCTTAACCTTTTAATCTCATAATTAAAACTCACTTTTCTCTTTCCTCTTCAACTATCAACTATGAACTATAACTTTAATCAATCTATAAAAATTTTAATCAAAATATCCACAACTAATATCTTTATTTGTTTTTCTCCTATTTAACCTTAGTAATCAATCAACTATCAACTATCACCAATCAACTATATCTTTAATTAAAACAATCATCAATTATCAACTATAACTTTATTTATATACAAAACAACCACTACCAAAATTATCAATCTACCCTTCTTTGAAACTCACTTTTTGAGCACAAATATGTCATTTCTAATTATTCTACTTCACTTTTTTATTTTTTGAGGCTCCCACTTTCTCACATCATCTCAACATTTTAATCTCATATTTAAAGCTGAATTTTCTCTTTCCTCTTCAACTATCAACTATGAACTATAACTTTAATCAATCTATAATAATTTTAATAAAAATTCCCACTACAAATATCTTTATTTTTCTTTCTCCTATTTAACCTTAATAATCAATCAATTGTCAACTATCACCAATCAACCCACTCCAATGCCTAAACAATATGTAATCTAGATGGGGGAGAAACAGTGGGTTAGGTTGATTATCCTCACTGTAGTGCAGTTTGTGCAAGGTACTCTTTTTCCTAGGTACCTGAGTTTTTTTCCCAAAGGGTTTTGGCTCAAGGAGGTTTTGAGAAGGCTCTCCCCCTTTTCTGCTTCCCATTGTAAGGGTTGGGCACCCCTTGTGCTCCCTTCAATAAAATTATTGCTTATTTTAAAAAAAACTATCACCAATCAACTATATCTTTAATTAAAACAACCTCTACCAAAAATACCAAATTAGTCTTATCTAAAACCAATTTTTGAAGACAAATATGTCAATTTCTAATTATTTAATCTCACTTTTATATTTTATGGGTCTCACTTTCTCACATCATCTCTTAACTTTTTTATCTCACGTTTAAAACACATTTTTCTATTTTCTCTCCCACTGTTATTTTTATCAATTTTCTCTCTATCTCTCTCCCATCTATTCCCCCTCCCACTCTTCTAATTTTATTATTCTACTTTTGAGTTACAACGGGAAAATGTTACATGGCGGTATAATTTTATTATTGATAAAATAAATTTCGTGTTATTCGCCATGGGGTTGCATTATTAATTACTACATGATTGGTAATTACATAACAATTAAAAATGCCAATTGAAGAAAAAATATTCTAAAGTTATGAAACATCAAGCTAATGATAAAAGTCTCAGTCAATTCAATCATGTTTTGCAATATGTGGGGAGCTTATATAAAGTGAAACACATAATGAACTACTTGCATATATAAATTGAAACGCATAAGCAACTAATTCAATTTTCTATACTCTAGTCAATTGAAGATGTATTTCCAATTTCAAGATAATGGCTTTACCATTGTCTTGCTACAGATGAATAGAAATAAGAGCCCGAATAGATCAAAACTCACCATAAGGCTACATTAAACTCTGTGTAGAAGTACTAATAGTCAATTTTCTTACCAAAGCCATTCTATGAAAAATGGGTACTCTCCTTCTCAAATTCAAAGAAGGAAACCTCTAAATGAAAATGAAATATTAGTAAGAGTAGCGTTATACCTCTCCCTTGGTTTCTCAAATTAATCAAAAAGAAATTGAAATCATGTCAACATGATTGCAAACAAAAACAAATCAAAGATTACCCATCTATCGTTTTCTCCCATTCGCTTGTGAAATGAACAAAGAGTTGTTAACATTGTTCAGATTATTTATAAATCCAAGTACCACACCTGCATCAATAGCAATAAAAAAATCGATGTAAATGAAATCAGAATATGAAGTTACATTATTGATTGTAAGCCAGAGAAAAATGAGATAGCTACAAAATAGGACATTTATATTTGCTGCAAAAAGAAATAAAAAATTCAAAATCACATCAACACAAATCAATTATCAATCATCGAAATCTGTGTACCACATTTTAACACAATTTTTTTAGTCAATTTCACATGAATTTTTACATTGTAAATCATTTGCAAATCAGCTTACATTTTATATTCGAACCAATTTATGATCAAGTTACACCGTGATTTTTTTTATTACAATACAATTTAAATTTAATTTCAAAATCCAGACAAATCATTGATATTTGTTCTTCAACGAAAAATCCAGCACATGCTTATTGAAGCAAGAACAAAGCAACAAATTAGAAACTCAACAATGGATTTCAATCACTAAGAAAAAAATAGATGAAGTAATGATTAGCGTTACCTTAGAGGAAACCATAGAGGTTCAAAGACAAAAGGGAAGGAAAACAATGGTGATGGTGGGAAGGATTTCTTAATACATCAGAAATTATTTTAGTAGGGATACTCAGTAATAGGAATACTCAGAAATAATGTGGTTTACGATGTTTGATGGGTGTTTTCATTTTTGGGTTGCGAAATTATTTTAGGACGTTTCCAATTGCTATTTTTTTCGTAATTGTTCTAGGCTGTGAAATGTGATTGGTTTCAGATTTTAGCTATTGTTTCCTTCAACCATTTTGAAACAAAATGAAACCGTAGTCCACTGATTTAGGATTAATTGAATGCGTAAGTTTAATGTTCATTATTGCCATTTAAAACCACGGAGTGATAAACGTGTGGTGTGTAGCTTGAAGCTTCCACAGCACACCACGGCGTATGGTATGGAATGAGATGCTGCCTATACACGATTTTTTTTAGCAGCTGACGCACGTTTTGCTTGCGTGGCTTTTTTCATTGACAGCGTGGCTTTATTGTGTTGTGACACGGCTTTTTTGAAAAACTCTTATTTAAATATAATAAAGATAAAGATAAAGATAAAGATAAAGATAAAGATTAGTGCAGTTATCTAGCTCGTAGTTTCAATTGATTATTTTAGTTGATTAGTATATTATAGTAGATAGTAAAATATAGATAGTAGATTATCAATAAGATGTGATAGTAGATTATTAATAAGAGTGTAAACAGATTTTGATGAGAAAAGAGAAGATAATTTTAGTAGAGTAGTGTTTGTATAAATTTAGAAATTTAGGTAAAAAAACTAAAGTGAAGAGATAAGAGAAATAGAAAAATTGTTTATGTGAAAAATAAAAGTAAAGTAAAAAGGAAAAAAGATGAAAAGAGAGAGTGTAAGAAAAAAGTGAAAAAGAGGAAAGAGAGTGTAAGAAGAAAGAGATAAAAAGTAATAAAGAGATTGTAAGAGAAAAGTGAAAAGGAAGAGCAATTATTAGGTGGTCACAAATATTTGGTCACACTATTTAAAGAGAGTGTAAGAAAAAAGAAAAAAAAGGAAAAATAAGAGTATAAGAAAGTGTGGAAAGAGTAAATAAATTTACATTTGTTCCCTCAAAGATTTGAGGTGTCTTTTATAGAAGGCGGGTATTGGTAAAATTATAAATGTGGTTCAGATGTATAAATATAGTGTAGATAAAATATAGATGTAGATAAATTTAAAAATTTAGATAAAAAATATAAAATGAAGTGATAAGAGAAAGGGTTTTTTTTTTGGTACCCCCACCCATTCCCCTAACACCCCCACCCACCGTGTGAAAATACCAAAATACCCCTGACTCTTTACAAAATCACAATTTCTTCACACAATTGGTCATACCTACGTTTGACCACCTTCACTCGCATATACGCCAGCTTCGACGTATATACGATCAGCCCAGAAATCAACCAATCGTATATACCCCACCAGACCCCTATATACGACGAACACTTTTTACTCACCGTATATACCCCTATTCAGGCGTATATACGATTAGCAGAAATTCATCCACTCGCATATACGCCCAGAACACCCTATATACGACGAGCAAAAAAGTAAGCATCGTATATACACATTTTTTGATGTAAATACGATGAGCATTTTTTTTTTTTTTTTTTTACTAATTTTTTTTTCTTCGCTTGCAGTGTCCGGTAGGCATAGAGGGAGACGTGAGGTCTCTCCGATCGGGGGAGTCATCTACTGCTCCGAGTACGAGGACTCGGAGGCATAATCAGCTCCATGCTTCAAAGACGGAGACAGACGAGCACACTGAGGCGGTGAGTATGAGCCCGAGGCGGTGAGTATCGGCTGAGCACCTCGATGTCGGCCATTGGAGCTTTCTATCTCGGGGATTACCTGCAGCAGACGCAGCGGGAGGATCGCATAGGGGAGGCGGTTTCTCAAGATCATTCCCACTACTCCTCGATATCATCCACAGTATCCCAGTGATGATCCCCAACCTCTTCATTACCATCCCCACCTCCCGAGTATCAGCAAAGAAATTCTGTGTCGATGCTTATTACTCGAACCATCCATGTCCGAGTATCATGAGGTGCCTCAGCGATGATCGGGAGAGCCTCTCGGCGATGATCGGGAGGAGCCTCGGGAGGAGCCTCGGGAGGAGCCTCACCCTCTCTTTTTCGACTTGGCGAGATCATGTCTCAGATTCTATACTATTGACCGGTAAGTTTTGCATTTTTGCTTAAATAATTTATTTAAGTCACATAGTCCGCACTTTTGCTTACATTATTTATTTATTTTTATTTCGTAAGTATCGTGAGTTGTCAAAGTATGGGCTCATGGCAACAAAGTCCATACTAGACTTCATCTTCATTACGACTTACTTGGTAGCAAAGATCGTGGTCGAGGACTCGATTGGCCCCACTTCTCCGCATCGCCACGCCACGATGAGACCATGAGTTCGCCGCCGCTTTTATTGAGAGGTGGCACTCGGACACTTCGTCATTTCACTTGCCATTTGGTGAGATGGACGATCACTCTGGATGACGCGTCTCTTGTCACGCACCTTCCCATCCGAGGAACTATGCCACACCTCCCGCCTCACCGTTAGCTCGGAGTTTGCCCACACACTTGGCCGAGACATATTTGGGTGTGTCACGGGTTGAGGTCGCTAACAACACCCGTGGGGGTCCATATTACGACTTCAAATGGTCGGAGCGGGTTTATGAGCGCAACTTGGAGGAGGGGGTGACATCACGATTCTTGCCGTCGTGGCTTTTTCGCTTCGCCCGACCTACTGATATCTTCACCACGAAGACCGGAGACGGTGAGGCTAAGTGGTTGATCTACTGGATGATCCGAGTCCGAGGTTCTTGGAGGCTATGCATGGGGTGCAGTGCACTAGCCGCCATGTATCATGACTTGAACAACTGCGTCATCTCGGACTACGCAGCAGATGTGGAGAGGTATGCCACCTATTTCGGTATACATTTTAACTTCTTGTATTTTTGTTAAATCGCAGACTCGACTTTTGGTAAATTTTTGTGAATTAAATATGTTATTTATTTTTGCATTTCGAGCTTGGATTATGTGGTATTTCCCGGATGGTGGATAGGTTGCCGGTCATATCCGGTGCGGAGCCACTTCTTTGGCGCTACCAGGAAGAAGAAGTCGACCACCCAAAGCTCACCACTACGGGAGGATGATTGATGAGCCGAGGCGAGAGGATGTCTGTGGCGACCATTTGAGGAGGGGTGGGTAGACCGCTTTGAGCGGATCTCCTCTACAGAGGCTTCATCGGTGGGTGACTTCGAGTTCCGTACATGCCGATAGGTGCTGCGTCGGTTTGGGTACACGCAGATCATCCCACGTGACCTCTTAGTGGCCGTCCGAGTCATACCGATTGCGTGTTTGGGATCGCCCACTTCATGGCATCTCGTGGAGGACATCCCGCGCGACTACTCGGGTTGCTCGGAGGCCGGATCGGTCATGCGTAACTACTTAGAGTGGTACGTCCGGCTTCTATCCCAGACTATTACCGGCTCCACCATCACCACCATCACCAGAGCTCACCCTGGACACCTCCCCGAGATACGCGCACGACGATCATGACCGGATTAGGGAGCTTGTGAGGGCTTGTAGAGAGGGATTCGTGATAGCCGACATCGCGCATGGCAGTCCGGCGTATCGGACAATCCATAGGATGGTGGGGATGGCAGCACCGGATGACGTGGCTGGGGAGCTTAGACGACGGGGGCGAGGACGAGGGGGACGCCGTTAGGGATTTTTTATTTGTTTTTTGATGTATTTGATATTATTTTGGCACTTTATTATATTATTAACTTTTTTCGGATGTTTTATTTATTTTACGAGTTTCCATGAATTTTTGATTTCATTGATTCGATAAAACAAAGTTACACAAGCGATAAAACATAAACAACTTGAATAAAAATAGACAGATAAAATGAAAATACAATAGAAACTATCGAAAGTGGTGGAGTTAATCGACGAAGGATCTCAAACGGTCATTCTTCCGGTTTCGACGCATGGATGAATGTAACTCCTCCATTTAATTGTTATATGAATGGACATCATGTCTCGGACGTCATCCTCATTGTTGACATCCATGGTAGACCGAGTAAATACCTCCACTAGTCGTTTGGGTTTAGATAAACAATACGAATTATCTCATGTTCGTCGTTCTCTGGTTGAACCATCTCGGTAGTTTCTCGCTTAAGAGCGAGAAAATGATATATCGTGTTTTAACCTACACGAAACAACATCTCTCCCATCGAAACTTATACCATCATCTTTCAAGATGATGCCCGATGATCAACAAACCCCATATTAGAATGAGCGATAGTGAGGGAAGAAGGCTCGTAGTATGACATTAGCGAAGCTCGCATCATCTTCACTTGTGATGTGTGTGAGAGAAGGAGGAAGTTGAGTTTTTGGTGTGAAAATAGTGATGGTGGGAGTGAGTATTTATAGATGAGGTAAAAGATTATCAACCGTTGATTTTGGCGTGCAATCTACACAGTTGATCAACTTTGAAAGCGAAATCATGACAGTTAAATTTTTTTACAATTTTTAAAAAAAAATTTAAAGATTTATCGATATATATGTCATTTGGGACATATATACGATGTGTAATCTAACGCATCATATATATGCCACGAAGAAGTATATACGATTGGTGGATACACCACCAATCGTATATACTTCTTCGTAGGATATATATCTCTGATGCGTTAAAATTACACATCGTATATATGTCCCAAATGACATATATACGATCGATGCGTTTTTAAAAATAAAAAAATATTACAAAAGGCGTTTTGGGGATTTGATTTGGGTGGGGTGTTAGGGAATGGGTGGGGGTACAAAAAAAAAAAACCTAAGAGAAATAGAAGAAATCGTAGATATCATCTATTCGTTTGAAATCTTGTTTTCTTTTCCTAAAAAAAATGAGCATATCACTATTACACTCACGTGAAATGTTAAGCGGTGGCATGACATCAACGTCATTGTCATATTTACAGTTTCCTTATATTCTTCTGTGAAAGTCACGCTTTTCTTTCACAAACTACCACTTAAATAACAAAGGTTCAGAAGAAATGTAAAGCTCCAAATGATTCTATTACCAAGCATGATTAATTTTATGATTTTATCAATACAAACAATTTTATCATGAATACAATACAAACAAAGAAAAAAAGATGAACATGAAAAAGGAGCCATTGTTTCCAACACAATATGAACTTAGCTAGCTGGAGCACCGGTTTGGAATGAACTACATTAATTCATCATCCATATATCAGTTACAGATTCATCTCCGTTGAACCCTTAATTATCAACATGTTCGCTACTTGAAGGCCCATCATTCTTCTCTTCTCCGAAGCCTGGAGGAGGCCCAACATGCTGCTCCTCTTCTTCAAAGCCTGGAGGAGGCCCAACAACCTGCTTTCTTCCATTGCCTTGATCAGTAGGCATAACATTCTCCTTATCTTCCAACCCAAATGGCCCAAAATCAATCTCACTAGAAGAATCTAAAAATGACTTCATATCGCTTTGTTCGCCTTCCATAATACTCGAGAACCATGGTGTACCTTCTCGTACATAGAAAAGTATATATGCTTCTATGTTCAGCACCACATCTTCAGAAACACTGCTTACCTGAACAGGAATTACGTACAAGTAATAAATAGCATTCTAATTATCTAACACAAACATTTACTACACCTGAACATTGAATTTAAGTGGTACTAATTAAATATGTATGGCTTAATTAACTAGTTGAAATTTTTGCAAAAACTCTCCATTTTAAAGCTGTAGTTACTTACTACCATAAATAGATATTAGACATGTTAAAGAGAAATTAAACAATGTAAGAGCCAATGAATGAATCAGTACTATGATATAATCACTCATTTTTTTCAAGTAAATCAGTAGAATTTTTCAATAATTATATATTACCGCTGAGTCATCCATCTTGTGCCACTTTTTGGGAGCAGAGCGGATGAAGCTTATATAATGCCCTGAGCTTAAAGAACGTCCACTATGCTGAATAATAGCATACAATTCATATTTCAAATTTTCCTGTCAAAAGAGAGGAAAATTTTTATATGAATTTGAAATAAAATGCTCACATATGCACCAAACTAGAAGAATGCATGTAAGGGAAATAAGAATTTGAAGCTTACATTATAAGAGTGCAAGTCAATTTCAGTAGTGAAATAAACAGGACTGGCAATCTTCTTAATTCTATCCCCTTTTGTCTTAAACCTTTTTAAATGTAAAGCAGCAACTAAAGGTGTTTGATCTAACACAAGCTGCTTTTCCATGAATACCTCTTTGTTGCAGCTACCACACTTAAGCTTCTCATCAAGTTTTTCCACCTTGGTGAATGATTCGAGAGCAGACTGAAGGGTAGATATGTCTCCTATCTCTAAACTTAGGTCAATAAATGGCTCGGGTTTGTTAGAAGTGTGTCCACAACTACAGCATAGAAGCTTCAAAACAAACATAAAAAAAAAATAAGATAAAATTATGTAAGACTAAGTATATATCATAAAGTAACAAGCTAAAATTTAAAATAAAACCCGCGACAATTAATGACTAAGACCGCGGAATCAATGTTTTTTATGTCTCCACAACAACAACACGATTGTAGTCGTGTCTACCATATTTGACCACAGTTCTCGACAATGCTAAGAATCGCAACGCGACTTTATCTACAATTATGATTTAAAACCTTGATCCAAAATGCAACTAAGGTGGTGAAAACTAATTATTGAGTAATAATAAACTAAAAGAAGGAAAAATGCAATTCTTGTGCACCATACTTTGCTAAGTAGACGACCTCCAAATATTCTTTCCACAAGATTATCTTCTCCCGCCGGAAAACAACCTTTTAGCTTATTCAATGCACACTGTAAGAACTCGTGTGCATCCTCTTGCCTATACGGGGAAAAACTAGAGGAAAAATCTATTACAATTAATTATGTCAAGGATCACGAAACAATTTATGTTAATACATAGAGACATTAAACAATGAACTTCCACAACAACAACGAAAATAAAAATAAAAGAACTAAAAAAAGATACAGTTCAAATTGTCGACGAATATTTGGGGATGAATAGGAGAACGCTCAGGTGCGAAGGAAACATCAAAATGTTGAAGAAAAGCACAAATTAAACAGAAATCACCCGCATCACCTGAAATTCATCCATTACAAGTCCCACAAAAATCAAAATTTTGAATTTCAATTTTTCCTTATACAACAAAATAGACATGCACTTCACTTACAAGGAGAATTATGATCGCAAAAAAGAAGACCATGCAGCAATGGAACAGTATGAGTAAGACACTGAAGAACAGCACTCATAAAACAAGTATTACCAAGATTTTCCAGACCAGCACCCTGCCAAACAAAAAAGAATATACATGCACCAAGAAATTATGAATTATGAATTTTTAACAAATATATAAAAGTAAATATAATATAATAACAGCAGAGCTGGCCCAATAGTATAATAGACTCAAGCTTGGGCTTTAGGCCTCCCAAAAAAATATTATTTTTAAGTCAAAAAAGGCCTCAAAAAAGAAAAGAAAAGGCCTCAAATATAGGACCGTTTGTCTTTCCGGTTCAACATTTCACTCGTTCTTGATGGTGATTAGGGTAAAGTTCAATTTTCATTTAATTCTCCTTACTTCAGTCCCTGCTCCTTAAATTTTTCCCTATAATTAATTGCTCATTTAAACTCATTTACTAATTGCTATAAATGATATTACTTTCCACTCCCCTTCCCTATTGTGCTATGCAAAAATCTATTGACATTAGAATTAGAATATTAAACGCCATGAAGCTTAAAGAAGTTCATTTTGTTGTTGTGAATCACAAAGAAATTTTACAATAAATTGATTACAATAATTTAATAAATAATTTTACATCTCAAAAAGCTCGAAAAATAAATATTTAATTAATTTAACAAGTTTTAAAAAATGCCTCATTTTGAAGTTTGCTTTAGGTCTCATTTAGTATTGGGACACCCTGAATATCAGTAATAACAAATAATATATTTATTACCCACCACTAATTTGGAAGAAGGTGACGTAGGAAACTGTTCATCATGATTGTAATAGTAAGGAAAATTCAAATCTGATGGAGTAAAAGAAGAGTAGCTGGCGGAAGAATCTCCGACAGTGGCAGAACTTCTCCGGTGACGACCTGAAAAATGGATCAAGATTTTGAAGATGGTTAAATTAAACCCATCAACTTCAGATTCAGAACTTGGACAATAGTCAAAATCATCTTCATCGGGACTTCTTCGATAAATATAATGGTAATAGATAGTTAAAGAAACGTTACCCTTGGTGCCGTTGGCGTATAGATTTGTCACAGCAGCTACTTCCCGATGTTGATCTGGTAAGATAATCATCAGCGGCTGCGGCTGCTCTTCCGATAACTGCTGCATTGGTTCGTTGAGCTGCGAAAGAGTGTCGAATACATCATCCGACGGTGTTGCATCCGGTGCTGGTGTTTTTGGTTCGGAAGAGGAAGAGGAATGAGATGGTACGGTATGATCAGCAAGAGAGTCGGGTGTTGATCTCTTACGAGAAGGTTTGGGGTCAGATTCGGTGTGAGGTTCAGGTTTGGAAGGTTGAGTGTTTGGGTTAGGTTCTTGATTTTCTTTAGAATTAGAAGAATCGTGAAATCTCTTCCGAGGTGGAACACTCATTTTGGGGTAATTTGAAAGGACTCCCATTTTGATGATTCTCTAAGAATGCGAGAGAGAGAAGGGAGTTGAGAGAGAGAGAGAGAGAGAGAGAGAGAGAGAGAGAAGAGAAAGAGTGAAGAAATGGTGGTATATAAAGTGTTCGAAAGGTGTGAATGGAGGGAAACCGGAAACGCATAGTAATACTGACAACAAATACATGAGAATACGACGCGGAGAAAACGTTCTATTTAATGCACGTCATTTAATATCAATTGCAAAAATTTCATAATTACAACTTCAGTTTCAAAGATTTATTTGTATTAATTAGTACAACAATCTTATATGGACATCAGATTTTAGACAAAAATCAATTTACAACACTAATTAATTAAGTTTTTTAGACTATTATCCAAGTGATTAATTAACCAAGTTTTTAATCAATGCCTCGAAAATTGTGAAAAAACAGGTTGCTAATAGTCTAAAAAATTTGGTTAATTAGTGTTGTAAGTTGGTTTTTGTCTATTTTTGTCTACATTTCAATGTCCAAATAACATTTTTGTAATTAGTATTAGTATTAATTACTCCAAAAAAAAGTTGGATTTATTTGAGTTTGAATCCTCACAAATATTTAAAGGACAATTTCGAGAGATATTTATTGCATTTATTGCATTTATTATTGTATTGTATTGTACTGTGCACTCTATTTATTAGTATCAGTATTCATGTCAAAAAAAGTATTAATTATTATTTACTCTTACATTAATATTTTTTATATCGTCAATCAATTAAAAATTACTAACGAGAGTTGGTCTGAGTGGTAACTGGACTCAGATTCCACTCCAAAGTCTTGGGTTCGAATATTCGAGTGTGGCAAAAACTCTATTAGGAGGGGAGAACTACACGTGTCGACAAAATCGGGTACTCATGAGTAGCCAGGTTTCTCGGCGTATATTAGTCGTCGACAAAGCCGATGGAAACTGTGCACCAATAAAATGTTTCCAAAAAAAAAAGATTTATTAAATAAATATTACTTCTAATTACTCCAAAAAAAAGGATTTATTAGTATTAATTTTTTTGGTTAAACCAAAAAATCCTCTGCGCGTGCAACTGTAGAGACTAATCCCCCGAGATAGTGAGATTCATTTAAGGGGTTGACCTCTCCAGGTATTTTCCCATACGCACCGGTCAAAGATCGAACCCTTAACCAAATAATTAAGGAGCTCAAGTATATATCACTTGTACTATACCATGTTGGTAGATTTATTAGTATTAGTATTACTTATTATTCATGTAAAAAAGTATTCATTATTAATTTAACTTATTTTTTAATGATTTAATTTATATACACATTTGATGTACAAATTTCGATGCGTTAATCAATCATGTATTGTCATGTCATTAAAAATATTAAGTCATCTATATCATTTTTGTAATTGATTTTTAAAAAGATTACATTGACCAAAATCAAAATTAAAAATTATTAACGTTTTTTAAATTATAAAATTAAAAATTACTCATATAATTTTTACATTTTATTAACGTTTGTTTGACTTGTAAGTCATTAAATTTCCTAATAATCAAATTAATCTACTAAAATATTTTTTGATTTATTTGTGTTCTAGACAAGGCCAAGCCCAATTCACACGAAAGTGAGGCTCAATCCAACGTTGGATCCACCCCAAACGATAGCATCAAGGGTGAGACCGAGATCAACGGTCGAGATCAATCCTACCTCATCCAACGACTCAGCGCTAGACCCTCGTCTATAAATAGAGCATCACTCTTGTGAATCAGATATACTTCATTCATTTGTGGCTCTCCTCCACTTCTGATCGTCGACTTTCGCATCGGCGTGCCTGCAGGTACCAACCCCCCGGCGACCTCAAGCTCAGAGGAACCAGCATGATAGGCCGCAAGTGCACAGTTCTATCCTGTAATAAAAAGTATCGATCCCACGAGACTTTCGTGATTACTAACTTCAATTTCGGTTGTGATCAGCTAAACAGAATGATTTAACAAGAATGGATTGTTTGATTTAAAATTTATAAATAAAAGCATCTTAGGATGGTGGTTTCTAGGAGTGTTCAAAACCGAACAAAACCAATAGAAAACCGCAAACCGAACCAAACCAAACCGAAAACTGCAAAAAACCGCTTTTCTATTGGTTTTGTTCGGGTTTTTTTATTAGTGAATGTAACACCCCTTTTCTACCCCTTAATTTACACGTCATTTATCAGAGTAATTTCATTTTCAAAAATATAAATTTATTTGATAGAAAGGGAATGCCACATCGTCATAAGTAAAAACTCATCGTCTGCACCATCAAAGTTTGTGCAACAACGCAATCGTCACAAAACTTAAATTTCAAAATAATCTTATCACAATGAAATAAACGATGACTCACTAGTCCACTCAAACACGTCTCATAATCATCAAAATAAATAATTCATACGATTAATTGATTCATTAACAAATCCGACTACGCCCCTAGGTGCTCTGAAGATCGAGAGAGCAACTCGACAACCTCCCAATGACTAATAAAGAAGGCAAAGCAGAACCTTCACTCGCGGTCACTGCGAGCGTTGCCACAATAGAGCAACATTCCAAGCGAGAAAGGGTGAGTCTTCAAACAAAGATAAGAGCATAAATAATAATCAATATATTAAAGGACAATATCTATAACTACCACAAAGACACTTAACGTCGCGTTACAACCATCACGAAACAACATCGGCAACCAACATCAAAACACATCACAAACAACTACATCATTTAAATGCACATATATGAAAATGCAACCACGTCGCCGGGCATATGCATGAGGTACCATCGTCGCAAAAAATACAATCGCCGCTTATCGTCGCTTTGAGCATAGCTCCGGCTGCGAGCCATATCGTCGCCGAATGCGATTATGATATGTATGAGACTCTATGCATCACTCATCAAATCAATCAACAGTAAATCAACAATTACACATCACCACACAATTTTCCCAACGTCGCTTTTGGCCATACCCCGCCCCAAAATGTCATTATCATCGCTTTTATATCATCCTCATAAACATCATCATCATCGCCGCAATTGTATCATTATCATGAACATCATC
Organism: Oxytropis ochrocephala; assembly: GCA_020916435.1. NCBI lineage: Eukaryota > Viridiplantae > Streptophyta > Magnoliopsida > Fabales > Fabaceae > Oxytropis > Oxytropis ochrocephala. The sequence goes on along the minus strand of CM037088.1, from coordinate 43,657,220 downwards.
ATTATCATCGCATAACCATAAAACACTCATAGAGTGTATTCGTCATAGTCATCAAAATCATATATATATATATATATATATATATATATATATATATATATATATATATATATATATATATATATATATCACATCATCATAATCACTCATAGAGTGAACTCGTCATATTCGTCAAAACCATCTAGCAACATCATCACAGTCATACTTTTTCTCATCATCATTGAGCATATATAGATATATTTTCGGTTGTCTTTTAGCTTAGTGTGTTATAAAATAGTGAACCGATTGACTATGGGATTACTCAGAGTAATCGATACTACTTGCAATGTGCATTGGCCACCTTTGCAAGACTCTCGGTGATGCCCTTGTAAATACACCAGCGAAAGAAATTCTGACCTTAGTGGTAAACCACAATCTAGCCATAGTCAATTAGCACACTAGTAGTATAACATTGCACCGAGACTCATTTATATAAACATAGCATCACAAATTTTTATTTGTATTAACGGCAACACAAAACAGTTTTGTCTGCCTTAAAAATAGAATATTCAGTTAGGCCTCTGAATAAGCTTTCCAACGCATCTTAGAACACTTCAATCGGGTTCCCGGTTCGCAAGATATCAATTTTTCAAAAACGTGACAAAGACTTTAAAGAAAAAGCAGTGAGAAAACAAGTGAAAAAGCAGTGACTCGCGCTCCGAGCGCGAGTCGCGAGCGCGCGGGCGCGATTGGGCAGGAAATCAGGCTGTTGCGCAGCACACACTTGCGCTGAGCGCAAATCGAAGCGCAAGTGAGGCGCGAGTGGGGCAAGATAAACATCAAATTGTGCGAGAAAATTCAGATCTTCAACACCAAAACACATTTTATTCACCAAATCACTCATCACCTCATCACTAAGGGTTCATCAAGAACAATTAATATTTTATCAACAACATCAAAGTCATCAATTCAGATCACAAACATCAAAATTCAGCAATCATCTCAATAATTCCTCAAAGAACATCAACAATCATCAATTTTATATTACAACATCAAAATTCATCCATAAATCGTTCAATTCTTCAACCACTCATTAGACACCAAACATTAACGAATCATCAACAAAGAAACATCAATAAATCCTCTGACAACAAGCATCACAACTCATCTTAAATTCACAACAACACCAAAAATTCATCAAAATAATTAAACGTAATAACTAATACCGCCTAGGTGTCATAGGACTACCCTCCCATATGCTGACCATTATATAAACCCTTATAATGCGAGACTCCCCTTACCTCGAATACGTAAGCTCTGTGAGAAGACGTATGAGAGCACCGACAAGTAAGCGCAACACGACGATCTCCTCTTCTCTTTCTCTCCCTTCCCTTTGCGCCAACTCCTTCTCCTCCTTCTCTCTCTCTCTCTCTTTGTTTTTTTTTCCTAGCCGTCTCTCCCTCTCCCTCTCGCACGCTCCCTCTCTTCCTTTCTTCTTTTCTTTTCTTTCTCTCCAAGTTTCTAATAACTAACCCTAGCTTGAGTCATGGGTTCTCTTACTTGGGTCCTTCTCACCACCCGGTTGATTACTAACGCTACTCCTTTTTCCTAGTTAAATTACCACTCACTTCTTTACTATTCACCACTCTTCCTTTAAGTTAATTACTCTATTATTATTTTAAAACAACCCACCAAACACTACTTAATTAATTAATTAAATAAACGTTTTGAATTATTTTTGGGGCGTTACAGTGAACCGCAAGGTTCGGTTTGGACCGCGGTTTTGATTATAGAAACCGAACCAAACCAAACCAAACTGCAAAATCCTATATATAAAAATAAAATTAAACAAAACAATATATATAGAGAATAAGGAAAGCAATTTATTTAAGGGGCCGTTTGGATTAGCTTATTTTTGAGCTTATGAAAATCAACTTATGAAGATAAGTAAGTTTTTATGTTAATTCATAAGTTCTCACTAACAAAAACTGTATCTCTCTAAGTTATTTTTCCATAAACTACCTTTACATGCTTATGAATAATACGTAAAAATTAATTTATTTGCATAAGTTGTTTTTCATAGATTTAAAATAAGCTCTATCCAAACGGGTTCTAAATTGTGTTTTGTCTCGCAAAAAACCGAACTAACCGAAAAATCCAAACCGCATTGGTTTGGTTTTTTTTTTCAAAAGCCAACCGAACCAAACCAAACCGCATCTATTTTTACCTTGCGGTTTGGTTCACTTTTTTGCTCAAAACCGAACCAAACCGCACCGCCCCTAGTGGTTTCATCACAATGATATAATGAACTCACAACCCCTCATCCATTCCCTATTTTATATAAAGTTGTATTCTAAGGATAATGCATTCAATGGTAACTCAAGTTTCCTTTTGGAATACAAGAGTGTGTCTTGAACCAATAATCAAACCTATTCCCATGGTTTATTATTGCCAAAACCCCTTAAGTACAAGCCTTTTTATCACAAGGTCCCAAAACTATTTTCATGTTTTGTTTCCCTTGTTTAATCTCATAGTTCTAATATCAAAACTTGTCCATTCGGTACTTCATTTGATATTTGGAATAAGACTTTGAAAATGATGAGATTAAATTAGAGTATAATTTTAACAAAATAGAGTTTGCACTTGGGATTGTTTATGTGTCTATCATTGGATAGTCCCACAATCCCAAGACTAAAAGGAGTATACTCACTCATGATCAAAGTAGACAAAAACTTAGAAGACATGAATTCTAAATGACGAGAATGATAAAGAAAACGATAAATAGCGGAATGTAAATGACTGAAATATAAAGGAAAGCGATAGATGACGGAATAGTAAAGTGCAGAAAAGTAAATAGCAAGAACATTAAAGTGCGGGAAAAATAAAGAGCAAGAACTTAAAAGGAAAATGTAAATTGCATAAAAACATAGTGTGAACTTTGAGAAGTGTTTACAAATGCCAAAGATGATCTAGAGATTCGTGTCTTATATAGGCTTAGAGAAGAGACAAATCAGTTAAGACCAATTACAAGCCATTTTTAAAGAACAAACTGTAATGGTTCGAAATCTGAGGAGAAAACACGACCATGTTACAAAAACACCGGCGGCAGTGTTTTCTACACTGTAAATTTTGGTCGTTTCAGCTTTTCAAAAAACACTGCCATTTTACAAAAACACTGGCGGCAGTGGTTTCTACTGTTTGACAGCTCATTTCTTGCTTTCTTCTTGGTCCTTTTGATTCTTCTTAACTCTCTTTGATCTTGGGACTTCATCCTTATGCTTTTGACTTTATTTCCTTCAATTTGCTCAACGCTTAATCTAAAAACAAAAACAAAAGACCGGTAGTAAAATAGCTCAAAACTAGAACTAAATTGCCACACAATTTACTAAAAACAAGTAGTAAAAAGACACTTAATTTGAGACTTATCAAACTCCCCCATCCTTGAATCTTTGCTTGTACTCAAGCAAAACATTGAAAACCATTAAGCCAATTTGGAAATTTTTTAAATTCATACCAAAACCTTAAGTGAACTGGTGGTATCCTTCAGCACTTATTCATCAGTTTGAGACTTACAAATTGGACTTTTTTGTGAAATACAAGACAAGTTGGAGGTATCAGAACATCAAGTTAGAATTCAATGTCCGCATAGAAAACCAGTTCCCTAGCATTCTTAAGATTGGTTCCTCCATTCACTTAGACCGGGTCTCAAAGGAGTGTCTTTGAAATCTGGGGTATGGAGTCCTTTATTTAAGCATTTTTTTTTTTTTTTGAGAAGTGGGAAAAAGATGAGAAGGGAGTAGTAGGAGATATATTTTTCTTTCCTACAACCCCGAAATGAACTTTGAGAAGAAGATGAGATTGGAGCAGTAGAAGATATATTTGACTTTCCTACAGCCATGAAAAGAACCTTTTTTTTTATTTTTTTCTTGCTACATAAATAAAGTTCTCGATACCCTAGCCTACGAAAACATTTCTCCAGCAACCACACACGCAATGAATGTCACCAAGAGAACCAAATTACTAGTTTCTTTTCAATTTTTCCTTAATAGAACTGACACCAAAAACCTGTCTCGAGTGTGTGTGTGTGTGTGTGTGTGTGTGTGTCTCGAGTGTGTGTGTGTGTGAGTGTGTGTCTCTCTCATGTGTGTGTGTCTCTCTCTCTCTCGTGTGTGTGTGTGTGTGTGTGTGGCAACAACAAACACACAATTATACTATTTTTACAAACCAGTCCACCTAGATAAATGCTATGAAACTCAAATATTTATCTAAAAGAGACCTTAAATACATGCTTTTAGAAATTTCACAAAGACTGTCCACACAAAGGAGATGACAACTTCTCAAGACAGACTCAAAACAAACAAAATAGACAGCAAATAAAGACAGAAAAGGGTAAATTACTTTGCCCCCCCCCCCCATGCTTGGTTGTCCTCAATGTAAAACAGAATAAAATATACGAGAGGGATATGAAAGCTCACATTGACTAGCATTTGTAGCTTTTCTTTTTGTTACAACAAAACAAGACAAAGCTAAACCCATGGGTTGCCTCCCATGCAACACTCTTTTAACGTCACTAGCTTGACACTTGTCTTTTATAAACTTATTCTGGGGTCCCATTGCTTGAAGCATAAAGACCAAGTAACACATGAAGAATGAAAACATATTCCTGGATCCCACGGCTTGTAAAAAGGAAGTTGTGTAAGCAATAAGATCCTATTTTCAATTCCTCTTAAATCAAATGTTATTTTCACAAAGGAAGGTGAGTAAAGGGCATAGCATTGTAACATCCACAAATGCATTTAAACCATTATGCTTATCCAAGGAAGAAATTTCAGTTTCCCTTATGCTTTCCATTTCATGGTATATCTCTTGTGAATCATCTTGCACTATCACTTTACCATTATTTTGATCTATTTCAACAATAATACTTTTCTCAATTTCTGTTTCACGTATTTTTTTGAAAAACCCTTGTAAGCAAGGTGGTGGTGACAAAGATGACTTAAAAGATTCGCATTCATCCTTGGAGAATTTAAATACATTTTTGTATATCCCTTGTAAGCAAGGCGGTGGTGGTGGCAAAAATGGCTCAAACTATTCCCATTCCTCCCTAGAGAATGTAAATACATGCTTATTCCTTGTAACAAGAAAAAAAAAGAAACATTTAGTCTGACTGATACCGAAAAATCAATCAATATCACAAAAGTCTTCGACAACGGCGGCAAAAATATGATAGGCTGCAAGTTCATGGCTCTATAGTGTAATAAAAAGTATCGATCCCACAGAGACTTTTGTGATTACTAACTTCAGTTTCGGTTCTGATCAGTTCAAACAGAATGATTTAACAAGAGTTTATTGTTTTATTTGAAATGTACAATTAAAAGCATCTTAGGATGGTGGTTTCATCACAATGATATAACGAACTCACAATCCCTCATCCATTCCCTATTTTATATAAAATTGTATTCTAAGGGTAAGGCATTCAATGGTAACTCAAGTTTCCTTTCAAAATACAAAAGTGTGTCTTGAACCAATAATCAAACCTATTCTCATGGTTGATTATTGCCAAGACTGTTAACTATTTGGCAAGTGTACCAAATCGTGCAAGTAATAAAACCGGTAAGAACCGGGATATCGTCCTCAAGGATCGAATTTAATTTGCCAACTACGATGCAACGACTAATTTGAACCAAGTTGAAATGGGTTTTGTTTGGTAATGTTGAGCTATGAAGCTCAAGCGGTAAAGCGGTAAATTGTTTTTGACTTTTTAACTACGAGAAAAGCGAACACGATGGAAGAAATACGTTGAGAAAACGCTAGGGATGGATGTCTTCCGATTTCATGCTATCGTTCTTGATTTATTTTGGAAGTTATCTCTCTCTCATTTGCTATCGAATCCACAATTCTAACTAAGCCCTAATCCCTTAGGTGAATAGGTCTTTGTTAATTGATAAAAGCCCTAATTCCTTAGGTGCATCTACTAACAACAAGCATTAAACGCGAGGATTCGCCACATACATCAATTCGCAGGATATTCCTAAACTTACGAATGGAAGGAATTGAAATTCAAACAATCCAATAATAAGAACTTAGTTAAATTATTGAATAGAATATAGGTTCTATAATTTCCCAATTACAGAAAGGTTGAACACAGAATATCAATTCACAAACGAGAGAGAACGATAAAAATCATCAAGATAAACCAGCAACAATAAATCTAAATCAGAATTTATCCATCCCCAACATTGGGGTTTAGTTACACATGATCAAAGATAAGGAAAAGAGAGAATTACAAGATAATAACGATGATGATGATGACATTCAAAGTCTCAATTCTTGTTCCCAAGGCTTGATTCTTCGACGGTCAGCAGCTGCAACCAACTCTCTCCGGTGTGCTAGGGTTTCAATTCGTCCAAAACGTCACCAGATCCCTCAAAAACGCAGCTTTTGCGTGTTTTATCGTGTTTTCAAAGAATGGCGCCTCGTTGGCGCCTCGGCGACACTTAAGCGCCCGATGGTGGAGGCGCTACGATGAATCGGCGCCACCTGGCGCCTCATGCGAGAGTGGGCGCGAATGGGCGAGACTTTTTATTTCTCGCACTCCTTTGTCGCCTCATTTGGCGCCTCCAAATGACAACGGCGCCACTTCGGGCCGCAAGCTCATTCCTTGGCACTTTTCCGTCCGTTTGCTTGCATTTCTTCGTTCTTCCTTTCACCTAGTCACTGGGCACAAAAACACCACAAAAACCAAGCGTAAACAACTGCAAAGCAATTCAATTTCAACTAGCACAATTTACTCTTTTAGTGTTGCCATTTTCCCTACATTCATTAAAATCTTCACATAAAATCCTCTTTTTCATACTAAAAACCATCATGTGATGGGGATTCATCACAACCCCCAACTTGAACATTTGCTTGTCCTCAAGCAAAGACAATGCAAGACAAAAACAAAACATCGTCAACATCGGATAACATGCAATCGAGTTATGAATCCTTTTTAAACAAGACAATCACAAACATCCAAAGGACAAGTTGAGCAACAACTTTGGTGACCGGTCACTCAATTGCAATCCCACATATGGTAATTTCACTAGCACATACTTGCTCAATAGTGCGTGTGTGACATTTAAGCGAATTGGAACAAAGCTAGTTTCAAAATGCATCTAACTAAGACTAGAGGGCTTTCTTCCGAGACCGTAGAAGATGTTTCAAAACAAAGGGTAGACTAACGTTTCCACATAAGATTGAGGGGCTTCAAAGCAGCGACAAAAGTGGTAATTCGGTATTACAGATTGGACCGATTGCACAACTACTTCAATACACACACAACACAAACCACACAATGTAGAGTTTTTGGTGCTGCAACCCTCATTACATCAAAAATTTAGATTTACTCGAAGATTTACTTGAAATTGCAACAATTACATGGCTATGTGGATTTTTCCACTTATTCACAAACACACTTAAACACACACACATACATACACTACAACGTTACGGGTAGACGCTGCAGTTGTTGCACTCACGCAAGACACACACACCACGGCATACACTACAACACACGGGTAGACGCTGCAGTGTTGCACTCACACACACCGACACCACGGCATACACCGCTGCGGCGTTGCGGGTAGACTGACTGCGATCTTCGCACTCACGCCGCACTAACACCCACACGTGCACCGACCATCCTACAATCTGCATACCCAACCTTAGTACAACCGATGCACCCCAACTTAGCTTCTACAGCTACCCCTTAATTTTTAGTAAAAATTTGGCACTCCCATGGTCCACCAAACAACCTAGCTTAGCTAAAATCATTTCTAGGATCACTAAGTTCCACACGAGTTAATGTTTTGAGTGTGGAAGCAAGATTGCATAAGTTCCTTCACCACAGGGGATACTATTCGCTCAACTCTCACCACATCATCACTAAGTTTGCTCAACTAATTTCAAAAAAATTTAAACAGAAATTCACCATATGATTGCATTTTATTCATGACATCGACGATAGGTCCTCCCCACTTAAACACAAAGCAGTTGTCCTCACCGATTGATTTAGGGAAGGCCTATTTACAAAAACCAAAGCAAAACAAAAATAAAATCACATAACGGAAACAAATTGAAAGAAAACATCAAAGTTCACAATCAAATAATACTAGACAAGGAAATAAAGGAGAAGAGATAGAACACTACCTCACATGGGTTGCCTCCCACGAAGCGCTTCTTTAACGTCACTAGCTTGACGTTACCTCGAATTTTAAGTGGTCGCTTAAAACCAAGGCCAGCTTCTCTCTTTTCACCACTTCGCCAAGGTATGGCTTCCACTCTGCCCATTGACCATCCAACTTCTTTTTGAGGAAGGTTCCTCCAATTCGATTGCTCGGCTTGAATTCTCTTTTTGGCTCTTCTTGTCATTGTATGCTTTGACTTTCTCGCTTATACGACTTTGAAGATTCATAAACTTGCAACCTCATTAACTTCTCCTCTTCCAATCTAGTCAAGGAACTACTAATGATATTTGGATGAAGAGATCATCATCCGCCAGAAAACATATTTCAAATGAGGGAAAGTTGTTTCAATTCAGAATCTTTTTCTCGGGAATCTCCCCTATCTAGCTCTTCTTTTTCTTGAAAACTCTTTCTACCCGAGAAGCTTCAAATTGCATAATCTGAGCCTTCTATCTCACTTCCCAAGTTCTCATCCGCTTCTTCAATAGAATTCACAATTACATCCTCCAATGGAGGAGATGGAACTTCCGTCTAAAGGTCTCTTTCACGAGTTATCAATCATATCCACCCTAAAACTTTGTCCTTTATCATCGAGGATGGCGCATAGCTTCAAAAACATTAAAAGTAATCTTCTCATCCCGGAACCTCAAGATCGCCTTCCACTTGTTGCACATCAATCAAAGCTAAATCCCGTGGCTAAAAATGGTCTACCCGGGATAAGTGGTACCTCTGCATCTTCCTCCATGTCAAGTATCACAAAGTCTACAGGAAATAGGAATTTATCAACTCGACGAGAACATCTTCCAACACTCCATAAGGATATTTTCTTGATCGATCGATGAGTGTCGAGAGACATTCTAGTGGGTTTCACCTCACCACCACCCGATCTCTTCAAAGATAGACAATGGCATAAGATTAATACCGGCCCCCGGATCACAAAGAGCTTTGCCAATGGCTATGTCGCCAATTGCACATGGAATGGTGAAGTTTCCGGATCTTTCATTTTCTCGAGGAGCTTCCTCTGGATTATAGCATCGCACTCCTCATTCAAAGCCACTGCTTTCGTCCTCTTTAAATTTCCTCTTCTTTGTCAAAAGCTCCTTCATGAATTTAGCATATATAGGCATCTCATTCTAGAGCTTCTGCAAGGGTATATTGATTTTGTAGCCGCTTAAAAACCTCCATGAACTTAGAAAGCGCTCATCTTTTTTATGTTCCTTGCTAGCTTTGAGGATATGGCAACTTCACTTGAGGAGGAGGTGTCTTGAGTTTCTCTTGTACCGCACATCGAGAGAACAAATTGTTTTCATTAGGGTTAGACTTCACACCTTCTTCACTTTCCTTACTCAACTCATTTTCGACTTCTCCATTTTTTCATTTTCATTCTTTTCACTCAACTCTTTTCTTTCATTTTCAACTGACACCTTCTTTTCACAATTCACCACAGGAGTCGGCAACTCCCGACCACTTCTTAGAGAGATAGCCTTAGCAGTTTCATTCCTAGGGTTGTCAACGGTATTAGCTGAGAAACCACTGTTAGATGATCCAGCAAGTTGCTTTGCTAACTGCCCAATTTGAGTCTCTAGATTCTTTATGGAATCTTCATGATTCTTTTCCACATTCTTCATAGCTTGGTCTTGAGATTGAAAGGTTGTCTTTGTCATCTGCATAAATTGTGTCAACGCTTCCTCCATAGGAGATGGCTTTCTTTGTTCTTGACTAGGTTTTCTTGATGTGACCTGCGGTATCATTATTCTTCCAAGAGAAGTTGGGATGATTACGCCACCCGAGATTGTAGGTGTTAGAATAGGGGTCCCACCTTGCTTCCGAAAGTTGCCCATATAATTAACACATTCTTTGTTATCTCCATGAGTTGCACAATCACCTTCATGAGCATTTCGCCACAATAATTACATGCACCACGGTGTCTTTGCTTGAACGCAGTCGCGGTGTTTGAGATCCCCTCTGGCGAGTAGCGACTATTTCGCTTAGTAAAACTTCAATTTGGAGTGACATTACCTTTTGTTGAGCCAACACAAAGACTATTAGAATCCGGCTCTAACATCCCTTTCTTCATCTGTAGCACCCCTATCATTTTGAATTTTGTACTCATTAGAGGCCATATGCTCCACTAAGCTGTCTTGCTTCCTCTGCAGCTTTAGTACCCCAAAGATCCTCCGGTGAGGCATCTAACATCATCCTTGTTTGAGGTCGCAAACCATGACAGAAAGTTTGCAAATCAAGAAAATCATCAATACCATGCCCGGGACATCTTTTTAATAACAGTTTGAACCTTTCCCAAGCATCATATAGCGACTCACCATCTCCTTGCTCAAAATTTGATATTTCACCCTTTTCTTGATGAACTTAGAAATTGGAAAGAATCTTTCTAAGTACTTGCTCTCTAGATCACCCCAATTGTTACCAGATTCTCTTTGGGATAGTGTTTAGCCAATCTTTAGCTCTACCAGTCAAAGAATATGGAAAGAGACGCAACTTTTCGGTGCGTCGATCCACTCCCGCAGGATTTGTGGACCCACAAATTTCATAGAATTGAAATAAGTGTTGATTTGGATCTTCAAAGACATCAGACCAGAATTGTTACGATTTCAAGGCGGTGAGGATCGAAGACTTGATCTCAAATGCTACTGCCCCCACGAGTTGGAAGGTGTAAGCTTGGGACGCCTTGGTTCCTGTTCCCAAAGTCGCCAAGAGTGCGAGCGGTGGTGGATTTTCTCCCATGATTCTGATCCACGATTTGTTGCTGAGAAGATTCTCCGGTTGTTGCTCTTTGCTTCCTTAACCTTGCTTCCTTTCTATTAGCTCTAGCGGTTTTCTCAATTCCGGATTGAAAAGTAGATCTTTAGGATCAACGACTCTGCGCATGCACCGAGAAAACAACAACTTGGACAAGTGTCAAAGCAACTGTTTGATATAGATACAATAAATAAAAATAAACGAGAAATAAAACTAAAGTAAATGTAAATATGCGGGTTCGAATTAGCGATTGCCTTTGAATTAATTAGTAAGTTAATTTCGATCCGTGAATGGCGCTTAAAACTTGTTAACTATTTGGCAAGTGTACCAAATCGTGCAAGTAATAAACCCAGTAAGAAGCAGGGATATCGCCCTCAAGGATCGAATTTAATTTGCCAACTACGATGCAACGACTAATTTGAACCAAGTTGAAATGGGTTTTGTTTGGTAATGTTGAGCTATGAAGCTCGCGGTAAAGCGGTAAATTGTTTTTGACTTTTTAACTACGAGAAAACCGAACACGATGGAAGAAATACGTTGAGAAAACGCTAGGGATGGATGTCTTCCGATTTCATGCTATCGTTCTTGATTTATTTTGAAGTTATCTCTCTCTCATTTGCTATCGAATCCACAATTCTAACTAAGCCCTAATCCCTTAGGTGAATAGGTCTTTGTTAATTGATAAAAGCCCTAATTCCTTAGGTGCATCTACTAACAACAAGCATTAAACGCGAGGATTCGCCACATACATCAATTCGCAGGATATTCCTAAACTTACGAATGGAAGGAATTGAAATTCAAACAATCCAATAATAAGAACTTAGTTAAATTATTGAATAGAATATAGGTTCTATAATTTCCCAATTCTGAAAGGTTGAACACGAATATCAATTCACAAACGAGAGAGAACGATAAAAATCATCAAGATAAACAAAGCAACAATAAATCTAAATCGAATTTATCCATCCCCAACATTGGGGTTTAGTTACACATGATCAAAGATAAGGAAAGAGAGAATTACAAGATAATAACGATGATGATGATGACATTCAAAGTCTCAATTCTTGTTCCCAAGGCTTGATTCTTCGACGGTCAGCGGCTGCAACCAACTCTCTCCGGTGTGCTAGGGTTTCAATTCGCCCAAAACGTCACGAGATCCTCAAACGCGCAGCTTTTGCGTGTTTTATCGTGTTTTCAAAGAATCGGCGCCTCGTTAGCGCGCCTCGACACTTAAGCGCCCGATGGTGGAGGACGCTTCAAGAATCGGCGCCACCTTTGGCGCCTCATGCGAGAAGTGGGCGCGAATGGGCGAGACTTTTATTTCTGCACTCTTTGTCGCCTCGGCTGGCGCCTCAAATGACACTTCGCGAGCGCCACAGCCACTTCAGCCGCAAGCTCATTCCTTGGCACTTTTCCGTCCGTTTGCTTGCATTTCTTCGTTCTTCCTTTCACCTAGTCCTGGGGCACAAAAACACCACAAAAACCAAGCGTAAACACTGCAAAGCAATTCAATTTCAACTAGCACAATTTACTCTTTTAGTGTTGCCATTTTCCCTACATTCATTAAAATCTTCACATAAAATCCTCTTTTTCATACTAAAAACCATCATGTGATGGGGATTCATCAAAGACCCCTTAAGTACAAGTCTTTTCTATCACAAGGGTCCCAAAACTATTTTCATGTTTTGATTCCCTTGTTTAATCTCATAGTTCTAATATCAAAACTTCTCCTTTTGGTACTTCATTTGATATTTGGAATAAGACTTTGAAAATGATGAAATTAAATTAGAGTATAATTTTAACAAAATAGAGTTTGCACTTGGGATTGTTTATGTGTCTATCATTGGATTAGTCCCACAATCCCAAGACTAAAAGGAGTCTACTCACTCATGATCAAAGTAGAGAAAAACTTGGAAGAAGAAGAAGAAGAAGAAGAAGAAGAAGAAGAAGAAGAAGAAGAAGAAGAAGAAGAAGAAGAAGAAGAAGAAGAAGAAGAAGAAGAAGAAGAAGAAGAAGAAGAAGAAGAAGAAGAAAACATGAATCATAAATGACGAGAATGATAAAGAAAGCGATAAATAGTGGAATGTAAATTACAGAATAGTAAAGTGCAGAGAAGTAAATAGCAAGAATAGTAAAGTGCAGGAAAAATAAAGAGCAGTAAATGTAAAGAGCAAGAACTTAAAGGGAAATGTAAATTGCATAACAAATTAGAGTGAAGTTTTGGGAAGTGTTTACAAATGCCAAAGATGATTTAGAGATTCATGTCTTATATAAGCTTAGAGAATAGACAAATCAGTTAAGACTAATTACAGGCCATTAAGGAACAAGCGATGCTTAGGTTTGGAATCTGAAAGCGAAAAAACATCGCCATGTTACAAAAACACTGGCGTCAGTGTTTTATGCACAGTAAAATTTGGTCGTTTCAGCTTTTCAGAAAACACTGCCATGTTTCAGCTCCAGCCACGAAGCGTTATTGAAGCTCAACCGCGACCTGAACAAACGATTGAGGGGCATGTAAAGATTCTACCCGCAGAAGAGGCACAATCCACACCAGCACCTCCACCTCTCTCTACAGCCGAGATCATTCCAGTCCCGATACAGGCGAGGAATCAGATATTAGACATCCTTGACCGTTGCAGTAGAGACATCGCGCGGTAAGAGGTGCGCCTCACTCAGATGGAAGAAGAAGTCGGTGCAGTTCACGCCAACACCAACCAGCCTTCAGGGCAGGTCCAAGCCAATTCTCCACTCGAGCAGACTGTAGTGTCCAGACGACATCGTTCTCCTCCACCACGTTGGCTCAACCATAAACACCATGCTCATCGACCCCTAGTTCGCATAGGGGGTCGAGGCCGCGGATCTCGCACTCCGCCTACCTCTCCGAACTCGAGCCCAAGACGAACTCTTCTCTTAGCTCATCTTCGCCTCATAGCAGATCACCTCGCAAGGAGAAACCCCCTCTGATGAAGGAGCACTGGTCAAAGCACGCCAAGCGACACCAAGAACCGGCACAACACCGTCATTCCTGCTGGTCTCGGCACAGTCCTTTCATTCGGAAGATCGCCGAATGCTGCATTCCTAGGTCCCTGGAAAACCCCCTCAATTGAACATGTATGATGGCTCAGGACACCTTGATGAACATGTGGATACTTTCAACATGATGATGCAAGGTTGGAATGCAAACGACGACGTCAAATGCAAGCTTTTCCCCTTGTCTCTTACCAAGAACGCCCTTCATGGTTCAAAAACCTTGAGATGGCCTCAATCTCATCATGGGGTCTTCTCATTTGAGTGTTTTCCCCTCGATTTACTGCTTCCAAGCTCAAGCCCAAATCTAAAGATGTACTAAGAGTGGCCCGACAAGGGGAGAAAGAAACGTTGTGGGACTACATTGAGAGGTACAACAAAGAAGACCATGTTCGCAACCTTGAAGACGGAGTTGGATTGCTCTTTATGAGGCAAGGCCTATGAAAGGGAACGCTCTTCCAAGTCGACGTAGGCATCAGACGACCCCAGACCTTGGTAGAATTCTTACGAAGGGTCCAGATTCATCGACTATGAGGAAGGTCATCTAGCAGGTGAATTCGGACAAAGGACAACCCCGAAAAAAGACCGGGAACAGAAAGAGAACCGCCCCCCAAGAAAGATTTTGAGGAACGTGAACCTCATCGCAGAATCACATAATACTCTGAACTTAATACCGCTAGGGGAAAGATACTGGCAGAATGTGCCAACACTGAGTTCAGGGAGTGTCCAGCCCCCCTGCAGCATATTGAGGGCACCAACAAACGTAAGTGGATGTAGAGGTAGAGAAAGTGGTTGTAAAAACGGTGTTCCTTCATGGTGATTTAGGGGATTTACATGAAACAACCTGATGGTTTTCATGTTGAAGGTAAGGAAGACTATGTGTGTAGACTGAGAAAGAGTCTATATGGTTTGAAGAAGGCTCTAAGGCAGTTATGCAAGAAGTTTGAGTTAGTTGACCAAGGATATAAAAAGACTAATTCTAAGGGGTGGGAATAGGTTTGGCTGAGCTGGGCTTTGCATGATCTGGGTCTGGACTGCGTCAAAAATATTAGGCCTGAGTCTAGCCTATCATAGGTCCATTTTTTAGGTCTGGTCTGGCCTTTTTAAAAGCCTATTTAAAAGCATATTTCAATATTTTTTTTACAAAAACCTACAACCTTTTAATGGTGTAAAGTTTTGTAAATAAACTAACATACTAATAGGTCAATTAGATTAAATTCTAATTTGAGATCTAACGAAATTTTTTAGGGAAATTTCTTCATATGACATCGTGTTTAAATCTATTTTATAATAATAATTTTGAATATGTCAAAAATTGATGAGGACAATATATTTAAATTAACTGAAAATACTAGCTAGCAAATTAATGATTTAACAAAAAATAGAAATTTTGATATAATAGTAGTAATAGTAGTAATTGAAAATGTCATTTATATTTACTTAAATAGGTCGGCCTGGTAGGCCTAAAAGGCTTTTTGATGACCTGTGACCTGTCCTTTTTAGCTAAATAGATTTTTAAAAAATCATTGGTCTTGTCTATTTAAAAAAAAAGTATGGTCTGGCTTGCCTGTGCCTATCATAGGCTAGACCGTAGGCCCCTATTAGGCGGCCTGGCCTATTCCCACTCCTACTTCTGATCATTGTGTCGTTGTTAGAAAATTTTCTAATGATAACTTCATTATCCTATTGTTATATGTTGATGACATGCTTATTTTTGGGGAAAATATTTTCGAGATTGACAGGTTAAAGAAGTAGTTGGGTGAGTTTTCTTGCCATGAAATACATGGGAGTAGCTAAGCAAATTATTGGTATAAGAATCATGAGTGACAGAAAGGAGAAAAAACTTTAGATGTCACAAGAGCTATATTGAAAGAGTGTTGCATAGATTTCAGATGGAAAACTCTAAGGCGGTAAGCACTCCTCTTGCTACTCATTTTAAGTTGAGTTCTAAACAATTTCCTTCAAATGAAGATGAGAAAGTAGATATGGAACGTGTTCCTCATGCGTCTGTTGTGGGTAGTTTGATGTATGCATTAGTGTGTACAAGACCAGACATTGTGCATGTTGTTGGCACATTTAGTAGATTTTTGTCAAATTCAGGTAGAGAGCATTGGGATGTTGTGAAATGGATTTCAAGGTATCTTTTCGCAGTACTACTTGTATGAGATTTTGTTTTGCATGTGACAAACCCACTTTAGTCGGGTACTCCGACTCAGACATGGCTGGACATATTGATTCCAGAATGTCCATTTCAGGCTATATGATTAAGTTTGATGGGGGAGTTGTGGCTTGGCAGTCTAGATTGAAAAAGTGTGTAGCATTGTCTACTTCTGAGGCAGAGTTCATCGCCATCTCCGAAGCAGGCAAGGAGTTGATATGGTTGAAGAAATTCTTGCAGGAGCTTGGTTATGTTCAAGACAAATATTTGTTATTTGTTGATAGTCAAAGTGCTTTTCATCTTGGTAAGAATCCAACTTTTCATAATAGGTCCAAACACATTGATGTAAGGTATATCATTGGATACATGATGTTTTGGATGCTAAGTTGTTGCGCTAGCTAAATTTCATACTGATGATAATGGTTCAGATATGATGACTAAAGCATTGCCAAGATGGAAGTTTCAAATTTGTTGAAAGAGGGAGATATGTTGGGTGTTGGGCCCCCTTCTTCTGTGAGAAAGACCCAAATATTTTATCCCATTATGTGTCTCACTTATTTTAAGTAGAGAGGGTTAAAATAGGGTTTAAGGAGAGAGTGTTTTGGGTGAGAAGAGTAGCCACAAAGAGAGAAAATGTGAGAAACCTATCCTCATTTTTTCTCAAACCTGTCATCATAAAACTGCGATTGGAGATTCCTTAACCGTTGGATCATGTTGATATTTGGATACCAGGTTCATGCAACGCAGATATTCACTTTCACTGTTCGGATCATCGAAAAGATGTCTGAGGAGAGAGGTATTGGCTTCGCACAGAAGCTGTACTTTTGGGTATTCCTTAACTGTTGGATCATGTTGATATTTTGATACGAGTTCGCGTGCGTATGAGATATTCACTCTCACCGTTCGGATCATCGAAAAGATGTCTGAGGAGAGAGATATTGGCTTCGCACAAAAGTTGCAGTTTTGGGTGTTTTTTATCTTATTGTTCTCATTTGTAGGCGTTTGCGCCTTCTTGTATTAGCTAGTTGTTGGCACGGTTTGTGCACCTTGTTGAGACTCTCTTGTACTCTTATTTAATTATAGTGGAGTTATTTCTTTGGTCTGGACGACCTGTGATTTTTACCATTGCTTTGAGGTTTTCCACAGTTCTTGCAAGTTTTGGGAATTTATTTATGCTGCATATTGCCATGTTATTTTGTTTATGTCCATCAACTTACTGTCTCTTCTCTTGGCATTCCCATTAGGATTTTGCGTGATTTTCTCCCTTTAGGATCTAAGTAGATTAAAAAATATCTTGGCAGACTTACAGCTTAGGGAGTACACGTGCACTCCCTCAAAAATAAAAACCCTAAAATAATTCCTTATTAATTTTTTATTTTGACCTCATTTAGTTCTGCACATAAACCTCTCAGCTTAGATAACTAAAGACTAAGCTCTCAATTTACTTCTTGAACTTACACTTTCTCTTTCTTTTCTTTTTTTGACAACACACACTTTCTCTTTTACTTGCACCTATAAAACCCGTCAAACTAGTCTCTATGATCTAAAGTCTTAAATCTATTTCATTAATATTGAATATGTAATTTGAGCAACATAATAAACATTATGGACTAGCCATTATTTTTATGGCGTTTTTTTTACACCCCTCTCATTATCATTCCCACCCCCATAAATACCGTTTCGGACAAAAATGCCCCAGCAATAGTGAAAATTTCGGAATTACCTTAGAGAAGAGGTAATTCCGGTAGGGTGTTTGAGGTTTTTCGGAATTACCTCAGTTTTTGGTAATTCCGAAAAACCTCAAACCCCCTACCGGAATTACGTGGTATTTACGGTATTTCCGGAAAAAAATTTAATTAAAAACAAATTAAAATTAATTAAAGACGCGTTTTTGATTACGAAATGAAATAATACATGAAAGTTCTGAACGGAAACAACAAAACACAGCAACAAAGAAAATGAAAAGACGGTAGAAATTAGTGAGATGGTGGTAGACGTCGAAGGAACTCAGCAACGGTCCTTCTGGTTTCGACATACAGCTGTGTAGCGACCGAAAAATCCGGGAAAGGATTCTTCGAAGTTCGAAAGGAAGTCGCCACCAAATTTTAGTTTAAGGGCAAATTCGGAAAATCCCTTTTGATTTTGGACAAGGCAAGTTTAGGGTTCGGGAGTCGTTATGTGTGGGGAAGGTATTAGCACCCCACGACATCCTTTGTCTAACTAATTAAGATTTATTAATAATTACCCTTTTATTTATAGAGGAAAAGACTTATTCAAATTTTTAGTTTTTAGTGCTTGACAAGAGTGGACTCTTGCTCCTACGTACCTCCGGATGCAATGGAGGAATCAAAGCTACGTAGTTCTTCCTGAAAAAGGTTTATGGGTTGGTGTTTTTTAGTGTAGGGGTCCTTGGATTCCTTGAACTGTATAGCTCATCGATTAGAGGGGACTGACTAACCTGGATTGTACAACCGACTTAGTCCCCTACTTTTTGAA
Source organism: Oxytropis ochrocephala (assembly GCA_020916435.1). Classification (NCBI taxonomy): domain Eukaryota; kingdom Viridiplantae; phylum Streptophyta; class Magnoliopsida; order Fabales; family Fabaceae; genus Oxytropis; species Oxytropis ochrocephala. The sequence continues at coordinate 43,638,578 of CM037088.1, read as the reverse complement.
AATGATTTTTTGAATTTTTGAAAGGAGTTGTGAGATGGGTTGATTTTAGAATAGGTATTCTAGAGCTCTGAACTGCATGTGACTCATTAGTTCTAGAACATTGACTAACTTAGGTTGTACAACCGAGCTTAGTCCCCTATTTTTAGGAAAAATAGTTTATTCGTATTTATTAAGTTTTCGGGGTTCTTTGAATCATGCAATTTCATTGGCCTTAAAATAATGACTAACCGGTTTGTACAACCGACTTAGCCGTTATTTTTGGAAAAAGGATTTGTTCATATTTTATTAAGTTTTTGTAGGATTCTTGAATATGCAATTTCATTGGACCTAAAACGATGACTAACCCGGTTGTACAACCGACTTAGCCGTTTATTTGACTTCGAGAGGAAAATTATTTATGTTTGAGTTGGAAAAGAATTAAAAAGAAAAACTGGGGGTGAAAATTGTAAATTGGGGTTTTATTAGTCGCAGGGGATCGTATAATTAATAAGAGGTGTGAAAAGGAAGCCCAGTTCGCATAGGAGAGCCCAGTATGCGAAACTAGGCTTAAGTGAAGGAGGGATGCGCGCGTGAATAAGGGTGTGCAAATAATAAAAAAAACAAGACACTTAAACGGCCCAAACCTAGTACTAAAAACCTAGTTTTCACTTTCCTCCCCTTCACCTCTCAGCTGCGCCGCAGCTTCTTCTTCCAGCGAGAGAGAGAAATTTCTGGCGAGTTTTTCGCCAGCTTTGGAGGGAGAGAGAGAGAGGTTTCCGGCGCCGGTTTGCGCCGGTTTGCGCCGGTTTCCATGGAAGTGGGTTGTGGGGTGGTTCGCGATGAGAGAGAGGAGGACGGCGGAGATGATTCCGTCAGAGGTGGGTGGCCGGTGGTGAGCTTTCTCTTTTGACGAGCACGATGATGGACGTTAAGATGGCTCGGAATGTGGTAGCAGCAAACTGGGAAGCTGAGCAGCAGCACTAGTAGATGGCATTTCTATAGTTTTTCTTGCTTAACTAATGCCAGACCACATGTTTCTACAGGTGTATTCTTCAATCATCTCTATTTATAATAATAGTGATGAACATAATAAGACATAAGACATATTAAGATTAAAACAGATTTGAGTTTTCGGTTTTGTATCTAACGCCTAAACATCATTCCATGGAAGTACAATGAGGATTAGCACTAGCATCTTTTATTGAAGAATTTGTATAGAAAAGCATTTTTGGAGAAAAAAGAGTAACATGAATACACCAACCAAAAGGAATTAGTAATAGGCATCTCATCTCATCAGAAAACATTTGACCCTAGCTTAGTGTTGTTGTTAATCATTCCTTCTTGGACCAGCCGTTGCCAAAATAATATTGAATGTCCATAGCAAAGAATGTAATAGTAATTTTAAAAGCACAGAACTAAAACACCCCCCTTGAAGTCATGTACTACGATAGGATATCCACTTTAGATCCAGAACCTAACTAAAAGTAGGAGACATGTTACCATCAGTTATAGACACTGTCAATAAATATTAGTCTTCACCAAAAATCAATCGAGTTTATAATGATGCAAAAAAATAAATGCAAAAAATAAGGGAATGACAAAAGCAACCACATGTGAAATCATGACTTACCAAAACTAACCTATCAGGTAACTTATTTTTGCAAATGCAACCTATCAGGTAACTTATCCCGTATCAATCACCTTACTTCAGCTTTCGTTATGCTCCTGTTACTGCACTGTTACTGTTGATTCTCTTTGACTGTGACTGCTTGACTGCTAGTGCTTCTTTCTTTTAGATCTTAGAAACCTCAGAACCGTGTTTAGTGGATTAGGGTTTCGATGTGAAACTCTAATCTTATTTTTGGGTGATTTTAGCAGTAGTTTTCTGCCTTGGTTTCTGTGTGTTTTAGACCCTAGGCTAACCGTTTATTTATAGGTAGAAATTAGGTTTTAGCATTAATTGTTGTTTGGTAGGCTTTTGCGAGATCGATAATGTGGGCTTGGCGAGCGATCTTGGAGAGCAAGAACAGACCAGAGATTGCGATCTTTGCTCCTTTATTTAATTTTCGTTTTTTATATTCTTTGTATTTTAATATTATTATTTTTTGTATTTTTGGACATTTTGGACAATTAGACACTTTTTTAAAATGTAAATAAAATTAAATAGATTTTTTTTTGATATTTTTTGGAATATATATATGTATATGCTCAAAATAAGGACGAAATAATAAAAATAGAAAAGAAGTCGGAATGATGAGCCAAATTGCGAGAAAACAACTCGAATAAGCCCAATTAAGTTCGACTAGGCCCAAATACGAAGATTCAACTAAAGAAAGTGCGAAAAGATCGATCATTCGCGCGCATTCTCAATTTAAACAACGACATTTCGACTTAGTTGAACAGGTTGATTGAAATTGGTTCGGGTTAGTAACCGAGACGCTATACTAATAATTCTCGTAATCACGCGACTCCAAAACACGACCCTAAACAAAATAAACGACTAAAACAAGAAAAAGAAGACGGACAAAATTGGGGTATAACAGCTGCCCCTCTTTATTAGTATTTTACTAGAAAGTGATGAGTTCTCGAACTTTCGTAGTAGAAATAGGAATAAAGATAAGATAAACAGTAATTTTGTCCGTTTAAGGGGAAGTGGAAGGTTTGAGAGATAAGAGGAGTGGTTAATACTTGGCGCATTAACCAGAGAGTTGAATGAAGGGTCCTGAGGACTGAAGGAGCACAAGGCTCGAAGGACCACTCGAGAGTGCGAAGGAGCACTAAGGCTCTGAAGGACCACTCGAGTGCGGAAGGCCGCCTAAGCCTTAATTGAAGGACCATCGTAGTGCGAAGGAGCGCAACTAGCTACGGTGCTAGTTAAGCGATGCGAGGGGCCTTTATATTCGGCGGCCATGATGGGTCAAGATCGGTCTAGAAGGCGATATGTTGACCATGAAGGGCGTCCAGCTCGTGTGTCTTAGGTGACACAACTAGTGCGAAGGACCACTCGGAAGGTGCGAAGGTCGCGGGCGCTCGACTCGACGTTGCGACTGGGCCACAGGGCATCGCGAAGGGCGTGGTGCTGCTCGAAGGACCACTCGAGTGCGAGGATCAACTTGGTGATGCGTGATACGATATGAGATCAGCGCTTAAAGCGTTGATATTAGAGGAACAAAATAGGGACTAACACTTATCGTGTTTATCCGAGCACACCTCACAAATGCATCTACCCGAGGGGGGAAAAGCTTTCTTCTTTTGGCAATGCAATTAATGGTGCACGCGTACGTGCAATGATTGGTATCCGGTGGAATGATTTTTTTTCTCTTCTGTTTTTTGCTTTTTTGTTTGTTATGCAATAAATGCATGAAATGCAAATGTGAATATGATGCAAATGAAATGATTGAATGCAAATGCTATGGTTCATGGTGCGATGATATGAAATGATTGATTGGGTGTAGAAACATTTTTTTTTTTGTGATGATGAGATGCGAGACTTTGGATGCGAGAAGCATGGGTGAATATTGATCATTCTTTGGAAAAATTAGTTTTGATTCAAACTTCGGCATTCTCAAGGTCATTATCTACAGGCACTGATATGAAAAAGTACTTGATCGTATTTGTAACGCCCCAAAAATAATTAGTTGATTATTTAATTAATTAAAGGGAGTTAGGTTGTGGAAAAATATTAGAATTTATTAAGTTGGAGTTTTATTTTATTTGGGAGGTGTTTAAGTAATTAAGGGGTGGAGGAATTAATTAAATGGAGGAGGTGTGTAATTAAATGAGTAGTGGTGAAAGTAATTAAGTGGATTAATTAAGTTGTGGAGGATTATTAGAATTAATTAATTGGTAGAGTTTTATTTAATTAGGAGTTGTTTAAATAGTTAGGGAGAGGTGGAAGTAATTGGAGGGTGTGAATAAAAGGGCCAAATGAGAATTAGGCCTTTGGCCCATTTAAGTGTATAATTAAAAGAAGAAAAGAAAGGAGAATTGAAAGAGAAGGCTGACGGAAATTGAGAGAGAGGAGGAATCAGAGAGTGAGGCTTGGAAGAGGAGGGAAGAAGATGAGTGAGGGTTTTCTCCATTGTTGCTCAAAGTAAAGGGCTTTTTGGTTCTTCCTCTTCCATTTTTCTTCCTCTTTCCATTAAGGTAAATATCAACCTCTAATTTCTACTTTAAATTGTTTCACCATTTTTGCTCAAATAGAGGAAAAATGGGGTTTTTGTGAAATTGGAGTTTGATATTGAGAAAGAAAGCTCAATAGATGAGTTAATGCTAGTTTTGTTGTTGTTTGGGTAGATTAAGGTGTTAAGAAGGAGAAAGGAAAGAGAGGCGTCGGTTTTGAAGGAGAAAAGGAGGAGGAAAGCTTGTGTTTTGGTGTTTCTTGGTGATTACTTGGAGTTTTGGCTTAGTTCTTCAATTTGCAAAGGTAAGGGGGCTCTCTAACTATTATAATAGATTATATGATAAATGTTGTGTATGGGTTAGACTCTAGAATGTTGTTGGGATTAATTTTGGTTGTTGTTTGAGTGATTGAGGTTATGCTTGATTCAATTTGTGAAATGTGGTGTGTTTGTGTTGAAAATAAACAATGTACATATGTTGTGTTGTTGGAATTCGACTAATTATTGGTTGTTGTGTGGATTTGGATTTAATGAAAATTATGGTGTAAGTATTGAAATGATTAATGAACATATGTTGTTGAAAGGTGAATCTCTAGGCTAAGGTGGTATTTGATGAAATATGGTGTATGAGTAAAATGTTGGACTTGATGAAATTATTGGTATTGTGTTGGTTTAATTTGGTAGAGTTGTTGTTATGGTGTTGTTGTTATGGTGTTGTTTAGGAGTTGATATGGTGGTGTTGTTTAGGTGTTGATGTGGTGTTGTTGTTATGGTGTTGTTTAGGAGTTGATATGGTGGTGTTGATGTGGTGTTGTTGTTATGGTGTTGTTTAGGAGTTGATATGGTGGTGTTGTTTAGGTGTTGATGTGGTGTTGTTGTTATGGTGTTGTTTAGGAGTTGATATGGTGGTGTTGTTTAGGTGTTGATGTGGTGTTGTTGATATGGTGTAGTTTAAGTGTTGAAGTGGTGTTGTTAATATGGAATTGTTTAGGTGTTGTTGATATAGAGTTATGTGTGTTGGTGAAGGGTGCGGTGCTTAGGTGTTTTGGGAAGTGTAACCAAGTTAGTTTAAGTGAAGTGAGGTGAGTGAGGTGAGGTGAGGGGTGGTGAGGTGAGGTGTTGTGCTTAGGTGTGGAGTGCCTAGGTGTAGTAAACCTAAAGAATAGTTGATGAAGTGTGGTGTATATAAGCCTAAGTGTTGTAGTTGAAGTGTGGTGTACATAAGCCTAAGTGTAGTCGTTGTAGTGAATGTAGGCCGAGGTAGTGTTGTCAAGGTGTGGTGTATGTAGAGGGTGCGGTGTAGAGGTTGAGGTGTAGTCCACTAGTTGATGAGGTGGTTGTTTTTCTTAGGTGTGTGATTGTGTCCCCGGTGTGTTGTTTTGGTCCTTATGTGACAGTTTGGTCCCTAAGATGTGTTTCTGGTCCCTGTGTGGAAATCTGATCTTTAAAGTGATTTAACCTATTGAAGGTGTTGTGTAATAATAATTGGTGATTATTATGGCGATTGTTCTGGTGAGTATGTTGGTGATTATTTTGGTGTGTTATATGGTGATGGTGAATTTAATGGCGGTGTTACTGCAATGGTAAATTATAATGAGGTGTGATCCTCACATGTGGTGATGGTTGTGATTGATGCATTGTTCATGGAGTCTCATGTTCATGTGCATTAAGGTGGTGGTTAAAGGCTTGGCCTTGAGTTGTGCCCTAGGTGTGAAGGGTGTGCCCAAATGGCAAATTATAATTTGGTGATGGTACCACATGCATGTGCCCTAGGTGTGAAGGGGTTGCATTCATGCATTGCACTCATGAATTTGGTGTTGTTCATTGGTGAGTTATGTGATGAGGTGTTGATGTATTTATCGAGTGATACCCTATATTGTTGTATTGAAGATGTTGTCCTAGGATGGTTGTCTAGGGGTGAAGATTACTTGTTGTGAGTAGGGTGAGGTGTATTCTTGATGATTGGGGAGGTGGTGTAGCTTGATGTCGTGTGTTGTTAGAGTTCGAGTTGAGGTGTTTCTATTTGTTTTCTCTATGAGAATGTTTATCATACATTTTATTATATGTGTTAGAGACTCACCCTCTGCTTTGTTATGTTGCTCCTTATGTAAACAGCGTGCGGTGTTCAGTGAAGGTTCTTCCTTACTCGATCCGAGTGTGGCGTATTGCTCGATCGCGTAGCATCGTGGAAGTGTCAAGTAGTCATGGTAGTTACTGTTATTGTTTAGTCGATTTAATTAAGCGGGTGATGTAAAGGTGTTTGATAAACCAAGTCGTGCTATGTATCACGCAATTGTATTTTATTGTGAAAAGTATTATGCACTTGTTTTAAGAAATATTTTGAAGGCGTAGCATTCCCTTGAGGATGTACCTTTTGAAAAAGAAAAGCGATTTTTTTAAACTCGATCTTATTAATTAACATAATGAGTAAAAGGGGGTGTTACAAGTGGTATCAGAGCGATTCGGTGCAATAAGGCCAAGTTGTCTAGTCGTAGTGTCTTTGATGATTGAGTAGTACTAGATTAGTTCTAACAATTATGCGTGTAGTAAGTGATGTTCCTGCGGTGGGGACAAACCGAGTACCGCTAATGGTAAGTGAATAAGTGGGGAGATACCCTGCGATGATGTGTGCTATATTGTGTTTCCAATGTGTGAATTTGTGTATTTTGTTTTGAATTCTCTCTCTGGTTTGGAAAATGATTGGTTCTCTAAAAATGCATTAGTTACTTCTTTTTGAAACCGAAGGAAAATATTTTGCCGCTCTAGGCTTCAATGTTCTCATAAATAAATATTACATGATTTGAAGAGTTGATGACACTTTTCACTTGCGAAAATCATTTCCAAAAGTAAATTGTTGATTGTGTTGGAAAACAATTTTACTCATATTTCGCATCTATACTTATAAATATTTTTGAAGAAGAGATGTCGCATTTCTTGATATGTAGGTGGTGTGATTGTTACTTGACTTAAATTTAGTCCATGACTTTTTTTGTTGTTGTTGTTATTGTTGGGTCAACGTGACCAAAGCGTTGTTGTCGTTGCTGTTGGGTCAATGTGACCAAAGTGTTGTGTTGTTGTTGTCGGGTAAATTTGGGGTGTCTTGATGGTTTGATTGGATTGTAGTTAAAGTGTTGATAAAATGTATGAGTGGGGTTTAGGATGCGTGTAGGTGTTTGACCAAATATCAATATGTAGCTTGGATGCCCAAGTGTTGTTTGATGACATGAATTGTTAAATTTGAGTGTAGTTTGAGATTATTGTTTCGTGACTAAACATGATGAATTTTACTTGTTTACTGTTTTGCGTATTTCTGGACACTGTTTCGGTTTTTCTAAAACTTGTATTGTTTGGTGGATCCAAAATTGTGTGGCTGATTGTTTTTGAAAATGGATTTAACGCCGGTCGTTTTGCCACTTTGGTTTCGTTTAATTTGGAGTTGTGTAGCTCAAGTTATGACTATTTCAAATTAGGACAGATTTTTGAAATCAAAGCGTATGTAGGTCTGGTTTTTCGTGGTTTTGGATACTCAAATGAACTCCGTTTTCAACGATTCTTGTTTCATTGGAAAGTAGACTTATTTCTCTACAAAGTAGGCACTGGTTTCATGAATTGCCATTAAGAGATGAGGAAGAAAATTTGATTGAAAGTTGAGTAAGAAGTTCTGTCCACGTCTGGTACCTCTGTGTAATGTTTTAATAAACTGTACCGATTGGATACTTGTTTTGAAAAATAAAAATCATGGGTAGAAACTACACTCAGAGAGCTTTCCAACAAGTATTTATTTGTCGAAATCCAACGTCGTCTACTATTTTAATTAATTCGCCAAAGTAGGCGCATGGCTGCAGAATTTTCTGCACTCGAGTTTATGAAGATTCGCAAAAAGCGTTTTGAACCTTAATATTTATACGTTGTGGATTTGTAATTTAAAAGCGAAGTGACTTTTGAAGTTGCTCGTGAACCTTTTAACAAACAATTTTTATAGTTGGGTATTAATGCGAGTATTAAATTTATTTCCAACAATGGGTACTCACCTTGTTGTCGTATGTCCCCTATGTGTTTACTTATGTGGCTAAATTAAACTCTAGTCTCGCATGAACTTGTTATGTGATGGATTTAGCATTATTACTTCGACTATCTGAATTGGTGAAAGCATAGCATGAAGTATAATATGAATTTTTCTTTGTAACACGTTCATGATTACGTATTAACGTTGTATGCTAAATGCCTTGTAGACTGATCTTGTTACTTGTGTTAAGATGCTTCGTTGTTTTAACCATTAAGAGTGATCCTTTGTGGAGAGTACCCAGTGACCCCGATTTGTGTTAGGTATTATGTGAGAACCATTGTAGAAGTAATAAAATAAATGTAAATAATGAGTTCTTTATAGTAAATTGAGCAAATGCATGTTTTGATAATGGTGTGGTTAAATATGATTGTGGTTGATTGATAATTTGTTTAAGTGTGTTAGGACAATGAAAATAATTTGCTCACAAAACTTATTGTGTATGAACATGAGGATAGTTTAATGATACAGATTGAAGAATTGATTTTATACCTAGCAGTATGTGGTTACACATGATTAGTTGAACTTGTGGGGTTGATGTGGTTGCTTGTTCCTTTCTAACTAACTAGTTGATGTGATGAGAAGTTGTGTCGTTAATTATTCGGATATGTGTGGTTAAAAGAGTTTTAACGATGTCAAAAGAGTAGAAGTCGTGGCGGCGCGCCGCGCACTCTAGACCGCGTTAAAAGCCTTTTAGCGTGGTATGGTAAATTGGAAAGGTTGTGGTTTTGTGACCTCCATTAATTGGTTGAATGAGTAGGAGGGACTGATCACCCCGATAACTCATCCCCAATGAAAGAGGCGACAATAACTCGTAGTATTTTGATAAAAATATATTACGAATTTTGGATATGTATCCATTTCAACTTGATTAATTGAGTGGTGTTTTTGATTGTGTGTCTAAAAGATGTTTGTGTTTGAGTTTGGAGTTGATAGTGGGGAGATGTAGAGGTAAGAATAGGCACCGTGAGTTTGAAGTTTTTGCTAAGTGATAGGGCATGCCTTGTTGGAAAAGGTTTAGAAGCTGTGGTTTCTAGGGAACTGAGGAGAATAATTGTATTAGGAGCATGGCGATCGAGTAAGTACATATATATGATCGGAGTGCGCAGTGAGCGCGTGTAACCTTGGTGATTTAAGGATTAGAATTCGATCACGAAAAATAGGATGCGAGAGATGAGGAGGGTATTGTTTGTGAATTGGGCGTAGATTGGTGTAAGAGATGAGCAGTAGTACCTTAAGTAAATGCTATGGTGTAGTTCCCAAGAGGTGAATTAATAGTGTTTGGATGATCAAGTGAGATTTTGGCGACCCTGAAAATAGAGTTTTGATACAAGGTAAGGGTGTAGAGAGGTGAGTATGACCTAGTGCTTAGTGTACAAGAGGTTGTCGATAGTTGAGAGATGGACTAAGATTGATGGAATTGATGTGTTCATGTAGTTGATGAGATTTTAGAGGACGAAAATATTCTAAGTGGGGAGAGTTGTAACGCCCAAAAATAATTAGTTGATTATTTAATTAATTAAAGGGAGTTAGGTTGTGGAAAAATATTAGAATTTATTAAGTTGGAGTTTTATTTTATTTGGGAGGTGTTTAAGTAATTAAGGGGTGGAGGAATTAATTAAATGGAGGAGGTGTGTAATTAAATGAGTAGTGGTGAAAGTAATTAAGTGGATTAATTAAGTTGTGGAGGATTATTAGAATTAATTAATTGGTAGAGTTTTATTTAATTAGGAGTTGTTTAAATAGTTAGGAGAGGTGGAAGTAATTGGAGGGGGTGTGAATAAAAGGGCCAAATGAGAATTAGGCCTTTGGCCCATTTAAGTGTATAATTAAAAGAAGAAAAGAAAGGAGAATTGAAAGAGAAGGCTGACGGAAATTGAGAGAGGGAGGGAATCCGAGAGTGAGGCTTGGAAGAGGAGGGAAGAAGATGAGTGAGGGTTTTCTCCATTGTTGCTCAAAGTAAAGGGCTTTTTGGTTCTTCCTCTTCCATTTTTCTTCCTCTTTCCATTAAGGTAAATATCAACCTCTAATTTCTACTTTAAATTGTTTCACCATTTTTGCTCAAATAGAGGAAAAATGGGGTTTTTGTGAAATTGGAGTTTGATATTGAGAAAGGAAAGCTCAATAGATGAGTTAATGCTAGTTTTGTTGTTGTTTGGGTAGATTAAGGTGTTAAGAAGGAGAAAGGAAGAGAGGGCGTCGGTTTTGAAGGAGAAAAGGAGGAGGAAAGCTTGTGTTTTGGTGTTTCTTGGTGATTACTTGGAGTTTTGGCTTAGTTCTTCAATTTGCAAAGGTAAGGGGCTCTCTAACTATTATAATAGATTATATGATAAATGTTGTGTATGGGTTAGACTCTAGAATGTTGTTGGGATTAATTTTGGTTGTTGTTTGAGTGATTGAGGTTATGCTTGATTCAATTTGTGAAATGTGGTGTGTTTGTGTTGAAAATAAACAATGTACATATGTTGTGTTGTTGGAATTCGACTAATTATTGGTTGTTGTGTGGATTTGGATTTAATGAAAATTATGGTGTAAGTATTGAAATGATTAATGAACATATGTTGTTGAAAGGTGAATCTCTAGGCTAAGGTGGTATTTGATGAAATATGGTGTATGAGTAAAATGTTGGACTTGATGAAATTATTGGTATTGTGTTGGTTTAATTTGGTAGAGTTGTTGTTATGGTGTTGTTGTTATGGTGTTGTTTAGGAGTTGATATGGTGGTGTTGTTTAGGTGTTGATGTGGTGTTGTTGTTATGGTGTTGTTTAGGAGTTGATATGGTGGTGTTGATGTGGTGTTGTTGTTATGGTGTTGTTTAGGAGTTGATATGGTGGTGTTGTTTAGGTGTTGATGTGGTGTTGTTGTTATGGTGTTGTTTAGGAGTTGATATGGTGGTGTTGTTTAGGTGTTGATGTGGTGTTGTTGATATGGTGTAGTTTAAGTGTTGAAGTGGTGTTGTTAATATGGAATTGTTTAGGTGTTGTTGATATAGAGTTATGTGTGTTGGTGAAGGGTGCGGTGCTTAGGTGTTTTGGGAAGTGTAACCAAGTTAGTTTAAGTGAAGTGAGGTGAGTGAGGTGAGGTGAGGGGTGGTGAGGTGAGGTGTTGTGCTTAGGTGTGGAGTGCCAGGTGTAGTAAACCTAAAGAATAGTTGATGAAGTGTGGTGTATATAAGCCTAAGTGTTGTAGTTGAAGTGTGGTGTACATAAGCCTAAGTGTAGTCGTTGTAGTGTGAATGAGGTAGAGGTAGTGTTGTCAAGGTGTGGTGTATGTAGAGGGTGCGGTGTAGAGGTTGAGGTGTAGTCCACTAGTTGATGAGGTGGGTTTGTTTTCTTAGGTGTGTGATTGTGTCCCAGGTGTGTTGTTTTTGGTCCTTATGTGATGAGTTTGGTCCCCTAAGATGTGTTTTCGGTCCCTGTGTGGAAATCGATCTTTAAAGTGATTTAACCTATTGAAGGTGTTGTGTAATAATAATTGGTGATTATTATGGCGATTGTTCAGTGAGTATGTTGGTGATTATTTTGGTGTGTTATATGGTGATGGTGAATTTAATGGCGGTGTTGCTGCAATGGTAAATTATAATGAGGTGTGATCCTCACATGTGGTGATGGTTGTGATTGATGCATTGTTCATGGAGTCTCATGTTCATGTGCATTAAGGTGGTGGTTAAAGGCTTGGCCTTGAGTTGTGCCACAGGTGTGAAGGGTGTGCCCGAATGGCAAATTATAATTTGGTGATGGTACCACATGCATGTGCCCTAGGTGTGAAGGGGTTGCATTCATGCATTGCACTCATGAATTTGGTGTTGTTCATTGGTGAGTTATGTGATGAGGTGTTGATGTATTTATCGAGTGATACCCTATATTGTTGTATTGAAGATGTTGTCCTAGGATGGTTGTCTAGGGGTGAAGATTACTTGTTGTGAGTAGGTGAGGTGTATTCTTTGATGATTGGGGAGGTGGTGTAGCTTGATGTCGTGTGTTGTTAGAGTTCGAGTTGAGGTGTTTCTAATTTGTTTTCTCTCAACAGAATGTTTATCATACATTTTATTATATGTGTTAGAGACTCACCCTCTTCTTTGTTATGTTGCTCCTTATGTAAGAACGCGCGTGTGTTGTTCAGTGAAGGTTCTTCCTTACTCGATCCCGAGTGTGGCGTATTGCTCACGATGCGTAGCAACTGTGGGGGTGTCAAGTAGTCATGGTAGTTCTGTTATTGTTTAGTCAGATTTAATTAAACGGGTGATGTAAGACTGTTTGATAAACCAAGTCGTGCTATGTATCACGCAATTGTATTTTATTGTGAAAAGTATTATGCACTTGTTTTAAGAAATATTTTGAAGGCGTAGCATTCCTCGAGGATGTACCTTTTGAAAAAGAAAAGCGATTTTTTAAACTCTGATCTTATTAATTAACATAATGAGTAAAAAGGGGGGGTGTTATATCCATTTGTAACATCGGCATCGCTCAGAATCGCCGATCGCTTGCTACGCGGACCAACATTGAGTCTTTTCGGCATGCTTTGTCCTCACTTGCATGCTTTCCGAAACTTCAGAAGGTCACCCATCCACGACTACTCCAAGCCAAGCACGCTTAACTATGGAGTTCTTATGGGATGGGCTCCGAAAAGAAGATGCACCTTGTTGGTATAGGTAGTCCAAATCAATTCTTTTTAAGCCTTCCTTCAATTTATGCGATCCCATACCGCCTGCACCTCGAGATCCTCTCATTCCGGTGAGTATTCGGTTCATTCACGCGCCCGCCGCTTTGAAGTTCGCCGAGCCGCTCTTTGCCATGCCACCTTTTTGGGCACCGGCGATCACTCCCCGCCTCGTCACCCGGATGTCACATGCCCACGGCTTAAGCTTGGTTCGTCCTCGAACCACACCGTCATGGGAGAGGTCTGCACGCTCACGATACCATTTGTAACATCCTTGCTCGCCTTGAAGCAGCCGCGCGCCCACGGACCAACACGAGTCTTTTCAAGATGCTTTGTCCTCACTTGCATGCTTTCCGAAACTTCCGAGAAGGTCACCCATCACGACTACTCTCAAGCCAAGCACGCTTAACTATGGAGTTCTTATGGGATGGGCTCCAGAAAAGAAGATGCACCTTGTTGGTATAGGTAGTCCAAATCAATTCTTTTTAAGCCTTCCTTCAATTATGCGAGCCCCATACCGCACATGCCTCGGGATCCTCTCATTAGGTGCGTATTCGGTTCATTCACGCGCCCGCCGCTTTGAAGTCGCCGGGAGCCGCTCTTTGCCATGCCACCTTTTTGGGCACCGGCGATCACTCCCCGCCCTCGTCAGCCCCGGATGTCACAGTATTTGCAAGCTCGCTTATTTTTTCTTCTATTATGATGCCCAATGATGACCGAAGTTTATGTCCACAAAGTTGCCTAAGTGGATTTTTAGCATCACATGATCAACTTGTGTTTTCTCTCTCTAAAGCACTGTTTAGTAAAGACGTATGTTAGTGCAAGTAAAGATGAATGAGTCAGTTAACTCGGTGTTATAAAGACCTAGGGTGAGGACATGAAGGGGTGAATGACTGGCGGGTCTTTGCCAAGGTCATGAAAGGTAGGTTTTCCCAAGCCAAGAAATGTGAGATTGCCCCAATTTAGATCTGATGGCGATGAGTGAATAACTTGCCCCAGTCTAGTGGTGACAAGTTAGGGGCGTAGAAGATGGTGAATTGGGAATGCATTGGCTTTGGAATGAAAGGCGAAAAGCAAGAGATTTTGTCCCAGCCCATAGAGTATGGTGTTGTCCCCACTTATGGTAAGGGGCGGGATTGCCCCGACTTAGAATAGTAGCGTTGAGAAATTGCCCGATGCGGTTTATGGATGTGAGTATAATGAGGATTGAGATGAGTGTTGGGTGAATCCCCCTCAATTGTAGGTGAGGTGAGAGGTGGCAGATTGCCCCCACTTGGTAATGGGATTTCAAATGGTTGTGAACGCGTGTGAGTTAGTGTTATGGGTTTTGGAGTTTATGCGGTATGGCTATAGGCTGGGTGTGATATGGGATGGACACTGTACAAATTTCCCCAAGTTCAAATGGAATAGATGGTGAAAGGGATGCCCCACTCTAGGATATCGATGACGATCCTAGTATAAACTTTTTGTTCTCTATAAAATGATTCCCAGACTATGATAGTCTTGAGTTTTCGCTATGATGACAACACCACTTGGTGATCACTAAACCTTGCCTTTATATCAATGGAACTTGAATGAACCTTTGGAGTGCAAGCCCTTTGATTTTTTCTTTATTTGAGTTTTTTTTTAGATACATTTTTTTTGAGCGAACATATTGTAAATAAATAAACTTATTTGTCCTAAGATTAAAACTTTGAGAAAACAAAAGCAATCGGTCATTGATCAGAATAGATTTTTGGAGTTGTAATGTGGCTGATGGTTTATGAAGGAAGGGATAATTGGGCTCGAAGAAGTGTTTGATGATTGATAGAACAAATGATTTTTATTTGGTGATGTAACTTGGCTAACGGGTAATGATTTATGAAGGAAATGGTTATTAGGCTCAAATGAGTGTTTTGAGGTTTTATTGAGACAGTAATTGATGTGCCTCATGGTAGAATGGACTTGTTTAGGGATGTAACTTGGCCAAGGGTTTATGAAGGATAGGATATTGAGGACAAGGGAAGTGTTTGGGGGTTTATTTTAGACAAGGATTTCTTATGCATTTAATGGTAAGAAGTATCAGCTCATAATTGTACCACTTTTGCTTTTTCGTGGTTTCTCGATCCTCTTTTTTGATTTCAGTTTTTTTTGATTTTTTTCTTTTTCTTTTTCTTTCTTTCGAGCTGAGTGACTTGATAAAATGATACACCATTTTTATGTGGAATTGATCCTTGTCTAGGGTGATTGAAAGTTTCTTCGGATTTTGGCTTAAGGTGGGTAGCAAAGGTTTTTTCGGGGACATGGGAAGATGGTCAAAGATGGTCAAACTTCATTTCAAAACATGATTGCTCGTTTTCTCAAAAATTAACTTAAGGACAATAATTTATTTACTTTTATATATTTGCTCTCTTTTTTTTACCCTAATTTTTGCTTAGGCCACTCTTACGAGTTTTCAACCTAATGAGCCTTTTTTTTTTTTTTTGTAAAGGACTTGCACCAAGGGAATACAATGTTGACAAGGTGTTTTAGAGATCACGAATTTTCCCAGCATGATGGAGGGCCTAAAGCATTTATTTCAATAGTGAGAACAAACCAAAAAGTCAACTAGGTAGGGAGTATGTACTTTAGGGTGGTGGGGTGGGATTACACTGGGGACGGGGATGATGACAAGGTAGGGATATTAACCGACTCAAACAAGAATGAAGTCACATGTCACACACAAGTTACTACATGAATGCTTTCGTAGAGAGTTAACATTAGTTAACACATGAAAGAAAATTTTGGCGGACTATTTTTGGTCATTCATCATGGGATGCAACGCTTTGTTAAAATAAATGTGAACGAATCGCTAATTTGAAAAATCGAGTGTCTTGAAACGCCTTGAGCTTGCAACTAAGTATGGCTAAACTTTTTCAAAAAGAATGATTTACCTCACAAGAATGTCTCACCTCTCATCACAATTTTTTCTAGAATTATGCTCATTTTTTTTGTAATGCATGATGTAAGTATGCAAATGAATGAGTGTGCATGAAATCCGAATGAATGTATGTGAAATGCGAATGTATGTGAATGAAATGATAATATATGATTTTATTTATCGCGTCGGGGAATTATAAGTTTTACGTTTGGAGAGTAAAGTACAAAGTTTGACTTTGACTTTAGCATGCATGGCTTCTCTCCAAAATAAAGCTTTTTAATTCTCGGCGATCGTAACATAAGATGTTTATTTTTGTTTTTTGTAATGCAAAGAAAAAATGCATGAGGTATGGTTTTTAAGAAACTTGCGGTAAATAATGATTTGGGTTTTTGATTTTTTTGATTTTTGGATAAAAGACGGTAAGCACAAATATTTGTTTGAATGCAAGGGTATGAAGCTCCTTTGTGACCCTAGAAAGGTACCTTACAGAGTGGGTTAAGGTTTCTTTTATAGTGAGCCTCACAATGGTAGTTCTAAAGAATCCTACACAAGGTTCCTAGAGCCAAGGACCCCAGTCAAGAACACTGACCCCAACAATAGGCAAGCTATTAGAAGGGATAGCATCCTTAAAAGGAATCAAACTCTAGGTGAGATCTTCGTGACCACCCAACGAGACGTACGTCCCGCAGGCCATCACTACACAATCTCGTTCTAACTTAGGTTTGCACTCGAGTCCGGGTAGAGGACTTTTCTCACATGTGTGTGATGTGTAGAGGTGCAGTGTGTGTAGGAGCAATTTAAAATAACCCAAAGCTGCAAACAAAACAAACATTCATACTAATATCGTCTTCTACCCTAGGGTTTATATATCACATAAAAGTATAACATGCAAAAATAAATAAATAAGGGAAGGGTAAAAATTAAATTAATCCTAAATAATTAGACTAGGTTTTGACTCTCTAAAAAGAATTAAGTCCCCAGTGAAGTCGCCAACTGTAGCGACCGAAAAATCCGGGAAAGGATTCTTCGAAGTTCGAAAGGAAGTCGCCACCAAATTTTAGTTTAAGGGCAAATTCGGAAAATCCCTTTTGATTTTGGACAATGCAAGTTTAGGGTTCGAGAGTCGTTATGTGTGGGGAAGGTATTAGCACCCCACGACATCCTTTGTCTAACTAATTAAGATTTATTAATAATTACCCTTTTATTTATAGAGGAAAAGACTTATTTAAATTTTTAGTTTTTAGTGCTTGACAAGAGTGGACTCTTGCTCCTACGTACCTCGGATGCAATGGAGGAATCAAAGCTACGTAGTTCTTTCCGAAAAAGGTTTATGGGTTGGTGTTTTTAGTGTAGGGTCCTTGGATTCCTTGATTCTGTATAGCTCATCGATTCTAGGACAGACTAACCCCGATTGTACAACCGACTTAGTCCCCTACTTTTTGAAAATGATTTTTGAATTTTTGAAAGGAGTTGTGAGATGGGTTGATTTTAGAATAGGTATTCTAGAGCTCCGAACTGCATATACTCATTAGTTTCTAGAGCATTGACTAACTTAGGTTGTACAACCGAGCTTAGTCCCCTATTTTTAGGAAAAATAGTTTATTCGTATTTATTAAGTTTTCGGGGTTCTTTGGCATACAATTTCATTGGCCTTTAAAATAATGACTAACTTAGGTTGTACAACAGAGATTTAGCCCGTTATTTTTGGAAAAAGGATTTGTTCATATTTTATTAAGTTTTTGTAGGATTCTTGAATCTATGCAATTTCATTGGACCTAAAGCGATGACTAACCGGTTGTACAACCGACTTAGCCGCTTATTTGACTTGAGAGGAAAATTATTTATGTTTGAGTTGGAAAAGAATTAAAAAGAAAAAGCTGGGGTGAAAATTGTAAATTGGGGTTTTATTAGTCGCAGGGATCGTATAATTAATAAGAGGTGTGAAAAGGAAGCCCGGTTCGCAGGAGAGAGCCAAGATGCGAAACTAGGCTTAAGTGAAGGAGGAGGGATGCGCGTGAATAAGGGTGTGCAAATAATAAAAAAACAAGACACTTAAGCGGCCCAAACCTAGTACTAAAAACCTAGTTTTCACTTTCCTCCCCTTCACCTCTCGGTGCGCGCAGCTTCTTCTTCAATGAGAGAGAGAAATTTCTGGCGAGTTTTTCGCGACTTTGGAGGAGAGAGAGAGAGAGGTTTCGGCGCGGTTTGCGCCGGTTTGCGCCGGTTTCCATGGAAGTGGGTTGTGGGGTGGTTCGCGATGAGAGAGAGGAGGACGGCGGAGATGATTCCGTCAGAGGTGGGTGGCCGGTGGTGAGCTTTCTCTTTTGACGAGCACGATGATGGACGTTAAGATGGCTCGGAATGTGGTAGCAGCAAACTGGGAAGCTGAGCAGCAGCACTAGTAGATGGCATTTCTATAGTTTTTCTTGCTTAACTAATGCCAGACCACATGTTTCTACAGGTGTATTCTTCAATCATCTCTATTTATAATAATAGTGATGAACATAATAAGACATAAGACATATTAAGATTAAAACAGATTTGAGTTTTCGGTTTTGTATCTAACGCCTAAACATCATTCCATGGAAGTACAATGAGGATTAGCACTAGCATCTTTTATTGAAGAATTTGTATAGAAAAGCATTTTTGGAGAAAAAAAGAGTAACATGAATACACCAACCAAAAGGAATTAGTAATAGGCATCTCATCTCATCAGAAAACATTTGACCCTAGCTTAGTGTTGTTGTTAATCATTCCTTCTTGGACCAGCCGTTGCCAAAATAATATTGAATGTCCATAGCAAAGAATGTAATAGTAATTTTAAAAGCACAGAACTAAAACACCCCCCTTGAAGTCATGTACTACGATAGGATATCCACTTTAGATCCAGAACCTAACTAAAAGTAGGAGACATGTTACCATCAGTTATAGACACTGTCAATAAATATTAGTCTTCACCAAAAATCAATCGAGTTTATAATGATGCAAAAAAATAAATGCAAAAAATAAGGGAATGACAAAAGCAACCACATGTGAAATCATGACTTACCAAAACTAACCTATCAGGTAACTTATTTTTGCAAATGCAACCTATCAGGTAACTTATCCCGTATCAATCACCTTACTTCAGCTTTCGTTATGCTCACCATTCTTTGCACATTATCGCTGATTCTCTTGATTCTCTTTGGTTGATAGCTTGATTTGCTAGTGCTTCTTTCTTTTAGATCTTAGAAACCTCAGAACCGTGTTTAGTGGATTAGGGTTTCGATGTGAAACTCTAATCTTATTTTTGGGTGATTTTAGCGGTAGTTTTTCTGGCTTTTTTCTGTGTGTTTTAGACGCTAATTAACTTAGTTTATTTATAGGTAGAAATTAGGTTTTAGCTAGAAATTTGGACAAACGGTCGGGTGGTGCGGTTTCGGTTTCGAAAACCCCAATCCGACTTTAACCAAAGAAGCCATTCTCTAGCCCATCACCGACCATTTGCAACATCGGTTTACCAAGTAACGGTTTTGGCGGGTAGATGGGCCGGTCGGGTGGTTTCACACGGTTGTAATTCAAATTTCAATTCAGCTGAGAATAGAAGTTACAAATCTTTGTCAAGATAGAAAACATAAAAAATTTCAGCAATAATCACTTCAAAACTTCAACTGTTACAACAACCAGCAAGCTAAGAGCTTGAACAGTGACATGGAACTGTGGGTAATGGTGGTGTGGGTATCTCTGGCATAGATAATTTGATTGTGGGTATCGCTGGGGTAGTTCGTCTGCTACCACTTACATGTAGTTGAGTGGAAATGGAGATGGGTTGTAAATGCATGCAAAGAAGGAAAAATAGAAGATGCGGATTGAAAAATTAAATTGAAGAAGGAGATCTGAAGTTTGAGATTTTAGTGAAATTCAATTTAACTGAGTTTTTCATATTGAGATGAAAAAAAGATGATAAATAATGGTGATAATGGTGGTAGGTGGTGTGCATTATTTGCATAGCCTTTTGCTATTTTCAATAAAGTACTGTATTAGTGTAAGACATCAGACTAGTGAGTAGCTGTGCCTTTTCGGGTTGCTACGGTTATTGATGGGTTCCTTATTGATAATCCAATTCCGCCCATATTTACCCACCTCAGTCCGTTTTTTAAAACCGAAAATCCGTCAATCCGAATAATGCCACCCGCACATGCTAATTTACTCTCGGGTAAAACGGGTCTTGGTCGGGCTCTAAAATTTGTCCACCCCTAGTTTTAGCATTAATTAATTGTTTGGTAGACACTGCAGATCGATAATGAGAACTGTGAAAGCGATCTTGAGAAGCGAAAACAAGCCCAGAGATTAGATGATGTTGCTCCTTTATTTAATTTTCGCTTTTTATATTCTTTGTATTTTAATATTATCATTATTTGTATTTTTGGACATTTTGGACAATTAGACACTTTTTTAAAATATAAATAAAATTAAATAGATTTTTTTTTGATATTTTTTGGAATATATATATGTATATGCTCAAAATAAGGACGAAATAATAAAAATAGAAAAGAAGTCGGAATGATGAGCCAAATTGCGAGAAAACAACTCGAATAAGCCCAATTAAGTTCGACTAGGCCCAAATACGAAGAGTATTGTGTATTCAGAGTGTCCATGAGAGTGTTGTGTATTCAGAGTGTCCATGAGAGTGTTGTGTGTGAAAGAAGTGAAATGGAAGGGTCTATTTATAGGGAAAAATGAAACCCTAGAATGGATTTCCACCGTTTATGAAAAGTGGTCGGCAAAATCTGGACCGTTTAAAGTGTCGGCAAAATCTAGATCGTTCAAAAGTGATCGACAAAAAAATCACAATCATATACATAAAGCACATAAGAAAACAATTTGCGTACCTATTAGTCGTGGTATTTCCATAGTGTCTTACTTTATCCGTCCACGGGCCACAAAATCTTTCCTTGTGAGGATACAACCATTGCTTGTTCACATATGCAATAAGCTGGGGTATGTCAGTAGACGATTGCTCCAAATCATGCAAAGCCTCATTAAACTCATCATCAAATGTAGCATCAACAACATGATGCCAAAGTGTCATCAGTGACTCCACTCTATCTCCCTCGCTTGACTTCTTAATTTGAGCATGAACATTTTTGTTAATATGATACCGACAAAGCAAATTCATTGCCTCCGGAAACACAACCTTGATAGCACTCATCAAAGCCTCCTCACAATCAGTGAGGATAACCTGAGAAACACAATCCAGACCTTCTATTAGAAATGGAAAAAATAAAAAAAACAGTAATGTAATGCCAAAAACTATAGTCAGTTCACTACAAAAAAAAAAAGGTCATTAGCGAGGGAATATTCCGTCGCTAACATGACCAATTCCTCGCTAATTGCCAT
Source organism: Oxytropis ochrocephala (assembly GCA_020916435.1). Classification (NCBI taxonomy): domain Eukaryota; kingdom Viridiplantae; phylum Streptophyta; class Magnoliopsida; order Fabales; family Fabaceae; genus Oxytropis; species Oxytropis ochrocephala. The sequence continues at coordinate 43,617,477 of CM037088.1, read as the reverse complement.
TAGCGAGGAATTAGCGAGGACGATTCGGTCGCTAATTCCTCTCGCTAATGCAATTAGCGAGAGAAATAAGGTTCCGTCGCTAATTACCCACGGCCGGTTCCTCGCTAATTCCTCGCTAATTAGCGAGGACACATATTCCTCGCTAAGCGCCCGCGCTGAACATCCTATTGGTGAGCGCCACGTGTCCGGCGTCCCTAGCTAATTACCTCGCTAAAGTCAAAAAAATAATATTTTTTTAAAACACGCTTATTTATTAATAATAACTAATAAAACATAAAATACCTAAATCAATATATAAATACAAAATTTCTAAATGTTCCATTCAAAATCCAAATCAACACGTAAAATCAAATGTCAATACAACACAAAATACTCAAATGTAAAAAAATAATACAAAGAGTACTAAAAAGACCAGTCATCGGACTCCTCGGACCCTCAAAAACTCGATACTCGGACTCATGGACTCCCCAAGTTTCTGCAGCGGTGAGGCGTACTCTCTTGAGGACCGAAAATGCTCCATCATCCTCCTCATGTCATTCTCAATCTTTTGCTCCCACTCGCTTTGCATCTCCATCATTTTACGCCACTCCGGCTTTTGCATCTCACTCTCTTGCGACTTACATTTGCGTAGCATGCGAACTCCTCCTCCATCTTCCTAAATCGCTCTCTCTCCGAATCGATTGAGTAGAAAATGGTGGTCGTCTTCTAGAAGCTCACTGGGGTCAACACGAGACGGGCTCATTAATGGAGCCAAGGCCCCGTACCATCAAAGCGGCCCTTGTTCCAACCCGCTACTTTCTCCCAATGTGCATTCGAGAGAGCTATCAAATCAGGAGTAAGTTGACCAGGTGTTTCAGAGTTCCAGTTCCCCTGAGTGGCTGAACCCATCTCCTGATACAAGTGACATCTGATTTCCTCATCAGTCCTAATAGGTACCGTCGCATTTTAAACATGGACATCTAACCCCATTTTCCTCTTTAGCCAAATCATGTTGCCACGCTACCACAAGAAACTGTTCAACCCCAACAACAAAAGATTCCTTCAAACCCGCTTTTCTCGAATATAACCGATCATACACCCAATCACGATTAAATTGATACCAATTCATCTACACACATTTTAAAAACGTCTTACATTCCCATAACATTGCCAATAACATATATCAAGTTAGTGGCATCGATATCATCATGATGGAGATGATTTGAGCCGAATATAGAAGTCAAGGACGACCTGACAAAACCCTTTTCCATCCAAGTAGTGAAGGAAGTTATTTGAACTCCGAACCTACAGTTGTTAGTCTTGTCTCGCAATTATCTCAATGGAGATGATTTCGAGCAAAATATGGGGGTGAGTGAAACAGCACCTCACCCTTTTCCATCAACAACACACAGTCAACTAACCTAGGGTTCATCCAAAAACACTTAAACACTTTTCATTCAATTCAACTAACATTTCACACGGAATTCTACAACCTTTAATACAACAAGTAAATTTTAACTCACTTTTCACACTCAATTCAACTAACATTTCACAATAATAATTAATCCTAATATTCAATTATAACTTGCAATTCACACTCAATCCTACAACCTTTAAAACAAGTTTATTTTAACAATAACAACAAATTTTAACTCACATTTCACACTCAATTCAACTCACATTTCACAACAACAATTAAGACTAATACTTAATTATAAGTCACAACAATACTCAATTCTAATACATAACAACAAATTTAATTTAAAAACTAACCGCTATTAGATTGGCGTCCGGTGGTTGTTTGTTGATTTGCATGCGCACTCCGGTGCGGTGGTGAAACTTCAAACACCAAAATCCAATCCTAACCAATTTCAATTTCAAGGAAAAAATAAATTAAAACAAATTCAATAAAAAATTAAAATTAAAACAATATCATAAAAAATTGAAAATCAAAACTTACAATAAGAGGTGGTTGTGGTGGTGGTGGTTGTGTGGTGGTGTGGTGGAAGAAGGAGGAGAGAGTAAGAGGGAAATGAGAAATAGTAAGAGAGAGAGCTAGAGAGGAGATAAATAGGAGCTTTGGTGGTGGTAGTTTCATGGTGGTGGTTTCGTGGGTGGTGGTGGTGGTGGTTTCTTGGGTGGTGGTGGAAATGAGAGAAGAGGGGTTAGGTTTGGGTGGTGTGGTGGAAGAAGGTGAAGAGAAGAAGAGTGAAAGGAGAGAGAGAGACAGACAGACAGAGGAGAAGAATTGGGGGGCGTGGGTGGTGGTTGTATGGTGGTGGAGAGGGTTTTGGTTTGAGAAGAATTGAGAGAGAAGAGTGAAAGAAACAGTGAGAGAGAAGAGTGAGAGACTGCAACGTCGCTCGGTAGTGGTCAAAAATGTGCCACGTAGCGACGGATTTAGCGACGGAAATTCGGTCGCTAATCCGCGCGTAAACCAAGACACTGCAACGGTCAGAAATTTAGCGAGGGACCCATTAAATCTGTCGCTAACTGTCTTGAAGTGCGTGCAAGCGCAATTTGAAATTGGCGCCTTGCATTTAGCGACGGCCAGTCCGTCGCTACCGGCCTTATTTCTGTCGCTAATTACCTAATTTGTGAGGGACCTGTTTCCCTCGCTATGTCTGTCGCTAATTTCTGAGTTTGCGAGGGACCTAATATTCCCTCGCTAAATGACGTTTTTTTGTAGTGGTTAGCATTGACTTACTTGAGGAAGTGCAATATCACACACCATCAAATCTCGTAGGCTCTGCAGTACCCACGTGTAGTAAAAAGGGGTATATACGTTGCGTTTGTTATATTGCGATATCACAAACGCAACAGGAAATGTCAACTCAGTGAAGTGACACCAACAATCTCCAGCAGAGGCAATGTATACTTGTTGGTCTTAAAGGTACAGTCTGTAACAACCCCTCCTACTACTCGTTATTTATTTAATAAAAATCAGAGTTTTTCAAAATTTGTCCACGCACCTCAAAGAGGGTGGTACATTTAACAAAACATCATCAAAACATATTTAAAAATTCAAACGCATCTAGTGCGTAAACTGCATATCATGTCACAAGGGGTAGAACCCCAAAACCTGTTTAATGCTTACAATCATCCAAAATAGTTCACAGCAGCGGAAAATAAAATCAAGTTCAACACCCTCATTATACAATTTAAATCAGTTCAGTCCAAAACATAAAATAACAATACTAAGACCCCAATCCCGGGTGTTACTAGATCGAGCCGACTCAAGACCCCAAAAGCCTAGGTATCTTCACTCAGATTCACTGCATGTCGCCGCGAGCGAGCAACATAAAAATGCTAGGGTGAGTCTCTTTACATAAATAATAACAAGTAAGATAAGCATTATATTCAGAAAACATCTAGTAACAGCAAGTCATAGCAATTAAGCATTCACCATTCAATTAGAACATCAACAAGTCACAACAGAGGATTAATTAAGCATCAATGAGAATTCAAGGAATGCATGATGGTATGCATGTGTGCAATATGCATGTGGATCCATCATCACCTCAAAAACCCCGTGTACCCACCGCATGTGGCCGAAGCCTCCCACCGCAAATTGGCCGAAGCCCCCGTCGCGTAATGCATATGATTTATGTGACACTATGACAAATGCATCACAACACAACAATCACATCACATCAATTTTCAATCACCACATTATCAATTATCAACCACCACGTTATCAATTATTAACCACCACGTTATCAATTATTGATCACCACCACATCGTTTATTGACCACCACTTGATCAATGATTAACCACCTCTTGATCATTTATTACCCACCACATGATCAATTATTAATCGCCACCACATGATCAATTATTAAGTTGATTCTTACTTAAAAACCTAACCACTTCACAAGGACCCTTTTTACACTTAAGGACTATTTTGACCCACCAAAGATTAATTTAACGCTCAAGGGATTATTTTGGCATATTGTGATTAATTTAGTATTTAAGGGCTTATGTTAACCTATTAGGACTAATTGGACTCTAAGGGATTATTTTGTCACGCCAAGGATTAATTTAATTCTTAGGGACCATTTAGTCACGCCAAGGATTAAATTAATTCTTAGGGACTAACCATCACTTAGACGCATTTTGGGCACCTAGGCGCCAAGGGGCAGCCACTTTGGCGCCCCCACTTAGCGCAACACCCACACACACAGCAGCACACACACCCACAGGCGCCAAGTTTCTAGGAAAGCGGCGCCTCCCTACACTTACACACGCACATACGCCAGGAACAGTAGCACAGGCGCCATTTGCCTAGGCATTTGGCGCCCCTCACCCAAACCCCTCCATTAAACCAACTTAAACCTAATTATCATTCAACAACTTGATCCTCACATAAATCAACACACCTATAGGTATCAAATCAACTTCATCAATTTATCACATTCACATACTTCACTTTATGGAAACATCTCTTCAAACACATAAATGCAAAATCCACAACACATAATTTTCCAACAACAAGTAACATGGTAGCAACAATCCAAACACACATACAATAACAACCATAAATGAACACAAATCCACACAATCAATTCATGCTAGGCTATTTTCCTACACAACACATATTCTACAAGTTATCATAGACATAATGAGAGTCCCACAACCTTACAGACTCACTGAGGCGTTCCAAAACTCACGACCGAACTTCACGAACTCGCGCTCTAACTCGTCCAACCGCTTCAAAACCGTAACCCAGCTACTCAAATACTCCAACACGAACAATTATGCAAAAATCACAACAGCGACAGTCCAAAGTCATACACTAAATATATCAAATATAATTAATCGCTCGTTTAATTAATCAATTGTGTTTTGAAAAGGAGTACCTATCGAAAAGTACCCAACCGAGGCGATGGTTGAAGTACACGAACGTGGAACACGACCTTGGATGAACAAGGTCGAATATGTGAGATTGATAGAATTAAACGAATGGTGGGTCGATTCTGGTGAGAAGGACTCGAGTTCATGCTCGATTCACGCAAGGCACGCTTAAGATGGTCGAATCGCGACTTGAAGGTGGTGGCGTTACTGCGGTGTGAGCGAAGCACCAAAGCGATGGAACCGAGGCGAAAGCGGAATCGGAGGCAAAATCCGAGTGGGAAGGTGAAGTTTGGAGTTCGGTCATGGAGGAGGAAGGAGAACGCGTAAGAGGAGAAAGCGGTGGCGAGGTTTTTCGTTTTGATTCGCGAGTTTCGCGAGGAAGAAGAAGAAGAAGCCGCGCCGGGTCGGGTCATGGGCTGGTGTGTGTGGGCTTCGCGTGGGTCGCGTGGGTTGGTTTGTGTTTTAGTGACTGGGGTGCGCCTAACAACAAAAGGGAGGTGTGCGCGAGTAATATGCACAAATTCCCTTCTAAATCATTTTAAAACTTCCAATTTCACTACAACTCCTATTTTAATACCTCAAGAGCTTACAATAATGTCTATAATAAGTGACATCTCAAATCCCAAATATTAATATCTATAAAAATAAAATATAGAATATAAATACATACAACCATCATATATTACTATTAGCATATAAAAATACCATATTTTTATTTTTCTAATATTTTTCCTGATCTAATCCCCAATAATTTATTAAATAAATTTTCAATAATCTTTGGGGTGTTACAACTCTCCCCACTTAGAATATTTTTAGTCCTCGAAAATCTAACTATCATGGATATGCAAACTTAAACACTCACTACAACAAGTATTAAACTCTAGCGAAACACCCTATTGGAACTCGTACCTCTAAGTGTAACCATCACTCATCTGCAGGCTCTGAACACGCCAGGACAACACTCTCCCGCTATACTCCCCCTCCTTCGGCTTTGGACACTTGGTACTAACGTATCCCATTTCCCCACAGTTGTAACAGACCACATCCTCCATCTCTCACTTAGCAGCTACATGACCTCCCTTATCACACTTGAAGCGCTTATCGACCATACAACGGACTCTTTTGCCTCGGCTTACCACACTAGTGACACACAATCCCCGCAGTAGCGTCTCCCCCACTTAGCTTTTTGCCCGAACTCCCCTCTCTCTTGCCCTCACCACCTGAAACGTCTCAGTGCTTCCCCCGAAACTGAGAACTTCTCTTCTCCTCCACTATCTTGTATGAACGATTGCTATCCCCCTCGAAAACCTACGCTCAACTCATGAAATCAACATCCACTCTTCTTATCTCCTCTAACCGTTATCATCCACGTCCTACCTTACACATCATAGATCAAACACTCTTCCCTACGCTCTTACTCCCCAATTAGGTACTCTATCATGTAGGTTGTCAAAATCCTACCCGACTACTCAACACAAGAGACAACAACGATTATGGCCAGAGGCCCAACAACCCTAACAACCGTGATTAACACAACAATACCAACAATCAAGAACAATTTATCATATATCCAACATCATTCACATCAACAGTTAACACGTTCTCAACAACAAAATTCAACTTTAACCTATTCAACAAATTAATTGTTTTGTTCAACGTTCAAATTAGTCCACCTAAACTCGAGTGCAGAAAATTCTGTAACTTTTGCGCCTACTTTGGCGAATTAATTAAAATAGTAAACGACCTCGGATTTCGACAAATAAATACTTGTTGGAAAGCTACGGGTGTGTAGTTTCTGAATATATCCTTAAAGTTTCAAAACAATGAGCCAATTAGTACAGTTTTTAGAAACAACCCAAACAGTTTTCAGACTTGACAGATTCTGCCCTCCTATTTCATTTCACGTTAAACTGACTTAACTTGACCGAATGAGACAAAACTTGGCCCGAATAAAAACATTTTGAGTATAGTTTCTAATGGAAAAGAATCGTTCAAAGCGGAGTTCGTTTGTGGACATAAAACTCGCATAAAAACTGAACCTACTCACAAAGTTGATTCTAGAAAATTTGACTCAACTTTGGAGATTCATAACTGGAGCTACACAACTCCGAATTTAATGAAACTAGTGCCAAAACGACCGGCTCTAAGTCTATTTTCAAAAACACTCAGCCCCATAATTTTTGACTCAACCAAACAGTACCAGTTTTCAAAAGACCGAAACAGTGTCCAGATTGTTTTCCAGAATTTTAATCTAACTTGTTTCACCTATATCTTGAGTTCTACAACTCCGAATCCAACCCAATCAGTGGCAAATTAACAAGCATTCAATCAAGTTTTCGAAATAACAAACCACATAATTTTTCAATTGACCAAACAATACCAGTTCTTAAAAGACTGAAACAGCATCCAGTAACACACAGAAATCATACGCAAGTAAAACTCATCATGATCAATTACCAAACCAATTATAATCATCACATACTTTTGCATTTCATCAAACGCCAAACAAGCATAACCAATCATGCAACCAATTCAAACACACAATCCCGAAAAGGTTAACATATAGGCATATTCTTCGATTTTCTCTATTCCTAGGGATTGGCTAACATGTGATTTTACAATTTCCCTAGAAAATATCATGGGACATGTAATCCTACCAAATTGAACCGATTTCATATCACAAAGAATATAACCAACACATGCATCATAAAACAATTGCTTTGACTCAAGACTTGATATTAATTTAATCAAATGAAATTAATTACCCTTGTTAATACTTAGCAAGGAAAAACAATTCAAGGCATGGAAGTACACAAAAGTCTCATTGCACAATTTTCATCATCATATTTATAAGCTTCGTAAAACAATCTCCAATAAATGGCACACAATACTAACATCAACAACAAGGCCACAGTTAAATCATAAAGCGAACAAGTTTTCACAATTGTAATTCACACTCAGAAGGCACTTAAAATTAGCCATGTTTGTGTTCTAAAATCTTGACAGTCATTTTTGAACTCACCTCCTCATATCATAAAAATTCTATCTTATCTAACCTTGCTATTAGTGTAAAACTCCCTCATTTTCAAACAACATCAAATTATAACCTAATCGATCCAAGGACCGAAGTCAGGTCACATTTTGAAATAACATCTTAGAATAATTTGGAAACAAAATTTCAACACTAATTTGACATCCCCTTCATTTTCCAATATAAATTTTCCAAGTACCATTTTTCGAAAACCTTGGAACTCACATTTTGTTCAAAAAGGAAATTGTATGCAAAACCCCAAATCTCACTATCATATGAACATGCACCCACATAACAACTACTTATTAGTTCAAAATTTAGTTTCCGACATAAACCCTAACGGTAAGGAAAATTAATCATTTAATTTTGACAAATCACATCATGCTCACGTCACACGTCAAATTGAAACGCCGAAAGTGTCGAAACTTCAAATTATGCAATCTTAGTTGAGTTAATGAAAATATAGCCTTACACAACATTTCATTTTAGCATACTAATTTCGAGACAATTAAGCACAAATCAAATTTAACCCACATGCATCACAAAAACATTCAACTTATGGTAAGGACGTCACTCCAGTGCAATCAATTTCCAACAAGCAATCTTCAAATATTGTTCAGTGTGTACTTACTACGGTTAGGTCATATAAAAATTACTTTCTATATTCTAACAAGCTAATCAAGCAATCAACCAAATTAAAATTAGTGCATACATCTAAATTAATAATAACCATGAGTTATTGTCGCCTCTTTCATTGGGGATGAGTGATTGGGGTGATCAGTCCCTCCTACTCATGCAACCAACTAATTAAGGTCACAAAACTACTTCCTCTCAAATTTATAACTGCTACATTAAAAGACTTTTAACGCAGTCCGGAGTGCGAAGGCGTCGTCACGACTCCCACTCCTTTGACGTCGTTAGAACTCTTTTAATCACGCATCTTAATGATACAGACAACAGTCACGAACAGACAAAATCAATGGTATAACCACCAGTTACGCAGTTCAGTCACATATACTTCGATAATACAATATAATTTTCAATCGTAACCTAACAATTAAGTCACAAGGCACGTCAATGAATTAACAAACCAACAAAGTTAACAGTAATAAACAGCAACATAATTATGTTTTAGAACGAGTACCAAGACTCGAGGATTAACAGACTCGACAACTTGGCCGGACGGGCCGAACTGCTCTGATACCACTAATGTAACACCCCCTCCTACTACTCGTTATTTATTTAATAAAAATCAGAGTTTTTCAAAATTTGTCCACGCACCTCAAAGAGGGTGGTACATTTAACAAAACATCATCAAAACATATTTAAAAATTCAAACGCATCTAGTGCGTAAACTGCATATCATGTCACAAGGGGTAGAACCCCAAAACCTGTTTAATGCTTACAATCATCCAAAATAGTTCACAGCAGCGGAAAATAAAATCAAGTTCAACACCCTCATTATACAATTTAAATCAGTTCAGTCCAAAACATAAAATAACAATACTAAGACCCCAATCCCGGGTGTTACTAGATCGAGCCGACTCAAGACCCCAAAAGCCTTAGGTATCTTCACTCAGATTCACCTGCATGTCGCCACGAGAGCAGGCAACATAAAAATGCTAGGGTGAGTCTCTTTACATAAATAATAACAAGTAAGATAAGCATTATATTCAGAAAACATCTAGTAACAGCAAGTCATAGCAATTAAGCATTCACCATTCAATTAGAACATCAACAAGTCACAACAGATGATTAATTAAGCATCAATGAGAATTCAAGGAATGCATGATGGTATGCATGTGTGCAATATGCATGTGGATCCATCATCACCTCAAAAACCCCGTCGGGTACCCACCGCATGTGGCCGAAGCCTCCCACCGCAAATTGGCCGAAGCCCCCGTCGCGTAATGCATATGATTTATGTGACACTATGACAAATGCATCACAACACAACAATCACATCACATCAATTTTCAATCACCACATTATCAATTATCAACCACCACGTTATCAATTATTAACCACCACGTTATCAATTATTGATCACCACCACATCGTTTATTGACCACCACTTGATCAATGATTAACCACCTCTTGATCATTTATTACCCACCACATGATCAATTATTAATCACCACCACATGATCAATTATTAAGTTGATTCTTACTTAAAAACCTAACCACTTCACAAGGACCCTTTTTACACTTAAGGACTATTTTGACCCACCAAAGATTAATTTAACACTCAAGGGATTATTTTGGCATATTGTGATTAATTTAGTATTTAAGGGCTTATGTTAACCTATTAGGACTAATTGGACTCTAAGGGATTATTTTGTCACGCCAAGGATTAATTTAATTCTTAGGGACCATTTAGTCACGCCAAGGATTAAATTAATTCTTAGGGACTAACCATCACTTAGACGCATTTTGGGCACCTAGGCGCCAAGGGGCAGCCACTTTGGCGCCCCCACTTAGCGCAACACCCACACACACCCACAGGCGCCAAGTTTCTAGGAAACTGGCGCCCCTCCCTACACTTACACACGCACATACGCCAGGAACAGTAGCACAGGCGCCATTTGCCTAGGCATTTGGCGCCCCTTGTTTGCGTGTAAAATAGTGTGGTATTCGCAAATTTAGTGCAAGTATACACGTCGTACAAGTAATAGAGTGGATATAAGTAAGAGATCGTTCCCACGAGGATTGATTGTACTTTCAAAGTTCAAGTCTTAAAACACAAGTGAAACAAGTAACAAATCGGCACTAAAAGTTGGTGTTAAAACTAGGAACATAAATAAAACAAGTAAATAAGATAGTGGTTGTGAATATGGATGAGAATGAGTTGGGTTGTTGCATGCAAGTAATTCCTCTCTAGTCAGACGTTATAACGTTTACACGTTATTACGTACAAATGCTATTCTCAGTATAGACGTGGCCACGTTTGAACAGCTGTTAAAAGAGCTATGCTTTTCAAAGACAAAACGCCGAGTTTCAAGTATAAGAGGTCCTATGTCTAGGTTCTAAATAGGCCCACTCCTCGTATTTTAAGCACCCACAAGCAATGTTCTATGAACTATTTATCCTTTCTATGTCTAGACTTAGATAAAAAATGCCTAAATGTCTTTAGTGCACCTTTTCGTTCATATAAATCTTTGAGTTCTTTTCATAGACCATGTCCTGTACCTATGAATCTACCTATTTTAAGTGATCGGTCTCAAAACAAGTTTGGAAATATTATCATGCAAAGATTTAAAACATGTAAGCGTCAATACTTCATAACATTTAACTAGAAATTCATTACATGCAAAACAACAACCCAACTACAAAATGTTTAGCTCATCTTTGAGCATCTCTACAGAAAGATAAGAAGTTAAAATACCATACATAATCGAAAAGAAACCGAGTGCAAAAGATACACCTAAGTAACTTTCTCGCATGCGATCTGTAGAGACGTTACAACGTCCGAGCTTCACGATGAGTGGTTATGATTTGGAAATGGAGTTGAGTAGAGTTCAAAAGCGAAGTCGTGTCGTAACTTCGTTTTGAGAACTCTTTCTCGAACAATGGAGGAAGGTAGATGATGGAGGTGTGGTGGTATGATGCGGTGTGTGTATGCATATCTAGAGAGAGACAAGTCTTCCATTAAATAGCCAAATGGGTCACATGTTGCGATGTCATTTGCCCACCTACCAAGCCTGTGCGCACTTACGAATCGACATCATGCGATTGCTACGATGCGTCATCCTTGTCAACACATGGGAATAGAAGATCTTCGACTTTCGAATCTTTAACCATCATTGCTAGTGCGCCATAAGCGAGATATTTCACTCTTGCTCTGCTGCCCTTGCTCGGGCGTGGTGAGGGCGTTGCGACGTTCGGCTCTAAATTTCTGACGAGCACAAAAAGCATCAAAATGCTCACAAAGGCACCAATTGGTGCCAAAATGCCTGAGAACTCGTAATTTAGCCCCTAGCTAACTAAGAAACAATAAACTAACAGAAAACTAATAGAATCAACCTACAATTGCTAGAGAACTTGCATGATTTATCTTTGAATAAGTATAAATAACTCATATAAATATGAGTTATCACCCCTCACCCAAACCCCTCCATTAAACCAACTTAAACCTAATTATCATTCAACAACTTGATCCTCACATAAATCAACACACCTATAGGTATCAAATCAACTTCATCAATTTATCACATTCACATACTTCACTTTATGGAAACATCTCTTCAAACACATAAATGCAAAATCCACAACACATAATTTTCCAACAACAAGTAACATGGTAGCAACAATCCAAACACACATACAATAACAACCATAAATGAACACAAATCCACACAATCAATTCATGCTAGGCTATTTTCCTACACAACACATATTCTACAAGTTATCATAGACATAATGAGAGTCCCCTAACCTTATGGGCTACCGAGACGTTCCAAAACTCACGACCCGAACTTCACGAACTCGCTCCTAACTCGTCCAACCGCTTCAAAACCGTAACCCAGCTACTCAAATACTCCAACACGAACAATTATGCAAAAATCACATGACGACGGTCAAAGTCATACACTAAATATATCAAATATAATTAATCGCTCGTTTAATTAATCAATTGTGTTTTGAAAAGGAGTACCTATCGAAAAGTACCCAACCGAGACGATGGTTCGAAGTACACGAACGTGGAACACGACCTTGGATGAACAAGAAGGTCGAATCTGTGAGATTGATAGAATTAAACGAATGGTGGGTCGATTACGGTGAGAAGGACTCGAGTTCATGCTCGATTCACGCAAGCACGCGCTTAAGATGGTCGGAATCGCGACTTGAAGGTGGTGGCGTTCTGCTGCGGTGATGTAACGAAGCACCAAACGATGGAACTGAGGCCAGAAATGGAATCGGAGGCAAAATCCGAGTGGGAAGGTGAAGTTTGGAGTTCGGTCATGGAGGGAGGAAGGAGAACGCGTGAGAGGAGAAACGGCTACCGAGGTTTTCGTTTTCGATTCGCGAGTTTCTCGGGGAAGAAGAAGAAGCGCGCACGGGTCGGGTCATGGGTCAGTGCGTGTGGGCTTCGCGTGGGTTGGTTTGTGTTTTAGTGACTGGGGTGCGCCTAACAACAAAAGGGAGGTGTGCGCGAGTAATATGCACAAATTCCCTTCTAAATCATTTTAAAACTTCCAATTTCACTACAACTCCTATTTTAATACCTCAAGAGCTTACAATAATGTCTATAATAAGTGACATCTCAAATCCCAAATATTAATATCTATAAAAATAAAATATAGAATATAAATACATACAACCATCATATATTACTATTAGCATATAAAAATACCATATTTTTATTTCTAATATTTTTCCTGATCTAATCCCGATAATTTATTAAATAAATTTTCAATAATCTTTGGGGTGTTACACAGTCCATAATCAAAACAGTCGGAAACATCCTCAATAACTTGATACTATCAGGATGTGACCACATGATTTCCTCAACAATATCGAGTATCTTTAAGTCGTCTCGCCCAACACAAGTAATGGTTCGCTGAATCGGTGTCATAAAGTCTGATCTCGGTCATACTACTCTCTTTCCGCCAGGATCTTTCATTGCGGGTTCTATACAACCGACTAATGTTGCTTGATTGTTCTTAAATATGACCTTCAATGCTTCAAGACTTTTGGATGATTTCACTCCCAAAGACAGATGCTCCCCAACAATTGACCGCTCGTCCTTGGTAAACTTACCAAATATAGCTGCTCCAAACAAAGTCTTATGAGGCTCATGATTGTGAATCCCATACACCACTCTCACCTTCCAATCAGAACTAGGAGGTAACATTGGTTTAACTTTCAATTGAAACCTACAACCACATCTTTTCGATGTCTTGTGTCTACCAGCAGAACACCCAACATCTACTCGACTGTATGTGCCCCGTCTCTCACAGCCATAAACAACCTTGTTCTTTTTCCCTTTCCCATTCTCTGTCGTCTCGGTTCGGACAATAACCACAATGATTCCGTTCGCTTTCCCGGTATCTCTAGCCCAACGTGTCATTGCATCTCGAGTGGGAAACATCTCAGATGTCGTAAAGGCAACGGTTAAATTCATAATAACCATCTATTTAAAAAAATATAAATGTTATCTAAAAAAAATTCCGGAAATACCTTTTTTAGAGGTATTTCCGGTTCACATATTGTGAACCGAATTTACCTCTGAAAAAGGTATTTCCGGAAAAAATTAAATTCAAAAAAACAAAATTTCGGAATTACCTTTTCTGGGGATAATTCCGGTTCAAAAATTGTGAACCGGAAATACACCAACTTTTTGCGCTAAATTCGGAAAATTCACCTCCAAATTCCCGAAAATACCTTTTTTATGGTAATTCCGGAAAAACCAATAACTGTGGTGGGTCCGGTACGTTTTTTTATAAAATGACAGGGGCATTTTGGGGTTTTTGGTATTTATGGGGTGGAAGTAATAATGAGGGGGGTGGGAAAAAAAACCTATTTTTATACACTTTAGGGCCTTGATAGGAAAAAGTATGTAAACTAAGAGACTAAATTGATAATTTGCACTTAAAGTAATATTGGAGTTAAATAATTTGGTTTATTAATTTTACTGAGTCAAGAAAATGAAATCTACAACAATCTTGTGAACCAACAATCTTGAAAATAAAAAAAATTAGGTTACATAGGTTTCTAGTCTATAAAATACGGGTTTTCATTTTTAATTCGAAATGTATATTTATCAACTTTTAGTCTTCTCTACTTAAATTTAAAAAGTCTTTTAGTCACTGTGAATGTCAAGAAAATCCAGGTTTAGTCCCTCGCAATTCCAAAAATTTTAAAATAGTCCTCGCAATTAGTAAACATTACTACTTTAGTCCTGCTTTATTACTACTTTAGTCCTCGCAATTCCATTTAAAAGGTACTTTTAGTCCCTGCAAATGTCAAGAAAATCCAGTTTAGTCCCTCCTTTTTAAGAGTAAAAAAACAATGAGGACTAAAGTAGTAACGTTACTAATTGCGGGGACTATTTTAAAAAAAATTGAATCATATGACTAAACCTGATTTTCTGACATTTGCTGATGACTAAAAGACTCTTCTTTTTAGCCTTACTTTTATCTCTATTTGCACTTATGATTTATGGATCAGCATACTAACATCTGTCATGTCACACTTTAATGTCTAGGATGCCAAATTACCTGATAAGACATTTGATTTGGCATCCTTGTCATTAAAAGTATGATGTGGCAGGAGGAAACACAGTATCTCATTAGCCAGCTGAGCGCTAACTTAACATCAATAACAAATGATTTGACATTATAATTATTAAAAATTGTGACGTAGCAAGAGCCAATATAGTAGTTCGTTAGTCAGTTGATAATTAACTCAATGTCAAAGACAAAAAATGCAGACAATGAAATAAGTGAAGGCTAAAAGTTGATGAAAATTTTCACTAAATAAAAAAATCGCATATTTCATATGGATTAAAAATATATTTAACCCAATACTTTCTTTACCCCCGGCTAACCCGAGTCTTGGATCCTCCTCTCCCCATGGATGACATATAGAGTAGATAACTACACTATTCATTGTAAGTAATTTTTGTGAATATCCATGGGACCCAATACCCATTGTTGCAAACTACTCCAGAGTGTATGAGCGTGTGAAACATTGTAGGGTTTGCACCCCAGAAGCGTTTTGTTGTAAGTGGCCCTCCAAAAAAAAAAAAAAATATTAACCGGATGTTTAACACCGTAAATAAAGGACATCTGATTAACTAAACAAAAACAAAACCTGTTGACAAAAAAATAAAGTAAAAAAAAAACCTTAAGCAAGATAACATTGACCAAAAGAGCTTGCGACAAACTAGTACTAGTATCGACTAATAAAAAACAATCTAAAACATATTAGCAACCTCAAAACAGTACCGTGATGCAAAATACTAGCACCAGCCTATAGGACAAGCCTGAATACGATAGTCTCTTACTATCTTTTGTCCGTAAAAGAATTGTGTATTGAACTCTTCTATTAAGTTGTAAACATAAACGGCTGGTATCAGTAGCAAATTCCAGAGATTCTCTAAAATACAGAACATACAACTTTAGAGGATTCGATCTTGAAAATCTGTCATCAAGGATGAGGCCAATGAGGTGAGCTTCTTTCCGGTCTCGCCTGCAATGTTCTTAAGGGAAGAAATATCCTGTTGGGCCTGGAAAATAAGTAGAGAAGAGAGGCAGAGGATCAGCATCAACATTAACACAGGAACCACAACAAAGAACTTAAAACTGTCGAATGACAATGAACATGAACAATTAAGTTTGTAAGTCTAGTATAATGTAAGGAATACCTGGAACGATAATCGATTGATGATGTCGCTAGCAGCAAGATCAATGGAATTATCACTCGAGCCACCAAAAAGATCGGCACTGGAGATGGCAGTTGAACCCTGGAAATAAGAGGAAAAACACCGTCAAGTGTCGATATTAAACTCCCTCCTCCCCTCTCCTGATCCCGCTTTTTCTTTCTCCCATTCCGGGAGATATAATAATTTCTAATTAAGAATTTTATTCGTGCTTGGTACCAACTAATATCTAGAATTAAAAGCATTTTTATTCAGATAACAAATTTATTGAGCATAAAAGGAAACAAAGGTTCCCCAATGCCTCAACATATCTATTACTAAAAGTCTGAAACCCCACTGCTTCACACCAAATAGAAGCCAAAGATCCAATCTTAATAATATTGAAGAATGTGGCTACGAGATTTCCGATTCAACCAATCTATAAACATACCACTCCATAATGCAAGAAAGCAGTTCACCCTTTGGCATATTGAAATGGGAATTAGTAGTTTAGTACCCAGCTCACCGCTTGATTGAATTTGAGGGTTTCCTCCACTCAAATATATAGTAACAGTTAAATCATGGAAAGAACCACTCTGTGCAAATAGGTATATCATGCGAATATCCCAATTTGACTTTTGCATGGATAGAATAAGCATGTCATGGCCCAGTTTAACAGTTCACAAGAGGGAAATGATATTTCTTCTGTCTCAGAAACAACCAAAGGAAGAAACATTTATGTAGATTCACTTTTCCTTTGGCCACCGAAAATCACTTTCTGAAAAATGTAGCTTATCCTTTCTCTCATTCATCCCACTCAACCAACACTGGACTATAATGACTCAATTTCCTAACATAAATAATCTCAACAAAGTTAAGAGATCTATTTTTTCAAGAGGGAAAAGCAAGTTCCAACTAGATTGGGTTAAATTCCATGCATTAAATTGACGCACAAACACCCATTTTTTTATAACAAAGCAAATTAGCTTTGCTAATTTATGAAACCATATTAAAAATTGACTTGTAACATCAAGATTAACTGGAAAACTTTCACCTATGTTATCAAACTCAGACCGGTCATCAACTGGGTTAGGGTGTCGAGTCAGTGGATCATTATTTGAAACTTGAATCACATGAACCAGTGGGAAAAATATGCAAACTTAATATGTAATATATATTATATTTGCGAACAACAATTCCAACAGTCACTATGGTGTGGTGGCTAAGAGTGATTTTGTGAAACTACAAAACCTGGGATAGATTCCACATGTATGGTTTTTTGCATTTTCTATAAGTATTACTCGTTTTGCATGCACGTGCATCAGCAGCTCACTGGTGTTGGCCTCGAAAATTGGATCAGTGCATCTGAATTTTCACAGCTGATATGTGCAATAAAGATTGCAGAATTTCAGTGTGTATTCAAATTTTTATAGAGAAGGGTGCGTCCGAGCCGAGCTGGTTCGAACGAAACAGTACATCTGAACATATAATCCAATAATGTGCTGGACCGGCCATGGGTCTGATTTCCGACCAAACTGGTCGGTCCTTTCTGGTTTTAATAACACCGATTTTCAGTGTGTTAAGAAATTATTTTAGGCCTTCAATTATGTAAGATAATAATAATAATAATAATGGTATTTCACGGTCACAAACATGGTGATTACTAGTAAAACTGTGATCCCTACTGACATTGCGGGACAAAATAAAAAAGTTGTGACCTATAGAGCACAAGTCTAAAATTATCCATCTTTTAATAAAAGATTAGGGGAGAGTACAAAATATTCATATTTAATATTCATTGTGAAATAAACTCATGAAAGGAACACAAATCTCTGGCCCTTAATTTTCAACATAAATCTAAGGTCTGGTACCTAAATACTAACATATGACTGATATTAGCGGTTCATTAGGGACCAGGATGGCCTTTTGTATTCAGGATTAGAGTGTTTGCCACTAAATTTCTCAGGGACAAATATGGAATTTGGTCATTAGTATAAGTTCCACCAATCAAAAGATTGAGATATGAAAGAAGTCGTCCAATATAATCCCATTACAGGATATTGAACATATAAGATCCACATACATGTCTATACTAATACCAATACTAATACTATAGGTTCCAAGAAGTTATTAAAAGAAAGCACACGTACTGAAAACTTTGACAGGGTAGCTTGGGTATCCACATCTGCCGCCTTGTTCTGATCTCCAAAATACTGGGACGAAGAAATAGATTTAGCATTCGAGAACTTCTTTCTTGCTTCATCAGACTCCTGAATCTTATAAAAGACAGAAAGCAAAGTAAAATAAGGTGCATGGCCAAAGGAAAAGAAAAGGATGCATAAGGTTGAATGAATTTGTTGCAAAATATATAACATAGCGGCAACATCTATTGAACTCAGAGAAGATATAAATGAATGTTCAACAGTACATGAGTACATAACATGTAGATTTAGTTTTAAAAATAAATAAATAAAAGGGACAATAAGATTCTGCTTGGCCTGGCTCTTGCCCAGCATTTCTTCTCCTTAATTGAGAAGCTGGGGCAAGCAGAATTATGAAGAAGCTCTTACTAAAAAAAGCTTTAATAAGAGGCTTTTTTTAAGGAGAAAAAGTGAGTAAAAGAAGCTTAACGAAATTGATGGGAGAAGATTTTAACAAACTTCTGGGGGGCTTTTAACAGAAGTGCCTCTATTCTAATCCGGTGGAGTGCAGTCCATTCCTTTTATGTTTTGGTTCATTTTTTATAAGTTCCAATCCCTACATGACCTATGCATATCTTACGTACTTACCGTAAACAAGAATAAGTCATGCGATAAAAACAAATTGAAGGTTGCCATCTTTGCTGAATTGCAAAAAAACAATTAAAATCTAACATGTGTCACCAATGGGATAAAATGGATCAAAATAAGGTAATACTTTGCTGTAACAGTGGTTCATTTTTTTCTCTGGAGTTTTCAAGCCAAATCTTGTTTAAGTTTTTTTTATTCCAGACACTTCTCAGTGATGCCGTAGTTAAACAATTGTAGTTTTAAAGAATACTGATGGTCCTCCAACAAAACCATCCAAGATCATAACAATGATATCATAATGTTACACAATCCTTGCACTTGCAATCACATTGTTTTTAGTCAACCTTGCCTTATACAGATCCCCAAGCTAAGAAGCCCGACACTCAGTACGATACGATACGACACAACACGAATACGGGGATATGAGAAATTAAAAAAAAAAAAAAAAAGATACGACACTGTCAGGACATGTATATATGTGTATAATATATAAATATATATATAGGCACACACAATGTTTGTTAAGAGACGTTCACGTTACTATAACACAAGCATATCAGTAATCAATATATGACAATCCCTATGTAGAAAAAAATTACTTTGGGACATAACAAGTGGACACTTGCATGTATTTTCCCTACCCTTATTAGAATATATTATTTATACTATGAATGTGTCAACAAAATCGTATCAAGGTGACAATAATTTATTTAGTTTGTAAAATATGTATTGAAGATATATTTGAGAAGTATCGAGAAGAAACGGGTTTGTATCTTATCAGATACATATCTGACACGATATGTTTCCATTTTTGAAGTATCGGGGTTTCATAGTCCCCATGTTTTCAGAATTACACTAATATCTCTTGTAAAATAAATATAGAAAGGTTTATGGTCCTAAAATTTTATAAAACATTTTATTCTACATTTGAATGCTAGCATTTGCCCATTTTTACAAAATACTTGCATGCTGACACTTTCTTGCAAAGTTGCAAACACCATGTTTTGCACAATGGATCCTTATCTTGTTAAATAAATAAATTTGGACGAAAATTACATATTAAAATGTGAAAAGGATGCATGGGTAAGTGTCATGAGGCATAACGCTTACTTGCACTTTTGAGGAGCTTGGCCCAGATTTCTTTGAGAAGCCACTATCCATTCCAAAGTCTGAAAAGAAGCTTGACGATGACTTTGGTACAGACACGTGATTGACTACATGCGAACCTCCAGAATGCGATTCAGGTGGTTGGACATTGTCTACATACTCAAACCGAGATGCCGGAGATGGCCCAGAAGGCAAATTATTTGTTGTTGAGGATGAAATTTTAGGAGTTGGTTGTTCTTCAGGCTTCTGCTCATACAGAGATTCACTTGGCTGCATTTCATTATGATAACTTGTCAACAATTCAATCTCCAAATTAAATAGAACAAGATTATAAACCAACCAACAGGCATATCTTGTAAACAATCTGCAAACAAGATTAACTAGTAACATACTTTTCTAGTGAGCTTACGAGCACCGAGCCCCCCGGTCTTTCCAGTTTTTCTGGCTCCAATTGTCTTCATAGTAGAACTAGAAACTACTGCATGTGAGGCTCTCGGTGAAGAAGTGCTTTTGGGTTTTTCTTTCTTCTCCGGAGGGTCTTCTTTTGGTACTTCATTGGTTTTGACATCAGGAAGTCCGTTGACCCCTTGGGAAGATTGAGAAGCAACCGGTGATGAAGGCAGGCCAGCCTCCTCCGACATACTTTTAGCTACTTCCTTTGAAAGCATTTGTTTATACAACTCGGCAGCTCTGGATGTATACTTTGCCTCTACTTTACCACCGTCATTCCAACCATGTTGCTTAAAGAAAACCTGTGCACGATTGTTTCCTCCAAAGCTCATCATTTTCAGTTGCTCGGGAGTCCATGAGTCTAAGTTCGTAGATCTACATATAAAGAAGTATATAGATATAAATCTTTTCTGCATTCTTCTTTCTAGTTTACCATTTACTGATTGTAATGAAATTGATAGACTAATAACTAAGTATAAAACAAAGGTGCAGGCAAAGGGTAAGAAATTCTAATTTAGAGAGAAATTTGAGGTTTTCATGAACTAGATCAAGCAATTATGCTTACCAACCCTAATAAATTTTACTAAGTAAATACCTGCCCTCAATTTTTTCCAGAGATGTACCTTGAAAAACATACTAAAATGCTGGCTTGCATAGGTGACAAGTTTTCTCTCAAGAAATCTCTTTCACTCATTACTCAGTAGCGCAGCAAACTTAATTTTTGGTGGTCCCAAGTTTGATTTATTTATTTTCAGTTAGCTATTCAGTTTCTTCATTCTAAATCCTTATCCCATATTGCATCTCAAGAAGCACAAGAAAACGACTTCACCAATCATCCTTCCAACGCTGAATTTTCTCTTCATTCAATAACACAACTCAAGGAAAATAATAAAAGACTATCAGAAACAACAATAGCTGCATTCCAAATTTTCGCAAAAAGTAAAACCCATTTATTTACTCATTCTATAGTATACTACTTCCGGAGCACAAAACCATTCTACTTTTTTCAAACTACATATCAGAGGCAGAACCCCCAAGCACAATCCCATTGACTGTTCAAACATTAACCAATTAATTTGAGGAAACTACTAATCACAAAGCACATATATGATATAACGCATTACTCTAAGTTAATCCACATGCATATTCAGACCTCACCATTGCACAGCAATCAAATTGCAAACTACTAACATAACACTATTCAATCAAATTGCAAACTGATACAGACAATTTGCACATAGAATTAGAAAATCAACAAAATACTTCAGGCATTTAAGAAAATTAGACAACAACTGAACAACGTACCTCACAAAGCTGATGTGAACGCCGAGATTTCGATGAGCGGCTGAGCAATCGATACAGAGGAAGATTCCATAAGTGACCGATGCCCAGGTTGGGTTCTTCGCATTGCAATCGAAACACGTCTGAAACAGAAGCGAAACAAATTCAAACATCAAACGCACGCCAACTCGCAGATCTGAAACCCGATCTCGTAAATCAAAGATGTATCACAATTAAAAACTCAAATCCAAAAGAAAAACCTTATTTTCGGACTTCGCCTTGAGTTTCCTGAACACAGTGTTCTTGTCAGGTAAGCCTTCAGACGCCATTGGAGGGCGAGAATGAAGAATAAAACGGCAAAAAGAAGTGGAAATGGAATTGGAATCGGAATTGATTTTATAGTATATATGTAGGTTTTTGCAAGTGAATCCCAGTGGGTGCTTGGTGGAAGAAGAGCAGCACCTCCCGAGCAATATAGAGATTTAGTGGAGGAAAGTTTGGTAAAAGTTTGAGTCAAAAAAAGTTGGTAAAAGCAAAACACAAGTGAAGATTTTTTTTTTACCCCATCATCCTCGTAGGGGTGTTCGCGGTGCGGTTTGTTTCGGTTTTCAGATAAAAAGTGGACCGAACCGCAAGGAAATTACATGCGGTTTGGTTTGGTTTGGTTGGCTTCCTAAAATAAAACCGAACCAAATCAAACCAAACCAATGCGGTTTGGATTGGTTCGGTTGGTTCGGTTTTTTCCAAGACAAAATTAATTTAAAACGAAGTTAAAATTAACTAACATAAAAAAGGCTAACATAAATCATTAACAAAAAATCTACTCAAATATATGTGGTATATAAATCACTCTCTTTTAATTTTTTTCAAATAGCTAAGACAATGTTTAAAAGAATTTGAATGAAATATTTTGTTGTAATTTTTAAATATAGCATAACAATATGGATTATTTGTAAGTGAGTCAAAGAATTAATTGGATTTGGGCTAGTAAGTGAGTGAGAGTTGGGTTGTAGTTGCAATTGGGTTAGTAAGTTAGTAAGGAAGGTTGTAATTCAATAAGCCTTAGTGTTACTTGTGGTTTGGTTTGGTTTGGTTCGGTTTTGGAAAACAAAACCGCAAACCGAATCAAAGCTCTTGTGATCTCATGATGAAAAAGAACCGAACAAAACCGATCAAAAGCAGTTTTCGGTTTGGTTTGGTTCGGTTTGCGGTTTTCCTTGGTTTGGTTCGGTTTTGAACACCCCTACCTCCCACCCCCATAAAAGTGAGGTAAATCTGGTTCACATTTTGCTAACCGAATTTACCTACATGTGAGGTAAAATCCGAGAATCCTGTGAGATAAATCCGGAAAACCTTTTTCTTCCCAACTTTATCTATAAGTGAGGTAAATCTGGTTCACATTTTGCTAACCGAATTTACCTACATGTGAGGTAAATCTGGAATTTTTTTAAAAAGTTTGTTTTTTTTTTAAAAAAAATGAGGAGTATTTCTGGAATAAAAGCGTTTATGGGGGTGGGAGGGAGGATGTGGGGGGTACAAAAAAAATTCCAAAAAAGTGTATGTTAACTAAGGGTTTATAACGTTATTTATTTGTTTATAGCGCTTTTATAAGCCCTAATTAAAGTAGCGTTATATTGTTTCATTTACCTCTTATTGGTATGCAACCCTCCAACAATTTTTGCACATCCACGTAAAAGCAAATGTGTCGGTTTTTTTTTTGGTCAGAAGGATAATGATTTTCATTTCATGAAGAAATAATGGGTCAGGCCCAAACCATACATCCAATACAAGTCTCAAACTAAAAAAACAAATACACCTAGAGCACAGCTCAAACAAAGAAAAGCAACAACATTGGGCCAAATCAGGTCAGGCACAAATAACCGGTTCAAAATACACTAAAAAAGGATAAAAAAACCAAAGATTCATTTTAACTTAATTAAGCTAAAATTCAATTATTGAGAGAGAAAGAGCTCTATCGCTCCAGAAGCAGCCCGAGAAAACCCTAGCCTCACCGACGAACAAAAACCAGCACAATCCACTTCAATTTATCACAATCCATCTCAGTTTAACATAACGATCTGCATCAGGTTACAATTAAGGTTCTGAGAGCTCAATTGCGAAGCGATGCAGCCATTTTAGAGGTGGAGGAGCCTTCAAACCACAAAGCTTGTGCATCAGTCACCAGGGCTCTCCGAAGTAAAGGGGGAGGCCGAAGGGTCCACGATCCTTGAAGGGCATCCTCTTTAGCAAGTGAAGCAATCGTATGAGCACATTGGTTACCTTGTCTCTTAATCCAGGTTAGATCTGAGTTTTGCATGTTGGATCTCATGTTGTTTATGTCTTCAACGATACTCTGAATTTCCCTCTTCTCTAATACACCCTTGCATGCCTCTATGAGGATTTTGCTGTCAGATTCGAAGGAAGCTTGTTGAATTTGAATATTTATCGCAAACAAAACCGCATCACGAAGGGTTAAAGCTTCTACCATGAGGGGAGTTGAAGCGAAGAACTTAGTTGAAGTAGCTGAAAGTAAGTTACCTTGCCCATCTCTGCATATAATACCTGAAAAACCCTTTCCCGTAGTTTGATCAAAAGCAGAGTCACAGTTGACTTTGACAAAATGATCACGAGGAGGCCTCCATTGAGTTGGAGGAGCCTGCATAGAAGTTGTAGTAGTGTTCTGTGTATTAGGGTTGTTTGTAGGGCTTTATTTGTCTTACTAAGAGGAACTATGTACATTGAGTTTTGACCTTATGTAGAGAGCTAAGAGGGTTAGGAGACTTATCATTAAAAACCTTGTCATTCCTAGCATTCCAAATGTTCCACAAAGTAAAGAAAATCCAAGAAGTGAGGTTGGTTTCAGTAGCTATTGGAGAATCTAGAGCCTCCATAATCCAATGTTGAATGGTTGTAATACCAATATAGGAGTGGGGGATTGATAATTTGTAGACCAAACCATAGGGGTCTAGTCCACTCATAGAGAAGAAGCATATGTTCAGTAGTTTCAGTGGCTTGTAAACAAATAGGACAGAGACTCGATAGTGGTATTCTTTTCTTGCAGAGGTTTTCTCTAGTTGGGATAATATCGTGACAGACCTTCCAAATAAAGTGTTTCAGCTTATTTGGAACTTTAGAGGTCCAAATAAGCTTCCACAGTCTCTCGAGAATTGAAACAGAGCAACTATGTCCATTGTTCAGGCTACTATTAGACTCAATTAGAGTCCTATACCCTGACTTCACTAAATAACACCCATCATTACTATGTGGCCATATCAGTTTGTCAAGAGGTGAGGTCCATGAGATTGGAGTTTTAACAGCCTCTATTGCACTCTGGGATTGTAAGTTAAGCCTGAGTTGATTGAAGTTCCATTTCTTGTCTTCCCATATCAGCTCAGGAACCTTTGTTGTTGTAGCATTAGGTTTCATAGCCACCTTGTTACCAGAACTAAGCCAGTTATCCTTAGTGATATTGATAGAGGATCCAGAACCTATAATCCATCTCCCCGAGTTGTTTAGCATCTTTCTGCCCTACTTGAAGCTATTCCAGACCCGGGAGGCTCCTCTTTGAGCTTTTGCCTCCCAAAAAGTGTAGTTACGAAAGTAGATGGATTTCACAGTAGAAGCCCAATAAGAGTTAGGGTCATTAATCATCCTCCAGACTTGTTTTGTGATAAGGGCAGAGTTCATCTTCTTGAAATCTTTAAAACCTAGACCTCCTTCTTCTTTTGGGAAGCAGAGGGCTTCAAATTTCTTCCAATGGATACCATTAAATCTTCCATTAGATTTCTACCAGAATTTGGCCACATTTGAGGTGAGAGAGTCACAAAAGGTCTTAGGCAGAATCAGGATTGACATTATATAGCTAGGTATAGCTTGGATTACAGCTTTGATAAGAACCTCTTTGCCTGCTTGGTTTAGTAGATTACCCTTCCACCCTTCCAGTTTACTGCAAACTTTATCCTTAAGCCATTTTAAACTCTGGATCTTAGAGCCACTCCATTCAGTAGGGATACCAAGGTATTGCCCAGGATTTGACCATAGAGGGATATTAGAGATTAGTGAGACTCTCTCCTTGACTTTTTGAGACACCTTACAGCCACAAATTATCCCAGATTTAGTTAAATTGATTTTTTTCCCTGATGCAGTAGTAAACAGATTAAGGATTTTGATAATTTGGAACATGTATTCTGTTCTGTCTTTGAAAAATAGAATAGCATCATCAACAAAGAATAGATGAGTCAAGGTTGGGGCAGTAGGAGCTAGCTAGATGCCCTGAATATCCCCTGAGTTTGCAGCTTGTGTGATCAACCTTGAGAGGACATCAAACACCATGATGAACAAATAGAGGGATAGAGGATCCCCTGTCTTACACCTCTGTTGGGATACACCTTCCTTGATGAAAAACCATTAATTTGATAGGAGTAGGAGACTGTAGTCACCAGCTTCATTATTAAACAGACTCGTCCTCAGAGAAACCATAGGCTAGGAGAACACTCTTAAGAAATTCCCAGCTCACCCTGTCATATGCTTTGTTCATATCTAGTTTAATAGAAATTGCTTTTCCTCCTTCACCATGTTTCTTTTTTAGAAAATGGAATGCTTCATGAGCTACAATCAAGTTAGCTTGGATCATCCTTCCACTTACAAAAGCACTCTGTTGGGGGGAAATGATTTTTCCTATTATAGGTTTGAGCCTAGCCACTATAATTTTAGCAATCACCTTATAAATGAAAGAGCAGCAGCTAATAGGTCTGAGTTGAGAAATAGCTTCTGGAATAGGGATCTTAGGAACTAGAGCAACATTTGTGAAATTTGTCTCCTCACCCAGATTGCCATGAGTGAAGAAATCTGCGACCACCTGGTGAACTTCATTCTTGATAGTTTGCCAATTTCTTTGGAAGAATAAGCCATTCAAACCATCAGGTCCTGGTGATTTATGACTTCCTAGGTCAAACACTGCATCCTCCACCTCCTTAAAAATAATTGGCTTCAGCAGAGAGAGATTCATCTCTCCAGTAACAGAATTAGGAATCACATTAATACATTGATCAACATTGGAGGGTTGTTCATAGGTATATAAGTCATTGTAGAACTCCCACACCCCATTCATTACATTCTCCTGACCCTCTAACCAGTTTCCATAGAGATCCTTTATTCTGATAAGCTTGTTCCTATCTCTTCTCTGAACTGTTGATGCATGAAAGAATTTTGTGTTATTATCACCCCAGTTAAGCCATTTGATTCTAGATCTTTGTCTCCAATAGATTTCCTCTTGCTTCCATAAAGAATCTATCTCATTTCTTGCATGATTCACCCAATTCCAATCAGTCACAACATGAGGCTTATTAAGTTCCCACTCTATCTGGTAGTTGAGTTTCTTAATTTCCTTAGAAGCATTCAAGCAAGTTTTCTGGTGCCACTGTTTAAGATGCTTAGTGCATGATTTAACCCTATGTTGCCAATTTAGCCAAGGGCGACCACCATCTCCTAGAGTAGGCACTGTCCACATAGCTTCCACCTCACTTCTGCACCCTTCATTTTCCTCCCAAATAGCTTCATACTTGAAAGACCTTCCACTGCGCAGAGGTGGTTTAGGTTGTAGTATTAAAGGGGAATGATCTGAACTAAGAATAGGTAGAGCAGTGACCAAAGCATGAGAGAACATTTCTCTCCAAGTGTAATTTGCCAGAAATCCATCTATTTTTTGTCTAGTTACAAAGCCATCTCTAGGATTGCTGATCCATGTATACCTGCATCCCTGAAGTTTAAAGTCCATCAAGCCAGTGTCTTCAATGAAGTCATTAAACAGTCTCATTCTAATTGGCTCAACGTCATTTAACCCATCCTTCTCATTATTATGGGTCATCTCATTAAAATCTCCAATACAATACCATGGATCATCATGAAGAGGCTTGAGTCTAGCAATTTTACCCCATAGAAGTCTTCTGTTTGCAAAATAGGGTTACCATATATAAAAGACATCTGGAATTGGTGCCTAGAACATCTCTCTCTAATAGCAGTATGAATGTAGTTAGAGCAAGCATCCATAACTTGAATTTCAAAGTGATCATTCCAAAGAAGACATAGACCACCCGAGATACCATTAGCTTCCACATAGAATAATTGTTGGTACCTGTATCTTCTTTTCATCTTCTCTACTTTTTCCTTATGGGCTCTGGTTTCCATTAGGAAAATAATGGCCGACTTATACTCTCTAATTAGGCTTCTAAGCTCTCTATGTGTCGAGGACGCCGCCAATCCTTTGACAATTCCAACTGACACAAGTCATTTGGGGGTGGGGGGCATGGGTTGGCCCACCTCCTTAGCCTCATAGTTGTAGTTTTGACAGTTGTAGTGGACTCTGGAGTATTCAGAGTTACTTGAGCCATCTTGCCTAACAGTCTTTTTTGATCTTTTTGATGCTACTGCTGTGATATTGAATTGGTGTTCTAATTCCCTTTTCTTCTGCAGGTTGAGCCCTAATTTCAGGATAACTGCTAGCTGGTTGTCCTCTTCTTGATGCTTGTGGAAGTTGGTATCCACATGAGACTCTTCATCTGTTGGGAACTCAACAAGATAATCCAGTTTCTCAGCAGAGATAAGTTTTGGGGGCACCCTTGGAAGACAACAGAAAGCATTACTGAAAGGTTGGTTCATACTCATCCCCTCACCAGCCACCATTTTAGAGTAGAGCTTAGGATTGACTTTTTGTGTTCCTGCCCTGATGTTATCTGCAACAGATCGAGGAGGCCTAATAGGCCTAACAAGCCCAACAACATGTTAAGGAGGCCTAGCAACAACATAGCTCGTACACTATTATAGTCCCAATTGTCATCAAAATCATTGTCGACCATGCCAATATCATCATCCTTTTCACTTTCATTAGAGTCATTATCATCCCCTTCACTATAAACTATTTCACTTTCAACCCCTTCATCGTCAGTCACACTTTCACCCTATTGGAAACATATTCTTCATCTTTTTCAGTGTCCAAAACAATTTCAGTTTCCACATTTTAATTGGGGGTGTCAATGAGGTGATCAACATATAGTTTAACCACGTCAAAGCCCCTGGCATCTTCAGTTAGTTGTATAATGTCATTGTCACATTATATATAGTGGTTACGTGCAAGTGGAAGCTTTAGGTGTCGGTACCAATCACATTTGAAACCCTATAGCACAAACTTTAAACAAACTTTTCAATATCCATATAGGACATGGAGTCCACATCCCATTGTCAACTTATCTCCTCCATTTGACCCATGATGTACATCGTTTGCAAGATTAAATACAAATATGCTCTTGTGGTGTGTTTAAAATCTAAAACTTGTGGCCTCTGCTGGCCTGTACATAAAATAAAATAGTCTTAAAAGGATCTTACTATAACGCAAACTCACGTACAAAATAGTATAAGGTATACAAAGCACAAAATGGTATGGACCACAAATGACCTATAAGGTCCTTTTTTAAGCAAACTGATCACAAAATCCCTTATTATGTTGCCTAATAAAGGCCTTAAAGTTTTGTGGGATCACAAACTTGTATGGACCACAAATATATGTGACTTGAATAGACATACCTTCAAAGCTTATTATTGAGCATATATGAACTTAGATAACACAAATGTGTGTAAACTGAGTTCTCATACGCTCACCACTTATTACTGAGCATATGCAAACTCAGTTAACATAAGCGTATGTAAATTGAGTTCACAAACATTCAAAACTAGTTCTTAACATGTGTGAATTGAGATCACAAAAATCGTATGTACGTACAAAACTTATTATTCAGCATCTGCGAACCCTATTTCACACAAACGTGTATATCCTAAGTTCACAAACAATCAAAGTTTTGAATGTGTACGAACTAATTGCACACAAACATATGAGAAATGAGCCCACAAACATTCAAATTTTATTGCTGAGCGTATGTGAGCTCGAGTCACACAAAACTGTGTAAAATAAGTTCACATACGCTCAAAAATCAGTTGTGTGTGAACTCACTTCACACAAACGTTCGTGAATTGACTTCACACAAGTTCAAAACTTATTACTGAGCATATGCAAACTTAGCTTACACAAGTTTTGATGAATAGTTCACATACATTAAGAAATTAGTTTTGAACGTATGGGAATTAGGTTCACACACGTGCATTAGTTGACGAGGCATTTTAATCACTTCATATCATAAGGAGGTTTGGATAGTCTCTTTTTTTTGGTGTTGGTGGGTGGTGGGGGGCATAGACCCACCCTTTCAAGAGGAACAAAGACTTCCAAAAGTGCGTGTAAAGTTTTCAAATTGATTATAGGTTGAGAGCAGATTGACATTTGACATTTTTACCTAAAATAGGGCGATTGTTGACAAAGAAGACTTCTAAAATGTGAATTTGAATGCCCTTTCAATGCTATAAACAAGTAGCTGATTTTATTAAAATTTCGTTTTTACTTTATTACTATTAGAGGATAATAGTTAAATAATAATAATAGTCAATAATGATGTATCTCAAGTGTTAGTTAGTAATCTGTTATAATAGATACATTAGTAGTTTGTTATAATCATTATCATACTTGATTAGTTAGTTAGCAATATAGTTTGATTGTTATGCCTATATAAGAACAACTGTGTGATACTGTAACAATTACAATTGATTCAATAAAGAAATCTATAGCATTTCAATGATACTCTGGAATTCCAACATGGTATCGAGAGCTTCTTTCTAACCTGGCGTGGTTCGTTCTCTTTCTTTCGTTCTTCTTTCCTCCTTGTTAATGGCTTCTCCTCCTCCTCCTCCACCACCATCACCGGTGGTGAGATCTACCACAAATAATCAACCACCTCTTTCATCATTCAATTACAAGATATCGTGAAATTAGATGAAAATAACTACCTAGTGTGGATGCAGCAGATTGAACCAGTTCTCAAAGCACATAAGCTTCACCAGATATTGCGTCTCTCCTCCATACCTCCCCAATTTCTCTCTGTGAGGATGACAGAATCGAAATATTGAAAACCCAAAGATACATTGAATGGGAATTACAAGATCAAGCGCTCTCGGCTTGGCTCCAATCATCCCTTTCACCATCAATATTACCTCTCATTTATTGGTCGCAAGCATACATTTCAAGCGTGGGAAAACATCCACCAAACTTTTCAATCAAAGACGAAGGCTCAAGCGCGCCATTTACGCCAACAAATGCGAACTATGAAGAAAGGAACGAGCACTGTATCAGAATTCCTTTCCAAAATCAAGCATGTCGCTGATTCTCTGCTATCAATCGGTGAAACCGTCACCATTCAAGATCAAATGGATGCAATCTTGGAGGGATTGCCGCGTGAGTTTGAATCGTTAATCACGCTCATAAAGCAAAGAAGATTGATTGGTTTGATCTTGAAGAGATCAAATCATTGCTTTGTTAGCCCGTGAACAATGACTCGCGAAGGAGAAAATTCTTGAAGAAGCGCCCTCTGCGAATCTTGCTCCATCAACGACCAAAGACACTCAAGAAGCGTCGCAATTGCAAGTTAATGCCAACGCACAAGCGAATTACACAAGTAGCAACTCCAATTTGCAGAATTTTGGAAATTCCCAAAACGCGCAAACCCTAAATTTTGGGGGAAGAGGAAATTCGACCAATAGAGGCCGAGGAGGTCGATTTGGGCGCCGAGGAGACGCGGCGGTGGGCGGTCCAACATTCAATGTCAAGTTTGCCGTCGTCATGGTCATGAAGCTACCTCCTGTTATTTTCGGTTTGATGCATCGTATGGTTCTACTGTGTATCCACCACCTGCAGGTAATCCATATCAGTACATAAGGCCAGGAATACCTGCTACACCAGCAAATTGGCAACCTACCACTTTAATTCCTGCTCCACAAGCCCACTACACAGCTACCTTCCCTACACATCCAACTATGAACAACAACATGGACACAGCAGCCACACAACATGTCACTCACTTACCTGCTGCACCTGGAGCTGCACCTCCTCCACCTCACTTAGAAAACATCTTCTTAGGCAATGGTATGAAGTTACCAGTCCAATCTATTAGTAATTTTGCCTTTAAATCACCTACACACCCACAACACACTTTGTATCTTAATAATGTCCTGCATGTGCCAACCTTAAACAAAAATTTGATTAGCATCAGTAAATTTGCTGCAGATAATCATGCATATGTTACATTTTATCCTAACCACTATTTGGTGAAATCTCGGTCAATGACCAAGTCATATTGCAAAGCGAGGTGACATCTGAGGGTCTCTATCCTCTCCGCTCAAATCCTGCTATTTCAAATTCCTCTGTGTCTGTTAATACTGTTAATTCCATCAATTCTGTTGTAGCAAACTCAACCTTGTACTTTAATTGGCATAATAGACTAGGACATCCTAGCTTAGATACTATGAATAAAGTCTTGAAGCATTGTAATCATCCTCATTTCCAATTAATGAAAAGAATTTCGTGTTGCTTGTTGTCTAAGTAAATCTCATAGATTGCCATCTCAATTATCTCAAAGCTGTCATGATAAACCACTAGCTCTTGTATTCGTGATCTTTGGGGTCCTGCCCCTATGACCTCTTCTATGGGATTCAAATACTATGTTTCATTTATTGATGCTTTTAGTAGATACACTTGGATTTACTTCTTACATGATAAATCTGAAACTCTCACGATCTTTAAACAGTTCAAAGCCTTAGCGAATTACGGTTAAACCACAAACTTAAGTCAATCCAACTGACTGGGAGGTGAGTTCGAGGCCCTTCACCAAATTACTTTGCGATCTTGGCATCATACACCGTGTTATTTGTCCACATACTCACCACCAAAATGGGGTTGTCAGGAACGAACATATCGTCATATAGTGGAAAGCAGTGCATCACTCCTCTCTCCCACTCTTCCATGCCTTACTATTTACGGGACCATGCTTTTCACACTTCGCTGCACATCTCATAAATAGATCGCCACCATCTCACTCACCTCACATTCCGCTCCAAACTCTATTTCATAAACTCCTTGATTACAAGTATCTTAAAGCATTTGGTTGTGCTTGCTATCCTCTCTTAACACCTTACAACAATCCTAAGTTTCAATCTGAGATCCGGTGAATGTGTCTTCTTAGGGTATTCATCTTCTCACCATGGTTATAAATGTCTAGATAGCAAAACAGGTCGTCTCTATGTGTCCAAAGATGTTATCTTTAATGAAAATCATTTTCCTTTCCAATGCAAAATTACTGATGCTAATCCACATACACACACAGCCTGATCCCTAACCCATCTATGCGAGCACCTTGAATGTTGTTCACAGCTCCACCAAGCCTACAATCACCCCTTCACCTTCACCATATGTTGCTCCACAGTCCCCTACAAACACCCCACCAGTAAGCTCACCTATGCTATACCAGAATACGTCTCCAATGTACTCACCACAGCCTAACTCATCACCTACACCTCTCCCATCAGATGCTTCCAGCACCATTGATCCTAACTCACCTTCACCCTCACCCTCCCCACCTCTCAACACTCACCCTATGCAAACAAGGTCTAAAACCGGCAATCTTAAACCTCCCCTGTATCCAACTATCAATCTCACTACCACTGAACCAACAAATCTGCAACAAGCTCTATCTTCTCCTCACTGGACCGATGCCATGCAAAGGGAATTTGATGCTCTACAAGCCAATCACACCTGGGACTTGGTACCTCTGCCAGCAGGAAAGAAAGCTATTGGTTGTAAATGGATTTTCAGAATTAAACAAAATCCTGATGGCTCTGTCAATCGGTATAAAGCTAGACTGGTGGCTAAAGGGTTTCTTCAAAAACATGGACAAGACTACACAGAAACATTCTCTCCAGTGGTCAAACCAGTGACTATTAGGGTAATTCTCACTCTAGCACTCACTCACAAATGGCCTATTAGGCAACTAGATGTAAACAATGCCTTCCTTCATGGACATTTGGAAGAAGATGTTTACATGCATCAGCCTCAAGGATTCATCAAGGGAAATTCCTCTCTAGTTTGTCATCTCAAGAAAGCAATCTATGGATTAAAGCAAGCTCCTCGTGCTTGGTATGCTAGCCTAACAAAAACTCTCTGCTCATTTGGCTTTCAACAATCTAAGTGTGATCCTTCACTTCTGATTTACAACAACAACAAGTACATCACTTAATGGTCCTCATTTATGTTGATGATATCCTTATAACAGATCCTCTCACCGCCATTACTATCATCATCAACAGACTTCACTCAGCATTCTCCTTAAAACAGCTAGGAAATCTTGACTACTTCCTCGGTATAGAATGCAAGTTTACCAATACAGGCTCCTTGCATCTCTGTCAGTCCAAATACATTAGAGATATACTTCACAAACGGTATGGATGATCGCAAAGGAATTTTACACCCCCTGCCGACCAATTTGAAACTCTCGAGGCATGGCGGTGACTACTTTGAGGATCCCCTACTATATAGAAGCACGATTGGTGCTCTGCGGTATATGTTTACGATTACAAGACCAGGCGGGTTATTGATCAACAAGGTGTGCCAATTTATGTCTCAACCCCTCACCTCTCATTGGACTGCAGTCAAAAGAATTCTAAGATACCTAAAGGGAACTATTGATCATGGAATTACTCTGCAACCTGCCACCACCAGTCTTCCTCTTGCTATAAATGCCTCACCGTGATCTTTGATTGGGCATCCGATATTGATGATAGAAGATCCACATCCGAGCTTGCATCTACCTAGGTCCAAATTTAATCACTTGGTGGTCAAAAAGCAAACCTTGGTTGCTAAATCCACCGCATGAGCGAGAATATCGTAGTCGGCCCTAGCAAAGAATGAAGTGCTCTGGATTGATCCACTCCTTCAAGAACTCGAGTCTCAACACGGCAGCGGTAATTTCTTTGTGACAACCAAAGCACTTTGTGGCACTCACTCATAATCTCGTCCTACATTCCGAACCAAACATATGGAATTAGACATCTTTTTGTCGAGGAAAAGGTTCTTAACAAGTCTCGGTTGTCACTTATGTGCCTTCACAAGTTCAAATTGCGAGACATCCTCACAAAACCTCTCAAGCAAACAAAGCTTCGCGCTTGCAGAGAGACAAGCTCAGAGTACTAAGTACTGCTGAGCTTGTGGGGGGAATATTAGAGGATAATAGTTAAATAATAATAATAGTCAATAATGATGTATCTCAAGTGTTAGTTAGTAATCTGTTATAATAGTCTGTTAGTAGTTTGTTATAATCTGTTATCATAATGATTAGTTAGTTAGCAATATAGAGTTCAGATTGTTACGCCTATATAAGAACAACTGTGTATTCTGTAACAATTACAATTGATTCAATAAAGAAATCTATAGCATTTCAATGATACTCTGGAATTCCAACAATTACATAGAGGTAGTCCCTTTGATAGGTACTAAAAAAAGAATTATTATTAAGTGAATCAATATGTAAAAAAAAATATTATAGTATAACAATGACTTAAAGTGGTACACTTCATAAAATTGAGAACAGAAAAATATTTCTAAATTTTTAGGGACTATAAGGCCAACTATTTGCTGATTTTGGGAGTCGAAATACATAATTAATTCAAATTTAAAGATGAAAGTAACCATTATAAAATGTGATTAAAATGTCTTACTCAATTCAGCGTGCTTGATCTCAAATATGACTTCACTATTACAAATTCGTTTGTACCATCGAAATTCGAAATATGCACTGAGCAGTAAGGGAAACTGGTGCAAGAAAGTAAACAAGAAAAACTTTTATACCAATTATAGTTGATACAACAAGATATTGACTAAATATATAAATAAAAAAAGAACATTGAAAGCACAAGACTATACGACAAGCCTGAAAATTTTAGTACATTATTTTTTTTGCTTCCCAAAGAATGGTATATTTAAACTCTTCTATTACACTTGAAACATGATTGGCTGGTATCATTAGAAAACTCTCTTTACATACAAAACATACAATTTTAGAGGATTCGGTCCTGAAGATCTGTCATCAAGGAGTTGGCCAAGGAGGAGAGTTTCTTTCCAGTCTCTCCTGCAATGTTCTTAAGGGAAGAGATATCCTGTTGTGCCTGCAAAACAATCAGGGTAGGGGGGAGGCACAGCATCCCACCCATAATCAATATTGGCTTAATGTCCAATAACAGGAACAATGAAGTTTCTAAATCAATGATGTAAAGAATGTCTGGACAGATAGCTAAAAAAAAATGTAAGGAATACCTGGAAAGATAATCGATTGATTATATCGCTAGCAGCGAGATCAATGGAGCCATCTCCTGAGTCCCCAAAAAGATCAGCACTAGAGATGGCAGATGAACTCTGAAATGGCAAGAGGATCGTCAAGCAAAGGTTACTAAACGAGAAAATCAATGGTAAAAGGCTTCCTAAGCCTTCAATATATCTATCTATTAGTGAGATTTCATTAAAAAAGCCATGTGCTTTACACCAAATAAATGTTTCGAAACACTTAATCTTATCCAACTAAAATACATGCCAAAGAAACCTGAAAATTACCCGAGTTCTATTCCCACCAATACAAAAGCATTCACTTCATAAAGGATGAAAGCAACTCACCCTTTTTGGTATATTAAAATTGGAATTAATACCCTTTTATAGAAAATAAGCACCCCTCACCTAAATTTACAACTGGTTTGTGTGGTTGAGTTAGACATAAGAACCATAAAGGCCAATTATGTTAGTCCTTATTGTGCCTGGTGCTAACAAACTAATATGACTGATATTTTAGGTTCCAACGACACTACCAAGGGCTTTTTGCATAATAACTAATAATGTGTCTTTCCCCAAATTCGTTAGAAACAAACTTAGGGGTTCGCTCATTAATATAAGTTCCGGTAGTCAAAAGAATAAGATATATGAAAGAAGCTACCAATATAGCACCGAAAAAGGGGATTGAATTGATTGATCATCTAAGTTCTACATAAATGTCTATTCGCACACTATATGTTGCAGCAAGTTAATAAGAAAGGACACTTACTGAAAACTTTGACAAAGTAGCTCGAGTTTCTACATCTGGTGCCTTGGTGTGATCGCCAAAAAATTGAGATGAAGAAATAGATTTAGCATTTGAGAACTTCTTTCTTGCTTCATCAGTTTCCTCAATCTTATACCGAACACAAAGAAAAACTAAATAAGTGCATGGCAAAAGCAAAAGCAAAAAGATTAATAGATGCAAGTTAAATGAAATTGTTGAAAGAAACACTAGTAAATGTTTTACTAAGATATAAATGAATCTTCACTTATTACAGGATTACATATCATGTAGATATAGTTTTCAAAATAAAAAAAATAAGAAAACAGTCTATAAGATTTGGTAGAAACAATATTAGTTTTTTTGGTGAATAGCAACAATATCAATTTTCTCAAATATAATCAACACCTTTCTTCCTAATATTGCTTATTTACTAAGTAATTGATAATTTGAAACAGGCAAACCTAAGTGGAGACAGTCCTATCTGTTTTATCTTTCATCAGATACACGGGTCACTGTTACTTCGTTCCATATCTTTATTTTTGGGATGATGTAGCGGGATATTGTCCACTAAAAACAATGGTTCATTTTTAAGTTTATATATATTCCCAGTACTTCTCAATGTTCGTGCTTACAACATTGTGTTTCAAAGAATACAGAAAATCCCCATGCAAAACAATGTAAATCATAATGATGGTATTGTTATGACACCCAGCCTCCGCACATGCAATCAAATTGTTCTAATATCATCTAGTTTTTGAAATCAAATTGTCACCACTGTAAAATAAATTTATGGCGGTCAAGTTAATGCCAAACTAAAATTCATGGAAATCCGCAAATTTTTTAAGACATACTGAAACCATTAAAATACGTTTATGCCAGTATTTCATCCTTTTGTGAAATACTTGGATACCAGCACTTTTCACCATACTTTGCACCAATGATCAGTACCTTGTTAAAAAATTTGAACTGGGCGTGGACTCGATAACATAATTTGAGAGAATCTTATATAACTAAAACTTTGCACACAAACCACATGCAGTAAAAGTTACACTATACAAGGGTAATAGCTGCATGCATATGGCTTACTTGCACTTTTGAGAAACCTGGCCCAGATTTCTTTGGGAAGCCACTATCCATTCCAAAGTCAGAAAAGAAGCTTGATGACTTTGGTACAGAAACATGACCGACTACATTTGAACCTCCAGAATTCAACTCAGGCGATTGAACATTATCTACATACTCAAAACGAGATGTCAGAGATGGCTTGGCAGACAAGTTGTTGGTTGTTTTGGATGAAACTGGAGCAGGCGGTTCTTCAGGCTTCTGCTCATAGAGAGACTCACTTGGCTGCGTTTCACAAAGATAATTTGTCAACAATTCATTGCATCAAATTATAACAAATTGCATATTTCAATAGTGAGCGTAACTATTTGCATACCTTTCTACTGAGCTTGCGGGCACCAAGCCCCCCACTCTTCACGGGCTTTTTGGCTCCAATAGTCTTCTTCATGGTATTTGATACTACTGTATGCGAAGCTCTAGGTGATGAAGTGCTCTCAGGCTTTTCCGCCTTCTCCAAAGTATTTTCTTTCAGTGCCTCATTTGTCCTGACATTAGGAAGTCCATTAGCAGACTGAGAAGCAACAGGTGATGAAGGGGAGCTTCCCTCCTCAGCCACACTTTTAGCTACTTCCATACTTTTAGCTACTTCCTTTGAAAGAATTTGCCTGTACAACTCTGCAGCTCTGGATGTGTACTTCGCTTCTATTTTACCACCGTCATTCCATCCATGTTGCTTAAAGAAAACCTGTGCACGACTGTTTCCTCCAAAGCTCATTATTTTTAGTTGCTCAGGAGTCCATGAGTCTAAGTTTGTAGATCTACATATTAAAAAGCATATAGGTATCAATCTTTTCTGCCGTCTTCATTCTATTTTAATCTACTACTTAGTGTTAAACAAAGACGCAGACAGGTGTGTGAGAAATTTTAATTTTAATGGAGAGATAAAACTGAGTCCCATCAAATCTCTGTAACAATTTATGCTTACCAACCAACCTAGTAAAATTTATAGGCAAATGCCTCCTGCCAACGTTTTCCAGACATAGTGTATCAACTAAAATATTGGTTTGTAAGGGCAATAAACTTCTTAACCAAATGAAGTTTTCTCATCAAAAGCCTCTTCTACTCTTTACAGAAGCAACTAGTTTCTTCGTTTATTTTCAATTATCTATTCAACCGGTTCACTCCAAGTCCTCATACTAGTATAGTAAATGGCAAATCAAGAAGCACAATACATGATTTTATATCATCAATCACCCTTCCTATCCCGATTCCAATATTGATAGGCAAATGCCTCCTGCTCAACATTTTCCAGACATATAGTCGTGTATCAACTAAAATACTGGTATGCAGGGACAATAAAACCTCTTAATCAAATGAAGTTATCTCTTTAAAAACCTATTTCACTCTTTACAGAAGCAACCGAGTTGCTTCATTTAAGCAACCGAGTTGCTTCATTTATTTAAAATTGCTTCACTCTACATCCTCATACCATATGACAACTCAAGAAGCACAACAAATGATTTTTATATCATCAATCATCCTTCATATCCCAACTCCAATATTGATCCAATGATGTCACGCAAGGAAAATAACAAAAGACTATCAGAAAGAAGAATGATACTTGCTCAGGCTTTATCCCCACAGACACGTGCAAATAATATATTTGTCCTGCCATAACTTTTTTCTAAATGATCCATACAAGCCTATTATGGAGTTTGGAGCATGTGAGGATAAAGTCTGTGGAAAGATCATTACTCAATTTGAAAAAAGCAATGTCAAATTGAACATTACTCGGAAATCATTACTCATGTTGTATGAATATCAAATTGGAACACCAACAACAACCCCTACACTACACCCCAATACACTTACAAAATAAAAATAACATTTCCTAATCAACACAAATCCCATGCCTGACATTTTATCCTGGTTTCCAATAAAAATCCTGCATTCCAAAACCTGCCACAAAAAGTGAAACCCATGTCTACACCCACAACACAAATTAACATAGCACATAAATATCCACCAGCATTTATTTACTCTATACAATACAGTTTCCCAATCACAAAATCATTTTACTCATTTCAAACATAAACTACAAATTAGATGCAAAACTTCCAAGTCCAATTTCATTGACTATCAAATCATTAATCATTCGATTCGGTAAAATATTAATCACACAGCACATCAAGGAGTAAAGCATTACTCTAATTTATCCACAAGCATATCGAGACCTCATCATTGCACAGAACAGCTGTACCAATGCACAATCAGCAACACAATAATCAAATCTCAAACAAATACAGACAATTTGCCCATAGAATTCAAAAATGAAGAATCAAATTCATCCCATGAAAAATAAGGAAAAAACTCGCCTTACGAAGCTGACGTGAACGCCAAGACTACGATGAACGGCAGAGCAGTCAATGCAAAGGAAGATCCCATACGTAACAGACGCCCAGGTTGGATTCTTCGTATTGCAATCAAAACACATCTGAAACAAAAACATCAAACACGCACACACATATAAATCGCAGATCTGAAACTCCATCTCATAAATCAGATCACACAAATCAAATTTTCAAGTCATAAACACTGAGATCACAATCAAAGATTCATGAAAATTAAAAAAAAAAATTCAAATTATAAATGAAGAACCTTATTTTCGGACTTCGCCTTGAGTTTTCTGAACACAATGTTCTTGTCGGTGAAGCCATCGGAAGCCATTGAAAGCTAAGAATGAAAAATAAAACGGAAAAAAGAATTTGGATTATTTTTTTTTTTTGGTTTTTTTTAAGCTTTTTTTGGAACAGAATCTCAGGGGGTGCTTGATGGTGGAAGAAGAGCACCTCCTGAGCAATGTAGATTTTAGGGGATGAAAAAAATTTGTAGTTAGAACCGCAAAATTTGAGGTTCGTGTATTTGTGTTTTCTCCTTAGTTTGTTCGATTTGTTTCGTCTTAAAAAGACGCACTACTTTTTTTGTTAGCTAAAGAAATGGTAGGGAAATGACGGAATTGCCCTGAATATAAATGAGGCAAGGCGTTGTTGCTTGTTGGCCTTTGGCTTTTCATGTATCGGACGGTGAATGGTTGCTGTCCCTGACCAAGAGGACAATTATATACTTCGTCGTTTGGTGTTGCTGTAATAGACTGTTTTATACTCTTCAGGAGTTGGACCAAAAAAAATACTCTTCAGGAGTTTATCTATTAATAACACATTTAAATAGGTTCTTCAAAGCTAAAAATCCTAGGTGTCAACCTCTCAGTCCATCCACATAAATATTGTTATTTTTTTTGGCCTAGCTGGATTTTTCAATCCATGTCACTAGCCAAGCTTGCATTAATCTTGCTAGATTTGTCAATTTGGAATGAATTAAAACAAAAAAAAACTGATATTTTTTAAAGATTATTATTGATTTGTGTAACTGATGATCTTAATTTTTATAGTATTTACCGTTAAGGTCCATTGTGTTAATCGCATTTATTTTGTTACTATATTTAAGTTAATTTTTTAGTTTGTATCCAATGGAATTATTTTATTTTTTTTGACCAAATCCAATGGAATTATTTTTGCTATCACAAGAAAAGATGAAGAAGCTATAAAAGAATGTTTTCCACGGCCTCAAATTAAG
Organism: Oxytropis ochrocephala; assembly: GCA_020916435.1. Classification (NCBI taxonomy): domain Eukaryota; kingdom Viridiplantae; phylum Streptophyta; class Magnoliopsida; order Fabales; family Fabaceae; genus Oxytropis; species Oxytropis ochrocephala. The sequence continues at coordinate 43,575,920 of CM037088.1, read as the reverse complement.
TTGCATGTACATTGGAAGACAATATTTTTTTCCTCCTACTTATTTTAAAAGGTGTTATTTTGTTCATTGTGAGGCTTCAGAGTGAAATTTGTATGCGGTTAAGCCAGACAAATTCAAGAGGTTAGGTTTTTTAATGTATAATATAATTAACAAACGATAGATATCCATTGATTTGTTTGTAATGTTTCCATTTCTTCGAAGACACCTGTTGGAGTGGCTGCTTTCCTTATATCAATATCTGAATCATTTCTTAGAATTCGCAAAGTTTGTTGTGTTATGTTTTTCATTTTATCTATATAGGTACCGCATCAAGATTCATGTTTTTGACTCTATTTATTTTGCAAATTCGATTTTTATTTGAACGTGATGCACTTTATTGTTGACTAAATCATATGTAGGGTTAGTAGACTATGTGATTCTTCCGGACTTTCTCAACATTCTCAAAGAGATTCTTAACTTGGTTGAAAAGACCTATTTTTTGAACGTAGGGGTTAAGGTCGGTAGTAATTGTGGTACTAGATTTGAACCATCATACCCTATGAAGAGGGTTTCAAATAATCCCATAATATTAAAACTATTTGGGGAGGCAAAGATCCAAGAGGTTAGTTTCTTTTAAATCAATAATTTAATTAAGGAACTATATATATATATATATATATATATATATATATATATATATATATATATATATATATATATATATATATATATATATATATATATATATATATATATATATATATATATATATATATTGATTTGTTTGTAATCTTTCCATTTCTAAGGAGTGGCTGATTTGGATGGTACAATCCGAAATATGGTGGACATCAATGTGGAGTGTGTTGTTGTTGAGGTAGTTTTACAATAAGGTTATTAAAAAACTGATTATATCTTAGAATAAAAATGTAGGGAGCTGGATTTATTGAACATGATGTGTGACTTTTTCTTTTGTAAAATGTAAGACTTTATGTTAGTTTACAGACTCATTCTAAAATTTAAAATGTTGATGGAGTTCAATCGATTACAGAAGGGGAAAAGGTCGTTGAATGAGGAAAAGTCATGTTGTTGTCTTATCTAAAGGCTCATAGGAATTCCCCATCCCAAAAATATTGTTGGAGACTTGTTGCACCCCGAAAAATCCGGTTTGGGTTTCTCGATGTACAACGTGGAAGAATTTTGAAGCCGCCACCAATATTTTAATTTTAAGACCAAAACATTGGAAAAAGGTCTTTTGAACAAGGCGGATGGTCTTTTGAAAACTAGAGATACTGAGTTTGGGGGTCGATTACGTGTGAGGAAGGTACTAGCATCAAGACACGTCCTTTCTATCGAAAGGGAACCTCTAACTAAATATGTGGTTTTAACATTTGATTTGAAAAATACCTAGATTTGCCTATTTATTTCTTGTTTGAAGATGAATAGGAAAACTTAATGAAAATTTTTATTTCTGGCGCTTGACGAGAGTTGGCCTCTCGCTCCTACGTATCTCCTAGTGCGATGGAGAATTCAAAGCTACGTAGTTCTTGTTTGTTATGAAAAAGGTTTTTGTTTTTTTATCTTGTTTAATTGTAAAAATCGAGCTTTCATGATGATCAATTGAGCAAAGGCTCCAAGTGACCACCATTAGCACTCCATTGTTGATAATCAGGCAAGCAAAGGCTTCGCAAGACTACTAATCAAGGTTTTTGATTTAGTGAAAAATCCTTAGGAAAATTAGGCATTCACAGCGATCAATTGAGCAAAGGCTCCAAGTGATCACCGCTAGTACCTCATTGTTAATAATCATGCAAGCAAAGGCTTCGCAAGACTACTAATCAAGGTTTTTGATTTAGTGAAAAATCTTTTAGGAAAATTAGGCATTCACAGCGATCAATTGAGCAAAGGCTCCAAGTGATCACCACTAGTACCTCATTGTTAATAATCATGCAAGCAAAGGCTTCGCAAGACTACTAACAACGTTTGATTTTAGAATAGGTATTCTAGGATTCTCGAACTGTACAGCTCATTCGTCTTAGAACGCTGATTAAGCTAGTGGTACAACCGGCCTAATCCCCTATTTATATTTTAGAAGAAAATATTTATTTATAAGTTTCTATTTAATTGGTTTTTCGAGAATTAAGTAAAAACAGAAAATGGTGAAATAGTAAAAAGGGTGTAACTAATTACAGGAGGTTGTATTATTAACGGAGGGGGTGTCCTTAGTAATCTGATGTAAAAAAAAAAAATTAAAATAAATGCGTAGGCCCAAACCCACATATATTCAGCCCACATACCAAAATAAGGAAAGAAAAAAACCTAAGTTTGTTCTATCATCCATGCGCCGTTCCATTTGAAGCAAACAGAGAGAGGGTGAGTTTTCAGAGAGAGAAAGAGAGAAAAACGAGAGAAGGAAGAAGAGGGAGTTCGAAGAGAGAGAGAGAGAGAGAGAGAGATACCGTGAGAGAGAGAGACGAACGGCGAGAACGACGCCGGTGGTGACGGTGGTGGAACGAAGGTGGCGCGCGACGGTGGTGGAACGAAGGTGGCGCGCGACGGTGGTGGGGTTTCGGCGCGGTGATGGTTTCGGTTTGGGGGTGAGAAAGAGAAACGAAGACGAGGGGGCTGAGATGGTGTTGGCGCGGCGTTCACTGCTAACGACACCGAACGGCACGGCGTTCGCCGGCGAACTTGACGGAGGTTCAGCAGCGTGAGGTAAAGGCACTTCTTCTTCTTCTTCCTCCCATTTTCTTTCTTTATTCTCTGAGTCTTCTTCTATGGGTTACTGGTTGTGGTGGTTTGGAGCTGGTAGGGGTGGTGGTTGCGTTTGTTTGAGTGGTGGTGTGGTGAGGTTTTATCTTCACAGGATCTGCACAACCTAATACAAAGTTAAACTGTGTCTGTTTTTTCTCCTTCTCTCTGTTTTCTTCTCGCTACTAACTCACAAAAAGGTGTTTTGGTGACTAAAGTTTCAGTGTGAAAATCTTAGTCTATTTTCTGATTTTGTATTGCTGTGTGTGTATGTGTTGTGTTTGCTATGTCTTCTGTGTGCTTGCCTCTGTGTGTGTTTGTGTTTGTGTTTTGTATGTGTTGTGTTTGTGTGTGTGTTTGCTGCGTATGTTTTATTGGTGCTTGTTGTTTGTATGTGTTCTCTCTGCGTGTGTGTTGTGTTTGTGTGTGTTCTCTCTGCGTGTGTGTTGTGTTTGTGTGTGTTCTGGTGCTTGTTGTTTCCTCTCCTCCCCTTATATCTATCCAGCCCCTTCCCTTTTATTTCTTGCAGAGTATCAAGAGTTAAAGATGCCAACTAAGGATGCCTCAATGGTCTCTTTCACATTACCCCTCTCATGATTCTACTTTTTCTGAAATTGTTGTTGCATTATGCTTAATTCCTCATTTGCATTTGTAGGTTAAAGCTATACCGGAGACATCAGAAGGAGTAGAGGAAGCCTATTATGGTCAAGAGCTAGAAATGGATACTAGTAGAAAGAGACCTCCTTAACTTCATGCTGAAAATTCTATATCTATTGTACAAAGCAATTATATATGTTATATACAAAGCAACAGCGCATGCTTATGTCCTCCCTTTTCTTCATACATTGTTTTTGACTACTTTATGTATCTCTCATTTTTGCAAAACATTGGACAGATTTGGACATACTTAATATTTTTGTATCTCTCTTTTTGTTGATAACTAATAATAAATAAACACCACTAATAATAATAATAAACAATGAAACAAATACGCGTACACGACAAGACGCGAGCGCGCGCAACAAGAATCAACACGCACCCGAATAGAAGTAATACGAGCAACAAAGAAAAAAAACACGAGCGCACGATTTGAAATGATACGCGCGCATAATGAGAATAAGAAATGTTAGATTGATGACGAATGCGACTCGAACACATATTTTGGGGTTTTCTGAAAACGAGAAAAATACTCCTTAAAATTGGGCGTTTACAAAAGTACAATTTTATTTAATTTTCGACTAGTCGGACAAAATTGGGGTATGACAGCTGCCCCTCTTTATTTGGATTTTATCAAAAAATATGAATTGGCCGAGACATATTTCGAAGATAAAATAGAAATAAAGAATTCAGAAATTATACCAATTTTGTCCACTCGGGGAAATCTGAATTCTCCCTTTTTCTTGTTTTTTTTTTTTTTTTTTTTTTTTTTTTTGGAAAGATAGACACTTTCGTGTCGATGCTAAAATGATAAATGAACAGCGGCGACGCGCGCAGCGGGAAAGGTAAAATGGGCACTTGCGTGCAAAAAGCGGTAAATGAGCACTTGCGTGCAGAAAGCGGTAAAATGCCCAGGCTGCCTAAAACCTGTAATCCTTAAACGAACTCTTGACGAATCCGAGTTTGCACATGGCTTTGAGGAGCACGCTTCCTGTTGGCCTTTTCGAGCGACCGGGGGGATCGTTATCGACTCCGAATCGATATCTGGATCAATGCCACGGCGTCCATCGTATCTTAGGCCGATACAACTATTCCGTTGAACCTCACATGAAAAGTGCGGTCCATCGCGCGCTGCTCGTACACGATGTGAGACCTGGGCAGAAGGGAGCGATGATCTCTCTGGGCTCCAATCCGCAATGCGCGCCTGAGCGCTCTCTTTTCTCTTTTTGTTTCTCTCTTTTTTTCTCTGAACTCCCAACTTGGGGGAGAATTTTCTGGAATCTGAAGGTGAGCATTAACACCGCGGTGTTTATCCTCTCTCTCACTTGTCTGCAACTGAAAAGCGAACCAATGCATGCAATGCAAATGCCATGATTGTCATTTCCTTTTTCTTTCCTTATGATGAATGTAATGCAAATGCCTGAATTTCTCCTTTCTTTACTTTATTATTATTTTCTATGTCTGACGAGTGCATGATTTTATGCTTGGTGAATGTAATGCATGAGTTTCTTTTTCTGTTTTGCTCTTTTTATGAAGTGCAGGTATGCAAATGCAAAATTTTGGTGTTTGATGATATGTAATGCTCTTGTGTTTTGATGAAGTGGCAGGTGACATGCAATGGGAATTTTTTCTTCTTTGCCTTTTTCTATGAAATGTGAATATTGCTATTATGATGAATAACATGAAATGATGAATGACATGGGATGTTTTAGCTTTCTTTTCTTCTATGGGATGCAAGTGTTGATGTGATGCAACTGACGTGGACCGTTTTTTTTTTTCTTTTTGCTATGTGATGAATGCACAAAATGTGAAGATGCAAATGTAATGCTTTGATGCAGATGCCATAATGAATAGATTGAAATGCCTAGATGCATGAGGTAAACATTTTTGTGATGATGAGATGTGAGACTTTGGATGCAAGGAATTGAGATGATTATTGACCATTCTGTTGAAAAATTGAATTTGATTCAAACTCCGGTGGTCTCAAGGTATTTATTTACAAACAACCTCACTTGTTTTCTCTTTCTTTCCATGATGACTGAATTTTAGATATCACGTAAACAACCTGTGTTCTCTCTTTTTGAAGCATTGTCTAGTAAGCATGCATAGGAGTGCAAATGTGAATGAATGAGTCAGTTAATTTGGAATTGGTTTAGGGCATGGACATTTATGGCAAGTGAAGGAATGACAGACATGGTTATTGCCGAAGCTCCTGAGGGATCAAGAGATACAAGATTGCCCCAATTCAAGTCTTTGATGAGTGAATAGTTTGCCCCTGTCTAGTGGTGACAACAACTAGGGGTGTAGGAGATGATGAATTGGGAACACGGCTCTTGGGATGAAAGGTGGAATGAAAGGGGTTTTGTCTCAATCCATAGAGTTTGGTGTTGCCCCAGTCATGACGAGACAAAGTTGCCCCAATTAGAATGACGAGGCCTTGTTTAGGATAGTGAGTTGAGAGATTGCCCCGGTGAGGTTTTATGGGAATGAATGAGGTGAGGGAATGGGGATGCACTTGCCCCACTTTGGAATGACATTTCAAACGGTTTCTTTGAGTGAGGTTGTGAAAAAGCGTGAGTTATGGTGACGGTTATGAGCAGAGGGTGGTATGTGAATGGGATAGACGATGAACAGATCTCCCCATGGTTGAGTGGAGTGAGAGGTGAAGGAAATGCCCCCTAGTACACACTTTTGGTTCTCTTTAAGAACAACTCAAATGCAATGAAAGTTTTGACTTTTTGGTATGAGGAGAGGCTCCACTTGGCGACCACTAAACCTTGTTTTAATGCAACATGAATGCATCTTGGAGTGCAAGTCCTTCTTTGATTGTTTGTTTGTTTTTTTTTTTTTTTTTTTTTTTTTTTTTTTGAGCAGCTTTCTTTTTTCTGCTTGTTTGTTTTTTCTTTTTGAGCAAACACGTCGTAAATGGATAAACTTATTTGTCCTAAGATTAAAACTTGAGAAAACGAAAACAATCAGTCATTGATCAGAATGGACTTCTTAGGGTTGTGATGTGGAGAAGGGGATGATTGAGCTTAATGAAGTGTTTGGGGTTGATGGGGAGGATGGGTCTTATTCGGTGTTGGCCGATGATCAATGGTTTATGAAGGAAATGGTTATTAGGTTTGATGAGGTGTTTGAAGGTTTTATGAAAGAATAGATGGTTAAACCCAATAAATTGAGGGCTTTTTTGAAAGGGGAAATGATTGAAACCATTGAATTTGAGGGTCTTTCTGAAGGGGAGCTCTTATGCCTCGTGGCAAAATGTATTGACTCTTAATTTATACTCCAGTTGTCTTCCTTTCTCTGTTTTGGGATTCTTTTTTTTGAAACTTTGTTATTCCCCTCTTTTTGTGAATTTTATTTCCTTTTGACTTGGGTGAAAATGATATACCATATTTGATGTGGAATTAACCCTCGTCTAGGGTGATGGGGATATCTTGGGCTTTTCTTGGCTTAAGATGGGTAACAAAGGGTATTTTTGTGATTTTGAATTTTTGGCTTAAGAGGGTAGGAAATGGACTTTTCGGGATTTTAGGTTTTGAGGTGTGGAGAGATGACCAAATTTCATTTCAAGTCCCGATTGCTTATCTCCGCAAGACTTAACTTTAGGACAATAATTTACCTATCTTCATGTGTTTGCTCCTCTTTTCCCTTTTTTTTTTTGTTTTTTTTGTTTTTTTTTGCCCTAATTTTTGCTGGACCGCATTTCTTTGCGAGTTTTCAATCCACCAGGCGCTTTTTTTGCCTAGGCCGCCTTTGCGGGTTTTCAACCTAGCGAGCTTATTTTATCTTTTTTATTTATTATATTTTTTAGAAAGACTTGCACTAAAGGAATATGATAATCTTGTGGAAAATTAGTGATCACTGAACTGCCAAACATGGAGGACTCGAGAGACTTAGTGAGAATGAACCAAAAGGTCAAGTTATGCAATCGATGGGAGAGAATGTGCGCTTTAGGGGTGGACGGGCGGGATTAGACTTGGATGGTGATGATGACAAGGAAAGAAATTGACCGACTCAAACAAGAGAAACCGCATGTGGCATGCATACTTACTAGAAGAACGCTTCACGAGAGAGTTAACATTGGTTAAAACATGATAAAAACTTTTTTGATGAACTGTTTTGATCTTTTATCATGGAATGGATGAGATGCAATGCTTTTTTTTTTTTGAAGGAAATACAAATGAGCTATTGATGTGAAAAAGCGAGGGTCTTGGAACACCTTGAGTTTGCAAATGAGTGAGGGTAAACTTTTCCAAAAAAGAAAGATTACTTTGTAAGAACATCTCGTCTCTCATCACAACATTTTTGTTGTATGCAATGCATGGATGAAAACATTATGATGCATACATGATGAAAATGAAATGCATGAATGCATGTTCACTTGAAAAGTGTGATTATTCTAAAAGTTTTTTTTTTTCTTTTTTATGCGAGACGAAATATGAAATGCCAATGCATTTTTGGATCATGATGCAAGAATGATGCCCCCCCTTTTTTTTTCAAAATGATTTTTTTTTGATTTTTTAGCTTTTTAGAGGCGAGACAAGATACGAAATGCCAATGCCCTTTTTTTGACTGATGAGAAATGCAAGAATGGTGATATGAGGCAACTGATTGTCGTTACCCTGAGTAGCCTGCGTGAAACATTGAGTGGATCCTGACTCAATACTTCACACAATATACTGAAACGTTTCGACAATTAGTTGACTCAATTTAACTTCCTACTTGAAAATAAAACACGTGTGACTGGGTCAAAGTGCCCTGACATCGTAGAGTAACATCTCAAATTTGTAGTCGACAAACAAATTTGAGATATTACCCTTCACCGTTCAAAGGTGCACTTCTACCCATTAAGTCATTACATGAGGAAATTTTTCTTTGTTTTGAAAGGATGCATGTAGGGAGAAATGATGTATTCGAACAAAGTGATCAGGTTAATGAAATGATGCATGAATGCTACATTTTGAATAAATTTGATGATGATTTTTGTTCATGATTATGAATGAGATGCTTTCTTGTTTTAATAATTTTTTTTTTGTGCAATGAAATGCATGATGCCCACAATGATTTTTTTTAAAAAAAAATGCATGGAAAGACATGATTTTTAGTGAATGGAATTGCATGCAAAAAGGAAAACAATAATGCATGAGACGCGCCCCTAATAAGACACGATTTTTGGATCTTTCGAGAAAATTAGGGGACAAAGCCTTAGTGAATGGAAACACACACGTGCGAAGAATGCACTCCTGACAAACCTTAATGAGATAGCGAAAGATGCATGTATGAATTTTATAAAGTTTTTGTTTTATGTAATGCAAGGATGTATGCAAATGATGATGATGTTCTATGTGCATGCAGGATAAATGAAAGAGTTTTTATTGGCAATGATTCAAGTTTTTTTTTTTTGGAAAATGCGGCCCGTACGTTATTTCATATGGACCGGTAAGAGAAAGGCTACAGCGGTAACTCTTTCACCCCTTCTTTTTTTTTTTAAAATAAAGTGGTTCATATGTCACTTCGTACGGACCGGCAAAAGAAAGGCTACAACGACAACTCTTTCTTCTTTTTCCTTTTTGAAAATCTTCTTCTTTTTTTTTTTAGGGAAAGACATGCCTAGATTACAATGCAACACACAATTTGTATGTCCTTGTGTCCTACAAAAGGTGGGGGAACCTAGGCTCTAAGACAACTCAAATGTTCCTCCCATGTAGTTCTAAACACTTCCTCACAATGGCTACCAGAGCTAAATCTCTCTCATGATAACACCCACAACAATGGAATGCCATCTGGTGTGAGGTACCATAAAAGAGCATACTCTGGCCGAAACTTTCGTGAGAGTCAGAAGGACAACGGTCGATTTGCCAGTCACTACTCGTTTCCACTCTCCTAAGTGTTGTCAGACCTTGGGTTTTAGGCCCCTCTCAAAGCACATAATCGTAAGGGTGTGAGTGTGTGTGGCAAGGACATACCACTTAAAGCTACCCAACACATATCACCCCACCTGCAAAATGGAAAAACCAGAACAGTCCAGACAAAAAGCTAGCAATAACATGTTGTCTACCCTAGGGTTTAATATCAAATAAGCTAGCCTAGGGTTTCAACAACAATCAAGTGCATTGCTTACCTCAAGAAAGGGAGCGAAGAAGAAGGGATCGTGATTGGGATTGGGGAAATGCATGAGGGTACTAAGCACATAAGCAAGAAAGAGGAAGGAAAAACAAACCTGGAAAGAGAAAACAAATGCACCTGCATACAACATGATAAGAAAGAAAAAGAAACCGAAAGAGATAGAGGCAAACAAGGTATCCAAATCAAATCACAAACCACACATTTAATTAGTTAGGCTTGACCCACTTAGAAAAAGTCCCCAGTGAAGTCGCCAGCTGTTGCACCCCGAAAAATCCGGTTTGGGTTTCTCGATGTACAACGTGGAAGAATTTTGAAGCCGCCACCAATATTTTAATTTTAAGACCAAAACATTGGAAAAAGGTCTTTTGAACAAGGCGGATGGTCTTTTGAAAACTAGAGATACAGGTTCGGGGGTCGATTACGTGTGAGGAAGGTACTAGCACCGCACACGTCCTTTCTATCGAAAGGGAACCTCTAACTAAATATGTGGTTTTAACATTTGATTTGAAAAATACCTAGATTTGCCTATTTATTTCTTGTTTGAAGATGAATAGGAAAACTTAATGAAAATTTTTATTTCTGGCGCTTGACGAGAGTTGGCCTCTCGCTCCTACGTATCTCCTAGTGCGATGGAGAATTCAAAGCTACGTAGTTCTTGTTTGTTATGAAAAAGGTTTTTGTTTTTTTATCTTGTTTAATTGTAAAAATCGAGCTTTCATGATGATCAATTGAGCAAAGGCTCCAAGTGACCACCATTAGCACTCCATTGTTGATAATCAGGCAAGCAAAGGCTTCGCAAGACTACTAATCAAGTTTTTGATTTAGTGAAAATCCTTAGGAAAATTAGGCATTCACAGCGATCAATTGAGCAAAGGCTCCAAGTGATCACCGCTAGTACCTCATTGTTAATAATCATGCAAGCAAAGGCTTCGCAAGACTACTAATCAAGGTTTTTGATTTAGTGAAAAATCTTTTAGGAAAATTAGGCATTCACAGCGATCAATTGAGCAAAGGCTCCAAGTGATCACCACTAGTACCTCATTGTTAATAATCATGCAAGCAAAGGCTTCGCAAGACTACTAACAACGTTTGATTTTAGAATAGGTATTCTAGGATTCTCGAAGTATCATGACTCATTCGTCTTAGAACGCTGATTAAGCTAGTGGTACAACCGGCCTAATCCCCTATTTATATTTTAGAAGAAAATATTTATTTATAAGTTTCTATTTAATTGGTTTTTCGAGAATTAAGTAAAAACGAGAAAATGACTGAAATAGTAAAAAGGGTGTAACTAATTACAGGAGGTTGTATTATTAACGGAGGGGGTGTCCTTAGTAATCTGATGTAAAAAAAAAAAATTAAAATAAATGCGTAGGCCCAAACCCACATATATTCAGCCCACATACCAAAATAAGGAAAGAAAAAAACCTAAGTTTGTTCTATCATCCATGCGCCGTTCCATTTGAAGCAAACAGAGAGAGGGTGAGTTTTCAGAGAGAGAAAGAGAGAAAAACGAGAGAAGGAAGAAGAGGGAGTTCGAAGAGAGAGAGAGAGAGAGAGAGAGAGAGATACCGTGAGAGAGAGAGACGAACGGCGAGAACGACGCCGGTGGTGACGGTGGTGGAACGAAGGTGGCGCGCGACGGTGGTGGAACGAAGGTGGCGCGCGACGGTGGTGGGGTTTCGGCGCGGTGATGGTTTCGGTTTGGGGGTGAGAAAGAGAAACGAAGACGAGGGGGCTGAGATGGTGTTGGCGCGGCGTTCATCGCTAGCGACACCACACCGACGGCACGGCGTTACGCCGCGAACTTGCGGAGGTTCAGCAGCGTGAGGTAAAGGCACTTCTTCTTCTTCTTCCTCCCATTTTCTTTCTTTATTCTCTGAGTCTTCTTCTATGGGTTACTGGTTGTGGTGGTTTGGAGCTGGTAGGGGTGGTGGTTGCGTTTGTTTGAGTGGTGGTGTGGTGAGGTTTTATCTTCACAGGATCTGCACAACCTAATACAAAGTTAAACTGTGTCTGTTTTTTCTCCTTCTCTGCTGTTTTCTTCTCTGCTACTAACTCACAAAAAAGGTGTTTTGGTGACTAAAGTTTCAGTGTGAAAATCTTAGTCTATTTTCTGATTTTGTATTGCTGTGTGTGTATGTGTTGTGTTTGCTATGTCTTCTGTGTGCTTGCCTCTGTGTGTGTTTGTGTTTGTGTTTTGTATGTGTTGTGTTTGTGTGTGTGTTTCTTTGCGTATGTTTTATTGGTGCTTGTTGTTTGTATGTGTTCTCTCTGCGTGTGTGTTGTGTTTGTGTGTGTTCTCTCTCTGCGTGTGTGTTGTGTTTGTGTGTGTTACGGTGCTTGTTGTTTCCTCTCCTCCCCTTATATCTATCCAGCCCCTTCCCTTTTATTTCTTGCAGAGTATCAAGAGTTAAAGATGCCAACTAAGGATGCCTCAATGGTCTCTTTCACATTACCCCTCTCATGATTCTACTTTTTCTGAAATTGTTGTTGCATTATGCTTAATTCCTCATTTGCATTTGTAGGTTAAAGCTATACCGGAGACATCAGAAGGAGTAGAGGAAGCCTATTATGGTCAAGAGCTAGAAATGGATACTAGTAGAAAGAGACCTCCTTAACTTCATGTTGAAAATTCTATATCTATTGTACAAAGCAATTATATATGTTATATACAAAGCAACAATAGCATGCTTATGTCCTCCCTTTTCTTCATACATTGTTTTTGACTACTTTATGTATCTCTCATTTTTGCAAAACATTGGACAGATTTGGACATACTTAATATTTTTGTATCTCTCTTTTTGTTGATAACTAATAATAAATAAACACCACTAATAATAATAATAAACAATGAAACAAATACGCGTACACGACAAGACGCGAGCGCGCGCAACAAGAATCAACACGCACCGAATAGAAGTAATACGAGCAAGCAAAAGAAAAAACACGAGCGCACGATTTGAAATGATACGCGCGCATAATGAGAATAAGAAATGTTAGATTGATGACGAATGCGACTCGAACACATATTTTGGGGTTTTCTGAAAACGAGAAAAATACTCCTTAAAATTGGGCGTTTACAAAAGTACAATTTTATTTAATTTTCGACTAGTCGGACAAAATTGGGGTATGACAAGACTAATTGTGGTTTTGCTTCAACTATTACTGTAATTCTAACACTGCTCAAAGAGGAGATAAAGATTGAGAAGGACTAGGATCAAGTTTGCATCTTATCTGCATTTACAATAAAATTGACTTCCTAGAATTAGGGTCTTTTGATTTTTGTTTTGGGATCTGCGTTTAGTACATTTGATTTTGATTAATTTTGTTTATTAAAAAGTTGTGATTTTTGGTGTTTTTGGAATGGCGGAGATTTGCTTTTATCATGCAGCAGAATATTCCATATTTGTTTCTCCAGTTCAGACATGTGGGCAAACCAGCGAGTGGCAGACGTGATTTGTCTATATCTATATCTTTATCTTTTTTTTATCAAATATTTATATCTATATCTATATCAAATACAAATCAAAATATTTTCATTTAATCTGCTTCCACATGTCATTATCATATTAATCTATAGATAAATACTCATGTATCATTCACAATTTTGCGGTCGTTTGCTTTTGCACATGATGACAATCAATTCACAATTCAAATCCTATTGTAATTATTATTCAATGTTCTTTTTCAAAGAGTAACGTTCAGACGTTATATATCTATTAATAATACAAAAGAGAGAGAGCAAAAATGATTTCATTGGACCACCTCATCAAAAATTCACCACATCATCATAATGTGATGTTTTTTTTTGACGCACTAATGTGATGTTGGTTGCTTATATTTTAAAAATAAATCTCAATTGTATAATAAATACACAATAAAACAAATACAATATATTTTTGGAATATTTTAATGACAATCAATCCTGGATTTTATTATAATTTTGGTTTCATTTTTTTAATTAAATTCAAATTCAAATTTCAATTTCAAAGTCAATATAAATTTTGACACCTCATATTTGCTTTTCTCTTTATAACTCTTATCAACTTTAAAAAAAAGGTCATTTCTCCATCTCTGATTTACCTCTTCCTCAATTATTTTCTCACCTCTAAGCATAAACAATGAGTTTTTCTCATTTGTCAGAAAAAGAGGTCGAAGTAAGTGTTAATTTTTCCTTTTGTCATTTTCTACAACTATTATTTTCATTATTTTGTCTTAGTCTTGCTTAAGGTTTTTGTTTTTCCAATTTTACCGAACATGTGTTGTTTTGAATCGTTTTCTCTCTTCTTTTAATCATTGTTATGATTATTTTGTTTACTATTGTTTGAAGAAAATATGGGTTGAGGTCTTGATGGACAATGCATGATCACATATTTCTATTATGTGTGTAACAAGTATGTTTATAAGAGGTATGTTAATACTATTTTCTTTTCCTCTTTCCTTCTTTTACTCTATTGCAAAAGAAAAAAAAATCTACTATCACCCATTGAAATTTAACTACATTATCATTATTTTTCACCTCCGATTGTTCTTGCTCAGGGGTTGCAATTGTGAGAGGAAATTTGCAAACTTGCAGACACAGAAGACTATATGTCATACCCCAATTTTGTCCGGCTAATTCAAAATAAAAATTGTCCTTTCGCGAAAGCGAGTTTCTAACGGTATTTTTCTCGTAGTTGAAAATAGACTCAAAAATGTATATCGAGGCATACGCACATTATTCTTGACTGCGTACACGCTTCATTCCTAATAATCTTGTACCGCCTCATTATTGATGTGTCTGCATATTGCATCTTTTCTTTACCGTCTATGTTGTTAGTCCTAATCGCACGTACGTTTTGTTCTTAACTAAGTGCGCGTGTTTTTGCTTGGATGTGTGTTTACCTAAGTCCGAGACGGCGTATCTTTTATTTACCGTATTATTATTATTACTAAAAAATCAAAAAAAACCAAAATAAGATAAGTGAGAAACGTGAGATGCTTGATGTTAATTCAGCCAAGTTGCAACCTTTATACATGAGTAAATATTCTTTCAAAAACAAAAAATACATTTGCTTGGATAAAGAAAACAAAAGAACTCTCAAAGAAAGTAGACAAAAAGAAGAAGCCAAATTGTGGCAGCAGTACATGTCTCAGCAGCAGGTTTAGCATTGCCTAGCTCCAAAGATTAAAATAGGCAGATTCTTTGCTGACCTTTGCTCATCCATTGCCTGCACACACATAAATAATGTTTATAACAGTCAAATAGACTAACTTGTGAATAACACAGAAGCTGGGAAGAAGAAAAAGGGCGCTCAGATTTTTTCATACACTAAGGGGGAAATTTTTTGGGAAACCATAATCAGAGATACAGAGTTAAAATTGACTCCACAAACACAAAACCCTATACAAAATCATCTACAAAATGCAGCCCAAGAATCAGAAGAAGGGGGAAGGAAAAAAACACCACACTGAGGAGAGAAAGAAGGAAAACTGAGAATCAAAAAAATAGAGAACCAAGAAAACTGAGAACACAGAGAAAACACACACACACAGTAAACAACCATACACAAAACACAAGCACAAGACACACCCAGCAAAAAAAAACTCAGACCCAGAGAAAGAAGAAGAAGTTTTCACCACACCTCCGCTGCCAGAACCACCGCGTCACCACCACACCTCCGCTGCCAGAACCACCGCGTCACCACCTCACCTCCGCCGCCAGAAACCACCGCGTCACTACCAAACACCCACAGAACCTAACACCCACAGAACCACTACCCACAGAACCGGAAACCACCGTCGTTCTCTCCTCCGTCGCGCGTCACCCCAGAAACCACCGCCCCCGTCGCTCTCTCCGTCGCGCGCCGCCACCACCGTCGCCTTTCTCTCCTTTCTGTTCCTCTTCTCTCTGGTTCGTACCTTCCCTCTCCTCTTCTCTCACCGTCTCTCTCTCTCTCTCTCTCTCTCTCTCTCTCTCTCTTTTTCTGCTTCTCTCTAATTTGAAAGAGGAATGGAGCATCTGTTGGAGAGTGAAATTGATTTAGGGTTTTTCTTATTTTGGTAACGGGTTGTGGGCTGTGTTTATGGGCCTGTTGTGTTTTTTTTTAATTTTCTTTTACATCAGATTATTAACGACACCCCCTCCGTTAATAATACAACCCCCTGTAATTAGTTATACCCCTTTTTACTATCTCACACCCATTTTCCTAAATATCATTCAAACTCTTTTTTAATTAATGCGAGTTATTAGTGACTATCACCCAAAGTCTTGGCTTGTTTGATTGTCATGAACGCTATCAAGAGTTATTAGTAACGATCACTCAAAGCCTCAGCTTGCTTGGTCATTATGAAAACTCTTTCCCTTTCAAACATAGAACAAAATAGAACTACGTCGCTTTGATTCCCATTTGGGATACGTAGGAGCGAGCCCGTTCTCGTCAAGCGCAACGAAGAAAATCATTTTCACAACCGTAAACATTAATATTTTCCATAACAAAAAATCATTTTCAAACCCATTGTTGCTAGTGGCTAATCAGAAACCTTTGTTCGTCTAGCCGTTGGCGGCAATGTCGTTTTCCAAAGAATAATAAGCGATGATCACCCATAACTTTGGTTAGTTTGATCATTCATACCAATTAATCTCTTTCGAAAATCCTTTTCAGAAGATCAAATAAAAAACGAGTTGCTACTACCGGTCAATCAGAACCTTTGTTCGCCTGACTAGCGGTAGTGACTCTCATTTTCAAGAGTACTTGGCGGTGATTACCCATAACCTCTGTTAGTTTAATCATTCGCCGAATACTCGTCCTATTTCGAAAACTCACTAAAAAGATAAAAAACAAAAACCCTTTTCATGACAACCAAGAACTACGTAGCTTTGAATTCTCCATCGCACCAGGAGATACGTAGGAGCGAGAAGCTAACTCTCGTCAAGCGTCAAAAATAAAAAATTTCATTAAGTTTTCTCATTTATCTTCAAATAAGAAATAAATAGGCAAATCTAGGTATCTTTCAAATCAAATGTTAAAACCACACACTTAATTAAAGGTTCCTCTCAAGTAGAGGACGCGTGTAAGTGCTAACACCTTCCCGCACGTAATCGACCCCGAACCCATATCTCTAGTTTTCGAAAGACCATCCGCCTTGTTTAAAAGACCTTTTTTCAATGTTTTGGTCTTAAAATTAAAATATTGGTGGCGACTTCAAAAATTTTCCACGTTGTACATTGAGAAACCCAAACCGGATTTTTCGGGGTGCAACAGCTGGCGACTCCACTGGGGACTAAAAAAGAAAAACATTTTTTTAAAAGTGGGTCAAGCCTAATTAATTAAGTGTGTGAGTTATGTGATTGATTTGAATATCTTGTTTTGGCCTCTATGCTTTTTTTTTTATGCTTTCATGTTGTATTCCTGTGCACTCTAGGCTAGTTTATATTGGATTGATATTGAACCCTAGGGTAGACAACATGTTATTACTTGCTATTGTCCTGGATGCTCTGGTTTTTATTTCAGGTGGGGTAGTGCTAGGGAAAATGCCCTTGACACACACTACACTTGTACCTTGTGATTACATGTTTTGAGTGGGACCATAACCCAGGTCTGCAAAAAAATTTAGGAGAGTGGATTCAAGTAGTGAGAGCCCATCAGGACCTTTGTCCGTTTGGCTACTTGCGAAAGTTTCAACCAGCGTTGTGCTCTTTCCTGATGCCTCACACCTAGCAAGATTTCTTTTGCATTTGTGGGAGTTTTGTGAAAAATTTGTGGCTCTGAGTGGCCTTGTGAGGAGTGAATAGAGCTACGTGGAAGGATTACCCTTTAAATTGCCCTAGATCGTAAGTCTCACCCCTTTTTAGGTCACAAGGGCGTTTCCAAAATTGTGTGTTGCATTATTACATCTAGTTTAGTTCTTTTCCTTCAACAATTTTCAAAAAAAAAACAACAAAATCAAAAAGAATATATTTTTTCCTTCTCTTTCATAAATACCTATATGAGGTGGCATGTAGGGTATACTGCCCTAAATTTTCAAACCACTATCTGTAAATATCTTTCTTTATGAAAATAATATGAAAAAGCATCCTCATCATCCGCACTTTGCATCATAACATCATGCATTACATAAGTAAAATTCTAAAAAAAAAAAAGACTTCATGTAGAATTCTTCATGCATCTAAATTATTTGCCGGTGATCTTGGAGTAACTTGAAATCTTGTCATAGGCGTGAAAAATGAGATAACATGGGATCAAGGAGCGAGGTATGCTAAATTCGAGATTTCAGTAGTAAAGAAAGCGAGATGTGACCGGTTTGTGAGTGCGCTCTCTAATGGGGCGGATGAAGCGTGGGATGTTTGAAAAGGCTTATGGGAATATTCTTGGTTCTTTGCAATTGGATCTTCAAGAAAATGTTGTGAAAGCCCTCGATCGGTTCTATGATCAGGATATCCATTGTTTCATCTTCAAGGATTTCCAACTCTCACCAACTTTAGAGGAGTATGAGCAAATTTTGGGTTTCTCTAGGTCTGGAAGCGGCGCCTATCGTCGTGCGGGGGCATCAATATTCGAGATAAAAGACTCTCTTTGCTCTTGCAAGTTGGAGTGGGGGAATTAGAGCTCCGAAAAGAGAAAAAGAACCGTATAATGGGGTTTCCACTGAGTTATTTTGAAGACTTAATGAGGTCCCATGCTCAAGCTAACAGATGGGGTCCCTTCAAGCGATTCATCGGCACTAACCATTTTCGGGATTGTCCTTTTCCCACAAGTTGAGAAGTTCATTGATGAGAGCGCCATTGGGGTGTTCTTAGCCTTCATAAGCAAGGATAATCCAATCAACCCAGTACCAGCCGTCCTTGCAGACACTTACTACTCCTTTACTCACCATCGGGTGTTGGGGAAAAAGAAGATTGCCTGCTCTCTTCATGTACTATATGCCTGGTTCCTCAACCATGTCATTGCTCACAAGGGCAAGCTACTGAGATCTGTTGGGTTATGCCTTGAGTTGTGAGGTAGAGGTCAAAAGTGCTCGGGAGTGGGTGCATACGTTAGGGAGTCTCAATGCCCTCAAGGTCCATTGGTTCACTCATTCATGTTGGAAGAAACAGACCCTCCGTTGTGTTTGGTGTGGAGACTTTGAGAATGTGCCCCTAATGGGAACTCAAGGTGCGTCAACTATAATCCTTCCTTGATTATCCGGCGACTTGGGTACCCTATGAGGAATATGCCTCATCGAAGACATGTTGGCTCCCATTTTCCTTGACAGGAAGATCCAAAGAACAAGGGTTTACTTGAAAAATCTCAAAGGCATGGGAGGCGTGGTCCGTAAAGACAAAGATGAGCTCATGAAAAAGGTTGGTGATGTCACTTTTTACCAATGGTTGCATGAAAGGATCCAAAGTGCTCGTCCACCTACCCAGGAGGCACTACCAGTCGAGAAAGAGATGCCAGAGCCTCGCCTTCCTACCCCCGAGGAGTTGAATGAGGTTAAATGCGCCTTAGCAAAAGCAGAGGAAGAAAAAAAGGCGTTGCAAGCGAGAGTTGGAGAAAGTAACCTACAAAAAAGGAAGTTAGAGGAAGAGAATAAGATTAAGATGATAGCTGTTGAGGAGAGTGTCAAGCGATTCAAGGCGGAAGAGAAGAGTAAGCGGAAATTGAGAAGTACCTAAGGGGGCTAGAGATGAACTCCAAAGATACAAGCGAGAAAACAAGAAAGGCCCTTGAAGAAGCCAAAGAATGGAAGATTGTGGCGATCGAGCCAGACAAGAACCTCACTTGGTGGTGGAGTTGAAAAGTCGGTGAGGAGTCTTGAACAAGAAAGAAATTCCATTGAGAATGTTCTCGGGAATATCAAGAAATCTTTGAGGTATGAGCAAGGAAGATCGATGGGCGAAAGAGAATCTCTCTGGAACCTAGGGAGTCTTATATAGCGCGGTGCAAGCGGAGAGCGATCTTGGGAGCAGCGTTTCCTAGCACTAATTGGCAAGGTAGAAGAGCAAGAGATTGTTAAAGAGCTAAGAGATGAGGTACAGCTTTGGAGGGGTAAATTTTCAAAGTTGGCATGGCTAGCTAATCAAGCTGTAAAGGATGTCCCCAAAAGGCTAAGGAGGGCTGAGGCTGAGATGCTTCCCTTCAATACTCCAGTACATGTGTATGAGTTTGTGAACTTCTGCAAGGCCCTGACTGAGGAGCTCATGGAAGAGGCTGAGGGAGCCGCTGCTGCAAGCAAAGAAAGAGAAAAGAAAGAGAAGTTGAAGGCCATATGCTCCCTTTAGAATGTCTCTAGGAAGTTGTAATTTTTCTTTGGAATATTGTAATTTTCTAAGAGCTTTGTATCTCTCTTTATATTGTATTGCACTCTTAATGGTATTGTACTCTTTTTCTTTCTTATGAATGGTTTAAAACTCGAATGAAGTATGCTCATATCGCTTGTTGATTCCAATTCTCGTTACGCTTTTAAAATGTTTCGATCTTTGCTTATGACAAGAGTGAGTTATCTCACGATTCCCGGGCTAAAATAACATAAAGTCATGTGCATATGCATCACATTCATTTACGCATTCATACTTGTACTCATAAAGATGTTCTACCAACAGAAAAAAAAGGCAAGCTGGTTCGCCAACACCGATATTACACCCGTCTACAAGCAAGATTGATGGCTAGCAATCGAGATTTCGAGATTGAGGATTGCCAGATTCAAGACGATAGTCGGGTCGTGGAGATTCTTAACCACGAGCGGTGGCTCGGGAGAATCGAGCTTTGAAGACTAAAGTTGAGGCTATGGAAGCACGGATGGCCGAAGTAATGAGTATGCTCTGAGAATCGAGGGTGGGGCCGCCGGGCTACCTCTGTTGTGAATCTGAAGGGGTTGCTACTTTCGTTTCTCCTCCGGTGGATCGCTTTGAAGTTGCAACTACTCACACTCCCCTGGACAGGGTCGATCACTTTGCCCATTCTCCGGGGTGAGCGATGAGTCACCCGAATGCGTGAGCATATCACGGGGATGCCAATGGGCTATGTGTCGTCCGTTCTTTGAAGCTATTCTGTGGGGTCGAGTCAACTGCCACGGTTATACCTAAGCGGAGCTGCTATTAGACCACAAATTCATACTCCTGGTCTCGGTATTGTATTGCCAAGAAGTTCACCTAGTCTACTACGGGAGTTGCAGTAAATCCTCGAGAAATCATCCATCATATGGGGACCCCCCTCGATATGGGGTTATTATCACGATGCGGGAACTATCCACAAGGTCATTTGTTTGAGAAACACAAGGCATAGGGATCGGTATCACTTGCTTAAAGAGCGTTTAAGAGCTATGGAAGGATCGGGTACTAGAGCCAAGGATGCCCGAGATTTGTGCCTTGTCCCGGATGTCGTCATCCTCCTAAATTCAAAGCACGACTTTGATAAATATCGCGGACTTTGGGTGTCCATCTAGCCATTTGACGATGTATGTTAGAAAGATGGCGCTTATGCTCATGACGACAAGGTGCCCATTCACTATTTCCGAACAACTGGGTTGGGGCATCATTAGATTTGTATATGCAGCTACAATCCTCCGACATTCACGGTTGGAAGGATCTCTCAAGCAAGCATTTACGAAACAATACCCGATTATAACATGGACCTTGCTCTGACCAGGTCTCAATTACAAACACATGAGTAAAGGAGATAGAGAATCATTCAAAGAATATGCTCAAAAGTGGAGGCGTAGTTTGCTTCGGTGAAGCCGCCATTGGATGAAAAGGAGATGGTGTACATGTTCATGGAGACTCTTCCGGGGCTATATTATGATAGGTTGGTGGGGAGTGTTTCATCTAGTTTCTCGAGATATGGTTGTCATTGGAGAAGCGATTAGAAACCGGATTTGCAAGCAATGGAAAGATTCTTAGGAGGTTTTAACAATTCTAGTGGACAAAAGAAACCCTTTTCCAACTTCCCCAAGAAGAAAGAAGGGAAACCAATGTTATTACTGCAGGGGGAAGCCCATCTTTTGCTTGGATGCGTGTTTACCTAAGTCCGAGACGGTGTATCTTTTATTTACTGTATTATTATTATTACTAAAAAATAAAAAAAAAAACCAAAATAAGATAAGTGAGAAACGTGAGATGCTTGATGTTAATTCAGCCAAGTTGCAACCTTTATACATGAGTAAATATTCTTTCAAAAAACAAAATACAGCTGCTTGGATAAAGAAAAACAACAGCAACTCTCAGCAAAGTAGACAAAAAGAAGAAGCCAAATTGTGGCAGCAACATGTCTCAGCAGCAGGTTTAGCATTGCCTAGCTCCAAAGATTAAAATAGGCAGATTCTTTGCTGACCTTTGGTCATCCATTGCCTGCACACACATAAATAATGATTATAACAGTCAAATAGACTAACTTGTGAATAACACAGAAGCTGAGAAGAAGAAAAAGGGCGCTCAGATTTTTTCATACACTAAGGGGGAAATTTTTTGGGAAACCATAATCAGAGATACAGAGTTAAAATTGACTCCACAAACACAAAACCCTATACAAAATCATCTACAAAATGCAGCCCAAGAATCAGAAGAAGGGGGAAGGAAAAAAACACCACGAGAGGAGAAAGAAAGAAAAAGCGAGAATCAAAAAAATAGAGAACCAAGAAAACTGAGAACACAGAGAAAACACACACACACACACAGTAAACAACCATACACAAAACACAAACACAAGACACACCCAGCAAAAAAAAACTCAGACCCAGAGAAAGAAGAAGAAGTTTTCACCACACCTCCGCTGCCAGAACCACCGCATCACCACCTCACCTCCGCTGCCAGAAACCACCACGTCACTACCAAACACCCACAGAACCTAACACCCACAGAACCACTACCCATAGAACCGGAAACCACCGTCGTTCTCTCCTCCGTCGCGCGTCACCCCAGAAACCACCGCCCCCGTCGCTCTCTCCGTCGCGCGCCGCCACCACCGTCGCCTTTCTCTCCTTTCCGTTCCTCTTCTCTCTGGTTCGTACCTTCCCTCTCCTCTTCTCTCACCGTCGCTCTCTCTCTCTCTCTCTCTCTCTCTCTCTCTCTTTTTCTGCTTCTCTCTCTAGCTGAAAGAGGAATGGAGCGGCTGTTGGAGAGTGAAATTGATTTAGGGTTTTTCTTATTTTGGTAACGGGTTGTGGCTGTGTTTATGGGCCTGTTGTGTTTTTTTTTAATTTTCTTTTACATCAGATTATTAACGACACCCCCTCCGTTAATAATACAACCCCCTGTAATTAGTTATACCCCTTTTTACTATCTCACACCCATTTTCCTAAATATCATTCAAACTCTTTTTTAATTAATGCGAGTTATTAGTGACTATCACCCAAAGTCTTGGCTTGTTTGATTGTCATGAACGCTATCAAGAGTTATTAGTAACGATCACTCAAAGCCTCAGCTTGCTTGGTCATTATGAAAACTCTTTCCCTTTCAAACACAGAACAAAATAGAACTACGTCGCTTTGATTCCCATTTGGGATACGTAGGAGCGAGCCCGTTCTCGTCAAGCGCAACGAAGAAAATCATTTTCACAACCGTAAACATTAATATTTTCCATAACAAAAAATCATTTTCAAACCCATTGTTGCTAGTGGCTAATCAGAACCTTTGTTCGTCTAGCCGTTGGCGGCAATGTCGTTTTCCAAAGAATAATAAGCGATGATCACCCATAACTTTGGTTAGTTTGATCATTCGTGCCAATTAATCTCTTTCGAAAATCCTTTTCAGAAGATCAAATAAAAAACGAGTTGCTACTACCGGTCAATCAGAACCTTTGTTCGCCTGACTAGCGGTAGTGACTCTCATTTTCAAGAGTACTTGGCGGTGATTACCCATAACCTCTGTTAGTTTAATCATTCGCCGAATACTCGTCCTATTTCGAAAACTCACTAAAAAGATAAAAAACAAAAACCATTTTCATGACAACCAAGAACTACGTAGCTTTGAATTCTCCATCGCACCAGGAGATACGTAAGAGCGAGAAGCTAACTCTCGTCAAGCGCCAAAAATAAAAATTTTCATTAAGTTTTCTCATTTATCTTCAAATAAGAAATAAATAGGCAAATCTAGGTATCTTTCAAATCAAATGTTAAAACCACACACTTAATTAAAGGTTCCCTCTCAGTAGAGAGGACGTGTGGGGTGCTAACACCTTCCCCGCACGTAATCGACCTCCGAACCCATATCTCTAGTTTTCGAAAGACCATCCGCCTTGTTTAAAAGACATTTTTTCAATGTTTTGGTCTTAAAATTAAAATATTGGTGGCGGCTTCAAAAATTTTCCATGTTGTACATTGAGAAACCCAAACCGGATTTTTCGGGGTGCAACACTATATAATTAGATAAATATTATGTTATTTTTCATTGAGGGAAAATATTTACCTAAATTTAGTTATGTTGGCTAGCTTCTTTTTTTTGAGATTTGGCTAGCTTCTTTTTGGCTTTTACTTTGGGTGATTTCAAATTATACTACAAGTATAATTTCTTAAGTGAGCCATTTTAGGAGGTTATCAACCATGTGTATTTCTTTCTTTCTTGAAATCTCTTATTTTTATTTTTTTCATTTATTCTTCAATAAACTATATATGTATTTATTGGCTGGTTTCATATTAGATATCTTACCTTATAGTTATTACCTCAAGCTTAGAATTACATTCATGCTTTTCTAATTTTTACTAAGGAATAGGTTGTTTTGAAAAGTCTATTGTGATGAAAATAACGAATGGGTGCTCTAGAAGGCATGCCTTTCTTTACCTTATAATTCTTCCTAATTGTTTTTTTTTACAATTTATAGTCAATTTTTAAAAAAAAAATATGTATCAATTGTATGGTAGAAGGCTTGGAGGTCTAGAACAAGTTGCATGCTTTGCCTTCCTCTTACATGTTTGATATGTGTAAAAAAATTACAATAAAATTGATAGATACATGTGTGACTTTGTCTACAACATGACAATCATAGAATTCCTTTTGCAGTTATATATAATAGTAGATTTGTACTATTAGCTACTCAAATTGGCCAAATCCAATCCTTTGTGTGGTTTTATTTGATCAAATTTGTTCTTAATCTTTGTTACTCTGCTTTGAAATGCATAAATCCAACTTTATAATGGCTTCTTTGGTAATATGAATCAGTTAGAAACTATTTATGATTTAATCTGTGTCTTAATACGAGAGAAGCTTTTTAAGTCACTTTTATGTCAATTTTTCTTGGTCTATTAATGGCATTGCCTTTTGTGTTTGGTGACGGTATTGAAGCTGGTGGTGTGAAGTTGGAGTACTTCTTGATGGAGTATTTCTTTGGTACCATTTCATTTATGCTCCTAAAGACAATGGTGAGGGCCTCAAATTGGACAGAGAACCGCTACTAGACATTGATGTTGCTCATCATTCACCACAGTGAATTCTGTCTCTAAGGTTGTTCAATTTGTTGGTAATTCTTAGATGATATGATAATTGGATTTAGAAAATTCATACTAATGTCTAATTAAGATGAAAAAGAATCTTCAGTGTGACAATGTAAATATGAAAAGTTATATTGACAAACATGAAACTCTGGTTGTTCCCAATTCCGTGAACTGTTTGAATAATAGTTTGCGTTCAATGAACTAAAGTGGTTTTATAAGATCTGCTTTATTGACTAAGCATATCTTAGTAATGACTTACCTGATTGCGAATGACTCTTATCATATTGATCCAACAAAGAGTTTTAAAACATTTTTAAATGTGTAATTAGTAATATCAGAGCAGTGCTTAAATGTTACTTTCGTGTTCTGACGGGTAAAGTTTATGTTTGATGCTTCTACTAATGAACCGTATTGCTTTTCTTTTAAGATGTACCCAAAAAAAGTGTTTGGACACTCGAGATACTGGGACCAACTCACGACCCTCGCCATTGATTTTCTTATTGGCACTATGACCAACCTTTTTTTGGAGAACAATGGAAAAAGAAGGTTTACCAAGGTTTTTCAAATTCCTTATATGTAAAAATATAGGCAAATTCCTTGGACACTTAGGATACAATGGATATAAAAAAAAGGTTTGGCAAGATGCTCGATAAAAAATTTGTTAGCTAAAGTTTACAAGGAGTTAGTTTAGGTTATAACATTACTACTATGCCTTTTGTATGATAAACAGTAGACCTTTTGTTTTATTATTTTTTTCCTTTATATAATGTTATATGTCAAATTTATAAGCTAATTGTTGATAAACACTCTCCAACTGATATGTTTTGGTCAATTTTTATGACTTAAAGAAGAATGTGGAACTTCTGACAACCTTCTTGACCAATTATAATAGACACATATGGTGTCTCACGAGATATAGTATAATCCTTAATCGGCGAGCATTTGGGTGCTTCAATCTAATATAAGGACTGATAGATTGATGTACTATTATTAAAAGTACATTTTGCATCCCCCTTTATAGTCAATAACATTCCATTCTTTCACTTTTGCGGGTTTAATAGTAATCTTTTCAGATTGATGTACTATTATTAAAAGTACATTTTGCATCCCCTTTATATTTGGAGGTACTGATTGGGGTTGCAAAACTTTTTAAAAAAAAAATATGAAGCCATAATTTATGGGCAAATTACATGTGGAACTTCTTTAACTTTTCATATAATTGAAGCTAGGTTCAAACACAACTAGGAAGAGGAACTTCTTTAACTTTGTAGTGGTTTCCTACCTTTCACTCCCTTGCTGAGAAGGTATGGATAAATTATAGTGTCTTTTTCTATGCATGGTGTAATTGTAATGTTAAAAATCTGGTCAAAAAAAGGGAATTGATTTGTCAACAGATTCTAAGGACTCTAATCCATTTAAAAGGGATTCCCATATACAAAGTGATTGGGGAAGAATATCAAGCTCGAGAAGGATTGAGTTTTTTTTTACTAAAGTTCGATTAAGATGTTCAATTTCTTTTTCTACCACTTAGGTTTTAGGTTCTTCAATACTTCATAATTAGTTTATATGTTTTATTATTTTACTTTTTTTAGCTGTCTTTTAGTGTCTCTGTCTTGCTGTGGAGAGATGCATTTATAGTGATTAATCTCTTTGAAAACCACTTTAATTTTCTAAATCGTTTCTTGATGAATTTTTCTTATTTGTTGTTAATTTGTTTTATTTTAAATATTCTATAAATGTCAATCGATGATGAATCTTTTTTGGTTAGAACTGATGATGAATTTGATCCAATATAATCTAACAAAAAATTTAAAAAATGAACATGCTTAAGAGGTTATGCTCTTCACTTGCAGTATTGTTGAAATGGATGAAAAGTGACCATATTAAAAGGCATTAACAAACGGTGGCCTATCTTCAAGGCAACCAATTTTAACAATGAAAATCGCTGATAATGACAAAGTTTCTGCAATAACTATATTAAGTTGCTGACAAATTAAAATATAATTGCTTCACATTCAAATTATTATTTTTCTCATGATAATGTAAATTAAATTGCTTTATTTTGTCTCTCACTGTTGGTTGCCTTGGCAATTTCAGTGACATAGGGACGTCGACTCAGGTTCGAACTCGAGTGTGAGCTAGCATTGGTAGTGTGCGCGCGTGGTGTTTATTTGTCATTTCATCTAAGTAGACCAAAAAAAAAATTATTTTCCAATCCAAATAAAAATTCAATTTTATTTATTTTGATTGTCTATCCGTATATTAGACCCAAACTGATTTTTCAAATAAATAGCTCAAGTCTTTTTACTTATACTTTAGATTATTAATATGCACTAATTGTACCTTAATAACCATTAATTATACATATGCTAAATTTAAATCAATAAAAATAATGTATTGTTACCAAACATTGTCAACTTAAATGCAATTTGTTTACTTATTTTAATTATTAATAATATTATTTTCTCCACAAAATTATTTAAATTTAATTTATCCTGCACGAAAGTTGCTTCCCGTGCATCGCACAAGTTACATACTAGTTTATATCATTCACTCAGATTACATTTAGTTAATTTTTTTATCAAAATTAAAGCAATCAAAATTTGAACACGTGAAATTAATTTGATCACTCAGATTACATTTAATTAATTTGAACACGCGAAATTGAAATCTATTACTTTATGTGAAATAGTCAATTATTTTGTTCGAAATAAACATAAAATTGTAGAATATGATTTTTTTTGAGGCAAAAATTTTAGGGATTTTTTTCCCCACCCCCTCATTATCTCCTACACCCCCATAATTCAATAAAACCCAAAAATACCCTTTTCTTTTAAAAAAAAATTAATTTTTTCAGAATTACCTCTAAAAAAGGTAATTCCGGTTCAAAAAAAATTAAAAATTTCGGAATTACCTCTAAAAAAGGTAATTCCGGTTCAAAAAATTAAAGATTTTCGGAATTACCTCAGAAATGAGGTAATTCCGGTTCACATTTGTGAGGTAATTCCGAAAATTACAATTTTTTTTTCAATTATTAATATTTTTTATTTACATTATTTTTTTTAACAGTGGCGAGTAGAGTGCGAGCAGAGTCTTCGAGCGACACCCGCGGCGGCGACGACATCTTTGGGAGGCAGCGAGAGCAGTACTCCTTCTCCGGACACTCTACAGAGGCTCAGAGCTGTATCATGACATTTCAGCTCACGGTTAGTAGGCATCGTATATATGTCCAAAATGACATATATACGATTTGTTTTAATTTTTATTACTAAAAGGCTACTAAAAATAGTCAAAACTACTCTAAAAAAATATAAAAACAGCACTAAAAATCTAACAAAACCAAAATAAGGCTATACAAATTTTTTTAGATTTTTTGGAGACTATGAAAAATTAAAAAAAATCGTAAAAAATAGTAAACGATGGAATTTGGGATATTGAGGCCGTAGTCCCGTAAGAAGTCCCTTCTACGGGAGTCTTGATTCTTGATTTTTTCCGGATATAATGACTGTGGTTTCATTACGATCAGAGTATGTTGTCCGAAAACCGATTTTTTAGCCTAAATTATTCGTTCGAAATAAAAAATATTAATAATTCTGAAAAAAATTAATAATTGAAAAAAAATATATTAATTTTTGGAATTACCTCAGAAATAGGTAATTCCGGTTCACAAATGTGAACCGGAATTACCTCATTTCTGAGGTAATTCCGAAAATCTTTTCGGAATTACAGGGTAAATCCGAAATTCCATTATTTTTTGAACCGGAATTACCTTTTTTAGAGGTAATTCCGAAATTTTTAATTTTTTTTAACAAACCAGGGGTAAAAACGGGAAAGTGTGGAATTATAGGGTGAGATAGGGAAGGAGGGGGTTGCGAAAAAAAAGACCCAAATTTTAGAATATGATAGAAACAATTAATTCAAATATAGAAGACTCAATGACATGGTACTCAAAGAAATCATATTCTACAATATTCTACAAAGTTGGTGGAATTAGTACCATGGTAACCAAAAGAAAAAGACTCAATCCGTAAGACCTAACTCAACTAGCAAATGTCAAAATTGTTAGGCAATATCATGTCCTGAGTTCGAACTCGGGACTTCACAGTGAGTATGTGTGTGAATTTCTAGTAGTAGTCACCACTTCTTCTACTAACCAAAAAATATATATAAAAGACTCAAGTACTTATCCACCAAAAGGTACACAAAACATAGTGTTGGAGGCCATATATGCTATTGTATAGATGGGCGATAATATCTTTCTTTTTAAATCCAAAGTAATGTGACGTCATGTATCCCACAAGTGTTTTCAGCATTCAAACTAGTATTTTACCCGTGCATATGCACGGGTGATACTGTATTTGTTATAATTTGTTATGAAATTATAAATACATTGAAAGTTGCAAATATAATAAAAGAAAAACTTGATAAATGACTATAATATCAAATTTATTAAAATAGTTGTGTTGGAAAAAGTTAAAAACAAAGTCGGTATCTTCTTAAAATATTAATAATTGAGTAAAAATGAAGAAAAAGGAAAATGAGACTTAAGGTAAAATATGCACCTCCGTTGACGCTTCCGTTGGATCTCCCGTTGCCGCTCCCGGCTATTTAATATTAATTTAAATATAAAAAGTTATTTTGAAATTTTTGGTAGTGGCTAAAGTTTTTTTACAATTCTTAGTGGTTAAATTGATTGATAAACTATATGAGAGATTATAGCAAATAGTAAATTTTAGATGTAGTAAAAATGAAGAAAAATAAGATTTAAGGTAAAATATGTGCTCTCGTGGGCACTCTCGTTGTCGCTTCCGTTGTCATTCTCGTTGTCTCTTTTGTTGCCACTCCTGTTGTCGATCTCGTTGTCTTTGAACATTTTGTTAGTGGTTAATTTATTTTGTCAATTGTTATTGATTAAATTGATTGATTTTAATAGGTTATAATATTAAATTAAAAAAAACTACCTAAAAAATGATAATACTCAAAAAGATAATTAAATTATGAAATTATTTCAAAATCGTATCCCGACACTCTTTCTGACGAGCATCCTTCAAAATAAAAAATAATAAAGATATTTTTTCATCTCTCTCTTTTCCTAACATGGCAACTTTTTCTTCTTTTTTTGTTGGACAAAAAGTCAAAAACAACTTTTTTCTGTTTTACTGACTGTTTCGTCGGTCATACAAGCATGCCGATCTGCGCGTGTG
Source organism: Oxytropis ochrocephala (assembly GCA_020916435.1). Taxonomy (NCBI): domain Eukaryota; kingdom Viridiplantae; phylum Streptophyta; class Magnoliopsida; order Fabales; family Fabaceae; genus Oxytropis; species Oxytropis ochrocephala. The sequence continues at coordinate 43,545,813 of CM037088.1, read as the reverse complement.
ATCTTATTTGTCAGTGCTTTTACGTGCCAATTTTGTCTTTTAACTGTAAAATGACCAAAATGCCCAAAAAAATTGGACACGTGGCAGCCTAATAGAATGTCTAAAAATGCCAATTTGCTGGCACTTAATTTTACTATGTTAGACGATCAAGTTTATTGAGAGTTGTTTGCGGATTTGTGTGCATTTTCGTGTATTCGTATACGTATAGAGTGCTGGTCTTTACTGTGCGTGGTTTTTATTTCTCTTGTGGGCCATCAAAATCCTTCACCTATCTCTTCTATTGGTTGCCTCAAATACATTTCACATTAAATCAGTTGATAAAAAAAAGTCTTAATTGCACTTTTGATTCCTCTATTTTCACCAACTCGCTATTTTGATCCCCAAAAAAAAATTCACAAATTTAGTCCTCCTCTTTTTACTAGCTCACGATTTTAGTCACCCAAAAAAATTTCTCATGAATTTAGTCCCCCTATTTTTGTCAACTCACGATTTTAGTCCCATGAGGACTAAATTAGTGAAAAAAATTCTTGGGGGTACTAAAATCGTAAGTTGGTGAAAATAGAGGGACTAAATCCGTGAAAAAAAATCCTTGGAAAAATACAATCGTTAGTTTGCAAAAATAAAGGGACCAAAAATGTAATTAAGCCTAACAAAAAATACCCCATTATATGCAGGCTCTTCTTATGTGGTTGATATGGGTCCGCATCATCCCCTAATCAACAAACCTTTCCTACTTTGTATCCATTTGCTGCTTAAACTTTTTCCTCTCTATGTTGAAGTGACAGAGTCATAAATATAGTTGTGGTAAAACTAAATAAATAAATTCTAAAATCTAGGGTCCAAAATTTTTAATACTAAACTTTAACGTCCCTTTTGTCTTCTGTTTAAAATGTAAATCCCTTCTTTCCAAAATATGCGTTATTTATTTTCTTTCATTTGTTTTATTTACCATTTTTTAAAAAGGTGGGCACCTATATTTAACTACCGGCGTTTGGTCAGTGGTACCTTCCACTTTCGTTTCATTTTAGCACACGAGATAGCCATAGCAGTGGACGGTAGGGCATTCAAAAAAAAAACCAATGGCCGAATGCGAGCCAAGCCGAGGTGAAGCGTAAAAATCGAAGCTTTCATTATAGTTACATGGCCCGAACTATTGTTTATAGAAACGATTCACTAAGCGACTATTAAAGCTTAGTTCAGTTCATGAACCAACAAAACCGAACTGGTGGTTCAGTTAAACACAATTCAGTGGAGAAACTTTATATGAGACCTGACAAAGCATGACGTTGCAATGCACAGTGGCTTTTAAAAGAGCCACAAATAAATAATCAAACCACCTATTGAAAAAAAAAAACATTAACTCAACAGATATGAAAAAAATAATTAACTTGTCATTGAACGTGGTACAGTAGATGGCTAGATGCTAATATTGTTTGTTTCTAAATAAATAGTCTTTGCAGTAAGATATACATTTTTTAATGATTCATTTTATTTATTTTGAAATAATAGCCTTTCTTTTGACTTATTTTATATTAAGTATGTTCTTTAATATATTTTTATAATAAAATCTTTTGATACTCTTTTCCATTTTAATTTTTTAACAAATTGAAAAAAGTTCATCGAATCATCAGTTTTTTTTTTACAATAATCATCACTTTTTTCCTCAAAAACAAAATCATCATTTTTTATATTATTCATTTCATTTTTTTCGACACATATTCATTTCATTTATTAAAAACTGTTGATGTCAATTTTTTATTATTAAAAGTTGTTCAAAAAGTTTGGTTAATGGTTGATCCATTTCGAGTTCCAAAAATTCAGATAGAGCAGTTAATAAAAGTTCATTTTCTGAAGCTGAATTCGGTTCGGCATTAAAAACTATGACCTGAACCACTAACACAGTTCGGTTCGGTTAAAGCGTGAAACGCAGATTCGATTCGATTCAATGAACTGTTTTATAAGTTGATTCGGTTGATTGGTTCTTCACCGAAGCGAACCATGAAACAAACCCTAGTGGACGGGTAACCATCGTTTCATCACTTGCACACATTAATACCCACTGCTTCTTCATTTAATTTTTGTTCCTTGATGATTTATTTTTTGTCAAGGTAGTATCCACAAATGGTGTTAGTTCTCAGTTGCCAGTGGCTTCTTAATTGACCCTCTATAAATGGAAAGCATCCATACCCATCGTAGAATGCTTTCATTTTCAATAGGATACTTTGTTCCTCACCCACCCAGTATTTCAAGGTAATTTTCCGTCTTTCCCTTCCCGTCGCTCTCACATTATTTTTCCCACCTGTCTTTACTTTGTCTAATTATTTGTTCTTCTTTTCTTAGATGGATTTCGATGGACTTGGTTTGGATGTTTACTACTTGGAATGGGCACAAGGAATTGTATGTGTTTCTTTTATTCTTGGTGTTTATCCGAAGTGTGTCACTTTTTGTTTGACGTTCGTCTTTCGTTGTTCTTCAGAATAGGAAGGCTATCTCTACCACTTTCTCAAGGCGTTATTACCATGAGATTCCTAACCAAGTTGACCTCATTGATCCCACTAGGTACAAGAATCAGGTTTCCGTCCATAAGGTTCGTGGGAGGCTTGTTTTCGCTGATGGATGGAGCAACATAGGTCGCCGTTATGCACTCCATTTCGGTGGTTGGTTGAAGATGATCTACTTGACTTCTGGTACCTTTCTCATCTGTGTTTACACCATTTTTGGTGACCAAGTCCATTACCCCCTCGCTCTCTTACTGATCATATGGAAGGTGACCAAGTAGTTCCTCGGTTGGGTTCGTCTGCTAATCTCCAGCCATCTACGTCCAACGAACATGTAGTTCCACTTGGCATCCTTGATTTCAGCCACTCTATCTTTAAGACCATCACTTTTGGTGACCTCACTCATGATGAAGTGGTTTGTCTATTTGCTTTTCTCCATTTAACATGTTATAAGTTTTACTTTAGATAACTCTATAGTTGTTTTCTGTTTTTTTCTAGGTGCTTCCCTCCTATTATTGTAGACATGCCCTACGAACTATAGGGACTACATTTACCCTGGTTGATGGAGAGGGAAGGACATGGTCATGTGATGTTAAACCAGATGTTCAGTGTAACACCCCAAAATAATTTAATTAAATTGTTTAATTAAATTATTAAATTATTGGAGGCGTGATATAAATTTAATAAAAGAGGAATATTTTTATGATTTAGGGGTCGAAACGAGTAACGGAGGAGGTGTAACAGTGAGCCCAATGCGCGAAGGGCCCTGACTTAAAACCCGAGAGTCAGAGACCACTCTCACTTTCGCAAACCCTAGTGAAGTCGCAAAATTGAGAGAGGAAGAGAAAGGGAGTAGCGCGGCGAAGGAGGAGAAGAGAAGGAGGGAGTTCGCGAAATTTCGAGGCGGAGAAGGAAGCTGTTGTTGAGGCTTTGTTCGTGGTTTCTTCATCGTGTTCCAGAGCTTACGTATTCGAGGTAAGGGTGGGTTTTAACATTTATAATGGGTTGCGATGGGGGTATGTGGGTAGTTAGGATTTGGGTGATTTTCGCATGACGTTCTGGTTTCGTTATTGTTATTATTTGCGTGATGATGTTGATTTCGTGATTGAGCCATGATTTTGTTAAATTGATGTGTTAAATTGATGTGTTAATGAGTATGGCCTGTCGTTGCCTTATCGTTGTACTGCGATAATGATGATAGTGTTGATTTTCGCGGTGTATTGTTTACGCCGTGTTCTTGATGATAATGATACTTGATGATGTTGTTGTCGAATTGTAAGAAAGAAAAATTTTTGTTGTGTTATCAATGTCGTTGCGTGATTGTGTCGTCCCATTGGTGGTGATGTTGTTGTTCGCGGCTCGTGTGGATGGTGCGTGCGTGCGTTGCTTGGCGGTGCACTAGTGTGTGCGCGCCAAGTGTTTGCGTTAATGGCGTGGGAGAGTGGCACGAGTGGGCGCAAGGCGCTGTGCCACTGTGTGAGTGTGTCTTAGAGGTGTGTGAGGGTGGGCCGAGGTGTGTGAGTGGGTGCCGAGATGTGTGCCTGTGTGTGCCGAGATGTGTGCCTGTGTGTGGCGCCAATGTGGCTGCCCCAGGGCGCCCAGTGGTGTGCCGTGTGCGTGTGTTTGGCGTGTGTGGTGCGCCTCTTGGTGCTTCCTGTGTGTGAGTGTGTGCCGAGGTGCCGAGGTGTGAGAGTGTGTGTCTTGAGGTGTGTGTGCGTGTGGGGTGCCAATGTGTTTTGCCCGTGGCGCCATGATGGTGTGCCGTGAATGCTTAGTCTTTGTGTGTGCGTGTGTTTGAGTGTGGTGCGCCAATTGTGCATTTGTCGTAGTGAGTATGTCGTGTGTCAGGTTGCCTTGTGCTCCTGTGCGTGTTACTGATGAGAATTACGAGGTAGCTGTGGTGCTACAACACGTGGTATTTTTGTGAGATAATTTATAACGAGACATGGTGGTATAGTATTTATTAATTAAAATACTTTGTGTGTGTGTAACTGGTGCATGAGTCATGAGTCGCATTGTCATATGCATTTCTGGGTGGTATAGGCTTCGGCCTCTTTGAGATTAATTTTTGAGGTATAGGCTTCGGCCTCTTGCCCGTCGTGGCTTATTTTACGAGATCGGTACCGCATGCATATGCCCAGAGGGGTTGCATTGTTTCATGGTCCATATATACATATATATAACGTGTTTTGGTGTTTCCATTCTGATGGAGTTTGTGCCTTGTGCTGTGATATGACATGTTGATTTTCTGTGTTGCTATGAGTTACCTGCTACTTACATATTGCTATCACTACTTATTGTTTCTGTTAAGCTCACCCCTTCTTCTTGAAATGTTGCTCTTATGTGGCAACGCTGGAGGTGATCGTTAGCACTCGTGGAGGATTGCTAGGTGTAGTTTCCTTTACGTTGGGTCTGTGTCAGCTCTGTTGTGTAGCACCGGGGAGGGACTATAGTATTTGTTTTTGAACTGTTATGTCTTTATTTTGAGGAGTTTGATGTTTTATGTATTTCGGGAGATGTTCAAATAAGTTTATGATTTCCGCTGCTTAGAGATTAATTATTTATATTTTTGAGGAATTATTCTAAATCAATTGGTGTTTCCATGTGGTGAAAAATGTAGCGCCCTTCGAGGTGACTCTGATATGTGTGGTAATATATAATTAGAAAGAGATTGAATTCCTGGAATTGATGTGTTAATGAGTATGGCCTGTCGTTGCCTTATCGTTGTATTGCGATAATGATGATGGTGTTGATTTTCGCGGTGTATTGTTTACGTCGTGTTCTTGATGATAATGATACTTGATGATGTTGTTGTCGAATTGTAAGAAAGAAAAATTGTTGTTGTGTTATCAATGTCGTTGCGTGATTGTGTCGTCCCATTGGTGGTGATGTTGTTGTTCGCGGCTCGTGTGGATGGTGCGTGCGTGCGTTGCTTGGCACTGCACTAGTGTGTGCGCGCCAAGTGTTTGCGTTGTGGCGTGGGAGAGTGGCACGGGCTGGGCGCAAGGCGCCTGTGCCCTGTGTGTGAGAGTGTGCCGAGGTGTGTGAGGGTGGGCCGAGGTGTGTGAGTGGGTGCCGAGATGTGTGCCTGTGTGTGCTGAGGTGTGTGTGTGTGTGGGGTGCCAATGTGGTTGCCCAGGCGCTGATGGTGTGCGGGTGTGCGTGTGTTTGGCGTGTGTGTGCGCGCCTGCGTATTTTGCTGTGTGTGAGTGTGTGCCGAGGTGCCGAGGTGTGTGAGTGTGTGCCGAGGTGTGTGAGTGGGTGCCGAGGTGTGTGAGTGTGTGTGCCGAGGTGTGTGTCTGTGTGGGGCGCCAATGTGGCTGCCCCAGGGCGCCCAGTGGTGTGCACATGAATGCTTGGTGCTGTGTGTCTGTGTTTGAGTGTGGTGCGCCAATTGTGGCTATGCCGTGAGCTGTATCGTGTGCCAGGTTGCCTTGTGCTCCTGTGCGTGTTACAGATGAGAATTACGAGGTAGTTGTGGTGCTACAACACGTGGTATTTTTGTGAGATAATTTATAACGAGACATGGTGGTATAGTATTTATTAATTAAAATACTTTGTGTGTGTGTAACTGGTGCATGAGTCATGAGTCGCATTGTCATATGCATTTCTGGGTGGTATAGGCTTCGGCCTCTTTGAGATTAATTTTTGAGGTATAGGCTTCGGCCTCTTGCCCGTCGTGGCTTATTTTACGAGATCGGTACCGCATGCATATGCCCAGAGGGGTTGCATTGTTTCATGGTCAATATATACATATATATAACGTGTTTTGGTGTTTCCATTCTGATGGAGTTTGTGCCTTGTGTTGTGATATGACATGTTGATTTTCTGTGTTGCTATGAGTTACCTGCTACTTACATATTGCTATCACTACTTATTATTTATGTTAAGCTCACCCCTTCTGCTTGAAATGTTGCTCTTATGTGGCAACGCTGCAGGTGATCGTTAGCACTCGTGGAGGATTGCTAGGTGTAGTCTCCTTTACGTTGGGTCTGTGTTAGCTCTGATGTGTAGCACCGGGGAGGGACTATAGTATTTGTTTTTGAACTGTTATGTCTTTATTTTGAGGAGTTTGATGTTTTATGTATTTCGGGAGATGTTTAAATAAGTTTATGATTTCTGCTGCTTAGAGATTAATTATTTATATTTTTGAGGAATTATTCTAAATCAATTGGTGTTTCCATGTGGTGAAAAATGTAGCGCCCTTCGAGGTGACTCTGATATGTGTGGTAATATATAATTAGTAAAGGGGGTGTTACATTCAGGATGGACGTTATCATCGCATTACGGGTGGTTGGTCTGGATTTTGTGATGCAAACAACCTGCTCATAAGAGATGTTGTTGTGTTTGGTGTCAGAGCACCTAGTTCTGAGACACTCCATGTTGTTCGTCCGAAAATTGTTGTGTGTTGCTATCTGTCACGTTCGATGTGTTTATCAAGTGGTGTAGGAGTGTTGTTTCTTCTCCTGGTGTTAGGATTTGTTAGTATATCTGGAATTTGGTGTCCTTAGTTGTTTTGTTTTGTTATCATCTTATTGTAAAGGTTGTTCCCCTTAATTATCCATCCAACAAATGTAGTGTAGCAGTTGTTGTGTTATGAATGAAATCAAATTCCAGTTTATGAATTCGTATATTGTGTTGTTTGTTACTGCGCCTTTAGCTGATTGAAAAAGTATTATTTGACTTCTTCACCATTTATTTTTCCTTTTATGTATGGGTGCATATAAATTCCAGTTATGTGAAATCATTTTAAATGTCAAACCTTATGGACGAAACCTGATTTTCCCATATTTTCCCATTTTAGTTATGTGAAAAGAAGCCAAGTCTAAAAAATATATAATAAATGAGAAGGGTTTTGGGTATATTTATTTGGAAAGATGCCAACTATATAATAAATGAGGAGGTATTTATTTTCCAATTCTATTTAATTTGTATTTTTTTACGTTGTATATAATATATACTTCCCAACTAAGTGTTGTTGTATTCACCATTTCTTTATTTTGGCTTCCTTCTTAACGGACCCTCCATCTCCCTTTTCAATATGTCTACTCCTGTTGATGCTTCGCACTTTTGGAACGGCCCATGTTATGCTTATGACTTAGAAATCAAATATGATCCCTTTTACTTGCAATATGAGTTTGATTGGGTTTGTTTCCTATAACAAATTTTATCATATGTTCTTTTTCATGTTATTTTTTTTGTCTCTCCATTGATATTTCTCAGTTGTTTAGGATTTCATCAAGCTGCCACAGACGTTTACGCGAGAACACTATTATGTGATAGCTCTATCTATTATGTTGTGTGACCATGTAGGTAACATGTTTCAAGTTGTTGTTCAAAGGAAAAAAAATGGTTTGTACCTCACTCAGTGTTGGAGGAATGTTGGAAAATTTTATGGTATCCTTCTCGGAGGCTAGCTGAGATTGATTTTTGCTAGGAGTGACCTGTTTATAATTCAGGTTAGGGATAAGCTTGACCAAGATATTCTTTACCCAGCTCCACCAATGATAACCTGGGTTGGAGATGTTCCAAGAGTTATTGATTTTCCTATTGGGATCAATGTTCTCAGCCACCTTGTCATTTTGTGTCACAAAACAAATTTCTTTCATGTTTTGCAGATGAATCTTAGTACCAACGATGTTGTTTCTGGATTGTTGGTAATAGTTAGTGTTTGCCAATTTATTTTGTCTATAGTTTGTTTATTTCCTTTTCATTTGAGTTAGGTTTGTTTTGTTTTGTTTTTTGTGCAGCAAATTCCCCTAGAATTCTATCAAATTGTTTTCCCTCAATCTGATGTCAATGTAATCCTCATGGATGAGATCGGTTTGCAGACTGTATGCTTGCTAGCAGATAGATGTGTATTAGAGTTGCTTCTCCAATTTATTGTTGCCTTTTTTAGTGGTCCATTAGCTGATGTATGGGTGGGATCAAATGACAACAAGACTTTAGCTTTTTGGTTTTGCAATTCCACCCAACATGTTTGTTAAAAATTATTATAACATATGGTTTCCTAACCATGGATACAACTATTGAAATTAGAACATTAGAACATGATGCTAACACTTAATATGAGTACTGACAAGCATAAAATTTCATATACTAATACATATATTAAAATACCACCCTACTTCGTTGCTCCCATCTCATTAACCAAATCTTCACTTTTTAACATAGTTGATAACATCAGTTCCAAAATGAGTCCCATCCACCTGTCAAACGGTAATGGCTTTCATCCATAATGTTTGGCCTTATGTCGCAATCTCAATTTCTGCACTCTTCATCAATCAGTTTCAACTCAGTTGTCATTGGACTCAGTACATATTTGTAAAAATCTGTGGGCAACAGCTGCAATTAAACAAAAAATTGTTATCAAGGCAATAAAAAGTTAATTTCTTCAATGAAAGTACCTAATCACTTGAAAAACTTATTACCAATGCACCTCCATTGATGTCTGCATGTGTTATGTTTTTGGCAACCAAGTGACAAAATTCAAGTTCTCCGTACGGCATGAAAAGTTATTCCAGATCAGGGTCTTTATAACTGGGTCCATCCTCGAGGATAGGGATGTCATCATCCTCATCTACTTCCAGGAGTGGAACTCTTGGATAAAAAACTTCTTGGCTAGATATAGAACACATGAACAAAAAATCGTCCTCTCCCCATGTATGTCATCTTCAACCATCCACCACCTATGATTCTGTAGAAATTTCCTACACTGTGCTGGTTTCCGGCAGGGTCAAGCAAAGTGACAGAGTTGCCGAGCTCATTGTACAGCTTTCAGGTGAAAATAGTTGGAATGGCAACAATCACCTGCGTAAATTAACAACAACATTAGTAAGTATTCTATTAGTGATAATAAGTATTGTGGCCTAAAATACTCTAACATACCAGATCTGGTGCCCATCCAACGTAACTTATAGGTTGTCTTGATTGTTCTTCCGAAACTCCAGTCATTGACAGATGCTCCATATTGCACAACAAATTTCCAAACTTTGTTTTCTCCGTTTTCTTCACTTATTTTTATCCTTATGGTCCATATGTGGTTGAGGCGCGACCACAATATCGATTTATTCAACACCACATAATTCATTTTGTAGTATTACTTTGACTATGCTATCCCATCCCACTTGCAAGTTGTCAATCTTTATGTTGTCTCACATAAATTAATTTTTAACCATATTTTTACGTTTTTTTAAACTGTTTTTAAAAAATTGTAACACATCAAGGCAACACCATCCGTGCGTAGCACGGGTTGCCTCACTAGTAAATCAATAAAACGTAAGTTAGTTAAAACAAGGAACTACATAGAAGAAGAATACTGACATATTGCTTTTATATCCAAAAAACAATCGATTCAATTGTCAGTGCTATTCCTACCCCAATTTTGTCCACTCTTTTTACTACAATCGTCTTTACTTTTACCAGTTTACAAGTCTTATTACTGCAAGTTAGTTTTTGGACTCGTTCGGATGCTATCTCATTTTATTGGGCCTCTGCGTAGTAGGTCGCTTTATTGGGCCTATGTTCGTTTTTTTTTTCGATTGGGCTTTGACCCAACTTGTTCTTTATTTAGATTTGTCTTTTAGTCAAAAATAACCTTTTATATTTTAAAAAAAAAGCAGTTTTTAAGTATTTTACAAAAAATCATTTTTTCTTTCATTTAAATAAACACCAAAACAAAAAAATCAAGTTGCAAATAATCAAAATTAATAAAAAAGAACATAGTAAACATAGGGGTGCACACAGCAACATCAGCACATATATGAAGTCTAGCCCAACAAGCTGATTGCCCAGAAAGTCGACTTGCCTAACAAGTCAACTTGTCCAATAAGTCTCTTCACCTAACCCATAAAAGGAGAGCTTTTCCACAGTGAAAAACACACCTCAGTGATTCAACAAGAACCCTGAACACATTCTCCCCCTCTCTCTCTCCCTCTCCCTTTTTATTTTATTTATTTTTCTTTTAATTAGTTTATTTTTAAATATTAATTATTTTTTACTAGTTGCACTCTTCATTTTTATTCTTTGTCAACTTTTCATTCACATTCAAACACAAAAATAAAATATTCTTTTTCCTTTCATAAATAAATAAATAGGGGATTAAGTCAATTGTACAATCGGGTTAGTCAGCTTTTTAGGGCCACAAATGAGCCGTACGACTCAGGTCCTAAAATCCCTATTTAAAATAAATAATTTATAAATTAAAAAAAATACAAACACATCTCTTTCCTTTCAAAAAATAATTTTTCAAAATAAAGGATTAAGTCAGCCGAACGGCCGGGTTAGTCATCATTCTAGGATGAATGAGCCACCGGACGGCTCAGTAATCCTAAAACCCCTATGCAAAATATAATTAAACAAAATTTTTCCAAAAATAGGGGATTAAGTCAGTTGTACAACTGGGTTAATCATCGTTCTAGAATGAATGAGTCGGACGGCTCAAGAGTCCTAGAATACCTATTCTAAAAAAAAAAAAACAAACCACCTCACTTCAAACCATGTTCCAAACTTCAAAAAAATCATTTTCAAAAAATAAGGGATTAAGTCAGTTGTACAACTGGGTTAATCATTGCTCTAGGACGAATGAGCTGGACGGCTCAGTAATCCTAAAATCCTTACGGTAAAAAACACCAACCAGCGAACCTTTTCAGGAAGAACTACGCAGCTTTGATTACTCCATTGCACCCGGAGGTACGTAGGAGCAGGGGCCCACTCCTGTCAAGCACAAAAAACCTAAATTTTAATTAAGTCTTTTCTTCTTTTAAATTCAAATAAATGGGTAAAATAATCTTAAAAGACAACTAATTAGACGGTAACCTTCTTTAGGAAGGATGTCGTGGGGTGCTAATACCTTCCCCACGCATAAACGACTCCCGGACCTTAATTTAGCCTTATCAAAGTCCAAAGGGATTTTTCGAATTTGTCCTTAAACTAAAACTTCGGTGGCGGCTTCCTTTTCGAACTTCAAAGAATCATCGCCCGGATTTTTCGGTCGCTACACATACTTAAGTATTTCTGCTAGATAATGAGAACAAATCATTGTTAGGGTATGAAATAACACTGATCTGATTGTTCTATCCAAAAACGATCTGATTCTTTTGATAATGATGAAGAAAAATGAAATCAAACTCCAATGTCGTTGTTTTTTTGAGGTAAAAGGGACCTATATCACTAAATCAAACTCTCTCTCTCTCCCTCTCTCTCTCTCTTATCTCGACCTTCTCAACCATCTCTCCCTTGGTTTCTCTCCTCTCTCCCTCAGCCTTTTTCATTTTCTCTCTCTTCCTCTTTAACAGCACTCTCACCCCTCTCTTTGATCTCAGCCTTATTCGAGTTCACCCTCTCTCACTCACGGTGCCCTTCCCCTCTCTCTTAGATCTCTCCCTTCCTTTCCTTCTTCATATTCTTTGCTATCTGATTTGCACCATCCGCTTTGCTTTGCTTTTGCTTTCTTCTTTGTCTTCTCTAATTTTCGTTCTCAATTCCCTTTAGTTTGTCTTGTACGTTGGTTTCTCTCTGGTGGCTTGTTTCAAAACCACTAATATTACTTAACATGTTTGCTATTACCCATTGTGACAAACGTTGCATTGCAACTAGTGTACGGCTGCTGCCTCGTGATTTTCAAAATCATGAGTCAATTACACAGGTACCCTCCACATGTTGAGTTGTCAAATTTCTAAGTGTGGGAATATCTGGTTTTTCCAAGGTGGTCTCTTTGAATAAATGAATAAATGATTGAACAGTTTAACAAAATAAGCCACAAATAAATGGTTGAATTTGACTATATAAGAAAGTACTCTAACAACTTCATTTCTTCAGTTTAACAAACAACCAACAACAATTTTCAAGAACCGGATCATTAGGCCAGCAAGCCATATTGGCCACAATTTTGACCTTTTGTCCAGATACTAGTCTACCAAAATCGTAATAGTTTCCCAAGTCCTATGAACTTAGTGAAATGCAAATACATGGTTATACATTTTGCTCCCATTTGTCATCTTGTTAGTGAAACCGGAAAAGCCTACGAGCAAACATGAATCTTCCAGCTTTAGAAATCATGGCCTGCAAACACGCACTGCAAAACATATAGCAGACAAAGTTATTCAAAGCCCATATAGTAGATTACCAACAAGACTAAATAATCATAATTTGCAAATCAAATGCCTAATCTATGGTGACACAGAAATTTACCAATAGATCACAAACAAATTAACCTAGGCGTATGGAATTAAGTATTTCCACCCCAATATAGTTGAAATGTGGTAACAACAACGTGCATCTACAAAAAAAAATGAGGGATGGCTAATTGTAGAACATCATCTTTGACTCAGTAGCCCACAGTGAATAGAGATGGTGAAAGTTCTCACCTTGAGTAGATATGGTTCAGTCAAATTTAAGTTGGCAGCTGACAGATCCCTTTGGTGTGTTAGACAATTGTTTGAGAATATTGTCCTTCTTCGAGTTCTTCTTGGGTAAACTAGAAACATGCATTGTCTTCAAAACAAGTCCTTTTCATAAAACATACCTAGTAAATTTCATCTCATCCAAATATCCTTGACATCCTATGAAGTGAATAAAGGTTAGGTGAGATATGAGACAGTTAGGAACACTTTTTAGCTTTGGCGCCAATCCATATAAAGATGGAAATGGACCCTACACGCAACAAGGTACTGATCAACGAAGTAAGATGCAAATAAATAAACAAAACTAGCACCAAAGCTTCATTTAAGCTCAACAAACCTTGCGCTTCTTAATTGTAAGAGCTTGAAGCATATGACATTTCTGAAGCACGTAGTACAAAAAACCAATGTTGAAACATGGAAGCTTGAGCTCTAGATGTATTAATTGTCGAAATTCTGGAAATCCTACATCAAACCACTGCGTGCACAACAACAACAAGTTGGTTATTATCGTGTAGTTATTAGTACAAAACTAAGATACATATATAAACATACACATTCATTCACCTTTGTTGTTGAACAACCTAAGAATAGATGTTTATAATGGATTTTTTGCAAAAAGCTAATGTTTGTTTACCTTGCAGGTGTATTATGCAACTCAGAGGTGTGTTTAGTCAAGCCCAGCTTGCCTAAACCCAGTCCAATACACAACACACCTTGCCAAACATAAAGGAAACAGGAGATGCGTGCGGATCCCGAACCGGATCTTTGATGGATACACGGATCTTCAATTGACCGGTGAATATATTCTATTTTCTTCACTCTTCTCACGAAGAATTCAAGAATCTCACTCTCTCTCTATCTTGAAACTCAGGTGCCTCTCTCTTCTTCTTCTCTCTCTCTCTCACGAAAACCTAGCTCGATTTGAGCTCTCACTCCGTGATTGAAGCTTGAAAGCGAGCTCGGTAATGGGCGATGATGAATGCTTATGTTGATTTCACAAAAACCCCTTTGGTTTTATGTTGAATCTTGCAACCACTGGCCGTGAGATCCTCTTCTCACTTCGCGATAGAGCTTCACCTTACGAAACCTTAATCTTCTTACGGCGGGTTTGATTCGCCTAATCAAACCTTGGACCGATTATTGAGGTAAAGATCTCCTTCTTTCCACTTGATTTAAGTGGTTCCGAAACCCTAATCGAAACCCTAATTTACGGGTTTGTGCGATTCTTGCAGTACTTGAAGATTGTGATGATTCTTACCACGCTTAGGTAATGAATCACCCCTTGAACCTTCTATTTTACCTTTTACGCACTCTAATCTTGCAAACCCTAATTTCTAACATCATGTTCTGTGTGCATGTACCACCGAGATGTGATACACCGCGTGCTCGTGATTTCACTCTTGAAATCACCTTCCCGAAAAACAATAATAGAGGTAATGACTTCCTCTAATTATTTTCTGCAAATTCCTTTTCCTAACCTTTCTTCTCCTTCTTCCTCTAATTTGTTTGATCCATGAGAAACAAATCACTAACCTTTTCCCTTCTCTTGTATGCAAGGTACAATCCCTCTTGATTGAATCTTGAACACTCAAAGTTTCAAGGTTGAAGATAATGGAGATCACGGTTCTTAGAGAAACAGGAAGTTAGAAAAATAGAACTAGGTTTAAACTGTAAACTTAGAATTTTATTGAATGATTGCAAATTGTGTGTATGTACAGATTGAGTGACTTATTTACACTTATATACATAGCTAGGCCTAAGTTAGTTGGAGAGTTAGTTAGAGACTAACAATTCCCAACTAACTAGCCGTTTTTAGGTGTACCATAGGCTAACAAACTTTTGTAATTAAATATGTGTTTATTTTGAAAACTTGTTTGTTAGCTTAGGTTCCAACGGTCATAAACAACGATATTAGGGTTTTTATATTACAAACCCCAATATCCCCCCTTAATGTAAAAACCCTAACATAATGGATACATAGTTCAAGCCTTAGGCTAATGGTTACAAATAAAAAAACTTAACCTAAACTACTAAGCTAGAGAAATAGGACTTAGAACCTCAGGACAGACCCCTGGTACTAGTCTTAGAGTAGAAATCAGCTTGAGACAAGCCCCCAAGCAATAGCTTTTAGTGATTGCCTACTAGTTTAGAAGGCAACCAAGCCTATTTCTCTTCTTAGTTTCACAAAGGCTTCTCCTTTGAGAGCCTTAGTGAACAAATCAGCTAATTGTTCTTTTGTAGAACAATATTCCACACTTAGCTTGCCATTTGTAGGAAGTAAGATAACTTGCCCAGGTCTGTCATTTCAAATTCTCTCTTCATAGAGTCTTTAAACACATCAATCTCCTTAGCACATTTTCCTGTAACTAATAGATCATCTACATATAGGCATACTAATAGAAGATAGGTATGTAGACTGCCTTTGACATACATGCCATATTCATTAGAGCACTTAGTGAACCCATTAGTAGTAAAGAAAGTATCTATACGTTTGTTTCAAGCCCTAGGAGCTTGTTTCAACCCATATAGAGCCTTGTGCAGTAGGAACACCATTTCCTCTTTGCCTTTAACTTCAAACATTGTTTGTACGCTTGATGAATCTTTGTTTCTTCAAGTGGCCCGTTCAAAAACGCAGATTTTACATCCATATGATATAGTTCCCAACCCTTGTTACAAGCTAGGGCTGTAACTAGTCTAATTGTCTCATGCCTTGCCACTAGAGAAAAGACTTCAGTAAAGTCTATCCCTTCTTTCTGTTGAAAACCACGAGCCACTAATCTGGCCTTATGTTTAACAATAGTTCCTTTAGGATCTAGCTTAAGTTTGTAAACCCACTTAACAACGATGGCCCTTTTACCTTTAGGTAGATGAGTAAGAGTCCACGTACCATTCTTCTCGATGGAGTTTAGCTCTTCCGCATAGCTTTCTTCCACTTCACATCTTTAAGAGCCTCTAAGTAATCCACAGGCTCAAAGATCGCCTAGCATTGCATAGTGTAGAAGATCACCCTCTTCATTCACATCTAGGTCGATGAATTAACTCATAATCACCAACCTTCTAGGTGGATTTCTAACCCCTTTGGCCCCTAGCAACTTGTTGAATAGGAGTAGGATTAGGAGTTTGGGCTCCTCATCTTGAGGAGGTTGATCCGCTCTTTGTTGCATATTGTCTTGATCACTGTCAGAGGTATCTTCATCATCTTGATGAAGTATTTACAGTGTGTAGTAGTAGCTTCGGGGTCATTGGGGTGTTACGAGTTTTGTTGCTCGAGAATCATTCCAATTCCATTCCTCATTCTAGAACGATCACATCTCTAGAGATCTCTACCTTGTTGTTTTTAGGATTAAACAACTTTGTAGGCTCTCTGTAGGATGATAGCCAACCAAAGTATAAGTGGCTTACTCTTGTCTTCTAGTTTCTTCCTCTTTTGATCTGGGATATGTGAGTAACATAGAGAACCAAAAATCCTGAGATGAGCCACACTTGGCTTGTCTCCACACCAAAATTCTTCTGGAACCTTTCCTTAGTCTCTTGGTGGGACACCTATTTAGAATGTAAGCTGCAGTTGAGACAGCTTCACCCCAAAAGGTGTTAGGAAGTCTTTTATGCTTGATCATGGATCTGGACATGTCAAGCAGTGTTCTGTTTCTCCTTTCCACAACTCCATTGTGTTGAGGAGTGTAGGGTGAGGTAATCTCATGAATGATGCCTCTTGTAGTGCAGTAATCCTTGAACTCATGTGAGGTATACTCACCACCACCATCTGTCCTTAGGATTTTTAGCTTTCTACCACTTTGCCTCTCTGCCAGCTTTAGGAACTTCTTGAACACTTCAAGGGCTTCTCCTTTGGTCTTGATCAAGTACACCCATAGCCTCCTAGAGAACTCATCTACAAAGGACAGAAAGTATCTTTTGTTACTAAATGATAAAACATCAAATGGACCACATATATCTGAGTAAACAATATGCAGTAAATCCTTAGACCTACTAACAATTTCTTCCCTAAACTTCTCTCTAGGTTGTTTTCCCAAAATACAAGTGGTACATACACCATCAGGGGACTCAATCTTTGGTAGTCCCCTAACTAAACCTTTGGAACTTAGTTTAGTTAGGCTGCCAAAGTTTAAGTGGCCAAGTCTCCTATGCCAAAGCTCACTTTCGATACTAGTAGTAGCACTAAAGCATTCTGCTTTTACAGTGCTTATACTAGTCTTAAAAGTTCTGTTTTTGGCTAAGGAACTTGTAAGAACCAGTTTATCCTTAATATCAAATTTTTTTAGTTTTAGATCTTTCATAATGATTGAGAATCCTCTCTCAATCAATTATCCTAGACTAATCAGGTTATGACTAATACCAGGAACATAATAGACATCATGAATCAATATTACCTGCCCATCATCTTTAGTAAACATCACACCCATACCTCCAGCTTCAAGTGTTAGGTTGTTAGCACACTTGATAGTTGTCCTTCTCTTAAACAACTAGCCAACCTTTGTTACCTGTGAGGTGATTTGAACACGCTTGAGTCTAGATACCATATCTACTGTGATGGTCTTTGCCATCCTTTGTTGGTTACCACTAAAGCAATAAAATTCTTATCTTGTTTTATATCTATAGTAGTTACATGCACATTAGGTCTAGATTTTGTTTCAGTAGTATCAACACTAATAGTACTAAAGGCTACTGCACCTTCAGAGTCAGTATCTTCCTCAGCCACATTGGCTTCAGTACTTGACTCCTTAGGCTTATTAGTATTCCTTGTAGGACACTCAGTGGCATAGTGTCCTAGCTTGTCACACCTATAGCACTGGACTTTTGACTTGTCCTTTTTCTTAGTGTTATTATTACTCTTAGAAGAATTAGATGAATTAGACTTAGGTTTAGAGTTACCTGCCTTACCCTCAGAGCCTGTTGCTTTCTTACTGTTGCTACCTTTGTTGCCCTTTTTTGACTTACCCTTAGCAGCCAGCATAGCAGTGTCTTCATCATCTGACTCTTCTTCACGGATTTCCAAACGGATTTCCTTGGCCTCTAGTTTGCCTTGAAGCTCCTCTAGCTTCAGGCCCACATTCTTGGTGGTTTCCTCTATAGTGTTGGTCACAGTATACCACTTCTTTGGCATTGACCTCAAGATTTTCCTACACAGAGAGTTTTCCTCAAGTTTCTCTCCTTGTAGTGCCATACCATTTTTAATCTTCTTCACTCTGTTGAAGAAGTCAGTTATTTTCTCATCTTTTTTCATTTTAAGACTTTCATACTGTGCTCTTAGATTGCAGCTTCTCCTCCTTTATTGGAGATGCTCCACAGTAATAGTGTTGTAGTGCATCGCATGCTGCCTTAGAAGTCTCACAATCCCTTACCCTTTCAAAGTCTTCCTCTCCACATGCCCTGTGGATGAGGGACAGACCCTTGAAGTCCTTCATTTCTGCTTCAATGAATTCTTTCTTTTCAGCAGGGGTAGCATCTGCTTCAAGAAGTGTGAGACCCTCTTTTACCAAGTAGAGGCATCCATGTGATCCAAGTATAGGCTTCATTTGAATAGCCCAAGTATCATAGTTGTTCCCATTGAGTTTGGGAACATAGTTGTCTTCTTTTCCCATTCCTGCAGTTTTACACTTTAAAACACACACAGTAGAAAACAAGGACCTGCACAATTTCACACTGTGCAGGGTTATAGAAATTTAAAGAAAGTTTAAAGAACTTAAGAGAACCACAAAGTAGAGTTAGAAAGATGCCCTGGATCGATTGCCAAATGCTCTGTTTATACCATAATGGATTTTTTGCAAAAAGCTAATGTTTGTTTACCTTGCGCGGTGTATTATGCAACTCGGAGGTGTGTTTAGTCAAGCCCATCTTGCCTAAACCCACCCAATACACAACACACCTTGCCAAACATAAAGGAAGCGGCATGCGTGCGGATCCCGAACCGGATCTTTGATGGATACACGCGGATCTTCAATTGACCCGGTGAATATATTCTATTTTCTTCACTCTTCTCACCAGTAATTCAAGAATCTCACTCTCTCTCTCTATCTTGAAACTCCGGTGCCTCTCTCTTCTTCTTCTCTCTACTCTCTCTGAAAACCCTAGCTCGATTTGAGCTCTCACTCCGGTGATTGAAGCTTGAAACGAGCTCGGTAATGGCTGATGATGAATGCTTATGATGATTTCACAAAAACCCCTTTGGTTTTATGTTGAATCTTGCAACCCTGAAGCCGTGAGATCCTCTTCTCACTTCGCGATAGAGCTTCACCTTCTGGAAACCTTAATCTTCTTCTGACGGGTTTGATTCGCCTAATCAAACCTTCAGACCAGTTATTGAGGTAAAGATCTCCTTCTTTCCACTTGATTTAAGTGGTTCCAGAAACCCTAATCTGAAACCCTAATTTCTGGTTTGTCTGATTCTTGCAGGTACTTGAAGATTGACAGTGATTCTTACCACGCTTAGGTAATGAATCACCCCTTGAACCTTCTATTTTACCTTTTCTGCACTCTAATCTTGCAAACCCTAATTTCTGCTTACTGTTCCTGTGTGCATGTACCACTGAGATGTGATACACACTGTGCTCGTGATTTCACTCTTGAAATCACCTTCCCAGAAACAATAATAGAGGTAATGACTTCCTCTAATTATTTTCCTGCAAATTCCTTTTCCCTAACCTTTCTTCTCCTTCTTCCTCTAATTTGTTTCAGTCACAGAAACAAATCACTAACCTTTTCCCTTCTCTTGTATGCAAGGTACAATCCCTCTTGATTGAATCTTGAACACTCAAAGTTTCAAGGTTGAAGATAATGGAGCTCACGGTTCTTAGAGAAACAGGAAGTTAGAAAAATAGAACTAGGTTTAAACTGTAAACTTAGAATTTTATTGAATGATTGCAAATTGTGTGTATGTACAAATTGAGTGACTTATTTACACTTATATACATAGCTAGGCCTAAGTTAGTTGGAGAGTTAGTTAGTTAGAGACTAACAATTACCAACTAACTAACCGTTTTTAGGTGTATCATAGGCTAACAAACTTTTGTAGTTAAACATGTGTTTATTTTGAAAACTTGTTTGTTAGCTTAGGTTCCAACGGTCATAAACAATGATATTAGGGTTTTTATATTACAAACCCCAATAGTTTAGTCCCACAGAGCGCATGGAGGAGATTGTGTAAAGGGTCAACAGATACACACTCACTTTCACTATGGGTAGGAAAAATACATTATCAAGTATGTTTTGTCCACCTTGCGCAGGTTGCAATTGACAATGCCTTTAACTGTGATATCGCTGAGGTTAAGGTACTTGAGACCGGGTGCGTCTATTTCGAGCTGGCCGCGAACATTCCCAACATTACTCTGAACGCTGAATGTCAAGCTTTTCAAGGAATTTGGCACACATAGTGTGGTCAAAGATTTAGTAGACAAGGAAACTTCAAGATTTTCAAGGATAGGGAAGCCAGAGAGAATAATTTCCACCGCAGAGACGTCCACTTTACCGCAACGGTCAATTTCCATATTTTTCAGTGACGGTAAACAAACCATCGAAGAGCATATCAATTCAATTTGCGGAGAGATATTACCGGTGAGAGGCGAGAGCGTGATCATCAACTCATGTATTTCAAAATTCATTCTTCATTGATTCATGAATTTGACTAAGAACAATTGAGCATACAACAACTAAAAATAATCATAAATCTACACTAGGGAACATGAATGCTCTCTTAACATTTATTCATGAATTTGATATTTAAATTTGAATAAGAACAATTAAGCTTACAAGTAATAATAATAATAATAGTAATAATAAAAATAGTAATAATAATAATAATAATAATAATAATAGAATCAAATTATAAATAAAAAAAGAAAAAAAAAGAACATGAATTGTGAACCTACCTGAGTGAGATGAGATTAGGGCAAGAGGAAAGGATCGTGAGAGGCAATTTTAAGGTGTCATCTTCGTAGGAATAGAGGTTGAGATAGAGTTCCTCGAGGTGAGGTCCAATAGCGGTGCGAATCCACGTCTTGATTGGGGCAGAGAATTCATCGGGATAGAATTCGAAGGAGAAGCGAAACTTCTGAATGTCACAGGATTTGCGGCGAGCGAGGAAGTCGTTCACAAAAAGTGATATGTATCTGAACAATTCGACTGGACTGTAAGGGAGCTTATCTAATTTGAAGGCGTCTTCTTCAACATCGAGAACCTGGAGGTGTTCCCAGAGTTGGAAATACCTGTGAGACACAAGGCTCATCCTATCCACGCATGTTTTGGTAGGAAGAAAGGATAGGATGTGGAGAAGTAGAAAATCGGGTAAACCGCTCAGCCTATCTATATCTCCCTCATTGTTTTTCTTTGTTCTTGTCTCCTCCATTCTCGATTCAGTGACCCGGGAACAATTGAGCAGAGTGAGATCATGTGTGTCCACCTCCTCAAAAACCTGTTTTCTTTTCTTGTGTAATCTTCTCTTTTTTTTTTTTTTTTTTTGACAGGAAAACATCTCATTCGATTGATAGAGAAGAAAGAGAGCCCAAGGCCTCATTACAGACAATAGAGTTAACAGGTTCAGGGGCATACCCCTGCCAAAACGTGGAACCTACTTGCAAAGCTACACTAACAAGCGCATGAGCAGTTTGGTTACATTCCCTACTCTTAGAATGTGGTTTTAAGCCTAACTCAACCCCACAAAACCGGCTTGTAAGGTGAGGGTTGCCTCTTCATTATAAACCCTCTAGAGACCTTATCACTAGTCAATGTGGGACTTGGGATTTTCCCTAATACACCCCCTCACGCGCAACACCTTTTTTTATTTTTATTTTTGGGCTTTTAGCGTGTTATTTTAATGGTAGGTGGCCCGATAGATCTAGGATAGACTCTAATACCATCTTAGAATGTGGTTTTAGGCCTAACTCAACCCCACAAAACCGGCTTGTAAGGTGAGGGTTGCCTCTTCATTATAAACCCTCTAGAAACCTTATCACTAGTCAATGTGGGACTTGGGATTTTCCCTAATACCTACGAATAAAAGAAATCCTAGAATTTTGAATTTGGCCTAACAGAGCAATAGAAGTCGACAATAGGCCCATGCTTCGTCCAACCCCCTCCTACTCACTAGAACCCCCATACCACCCTTTATTCCCAAAATACCCCTAGACGGTGGAGAGGGTTCGGCGCACAACTGATTGATTTGGATCGGCACACGCTTGGTCGAACCTAGTCAAAACATAATTTTGGGGTGTCTGAGTAAATTGGCCCATGCTTCAGCCAACCCCCCCTCTACTCACTAGAACCCCCTTTTTGGTGTGAAAAGACCAAAAGCCCCTTACTAAAATTTGGTTTTTATTTTTTAAGGATTATGCAGTTCGGACGCGGTTGATCGAACTTGATCGAATCTCGCTGTAGGCGACCTGTCAAAATTTACTCGAGACACCCCAAAATTATGTTTTGACTAGGTTCGACCAAGCGTGTGTGCGATCCAAATCGATCGGTCGATGCGCAAACCGAACCTCTCCACCGTCCAGGGGTATTTTAGGAATAAAGGGTGGTATAGGGGTTCTAGTGAGTAGGAGGGGGTTGGACGAAGCATGGGCCAGTAAATTTTGACAGGTTCGGCGCAGCGAGATTCGATCAAGTTCGATCAACCGTGCGCAACCGCCGTGCATAATCCTTAAAAAAAATAAAAACCAAATTTTAGTAAGGGCTTTTGGTCTTTTCACACCAAAAAGGGGTTCTAGTGATTAGAGTGGGGTTTGGCTGAAGCATGGGCCCAGCAATAATGGGTTCAATAGCAGCTACAGATTTCAAACCCAAACAACAATTAACAACAATTTAAGCATCACACTCAGGCAGCCCAATTAGAAACAAGGCTATTGCTTTTCCCACACCCCTCCTACTCAAAACACACCCCACAAGGGTGGGAAAAGACCAAAAGGCCAGCCAAAACCTCTTTTTTTCACGAATTTTCACTTGTTCGAACACGGGCCTTCAAACAGGTTCGAATGACATCGTTCGAGTGTGTTAAATTTTGACTTCACACTCTCTTTAGGCATTTTTAACCTGTTCCCATGAGGTCATGCGAACCTGTTCGCATGACCTTGTTCGAACCCGTTCGAACGACATCGTTCGAGTGTGTTAAATATTGAATTCACACCCTTTTGTGCGTAATTTCACCTGTTCGAACGAGGTCATTCGAACGTGTTCGAACAACGTCATTCGAATAGTCTTTAAACACGTCCTCACAGCGTTTCACGCGAGGTTATTTTTGGAATAAAATTTGTTAAGGGGTGTGAAAGAGTAGGAGGGGGTGTGGGAAAAGTAAACGCCTTAGAACAATTATTTATACTAGCCCATTTGAGAGCCCACCTTAGGGACAAGGCTTCAGCTACCGTGGCATTAGGAGACCCCGTCTGCTTGAGGACAGCAGCGTGACGGACAAACCCATCATGGCTGCGCATAATAAAGGTCCAAACCGAGACACCATCAACAAAACACCCAGCATCCGTGTTGATTTTCAGCTCACCAGCAGGCAGACCGGTCCACTGCATGCTTCTAGAAACAGGCTGACATGCAGGAGCAGACCTTAAATTCGCCAGATTGAACTCGACCACAAAATCACAGCTGTTGGAAGCGATAACAGTTGGATTGATTCAGATTGGTTAAAAATGGGCTCGTTCCTATGCTTCCAAATTTTCCAAAGAGTGACACAAAAAGTTGTCTAGCCAAACTGGAAATCTTCATTCAAGTCCCCAAAGATATGATTTCATAATGAGCTTCAATTATATTCTAGATCCCCAATTTTTATTTTTTTGGTAAATTCAATTTAAAGATTTAAACATAATCTTCCCAAATCTTCTTATTGGGATCCTAATTGCAAAATTAGCCTCGCAATAAGCCATAAAATTTGGGATGATAAATTTGGTACCTTAGACCCTATATCTCCAAAAAAAAATCCCATTTTATTCTCTTAGAATTATTGCACTAGAAAAATCCGGTTTGGACTTCTCGTTTGACAACGTGAAAAATAGTAGAGCCGCCACCAATATTTTAATTTTAAGACCAAAACATTGAAAAAAGGTCTTTTAGAAAGGCGGGTTTCGACAGAGATGTAGGTTCGGGGGTCAGTTATGTGTGGGGAAGGTATTAGCACCCCACACATCCTTTCTACCGAAAGGGAACCTTTAACTTGATGTGTGGTTTAGACAAATGTTTGGTTTGAAAACGACTTGTTCTACTTCTTTTCTTTTCTTTTCTTTTTATTTGAAAGGATTTTTGAAAAATGGAGGAGAAAGGAAATCTTTTGTTATCTTTGAAAGGCGGAATAAAACAAAGATTTTGTTAAAAAAAGGGAGGTGGGAAAGAGAATTCTTTTTATGATTTTTTAAAAGTGTGCTTGACGGAACATGAACCCGGTCCTACGTATCCCCACTGTGATGAGGAATCAAAGCTACGTAGTTCTCGTCTTTTGCTTTTGAGAATGGTTTGAGAGTTTTTCGCAATTGGGCGAGCGTTTGTGACGACCAAACAACAGCGGTTTAGAGTGGTTGCACTACTAACTCTTTTGAAAATGAAATCGTCATTAACAATCAAACGGCAACAGCGCGAGTGATCATCAATGACAATTTGTTTTTTATTTAACGAAGAAAATGTTTTCGCAAAGAGGTCGGCGTTAGTGGCGACCAAACAACAGCGGTTAGAATGGCCTCACTACTAACTCGTCGGGGATAAGAAAATCACCATTAATAATCTAAGCGGCAGAAGCGGCGCGATTGATCATTAATGACAATTGATTTATTTTTGAGGAATAAATAAGTTTTCGAAAATAGGATTGAGCTTTTGCGAAGACCGAACAACATCGGTTAGAATGGCATCACTACTAACTCCTTTTGAAAACAAAATCATCATTAACAACCTAAACGGCAACGGCGCGATTGGTCATCAATGACAATTTATTATTCTTGTTTTGAAAATAAAAGGGTTTTTAAAAATGAATCTAGGAAATGGGTTTTAGAAAAGAAGTAGAACATTTCAAATCAATTCTAAATCCATAACCAAATGCAAATGAATGAACAAGACTCATACTTCAACGATCAAGCAATCATGAACATATTATTCATCAACCAAGATTAAGCATGTCAATACAATCAAGGGATTCAATTATCAAAGATGCAGAAAAAGTTCTCAAAACAATTGTGTTGTGTGGGTGAGAATTGCTACGGGACGGGCAACAATCTCAAAGGGGTGCATTCATCTTAATGACTCTATGCTACAAAGAGAAAGTAGGCTTACGTCTTCATATAAGAGTACATGCATGTAGAAAGGATGGCACACAATTAAATCAAGACATTTAAATGGCATCATGAACAAATGAAATGCAATTGATCATAAGCATAGGATATTCTTAGTTTAAATGAGTAGGCATGTGGATATGAATGCATGATTAGGCAACTATGCATGAGCATACAAGGAATGAATGAACATTATTGAATGTAAGTTGGTTTTAATTTTTTTTGAAAACGAATGCAATTTTTGTTTGATTTTGAAATAATTGACATGACATAAATGAATGCATGAACATTTGGTTATTGAATGCAAGACATGATATTAATGAATGCATGAACATTTAAGAATGAATGCAAGACGTAGCACTATTGAATGCATGACATACTTGGTTATGAATGCATGAATGGCATACAAGGATGCATAAACATGTGAGAGAATAAAAGAATGCAAGATGCATAAGCATGTAAGAATGCATGAACATGTGAGCATATGGGAGTATGCAAGTATTAGTGTGCAAGCATGAGAGTGTGTCGCATGGATGATGCAAATAAATGAAATGCAAAGTTTGAAAATGTTTTGGTAAAAAGTTAGAGTAAGAATGTGGTAAAAATGTTTGAGTAAAGGTAAATAAAAACAAAAATGTTTTTATGTTTTTTTAGTAAATAATTAATGAATGGTAAAGTAAAAAGTAAGTGAGTGGTTAAAAGTTAAAAACACATTAACACAATTTGCATTCATTCACACAAGATCAAACAACACATTTCAAGCACAAAAATATGCAAAAAGAGACCTCTAAGGCCGAGGCAACAACATGAACAAATCACCAAATTATTTCATGCCAAGATTCACAATCAACACATAGAACAAGGCACAAGACTAAACCCTAGATTATCATGCCATGTTAAAAGACAATCATCAAGCAAAGCATGTATTTATTCTTCACACAAATCAAAGGAGTGAAAAGGCAACAAAAACCCTAGGTTTCTAAGCTTAAACCCGAGGCACCCATACACCAAAATCAAGCCAAAATTCAACTTAAAATTCATGATATGAACAAGAGGATGCAAGAGTAACATAAGACACATAATATGCGAAGGCTTCTTAGTAAGAAAATGATGATTTATTTAATGAGAAATGAGAAAATGGGTATGAAAATGCAAGCAACATAGTTAAAACACAAGAACGTTCCCTTCAAGGCCAATGACTCATCTCAAACACCCAAGGGTCCCAATGTCCTTGTCCAATAATGTTTTAAATGAGTCCTCTAAGCTTTTTCAAGAAGGGAAAGAGGAGTAGAAGAGAGATCTACATGTTAATAATTAAAGAAAATGCAAGAGATAATAGGCTTACCTCTAGATCTAACTAGAAAAGGAAGAAGGATGAAAAATAGAAGCAAGAACACTTGAAGAACGCCTCCAACAATCTTGGATCCTATCGAAAATCCTCCTCCCTTGGTGGATTTTATGAAACTTGGATGATTATGGAAGCTTAGAAGGAGATCTATTGAATGGATGAAGGATTATCAAGTTTTTGTGGTTGATTGTTGAAGAATTTGTATGGAGAAGGGGAGGAGAGGTCACGGCTGAACAAGGGGAGGAAAGGAGAGTATTATGTGCTAGGGTAAAAATGAGAGTGTCCTCCTCCCATGGTCTCTTATTTTGGGTTTTATATGAGGTGCAAAATTAAGGGTATATAGGACATTGTGCTTTTGCAAACCATTGAGATTTGAGATAGAATTTGAATCAAAGGCCAAGATTGCAATGCACATGGATTAGGGACAAGGAGAAAACACAAATGAGTGAGGAATAGCTGGTTATACACGAAAATTAGGAGTTTTTGTTGCACAATAAGCTGTCGAGGGCAATTAGGGTTTTGTACACAAAGTTGTAGCCTAGGATTTGATCTAGAATTTTAATCAATGGCTAGGAATACAACTCACATGGATCAAGGGCATGAAGAAACACAAAATGAGGTGAAAAATAGCTGGAAAATTCGGAGCAAATGAGGCCTTGGTGCCCAAGTTTTGCAAGCTTGCCAAAAGATATTACATTTTGTCTTATTGAGGACACTTCCTTATTTTTACCATTTTTCATTATTCTTTTCATGATAATTCCATAAATTCCACCCATTTTGGGTCATATCCTAGGATTCAAAGATTGGGCCCAAACTTCTATGATATCACCATTCCCAAAATTGATATGAAACCTCACCTTGCAATTTTGAAGGAAATTCCCTTTGTTGTTGACTTTTTAAAAATTTGACTTTTGTACAAAAATCAACAATGCATGCGCAACACACATATAACTCAAACATTTGCCCCAAATAAATTCCCTTAAAAGTGCACAATGATTCTTGATGAGAAATTATCCTACTTTGCAAAATGACCAAAATACCCTTTGACCTAAAAACTTGCTTCTTGCCCAAAAAATGCATTTCCACTCTTAAAATGATTCTAAAAACCCTAGGATGACTTCAAAACCTTAAAAATGCATGCAAAATGCTCCTTACACTCTACAAAATGATTTCACACTTCACAGTTTACTATTTTTGTGAAAAATTAGGGTTTTGACCCTAGGCGGACAAAATTAGGGTATGACACGAATCTATAATTTTTTTTCTAGAAAAATCAAAACCAACTTTAAATATTTGATTTTTAAGGGTTTGGAAAAATCAATTTTGAAAGTAAGAAAACTACACCGGTTTTTCTAAAATGTTTTACAGAGGGGTCAAACACCCTACACAAAAAAAAAGTGTTTGGCCAATTTTCGGAATTATATAAACTATTATATTAATTGCGTGTTTCTAGGGTGAGGGAGCAAATCAAATCTTTCACCGCCATTAAATATGATCGTAGGAAGTAGTATAAAAATTCATCAACGGTCGCAATTTAATACTGGTTAATTCAATCTTAGCCACTCATAGCATTTTACACAATATCTTACTGCCAATTTTAATAGTTCACTGATGAATGATTTGATTTCCTTCCTTATCTTAGAACTCTAGAAGGACCTATATTAACTACTAGAATCAAATAAATGGAAAAAAATTGATTTTTCAGAAAAGCACATGTCTTCTAGCAGTTATGAATCCTTGAATCAAAAATTTGTTATGGATTTTCTAAGTGATTTTATTGTTAAATAATTTAAAGATTAGTTTTTAGAGATTTTTAACTAAATGAGAAGTTGTTTGTGTTTGTGCAACATCTTTGAAAATCATTTTTTTAAATAACCATTCTTTAAAAAATGTTTTTATGAAGCTATTCAAAAGCAGATTCTCATTTAAGCAGATTTTAGATTAGTTTTCTTGACTTATTTTTTAAAAAATTGTAGCAAGCGGATGGAAAACTTTTAAAATAATTTATTTTTTATAAAAAAATGATTTTTTTTTTAAAAAAAAACTATAACAAACAGACTCTTAAGATTTTGGAAAAATTTAAGGTGTCTTGCTAATAGTACTGTAAATTTTTTTATGGTTCCGAAAAAATAAAAACTAATTTTTCTGGAATTAAATTTAATTTCTGGAAAAAAAATTGGTTATCCCAGAACCTTAATATCCAGAACAGAGAAAACTTACTTGTTTTTTTCCGGAATTTTTTTTAGGGAAAATGAGGGTTTGTGGGTTTTGGGAGAAATAAAAACACAGGTAAAATGAGAAGTTAAGCTAATTTGAGGGGGTATGTGGTGCGATTGAAGGAGAACCAAGTTTTTTTTTGGACAACTGGATATGGTTTCATTAATAAGAAAAGGGTGAAGCCCAACCGAATAAAATAACACGCGACGAACCAAACCCGGCCCAACCCGGCCTAACAGAGGCATACACAACAAAAACAATAAACAACACCAACCACTTACACAGAAAGAGAAAGGGGAACAATAATCAGAACAGCTACGCCTTCAACACCCAACCCCTAATTCAGCAAAAAATCTACCCACCCTTCCAACTACAACTCTACTCATAATTGACCGGTGCTTCCACATTAATCGATTGAATTGCTAGAGTAGGAAAGATGGTCCAACTACGAGGCATTCAACTTCCCAACGAGAGCAGCAACACCATTGCTACACCGATTTGACCAGAGAAAACCAATCAAGGTAAAATCTTTCTTTAAATTCATGATGTCTTTCACGATGTGCTCTATTTCCCTTCTATTCTTTTCCCCTCTACAAACATCAATCAACACGAGGCAATCTAATTCAAGAAGGATAGAAGGGATCCGGAGGCTTGTTGCAAGATTGATGGCTTCTCTGTGGGCAATGGCTTCACCCCACAAGGCGATGGAGCGTAAAACTTTGAAGTACAACTCACAACCATTAAACCCTTATTATTACACGCAACAATACCCGAGCAACCTTGTCAGATCCCGCATCAAAATGGGCATTTGAGTTAAATTTGATCGCAATTCCTCGACCTATCTAGCCAAAGATCTCCTTGGGGTTCCATAACTCACCCCACTAGGGTTAAGGTTTGGTTTAGGAATGACATGGTTGGAGCAGCTGGACTTGATTGATTGTAGGATATCACTGGGTTTGGACTTCTGTCTTCCAAAACCTTAGAATTGCGAGCCTTCGAAATACACCACTGGGTAATCATAGCATTAGAAATTAAGTCTTCTTTATCGCTATCAGCAACCTAGGAAGAGTCAACAAGGGAATCAAACCAATCAAAGAAATGAGTAGTTTTCTCGTTCGTAGGAACCGAACATAATTGTAAACCAAACCTCACTGGGGTGGTCCAAGGGCAAAGAAAGAATAAACGCTCAGTAGTCTCTTCTTGTTGATTGCAAATAGGGCACATAGAGTCACTTGCAATTCTTTTTTCACCAAATTCCTCCTAGTTGCAATAGCATTATGCTTAGTTCTCCACACAAAATGTTTAATCCTGTCAGGTACTCTAGAGTTCCAAATAAATTTCAAAGACACCTCAGTGTGAGAATAAGAAGAAGAGGGAGAAACACTAACCACAGAAAGCCCTTCAATAAGGCATCTATAGCCAGACTTAACATTGTACTTACCATCTAGAGTATGGGGCCAATAGAGCTTATCCCCAGGACCACTTCTCCCAATAGGAGTTTTGATAGCCTCTATAGCACTATTAGGTTGAAGACACATCCTTAGAGCATTCGCATTCCAAGAGTGAGAATTTCGGTCAATTAAATCCTACACTTTAGTGATGGTACACCCCTCTTTAACATTTGCTAGAGCTCCAAAAGCCAGCCACCTATCCTCAGTTATAAATTAAAATAATGATTTCCTAACATATAAAAGTTCAGCTCCTCTCGGTCTCAAGTACTTGTTGTGTTAACAGAGAAAGAGTGATACATATAAATAATAATAATAATAATAATAATAATATTTATTAGAGAATAATAAAGGTTCCAAAATTAATTTTTAGTCATCTAATCTCACACATTTGATCAAATTGAAATATATTAATAAAGTCCACAAAAAATCAGGTGTTGCAATAATGTCATCCACATATATTATTATTATTATTATTATAGAATTATAATGGGATGCCAAAATCAACAACAATTTTGTTGGTTGATTCAGTTTACACATTTAGTTAATGAAGTGTTGAATTTGGTTAATGAGTTGTGACACATTGGTATATTCATTAACCAAATTCAACACTCTATTAACTACATGTGTGAACTACATCTAACTAGCAAACTTGATGTAGATTTTGATGTCTCAATTTGAGTTCAAATAACACTATTGATAAGTGCATAACTAAAATTATAATAAATATATGAGGAGTACTAGCATTCTAGCAACATGTATGTGGGGAAGGGTAGTTTTTTTAAATAGGAAATTTTTGAAAGTTTAGAGGGGATGAGTTGCTGGAATGAAAAGGGGTAGGTGCCTTTAACATTGCCTTCATATATTTGGTTTCTTAATTTCATATTGAACCTCTCAAATAATTTAGTCCAACCACGTTAAAATATGGGAATTATTAAATACACTCATCATTTTGCCACAATACACCCCTTAGTTCCTTTCCTTCTTCTTCTTACCCTTTCTGTAAATATATTCATGAATAAAATGATGTGTTCATATATATTTGCATCTTATTTGTTTTTATGCATGCATATATATATTTCAATTAGTCATGAGCTATTTAGTTTTTTTTATGTAGATTAGGATAATTGCATTCAATATATTTTGTTTTGTATGAAATAAACATTTTAGCATTTGAAAGTGGTTTGGATATATGAGTCGATATAAAGTTAGAGTCCTTTTGGTGTTGTTGCAACTTTGAGTGTTGTTAGGGTGTGGTAGTTGCCACACCCATGTTTCTGTCCACTACTGATGTGTTATGTGTATTTTTTATTTGAAATTTGGACAGTTTTAATTTCTTTTTATCCCTAAGTATAAATAGACATTAGAAATATTTGCCTAGGGTTCTGAACTTTAGGAAATAGATGAGCTCTAGAGGCAAGGATCAAGGATCTTTTTCATCTTATTCCTTCTCAATTTTGGTTTGAATGTTCCTTAACGTTTTTCATGGCTTATTACTTTGACATGTGTGAGTAGTTTTCTATTTCTATAATTGAGTATATCACCATATTCCTTATGTTTATGAGAATGAATTGATTATAGTATATCACTATATTCCTTATGTTTATGAGAATGAATTGATTGATTTTCTCCTTTAATTGATTTGATCATCCTTATTGCACTTTTTATACATGTGAATTCGTTGGACACTTGTTGGCATTTCATAGATGATTAGGGAAGAACTAAAAGGTGAACCTAATTATTGGATCTATAACGATTAAACTTGAGACTTAAATCACGAAAGTAGATTTGGTCTGTCGAGGAATTAATGAATTATCAATAGCTTAATGGGTTTAGTTTAAATTCAGCTACCACGAAAGTAGGAATCGTCTCAATTGAGCGTTGTTCTTGTTTCTCGAGAGAGAACATTAACTATCTATATTAGGATCAAATCACCGTCAAAGAGGATTAAAAATGATTAAAGGGGAGTCACTTTGAAACTAAAAATTGTCCTTATGATAGATCACAGTTTTAGAAGTCTTTTTATCTTATAACAATACAATTTTATTTTTTTGCATTTTTGCCCAACTTTATGTCCGTCTTGAATTGTCATTGTTTCGTTGTAGTTTTCCCTTCAAATTAATCAAAGTTTGTCCGTTTTTAATTTAATTAGATTATAATTAGTTGGTATTCTAAAATAACAATTTTACTACTTGACGAAAACCATACACACTTGTGGATTTTTCACACCACAAAGCTAGTCCTTAATTATTTTTACATAAATTCACAAATTTTTTCTTTTTTAAAATCCCTTATTGAGTTCTTCTTTCTCACTTCATCTCTCACTTAAGTTTTCCCTCTCTCACTTCATTACCCCCAACTCAATACCCTAACCAACCCTCTCTTCAAATCCCCTTCTACATTTCTTCCATCTCATTATATCAAGCATTAAGATACCCTTCTACCTCTTCTTTCTTTATTTTCGTGTTTTTTGATTTTTGTATTTTGATTTTTTCGAAAAATGACATTTCACAGTTTGCTCAATTTTTTCCATAAATATATTTATAACCTTAGTAAAACTTTTTTTTTTTTGCTCCTTAGTACAAACAGTTGGGGCGGGGGAGATGAGCAGGGGGAAGTGGAGCATATCAGGTTCGAACCTTAGTCTTAGCGTCCATATAGAACTTATTTGTGCTTTACCACTAGATGTTCTCGGGACTTATAAAACATCAGTTTGGAAATACATTTACGAATATTAACATATTCTGCATAAATGCGCGTTTTATAAATGTATATACAAAACTAATGTCTCCTTTAGAACATGTTAGGGATACTTAAATATTATGCACACTCTTTTTGTTACTAAATATATTTACGAACGTATGAGACGATTCTTACTGTACATACATTTATGGAGATAGTGAAAACATACATCTTTATTTTTATTAGGATTTTTGATTCCTTAATTATATAATATGTGTGTAGGTATGACAAAGGAAGATGAGGGCAATTTGCAAAGAGGACTAGTGGGGATAGAGAGGTACCACGACGTCCTCTCTCTAAAACATAAGGAGCAAGAAGCTCAAGTTACCTGCACGAGAGACTCTTCCTGTGAGATTCCTCTTCTTCCACCACCAACGCAGGTCGGGGTGTTTCCATGACCACACCTCCCATCCCCACCAGATTCAACCACCACCCCACCATCTCAGACACCACAAACTAGGGTTATTACGCCCACCGACCCCACCACATACACCCGCACTAAGAGTGGGTTCATCGATAACTCTATTTTATATAGAGTTATTCATCTATTTTTATTTAGGTTATTGTTTATTTTCAAGTACATTAGTATATAAATATAGCTTATTTATTAAGAAACAACATTTTAGAGATCCAAATGATTAGGACAATTAACTAGGCATAAATACACATTTCTTGTTAGGTTTGATGTTTTTGTTCGGTCAAAGAATCATTTGCGAGTGGAAACACTTGCCAACACTAGGAGTGGAAACACTTTGCCAACACTAGGAGTGGAAACACTGCCAACTCTAGGAGAGGAAACACTGCCTACACCTGCAGAATCTAGCAGTTTGCACCAAAACATCCAAGGACCATTTTGATGCTTCCACTTGAATTGTGACGTCATGCCTAGTCACCTGAAGCAGAGCCACTTGCAGAAGTCGGCGATAAACATAAAAATCAAGTTGCAAGGCTCATCTATCTAAAGAGACATGTGGCACTTCTCCAATGAACCACACCTTGTGTTATGCATGCAAGCGACCACAACTGAGCTATTTGCTTCATTGGTTGTCTAATTTTATCTAAAGTTGGTCCCCTCAATTGAATCTTACGCGCCTAAGGAAACCCCTCAAGGGAGGAAAGCTTCCAAGCCTATAAATAGAAGTCATATCTTCACCTACAAACAATCCTGAATCCTTCAATTGTATTTCTTCATTTGTTTTCGAAAGGATCATTTAGTTTTAGTTTAGTTTAGTTTTAGTTTTTCTTTACGTTTACGAAGAGAAGGAAGGTAAGGAGGTGCTTGACAACCACTCCCTTCACTTCTACTTGAAGGAAACTTGTGTAAAGAACTCATATTGTACTTCAACTTGGGAAACTCATGCAAAAGATCTTCTATTCGAGTAATCTCTCTCCTTTTAAGTTCTTTTGCTATATTACTCACTTGATTATGCTCTTTGCAGATTTTCTCTATTATATAATGAGTAACATGAGCTAAATTCCCTTAAGTTGAGATGTTATAACCTTGTAATGAACTTCTAAATATGTTATTATGATTTATGTAGTGTATGCATTTTAATTCTTGTGTGATACTTCTTTCAACACTTATTCTAGAATGTGTAAAACTTGTGGCAGCAGACATGGGTCACATTTATGAACTCAAGAATTAATAGGAATGAGTGTTTGTAACAACAACTTGTTAAACTAGATTTAATAAGAATTGTTGTTAAAACCATGTTAAGTCCTAGACATAGGATAACATAGTTCCTAGGGTGATACAGTGGGAGGTTAAAATACAAGAGTGAATTTATTTAGCAAATTGGATCATTGATAGGAGGCGAGAGAGGAATTGACTACTCTTTTCTTTACTGTAAAATACAAAGATCATAAGAGCTTGTAATGAAACTTTGAAGAAAGTCTTTGACAGCACATCATATCGATGCAATTTGCATCTAGTGTGGAAACACTACATACTTCACTATAACACTTAGAAGTAAATTACTTGGTGAAAACATCTCAACTACTTTATCCAACTGATTCCTTACACTCTTAAACTGTTTATATTGTTTTTACTTTGAAAAACTCCAAACCAAAATAGTGCATAGTGTAGACACACTAAGTGTACACTCTGAATATACAAAACTTTACAATACATAATCCCTGTGGGTTCGACCTTTCTTATCACTTTATTACTTTTGTGACTATGTATACTTGCATATATTTTACCACACCAAGTTTTTGGCGCGTGTTCTTAAAGGATTATAGTAAAATTTTGTAGTTTAGATTGTTAATTTAGTGTTATATATATATTAGTACTCTTTGGTATTCTGCTTTTTAAATGCGAGAAACATTTTAGTGCAGAAACACTCAGTGTGGAAACACTAGTTTATGCCCAGGAATAGACCACCAGACTTTGATTGTGATCCAGAAATTGAGAGAAGATTTAGGAGATTGCTTAGACAGCAAAGACAAAGACAACAAGAGGCTGGCAGAGAAATATGTCTCACCACGGTGATGATGCCTCGTAAGAGGAGGACCTAATTCTCAACATCCACAACCCTGAAGGTGAGGAAGATCACAGACAACAAGTTCATTCAAATGGGACCAATAGGTATGATTAATGATAGGGATAGGCCTATGAGGACTATGCCCAATATGACCAAAGAACATATCTGATCTAGCATTGCTAGGCCTAATATTAATCTTTGCTCATTTTGAATTTAAACCTATGATGTTTCAAATGTTACAAACAATTGGTCAATTTGGTGGATCCCCACATGAGGATCCTCATGAACATTTAAAGCAATTCATAGAAGTATGTAGTAACTTTATCATACCTGGTATTAGTGAGGATGCATTTAGACTTAAGTTATTTCCATATTCATTGAAAGATAGGGCTAAATCATGGCTAATGGAGCCCAATTCTATTCATACATGGAACGAGCTAGCTGAAAAATTCTTAAGTAAATATTTTCCTCCAGCTAAAAATGCTAGGATGAGACATGATATTACATCTTTAAGGCAAAAAGAATTTGAATCATTGTTTGAAGCATGGGAAAGATGGAAGGAACTTTTAAGAAAGTGTCCACATCATGGTTTTACTGTCATTATACAAATGGAAACTTTTACAATGGTGCAGACCCCAAACTGCAGTGATGCTTGATGCATCAGCTGGTGGTGTTCTTTTGAATATTTCTTATAATGAAGCATGTGATCTTATTGATAAAATAGCTACAAATGGTTCTAGCTGGCCTACTGAGAGGGTGAGTGCCCACAAGAAAACTTCTGGGGTACATGAAATTAATGACATATCAGCCATATCTGCTCAAGTAGCCTCCTTAACCAACTTGATCAAACAGTGCACTAGTGCACCTACATCAAGTGTAGCCACACCCAAAGAAAACACTGCAGCAGCTATAGAGCAAGCCCCTCCAGGAACTACAAGTCGTGTCTATTGTGGGGGAGGCCATCTATATGAAAAGTGTCCTAGCAACCCTGTCTCTGTCAATTATGTAGGTTACAGCAAAAATAATAACCCTTACTCTAATACCTATAATTCAGGATGGAAGAACCACCCAAATTTTAGGTGGAACAATTCCAATGCACCTGCGCAAAGTGCACCTGCACCAAATACTCCTCCTGGATTCCAATCTCAAAATCCAAGACCAAACCCACCAGCCAATGACAATTCTCTAGAAGGATTGCTTAGATCATTCATTAGTGAAACTAGAACTGCTAGGCAAGCTCATGATGTATCAATTAAGAATCTAGAGAATCAAGTAGGGCAATTAGAACCTGCTTTGCAGCAAAGACCAACAGGTACTTTGCCATCAAACACAGAAGCTTCAACCTCTCAAAGGCAAGGTAAGGAACATGTCAAAGCCATCTCCTTGAGAAGTGGCAAGGATTTAGCAGAACCATGTGAGCTTGAAGGTACAGAGAAGGGAGAAAAAAATAAAAATGAAAAAAATTCTCAAGGTGTAGAAACACCTGATGTTTCTACACTTCCAACTCCAAGGTTAGTACCTGAATACCCTCCTCCTCCTTTTCCTCAAAGATTAAAAAAAATGCATGAGGAGAAGCAATTTAGTAAATTTCTAGATGTGTTAAAAACACTGCATATCAATGTTCCTTTAATAGAAGCACTTCAACAAATGCCAAATTATGCTAAATTTATGAAAGATGTGCTTTCTAAAAGAAGAAGACTAGGGGCATTTGAAACTGTTGTTATGTCAAAAGAATGTAGTCTGATTTTGCAAAACAAAATTCCAAGGAAGCTAAAAGATCCAGATAGCTTCACAATTCCTTTCTCAATAGGTAAGTTCTATATAGGAAGAGCATTGTGTGATTTAGGTGCAAGCATCAACTTGATGCCTAAATCTATTTTCACAAAGCTAGGGATTGGAAATGCTAAGCCTACCACATTTAACTTGTCTTTGGAGATAGATCAATAGCATATCCGAAGGAATTATTGAGGATATATTAGTACAAGTTGACAAATTTGTGTTTCCTGCAGATTTTGTTATACTTGATTTTATTGCAGATGAAGAAATACCAGTCATACTGGGAAGACCATTCTTGGCAACAGGGAAAACATTGATAGATGTGCAAAGATGAGACCTAACCATGAGAGTGAATGATCAAGAAGTAAAGTTCAATGTCTTGAATGCTTTGAAGTATCCTGCAGAGAAGAGTGAAGAGTGTTCATCAATGTCTCTTGATCATTTGGTAGAAAAGCAGTTCCACAAGCAGTATGATCACCTTGCCAATGCACTAACACCTGAAGTTTCTGCATTGCCAGAAGAGGAATTTATTGAAGAAATCATATTTCCCAAGGAGCAAGCTACACCTAAGGTATGGGCTAGAACTTATGAACCTCTTAATCTAGAAGATCCCAACCTTAAAGAAAATTTTATACAGTAGAACAACCTCCTAAGCTAGAATTGAAAGAATTGCCAAAACATTTGAAATATGTTTTCTAGGTGAAAATAATACACTTCCTGTAATTATAGCTTCTGATCTATCTTTAGAACAAGAGCTAGATTTAATTGACACCTTGAAAAAACATAGAAATGCTATAGGTTGGCAAATGTCAGATATTAAAGGGATTAGCCCCTCCATATGCATGCATAGGATAATTTTAGAAGAAAATTCTAAAAAGCAAGCATAGAAGAGGCGAGAGAAGATTAACTCCCATCATGAAAGAGGTTGTTAAGAAAAAAATCATAAAATGGCTATCTTTGGTATTATCTACCCTATTTCGAGATAGTGCATGGGTTAGTCTGTGCAATGTGTTCCTAAGAAGGGTGGAGTTCTGATAATAGCTAATAAGAATAATGAGCTAATCCCCACAAGAACAATAGCAGGGTGGAGAATCTGTATGGATTACATAAAACTCAATAAAGCCACCAAGAAAGATCATTTTCCCTTACCCTTTATAGATCAAATGTTAGATAGGTTAGCAGGAAAGGAATTCTATTGTTTCTTAGATGGTTATTCAGGATATAATCAAATAGCAATTGAGCCTAAGGACCAACAGAAAACCACATTTACTTGTCCCTATGGCACTTTCTCCTTTAGAAGGATGCCTTTTGGACTTTGTAATGCACCTGCTACCTTTCAAAGATGCATGATGTCAATTTTCTCTGACTTCATTGAGCAATCAATGGAAGTCTTCACGGATGACTTTTCTGTGTTTGGAGAAACATACTCCTTGTGTCTTTCAAACTTAGAAAAAATTCTTCAAAGATGTGAAGACACTAACTTAGTACTTAATTGGGAAAAATGTCATTTCATGGTTAAAGAAGGCATTGTGCTTGGTCATAAAATATCTAAAAAAGGTCTTGAAGTGGATAGGGCAAAGATTGAGGTAATTGAGAAACTACCACCTCCATCAACAATCAAAGGGATTAGAAGTTTTTTAGGACATGCAGGGTTCTATAGGAGATTTATCAAAGATTTTTCAAAAATCTCAAAACCATTGTGTATGCTTTTGCAACATGATGTGCATTTCAACTTTGATGAATCCTGTAAGGAAGCCTTTAAAAAACTTAAAAAGGCATTGGTGACAACACCAATTGTAGTGACTCCAGACTGGAGTATGCCTTTTGAGCTCATGTGTGATGCTAGTGACTTTGCAGTAGGAGCAGTCCTAGGGCAAAGGCATAACAAAGTATTCCATACTATATATTATGCTAGCAAAACACTCATAGAGGCTCAACTAAACTACACTGTAACAGAAAAAGAGCTATTAGCAGTGGTTTTTGCTTTTGAGAAATTTAGATCCTACTTGGTTGGCACCAAAGTAATTGTGTACACTGATCATTCTTCCATCAAGTATCTAATTTCCAAAAAAGATGCAAAACCAAGGCTAATTAGATGGGTTCTCCTCCTTCAAGAATTTGATCTTGAGATTAGAGATAAGAAAGGAGTAGAGAACCAAGTGGCTGATCATCTCTCTAGACTTGAAAGTGAGAATGCAGGTACAAATGAAGAAATCAAATAAAGTTTCACGATGAGAAATTACTAGCAATTACCATGAATGCAACCAGTGTTTCTACACTCAGTGTGGCCACTCCTCATGCATCAGCACCATGGTATGCATACATAGTAAACTTCCTTGTGAGCAAAATTGTACCAAGTGACATGAGCTATCAACAAAGAAGAAGGTTTTTCACATAGTAAAGCAATACTATTGGGATGATCCTCACCTATTCAAGATATGTCGAGATCAAATCATGAGAGAGTGCATTCTGAAGAAGAAGAGCAACAAGCGATTGCTTACTGCATTGTCATCTTTGCACCATATGGAGGTCACTTTGGAAGTCAAAGAAACAGTGACAAAGGTACTTCAATCAAAGTTATTTACGGCCTACTCTATTTAAAGATTCATATTATATGGTCAAAACCTGTGATAAATGTCAAAGAAGTGGTAATATATCTA
This sequence comes from Oxytropis ochrocephala, assembly GCA_020916435.1. Classification (NCBI taxonomy): domain Eukaryota; kingdom Viridiplantae; phylum Streptophyta; class Magnoliopsida; order Fabales; family Fabaceae; genus Oxytropis; species Oxytropis ochrocephala. The sequence goes on along the minus strand of CM037088.1, from coordinate 43,505,969 downwards.
ATAGACATGAAATGCCTAGGACTAATATTCTAGAAATAGAACTTTTGATGTTTGGGGCATGGATTTCATGGGTCCTTTTCCACCTTCTTTTGACAATGAGTATATCTTAGTAGCTGTGGACTATGTGTCCAAATGGATTGAGGCTGTAGCATTACCAAATAATGATGCCAAATCAGTTAGCAAATTTCTGCAAAGAAATATTTTTTCAAGGTTTGGCACTCCAAGAGCAATCATCAATGATGAAGGCTCACATTTTTGCAATAAACTCATTGAAAATCTTCTTGCAAAATATGGAGTAAAACACAAGATTGCTACTGCCTATCATCCACAAACAAGTGGACAAGCTGAACTTTTAAATAGGGAAATAAAAAGAATGCTTGAGAAAATGGTTGGACCAAAGAGAAAAGATTGGTCCTTACACTTAGATGGAGCATTATTGGCATATAGAACTGCATTTAAAACTCCATTAGGTATGTCCCCCTATAAGTTAGTTTATGGCAAGGCATGTCATCTCCGTGTTGAATTAGAGAACAAGTCATATTGGGCTATCAAAAAGTTAAATTTTGATCTCAAAAGGCAGTGAGCAAAGGTTTTTGAGCTTAATGAATTAGAAGAATTTAGGCATTTCTCTTATGAGAATGCGAGAAATGTATAAAGCAAAAACCAAAGAGTGACATGATAAGAAAATCCAAAGAAGAGACCTTAAAGAAGGAGGAATGGTTCTGTTATATAATTCTAGGTTGAAATTATTTCCTGGAAAATTAAGATCAAGATGGTCGAGGACCATTCCAACTAGTCAAAATTACCCCATAGTGCGGTTGATTTATATGATGTAGTCAACGATACCACTTTCAAAGTCAATGGCCAAAGAGTAAAAATGTATTATGGAGCACATATAGAAAGGGATAATATCACCACTCATTTTGAAAATCTCTAAAGCAAGGAGATAGTCAGGCTGTAAGACTCTTAAAACAAGCGCTTGAGGGAGGCAACCCATCATTTTAATTAGTTAATATTAGTATTTTGTGCAATTTAATGTTTTGTGTGTTTTGTAGAAAAATAGGACAACAGAGTTGCTAGTGTTTCCACACTTAATGTTGACACACTTCCCACTCTGTGGTTCATATCTTAGCAAAATGAAGAAAAGGCTTGAATGACAATATCCACTTGCCAACTCATCAAGTTAGTGCGGAATTAAGCTTAAATGAAAGGGTAATGTGCTGTTAGGGCTAAGCTCAACACGTGTTGGCTTGCATGGCATCCACATAACCCTAATGGCTAGTTTCCAACTACCATTCCCACTAACTCATTCTCATTACACTAACCGCTCAAATTCTCACAAAATCAACTCTCTAATTCTCTTGCGAAACTGATCATCCCTATTTTCTCAAACACAAACTTCATCTTCAATCACATTTCAAGAATCCCAAAATCTTCAATCAAACATCATGGTGAAGAAACAATCGGCTTCCAAATCATCGATGAAAACATCAAGTGCATGAACTCCTGCAACATCAAGGAAGCCAAAATCACATGCAACTATGGATATGATCCCAGGATGCGAGCATTTCTGGAATATGAAGTTTCTACCAGAAAGAGGCTTCAATTTTGCAAAAGCCCACCATCCATTTCCTCTCCACGATCCAACAATCTGCATTGGGAGAGATTTGTGCAAACCAGAGCATACTACTTGGAGCCATTAGTTCGAGAATTCTCTTCTGGAATTCAGAACACAAGAGGAGGCACAATCTTCTATTCCAAGGTGAGAGGTAAGAAAGTCTTCTTTGATCCTACTAGAATCAATAAGCATTATGATCTGAACTACCATGGTGATAAGTTTGAAGAGAAATTAGAAACTTATGGTAAGAAGCAGATGACTAGGATTAAAGAGAGAACCACGATAGAAAGGGTCTCGATGGGAGAAATTCTCAAACACCTGAATTTAAGCTTAAAGCGGTGATTTAGTTCTGAGATAGGTAAGCGGCACCTTTTATTGCTACATCTATTCTCCCCACTTCACACACATCTACATTGTCCAAGGATAGATTGATTCTCATAGATTCAATCTTGACCTAAGATAATGTAGATATAGGTAAATTGATCACCAATGAAATTTTAGAATGTCAAACCAAAACTTCTGGCTTTTTGTATTTCCCATGCTTAATCACTGAGTTATGTCAAAAACAAGGGGTAGTGGCTACTGAGTTAGAAAAAGTCTATAAGAAAACACCCCTAGTGGCTTATCAACAGAGGTAAGAGAAAGATTAAGAATTGCTAGAGTTAGGAATCTTTGCGGAGCGGGAGGTGTTGGAACACCTGATGCAAAAACTCCAAGCAGTTTGGAAATTTCAAAAAGAGCAGCATAGTTGGTTGACAATGAAGTTGAATGATCCTGAGGAAGAAGTAGAAGCCCCAATATTCCCTGAATGGATTATTGATGAAGAAGAAGAGGAAGAGGTAATAGTTGAGAAAGAAAAGAAAGTGAAGAGAAAGAGAGAAGCTGAGAAAGACAAGAAGGGAAAGAAACAAAGAGTGGAGGAAGAACAAGAAATAGTAAGTGAGGAAGACACTGAGGTAGATGAAGAGGCAGAACAGGCTGTGAAAGATATTGAAAAGGATGTAGAGGAGGATGAGTCAGAATCCTTGGAGGAAACTGAAAGTGATGAAAATGGCAGTAACAACATGGAGGCTAGTGCTAGGAAGAAGTATGAAATAAGAAGGAAATCTACCAATGAACCACAGACACTATCACCACCATCACAAACCAACATTCCATCCCCCACCACCCACCATTCACCACAAAAATCACCCACCTCTCCATCAGAAAATGCTCCTCAATTTGAAAATCCAAAACAAGTCACAAAAGAAATTGAACCAACCCCAACCCAGAAATCTCCCACCCTTCCAACAAAACCTATTGAGCCTACTAACATTGATTTTGAGAAAGAAAATATGCAGGTACTCACTGAAGAGCCTGAGAAAGAAGAAGGCCAAAAAGATTCTGTCATGGAAGAACAACAACAAACTGTCACCAAAGCAGCTGAAGTTCCAACACCAAGTGCAAAAACTCTAAAGAAAATTGTTTTACGTGGATTATAAATCTAATGATGAAAACTGTGCAACGGGATATTTTGTGCACTTCTAAATTACTTGATTAGTTTTCTTTGCTAAATGTTGACAAGGGTATTTAATTTCATTTGTTTAAACTAATATCAAGTCTTGTATCAAAACAATTGTATTATAAAGTATGTGTTGGTTATATTATTTCGTGATATGAAATCAATTCAATTTAGTAGAAGTATTTGTTCCATGATATTTTCTAGAGGAGTTGTAAAATTGCATGTTAGCCAATCCCTAGGAATAGAGAGATTGAAGATGATGCCTACATGTTTAAATCTTTTCGGACTTGAGTGCTTAAATTGTTTGCATGATTGGTTATGCTTACTTGGTGTTTGAATGAAATGCATGAGTATGTGCTAATTATATTTGGTTTTGGTGATTGGCCATGATGAGCTTTGCTTGCTTATAGTTTATGCGTTTCTAGACACTGTTTCAGTCTTTTGAAAACTGGCACTGTTTGGTTGAGTCAAAAATTATGTGGCTGAGTGTTTTCGAAAATATACTTAAAGCCGGTCGTTTTGGCACTAGTTTCGTTAAATTTGGAGTTGTGTAGCTCGGTTATGAGTCTCAAAGTCGGGTCAAATTTCTAGAGTCAATCTGTGGGTAGGTTCGGTGTTTGCAAGTTTTATGTCCTCAAATGAACTCCGTTTTGAACGATTCTTTTTCCATTAGAACCTATACTCAAAATGATTTTATTCGGGCTAAAGTTTTGTCCCATTTGGTCGAGTCTAAAACAGTTTAGAGCGAAAGGAAGTGGGAGGACAGAATCTGTCCAGTCTTGGAACTGTTAGGGTTGTTTCTAAAAACTGTACTAAATGGTTCGCTGTTTTGAAACTTTAATGATATGTTGAGAAACTACACATCCGTGACTTTCCAACAAGTATTTATTAAACCGAAATCGAGGGCGTTTACTATTGTAATTAATTCGCCAAAGTAGGCGCAAAGTTCTGAGAATTTTCTCGCTTTTGAGTTTAGGTGGACTAATTGACGTTGAATAAAATGATTAATTGTGGAATAGGTTGAACTCGAATTTTGTTGTTGTGATCGTGTTAACTGTTGATGTGAATGATGTTGGATATATGATAAATTGTTGAGATTGGTATTGTTGTGTTAATTACGGTTGTTAGCGTTGTGGGGCCTCTGGTCATAATTGTTGTTGTCTCTTGTGTTGGGTAGTCGGGTAGGATTTTGACAACCTACAGGTTAGAATACCTAATTGGGGAATAAGAGTGTAGGGAAGAGGGTCTGATCTGTTGCGTATACGATAGAACATAGATGAGAACGGTTAGAGGAGGTAAGAAGAGTGGATGTTGATTTCATGAGTTTAGCGTAGATTTTCGAGGAGGATAGCAATCGTTCATACAAGATAGTGAAGGAGAAGAAGAGTTCTCAGTTTCGTGAGTAGTCCTATGGAGTTTCCGGTGGTGAGGGCAAGGGAGAGGAGAGTTCGAGCCAGAAGCCAATTGGGGGGACGCTGCTGCGGGTATTGTGTGTCACAAGTGTGGTAAGCCGAGGCATAAGGGTCTAGATTGCATGGTCAATAAGTGTTTCAAGTGTGATAAGTAAGGTCATGTAGCTGCTAAGTGTGAGAAGAAGGATGTGGTCTGCTACAACTGTGGGGAAGTGGGGCACATTAGTACCAAGTGTCCAAAGCCGAAGAAGGAGAAGTATAGCGGGAGAGTGTTTGTCCTGGCAGGTTCGGAGGAGTGATGGTTGGGCTTAGAGGTACGAGTTTCATTTAGGGTGTTTTGCTAGAGTTTAATGTTTGCTGTAGGTGATAACTCTATTTTATATAGAGTATTTCATATGTTTAAACTTAGTATTTCCTCTCTTTCAAGTAATAATAAAGAGTTTATATAGTATTTTATGTGATATATGATAACTTGAGTGATTTGAATGGTTATAGTTATTATTAGGCCATTTTGGATATATTGTGGTATGTTTGATGTTTTTGTTGATGCGGTCTCAATGCTAAGCGCATCAATGCTCTGCGATCATCTGCATCAAAAGCGCACTACTTGGTGAATAAGCGATCTGTTTCATATGCATCCACCTTGCAATTGATGACCTCTGCTTGGTTCTACGATGTCATCCAACCTTGTATAGTAGCGCGCTACCATTCACACATAGCTATAGGCATAGCTTTGAAGAGTCACCAACATAGGGACACATGTTCACACATCAATGAACCGCCCTATGTGATTAGTCAAAGATTTCAACATGGATAAAGCTCTGGAAAGCAACTACAGACTATGATCCACTCAAGATGACTTCAACATGAAGGAAGGAAGCACCTCACTTGAAGGCTATAAAGGACCTCACATCTTCATTTGGAAATATATCACAATCCATAAGTTAGATCAAAATTTCAATATACATAGTTAGTTTTTATATTTTAGGAGGAAGAGGAAGGAATTCATAATTCCTCCTTAACTCATTTTCATAGTGTTTGTATAGTGCTAAGGAGTAATGCTAGTGCATTGCTAGAAGATTTCATACAAAGGTTTTCAACATTTGTAACTTTACTCTTGTTGTTTCTCTTTTATGATTTCTATATATATAAACATGGTCTATTCAGTTTATATATATCTTGCAATGTCTCTTGTTAGCTAAACCTTTCTTAGTTGGAATGTTCTAATCATTTAATGAGCTTTTAAGAAGTATGATGTATGTATGTATGTTTGTACTTTAGTTCTTGCTTGATAATCTTTTCAAAACTTATTTTGAACTTGATCACTTAGAATAAGTAGATTTGTAAATGACCAGAGATGGCTTACAATTAAGAACTCAAGAACTAATATGGGTGAGTGTTTTACATAAAGAAAACTTTGTGAAAACCATGCTAAGTCCTAGAGATAGGATAGTATAGTCCATAGGATAATTGTGGGTACTTAAAATACAAGAGTGAATTCACTTAAGCAAATTGGATAATTGTTAGGAGGCAAGATTGGCACTAACACCCCTTTATTTACTGCATAGAACAATGATCATAAGAGCTGGTAATGATACTTTGAAGAAAGTGACCGAAAGGCACATAGCTAATGTGACATTGATCTCTGTTGCATCATCATCTTGCATCATACACTTATAAGTAAATTACTTGATGAAGACATTCCAACTAGCTTTTCTCTTTTACACTATCAACATTTTTTTACTTAGTTGTGATCATCAAACAAAATCCAAAATTATTTTGTTACTTAGTGACTTTACACTTTATTACTTTATATTATTTTAAAAGTGAGTTTTTCAATCTCTGTGGGTTCGATCTTTTTACTACTTGTTTTTGGACAGTGTATACTTGCAGGGGATTGAAGTAAATTCTTTTTAAAATTCTTTTTAAAATTCTGATATATAGTAATTTAGTGTTGTATATAAATTCTGGTTTTTAAAGTTTCTGTCAACAAAAGTACATGGTACTTAGTATATGTACAGAACCAGAAACAAAACACCAGAATATAGATTAGATCCATAAATAGAAAGAAAATTCAGGAGATTGCTAAGACTCCAGAAACAGAATCAACAAGCTTGCAACATGTCATTCAGTGAAGAACAAAGCTCAAGGCCACACTCAATGAGAGGAGGCCCTGGTTCACAGCATGCTACTGAAGAAGAAGTTCATAGAGAAAATCTCATCCACATGGATCACATAGGTATGATTAATGATAGAGATAGACCTATGAGGGATTATGCTCAGTTTGATCATCAAATGCTTCAAACTATTGGTCAATTTGGAGGATCTCCTCATGAAGATCCTCATTTACATTTAAGGCAATTTCTAGAAGTATGTAGTAATTTTATTATACCTGGTGTTAGTGAAAATGCATTTAGATTAAGGTTATTTCCATATTCTTTGAAAGATAGAGCCAAGGCTTGGCTAAATTCTTTAGAGCCTAACTCTATCCATTCATGGAATGAAATGGTGAAAAAATTTTAGGAAAAATATTTCCCACCTATCAAAAATGCCAGGTTAAGAAATGATATTACATCTTTTAGACAAAAAGAGTTTGAGTCTTTATTTGAAGCATGGGAAAGATGGAAGGAACTTTTGAGAAAATGTCCTCATCATGGTTTACTGTTATTATTCAAATGGAAACATTTTATAATGGTTTAGAGCCTCAACCGGACTAATGCTTGATGCATCATACGGTGGAGTGTTATTAAATCGTCATACAATGAAGCATGTGAATTAATTGATAGAATAGCGACTAATAGCTCTAGTTGGCCTCTTGAGAGGGTAAGTGCCTAAAAGAAACCATCGGTACATGAAATCAATGATATATACATACTATCCGCTCAGTAGCCACTCTAGCTAATTTGATGAAAAACTTCATACAGCAATCTCTATTGCATCTAATGCATTTGCATCACCGAGAAAGCAATGTTGCAAAGATAGAACAAGTACCTCCGGGCACACCTAGTTGTGTGTCTTGTGGAGGAGGTCACTTGTATGAGGAGTGTTCTAGCAACCCTATCTCTGTAAATTATGTAGGTTATAATAGGAATAACAACCCTTATTCCAACACTTATAATCTGGTTGGAAAGATCATCCAAATTTTAGATGGAGCAACAATAGTGCACTGCACCTAGAAGCTGCTCCAACTACACCAACCAACCCACCAGATTCCCGGCTCAAAATAACCAAAGAAACTCTCAACCTACCACTTTGAGAATTCTCTAGAATTCATGCTTAAAGCATTCATAGGTGAATCTAGAAGCGCTAGACAAACCCAAGATGCTTCTATTAAAAACTTAGAGAATCAAGTTGGTCGATTAGCCCACACTACTGTATCAAAGGCCACAAGGAGCCTTGCCTTCAAATCTGAAGCTACTCCTTCCCAAACCAAAGGAAAAGAGCAGGTTAAGGCTATTTCTTTGAGAAGTGGTAAGGATCTTGTAGAGTTAGCGAGAAGGAAAGTGTAGAAAAGGGAGAAAAAGCAAAAAAATCAAAAGAAACCAATGCGAAGCATCTAGTGCTCTGCATCACAAGAAAGTTCAAAGTACACTACCTAAGTTAGTACACTGAATACCCTCCTCCTCCTTATCCTCAAAGAGTGAAAAAAGCACATGAAGAGAAGCAATTTGGTAAATTCTTAGAGGTACTAAAACAATTACACATCAATGTTCCTTAGTAGAAGCCCTCCAACAAATGCCAAATTATGCAAAATTTATGAAGGATGTGCTTACTAAGAGAAGAATATTAGGTGAGTTTGAAAGCTTGATTGCTATAATGAGAAGATTGTAGTTTGCTTATGCAAAATAAGATTCCTAGGAAATTGAAGGATCCATGTAGTTTTACAATTCCATTTTCTATAGGAAAATCCTATCTTTAGTAAAGCTTTATGTGATTTAGGTGCAAGCATTAACTTGATGCCTAAATCTATTTTTGACTTGATTAGAAATAGGAAATGCAAAACCAACCAACTGTGACACTTCAATTAGCGAGATAGATCAATAGTCTATCTGAAGGTATCATAGAAGACATCCTAGTCAAGGTAGATAAATTTGTATTCCTGTAGATTTTGTTATCCTTGAATTTGATGCGAGATAAGGAAGTGCCTATTATCCTAGGTAGACCATTTTTAGGCCCTGGTAAAACCATAATTGATGTGCGAGAAAGGTGAACTCACTATGAGAGTGAATGGTCAAGAGATAAAATTCAATGTAATGAATGCTATGAAGTATCTGCATGAGAGGATACGAGAAGAGTGTTCATCCTTATTCTCTCTAGATCAATTGGTAGAAAAACAATTTTACAAGCAGTATGATCACTTAGCCAATGCAGATGCATTAGATGCAGCTGCATTGCTAGATGATGAAATACTAGAAAAGGAAAATCTGCCAATAGAAAACTCTTGTAAGGAAATATGGGTTAGGACTTATGAACCACTCAATCTTGAGGATCCAATTCTCAAGAAAAACTTACCCTCAATAGAACAACCTCCTAAGTTAGAATTGAAGATACTGCCTGAACACCTTAAGTATGCATTCTTAGGAACAAATGAGACTTTACCTATTATCATTGCTTCTGATTTAACATCAAAACAGGAGAGTGATCTCATTAGTACTCTAAAGAAGCATACCAAAGCTATAGGTTGGCAAATGGCAGATATCAAAGGAATTAGTCCTTCTATATGCATGCATAGAGTCATTTTGGAAGAAAATTCCAAAAATAGCATAGAGAGTCAAAGAAGACTAAATCCTATTATGAAAGAGGTTGTGAAAAAGGAAATCATTAAGTGGCTAGATGGAATCATATACCCCATATCGAGATAGTGCTTGGGTAAGTCTGTCCCAATGTGTACCAAAGAAAGGGGTGTGAGCGATAATAGCCAATGAAAAGAATGAGTTGATACCAACTAGAATCATCACGAGGTGGAGAATGCTGTATGGATTCTGAGAAAACTCAACAAAGCTACCAAAATGGATCACTTTCCTTTACCATTCATAGACCAAATGTTAGATAGATTAGCGGGGAAAGAATTCTATTGTTTCCTAGATGGCTATTCGAGCTACAATCAAATAGCAATTGAGCCTAAGGATCGACATAAAACCACCTTTACATGCCCTTATGGAACCTTTGCCTTTAGAAGGATGCCATTTGGCTTATGTAATGCACTGCTACATTCAAAGATGCATGATGTCTATATTCTCGATTTCATTGAGCAATCAATGGAAGTATTCATGGATGATTTCTCTATCTTTGGAGAAACATTTCAAGTTTGTTTAGCAAATTTGGAACAAATTCTCAAGAGATGTGAGGAAACAAATTTAGTCTTAAAGCGGGAAAAGTGCCATTTCATGGTACAAGAAGGCATAGTGCTAGGACATAGAATTTCAAAGAAAGGTCTAGAGGTAGACAAAGCTAAAGTTGATGTCATTGAGAATCTACCACCACCAAATCTGATTAAAGGTATCGAGGAGCTTCTTAGGCCATCTTTGGTTTTTATAGAAGGTTTATCAAAGATTTTCAAAATCTCAAAACCATTATGTATGTACGCAACATGATGTAGAATTCAACTTTGATGAATCTTGTATAGAAGCTTTTGACAAGCTTAGAAAGGCATTGGTGACAACACCAATTATAGTAACTCCAGTTGGAGTAGGCCATTTGAATTAATGTGTGATGCTAGTGACTTTGCGGTAGGAGCGATCCTAGGGCAAAGGTATGATAAGGTCTTTCATTCCATATATTATGCTAGCAAGACATTAATTGAAGCTCGAGTGAACTACGATTCTGAAAAGGAATTATTATTTGTGGTATTTGCATTTGAAAAATTCGGATCATACTTAGTTGGCACTAAGATTATTGTCTATCTTGATCACTCTGCCATTAAGTATCTAATTTCAAAGAAGGATGCAAAACCAAAGGTGATAAGGTGGATTTTACTCCTACAAGAATTTGATTTAGAAATTAGAGACAAAAAGGAGTAGAAAACCAAGTAGCGGACCATTTATCAAGGATTGAAGGAGAATCACCGTACACAAGGAGAAGAAATCAAGGAAAGCTTTCGGATGAGAAACTATTGGCAATTACGATCAATGCAAAACACTTAAAGCTGCATTTGCTATAAGCAATGCGGGAGCATCAAATGCACTGCACCATGGTTTTCTTCGATATTGTAAATTTCCTTGCAAGCAAAAAGTAGTACCGATGAGTATGACATATCAACAAAGGAAAAAATTCTTCCACATGGTTAAACAATACTATTGGGATGATCCATTCCTTTACAAGATGTGCTACGATCAATTAATGAGGAAATGGATACACGAAGAGGAGCAACAAGCGATGCTTACTGCATTGCCATTCTGCACCTTATGGAGGACACTTTGGAAGCACTAGAACAACGGCTAAGGTATTCTGATCTGGTTATTTTTGGCCTACTTTATTTAAAGATGCTTATTTTATGGTCAAATCTTTGTGATAAATGTCAAAGAAGCGGGGAATATTTACGATAAGCATGAAATGCCTAGAACAAATATTTTAGAAATAGAATTATTTGATGTTTGGGGCATGGATTTCATGGGACCTTTTCCACCCTCTTTTGGCAATTTATATATCTTAGTAGCTGTTGATAATGTATCCAAATGGGTAGAAGCGGTAGCATTACCTAATAATGATGCTAAATCGGTGAGTAAGTTTCTTCAAAGAAATATATTCACTAGATTTGGAACTCCTAGAGCTATCATTAATGATGAAGGTTCACACTTTTGAAATAAGATCATAGAAAACCTTCTAGCTAAATATGGAGTTAAGCATAAGATAGCTACTGACATACCATCCTCAAACTAGTGGACAAGCGAGAATTATCAATAGGAAATTAAGAGAATGCTAGAAAAAATGGTTAGTCCAAATAGGAAAGATTGGTCTTTACATTTGGATGATGCTTTATGGGCATATAGAAACAGCATTCAAAACACCCTTAGGAATGTCCCCTTACAAATTAGTCTATGGAAAAGCATGCTATTTACTGTAGAATTGGAAAACAAATCTTATTGGGCTATCAAGAAGCTCAATTTCAATTTGAACAAGGCGGTAAAAAGAGAATGATAGAGCTTGATGAGCTAGAAGAAATTAGGCAAACCTCTTATGAGAATCTTTGAAATCTACAAAGCTAAGACTAAGAAATGGCATGACAAGAAAATTCACGAGAAGAGAATTGAAAGAATGAGGACTAGTTACGCTATATAACTCTAGGTTGAAGCTATTTCTGGAAAACTTAGATCAAGGTGGTGAGGACAATATAAGTTGATAAAGGTTTATCCACATGGAGCGATAGACTTATTTGATAAATCCTCAAATCTGTCTTCAAGGTGAATGGTCGAGAGAGTTAAAATGTACTATGGTGAACATGTGGTGAGAGACAAAACCACCACCTATTTGAAAAATCTCTAAGTGAAAAGAGGTAGTCAGTGACAAGACTCTTAAAACAAGCGCTTAATGGGAGGCAACCCATTGTTTTTAATTATTTTTGTGCAATTTTATGTTTTTAGTTGTTTTGCGAGAAATGAGAGAAACTAATGCTGTTTGCATCAAATGCACTGCATTGAGGAAAAACATGCCCTGCATCAGAAATTTATAAACTTGAAGAAAATTGCTTAAGTGTGAATCATAAGGCTTCGGGAAGGTTAAAGGAAGGTTAAGCAAGATTAATGACACATTGGTAGCCAAAGCAAGACACTTGGCATGATGCATGCGCGACACGCAATGCTAACGGCTACCTAATAAATCCACTAACTTCCTCTTCCTAAAATAAAGCCTTTTGTTATTCACAATTACCCCCTTCATTCGCAAAATCTCACAAATTTCTCTCATAAAACACAAACCACCCTTCACATTTTCATCTCCAATTTTTTCTCAATCACACAAGCAATCAAAAACCTAGAAATTCAAAGCAATTACAATGGTGAAAAAGCAATCGACCTGCAGAAATCATCGGGCAAGCGGGCGAACTCCTCGAGAAAGAAAAGAAGGTCATGCATGCATCATCATCATCAATCAAGAAAGGCAAAGCCAAGGAATCAATGACAAGAAATGATGACAATGTTCATCTACTGGAACATGCATCTATTGCAGAGAGAGGTATGATTTGAAGAAGGCTAGCCCATCATTCATGTCAACGAGTGGAAAATCTCAATTGGGACCACTTCGTGCTACCAAGAGGAGGCTATATTGAAGACATAGTGAGAGAGTTCTATCTTTGGAATCACACCACAAGAAGGAAGCGAGAACATTCCTACACTTCCATGGTGAGAGGTAAACTTGTACACTTTCATGCCAAGAAATTGAATGAACATTATATCTTTGAAGTATAATGGGAATGAATTTGAAAATAAAGTGGCCAAGTCCTTTAAGAAAGAAATGGAAGAATTGAGGAATAGGATTGCTATACCGGGGTTGTATGGGAAAAATTTACACCTAATGAGATTAAGCTTAGAAGCAATTATTTGATAAATGCATTAGGTAATTGGCATTTGTTCATAGCCACTTCAATTCACGCTACATCACATACATATGCTATGACCAAAGAGAGATTGATCTTGCTAGATACAATTCTCTCGAGGGAAATGTAGACATAAATGATTGATAGCTAGAAATTCTTGCATGCTCAACAAAATCAAAGGGATTTCTGTTTTTCCCTTGTCTTATAAGCTGAATTATGCATGAAAGAAGGTGTCCCTAAAGAAATTTCCCCACAGTAATTTAGTCTTTGAAGTGAAAGAAAATTTGAGAAATGTAAGAGGCCCTGCACTGCAATGCAAGAGCATTACATGCGAAGCGAGAGGGGCTGTCTGGAAATTTCAAAATGATCAACATGGTGGCTTCAATTGGTCTTTGACAAGATCTTTGATCTTGTGGGCCAAATAAATGCCCTGAATTTCAAGTTGGGTATTGAGAAGTGAGGAGAAGAAGAAGAGGAGAGAAAGGTTGAAGAAGAAGGAAAAGGTAAGGAGAAGGTAGAGGAACCTAGCACTAAGAAGAAAGTGACTAGGAAGCAATACAAAGTACAAAAGAAAGTTGTGGTAGGACTATGGTGAAGAAATGTTTGATTCTAATAAAGAGGATGAGGAACTAGAAAAGAAATGGATAAGGAAGTTGAAGAAGAAGAAGAGAGTGATGAGTGAAGTTGATGAAGAGGAGGAAGATAATGCTAGGGGTGTGATCCTAGAAGAAATTGCTAGACAAAAATATTCCAAACCCTCCAGCAATCAACTTGACGAAAACCCTATCAACTCACGATTACAAAACACCCATCATCTCACCAAACCAAGAATCCTCCTCCATTCCAAAATCAACATTACCCTCCTCAATGATCCACGGTCCTATCACCACCACAAACAACCCCTCCACCACCCTCTCCAACAAATGAACCACAGAAAACAACTCACACAGAAGAACCGACCCTGTTATGCCAGCAGAACAAAGCGGTACCTTACGACCCAAGCAACATTACTTCTAATGTTATTTACGCTCTTGAGAAAGAGATTTTTCAGGAAAGAGAATAAGAAGGACTCAACAAAGAAGACAAAGAAGAAGAATCATCGCAAAGGAGGCGTAGCTCGATACATTTGAAATGCGAGTGATGCTCTGCATCAACTCAACGCTACATCACAACAGCAACAACTATGCATGATGAGGCAACAATTAAATTGGTTACGGAACAAATGGCTAAGCAGAAGAGGATGTTTTGCACAACACTCGAGAAATTCTTCAAGCAACTGCGGGAAGGCGAGCAAAATTAACACCAAAGAGGAAGAAGCACGATGCGATCAAGGCGATGCACTGCATCAATTCGAACAAATTCCTGCAACTACACACGAAGTAGGAGGTGCATACGCACCTCTGAAGAAACACCAAGCAAACCCAAAGAGAAGAAGCGGAAGGTGAAACACACTCCTCAGCGGCAAAGCACGAGAATAAGGAGTGGAGCAAAGAAATGAGTATCAACTTTACAAGTTTTCACATAAGCTGCTATAAACTTGTTTTGTTTCTATCGACTATTCCTGGTTGTACTAATCCCTCTCTCCTATTTTGAACAAATGATTTGTATTTACGAACAAATTTTGCGGTGAGAACCTTTGCAACCCCTTAAGTTTGGGGGATTTGCATGTTATGTTATGTTTTAATATGTTTTTATCTAATATGTTGTGTGTTTAAAATTAATATGTTTTATATAGTAAATATATACATTTTTAAGTAATTTTTAGTTAGTTTAAATATTAGATGTACTTAACAAAGTAGTATCTAAATATTTTAGTAGAAAAGATCGAGTTTTTCAAAAATATGGTGAAAGCCCTATGGATGGAATTTTTATGATAAAAAAGAAAAAGAAGCCTTATTTCTTAGAAAAACAAAATTATTTTTACTTCAACACTTCAAAAGCGAGTTTGTGAAAAGAACCTTGCTATTTAAAAGATCAATCGATGCAAAGGGAATTTTTGGTAAGCTTAGGTCAAAACAAAGCTTTACTAAAAAGAAAGAAGAGCTTAAAGAATTAAGTTTGGGGGTGTTTTATGAAAACAAAGGCTGAATTTCAAAAGTGTAAAGAGTAAACAATGTAGAAAAAAAGAATACAAAAATGTGGACAAAGCCATATCACAGATCTTTTGAAACTATACGTGCCTAAGTACATGAATGCATCTGGAGGTCAAAGACACTGTGCCATGCGAGGAATAAATGTATACGGAGGATAGTTCAAAAAGCGAACACTGTGCCAAAGTGCAAAGAAAAAATATATGCATCTGGAGGTCAAAGACACGTGCCAAAGTGCATTTGCATCGGGAGTCGGTGAGGAAGGTAATATGAGCTAGAAAAGAAAAGCATTATCGGTCTGTTTGCATCAATGTAAAGCGCCTTTGAAGAAAAAGCAAAATCTGAGAAAAAATCAATGCACAAAACACTTCAAAGAAATATTGCATCTGCTCAAAAGATCCACACAAAAAATAGAAAAATGCATTGGCTCAAAAGCTTTGAAAGATTCAACCAAGCCCTTTGATTTTAGAACTCCCTGACACTTGAGAAAATTTTGTGAGTCTAAACTCTCTTTTGAAAAATATTTTGGTGTGACCAAAGATGAACCAATCCTTTCAAAGGCTAGGAGGAAATTTTTCACTTAGTCTTGGAACCAATCTCAACTCGGTGGGTTCACACACACACAAAAGAGTTTGAATAGCTTTGGTAGTTTTGAAGAAATAAAGGCACAAGAAAGATTGTTGAAAAATGAAGTTCATAGGGAACTCCTCATGAAAATCCAAAAATCAAAGTGATCTATCTTCTAGAATTTTAGTTTTTATAGTTTGTCTTTGTCATTACTTGCGGACAAGCAATGGTTTAAGTTTGGGGTGTGATAACTCTATTTTATATAGAGTATTTCATATGTTTCAACTTAGTATTTGCTCTCTTTCAAGTAATAATAAAGAGTTTATATAGTATTTTATGTGATATATGATAACTTGAGTGATTTGAATGGTTATAGTTATTATTAGGCCATTTTGGATATATTGTGGTATGTTTGATGTTTTTGTTGATGCGGTCTCAATGCTAAGCGCATCGATGCTCTGCGATCTGCATCAAAGCGCACTACTTGGTGAATAAGCGATCTGTTTCATATGCATCCACCTTGCAATTGATGACCTCTGCTTGGTTCTCACGATGCCATCAACCTTGTATAGTAGCGCGCTACCATTCACACATAGCTATAGGCATAGCTTTGAAGAGTCACCAACATAGGGACACATGTTCACACATCAATGAACCGCCCTATGTGATTAGTCAAAGATTTCAACATGGATAAAGCTCTGGAAAGCAACTACAGCTATGATCCACTCAAGATGACTTCAACATGAAGGAAGGAAGCACCTCACTTGAAGGCTATAAAAGGACCTCAGATCTTCATTTGGAAATATATCACAATCCATAAGTTAGATCAAAATTTCAATATACATAGTTAGTTTTTATATTTTCAGAGGAAGAAGAAAGAATTCATAATTCCTCCTTAACTCATTTTCATAGTGTTTGTATAGTGCTAAGGAGTAATGCTAGTGCATTGCTAGAAGATTTCATACAAAGGTTTTCAACATTTGTAACTTTACTCTTATTGTTTCTCTTTTATGATTTCTATATATATAAACATGGTCTATTCGGTTTATATATATCTTGCAATGTCTCTTGTTAGCTAAACCTTTCTTAGTTGGAATGTTCTAATCATTTAATGAGCTTTTAAGAAGTATGATGTATGTATGTATGTTTGTACTTTAGTTCTTGCTTGATAATCTTTTCAAAACTTATTTTGAACTTGATCACTTAGAATAAGTAGATTTGTAAATGACCAGAGATGGCTTACAATTAAGAACTCAAGAACTAATATGGGTGAGTGTTTTACATAAAGAAAACTTTGTGAAAACCATGCTAAGTCCTAGAGATAGGATAGTATAGTCCATAGGATAATTGTGGGTACTTAAAATACAAGAGTGAATTCACTTAAGCAAATTGGATAATTGTTAGGAGGCAAGATTGGCACTAACACCCCTTTCTTTCTTGCATAGAACAATGATCATAAAAGTGGTAATGATACTCTGAAGAAAGTGGCCAGAAAGGCACATAGCTAATGTGACATTCGGTCTGGTGCATCACATACTGCATCATACACTTATAAGTAAATTACTTGATGAAGACATTCCAACTAGCTTTTCTCTTTTACACTATCAACATTTTTTTACTTAGTTGTGATCATCAAATAAAATCCAAAATTATTTTGTTACTTAGTGACTTTACACTTTATTACTTTATATTATTTTAAAAGTGAGTTTTTCAATCTCTGTGGGTTCGATCTTTTTACTACTTGTTTTTGGACAGTGTATACTTGCACACAAGTGTATGTGTTTTCCATGCACCAGTAGGGAGTGTTTAAGTTTACATGTCCATGATAGTTAGATTTTCGTGGACGAAAATATTCTAAGTGGGGGAGAGTTGTAACGCCCCAAAATTAATTAGGTGAACTATTTAACTAATTTAATTAAGTGATTATTTAACTAATTTAATTAAGTAGTATTTTAGTTGTCTATATTAAAATAAATATAGGGTGACTAATTAAATCAAAGAGTGGAGTGTGGTAAATAAATGATGAGTATTGTAGTTAAGTGGGGAGTATTTTAATTAGATTGGGAGGATGTGAGAAAGTACCTAGAAGGTGTAAATAAGGGGCCCAGGCCCACTAAATAGGCCCAAATGCAAGGCATTAAACTTAGGGGTAGGTCTTTCCCTTCTCATTTGCAACAAAGAGAAGAAAATAGAGAGGGAGAGGGAGCATAGGGGTTGTGCAGCTGCCTGAACAAGGGGAGGAGGAAAATTCATTTTCTTGCTTGTGGTAAGTAGTATGTGGTACCAACCTTCTCCATTTTTCTTCCTCTATCTGCTAGTATAAGTTTTAACCATTAATTCCCTTCCATTTCCTCTTTTCCATGGATGGGTTTGAAGCTCAAGTGTTGGAGAGAAGCCATTGTTGGGTGGTTCTTGGGTTGTTGGAAGAGGGGTTTTCTTGGGTTTGCAATTCTAAGGTATGGGGGCTCTCTTTCATGGTTAATAATTTATAAACCTTGAAATAATTGAGTGTTTGATTGTGTAATTAATTAATGAAGTAATTGAGTGTTTGATTGTTTGAGTTTTGTGCTAATTCTATGTTTGTTGTTGTATTTGTATTTAATTTGATGATACCATGATGCTTGATGTTGGAAATAAATGTGTTGTTAAATGTGCATGCCATGTGTTTGATAAAATGCTTCAATGTGAAGAAAGATGAGAATATGTTGGTTTAATGATGTTGATTAAATGCCTAAGTGAGTGTTGTTAAGGTGAGTTACATGAATTTAATGCAATATAATGTGTAATAGGTGTTAAATAATAATGAGGTGATTGGTGTTAATTAATATAATTGATTAGGAGAAATATTGGTGTTTGTTAGGTGTTTGATAAGTTGTTTGAAATTAGAGTTTGGTTGGAGTGTGTATGTTGTTGTAGAAAATTATATTTTAGGTCTTTGTGAATAGTGCTAGGGCGCGATGTGCGGGAATTGGCGCTGGGGTGTGTTTGTGCGTGTTGGGGATGTGCGGGGGAGGTGCGCTTTGTAGGAAAGTTGGCGCGAGTCTCTCTGCTTTATTGCTTGAGAGTCTTCTTGCGCAGAGAAGCGCCGATTCGCTAGGAACTTGGCGCATGTGTGCGTGCAGAGTGTTGCGTGTGGTGTCTGGGCAGGGGGCGCCATTTGGCTGCCCCAGGGCGCCAGTTTGTGCGCCCGTGTCTGCGCCAGTGTGTGCTGTTGTGTTGCAGGGCGCCATTTGGCTGCCCGGTACGCCTGTTTTGGCGCCTGGTAATGTTTGGGTGTCTAAGTGTGGGTTCAAATTAGTCCCTAAGTGTGGAATTGATCCTTATGGTGTCAAAATAGTCCCTAGGTGCTAAAATAATCCTTATGGTGTCAAAATAGTCCCTAGGTGCTAAAATAATCCTTATGGTGTCAAATTAGTCCCCGAGGTGTCAAACTAGTCCTTAGGTGCTAAAATGGTCCTTATGTAATGTTTTAGTCCAAATAATGGGACGTGGTGTAATTGTTGAGTTAAATGCTAGTTTCAATCTTTGTAAGTTGAGATATAAAATGTTGAGGAGGCTTAGGCCTAAATTGTTGATGCCCTCAAGGCTTATGTTGTTGATGAGCGAGTTGATTAATAATAATGGTGAGTTTATTAGTTGTTGTTGAAGTTCTTTGGTTGGTGTGTTATGTTGCATTGTCATGGCATCGCATAGGGTATGTGCATTGTTGTTGAGACTTCGGTCTGTAAATGTTGTTGAGACTCCGGTCTGTAAATGTTGGTGTGCCCTCTAGGTAAATTGAGTTGTTGATGGATCCACATGTAAATGGTGAGTTTATTAGTTGTTGTTGAGATTCTTTGGTTGGTGTGTTATGTTGCATTGTCATGGCATCGCATAGGGTATGTGCATTGTTGTTGAGACTTCGGTCTGTAAATGTTGTTGAGACTCCGGTCTGTAAATGTTGGTGTGCCCTCTAGGTAAATTGAGTTGTTGATGGATCCACATGCATATTGCATTTCATACATTACATGCATGCTCACAGTGATTGATTGGGTGTTCGTGAATTAATGGTGTGTTTGATGTAGCGGTATTTGGTGTAGCTGTATTTGGTATAGCTTGTATATGTGGCGTAGCTTTGTATATTTGACGTAGATGAATATTTGGCGTAACTGTAATTGGTGTAACTGCATTAATGATGTATTTGAATTGACTATATTTCTGGTGTGTTTATTCTACTGTGTTTCCTGTTTTATTCATTATTATCTATGTATTGAGACTCACCCTACTGCGTCGTGTTGCCTCGTATCTTTAGGCAACTGCGGTGGTGTGATGACTAAAGGTGTTTAGAGATCCTTCTTCTAGTGTGGTCGAGTCGGCTCACGTCACGTGCAGGGGAATATTTAGTAGTTGTTATTTTATTATGTTTTGAACTATTATGTTAAGCTATTATCTTCATTTGTTGTACTATTTGAATCTCGGACTTGTTGGTGCTATGTATCGTGATGCAGAGTTTATTTTAATTACTATTTTAGAGTTATGTAAGGTGTTTTGAAGAAATGTAGCACTCTCTTTGTGGTGCGTGGAAAAATATTATGTTTCTGAAACTCTGATTTTTAAAATCGACTAATTAATAGTAGTCAGAAATGGGGTGTTACAGCTTGGCTACAAAAGGAAGACAATGAAGCCAACTCCAACAAAGAAGATGTGGACCATGAGTTTCCTACATGGTGTGCGAGGGTGAAGGAGCAATTTACGGAGAGAGAAGGAGAGGCGAGAAGGAACTTACTCTTTGAAGGTGAGAAAGCAGCGAAGCGTGTGAGAACAACAGGAGGAACCTGAACAAGAAGCTCAACAAACTCCAGTGCAGATTGGTGTCCCAACACATGAAGTTCCCACATTGGTGATAACTCTATTTTATATAGAGTATTTCATATGTTTAAACTTAGTATTTGCTCTCTTTCAAGTAATAATAAAGAGTTTATATAGTATTTTATGTGATATATGATATCTTGAGTGATTTGAATGATTATAGTTATTATTAGGCCATTTTGGATATATTGTGGTATGTTTGATGTTTTTGTTGGTGCGGTCTCAATGCTAAGCGCATCGATGCTCTGCCCGATCTGCATCAAATCTGCACTACTTGGTGAATAAGCGGACTGTTTCATATGCATCCACATGCAAAGTGATGACCTCTGCTTGGTTCTCACGATGCCATCAACCTTGTATAGTAGGCGCCTACCATTCACACATAGCTATAGGCATAGCTTTAAAGAGTCACCAACATAGGGACACATGTTCACACATCAATGAACCGCCCTATGTGATTAGTCAAAGATTTCAACATGGATAAACCTGCGGAAAGCAACTACAGACTATGATCCACTCAAGATGACTTCAACATGAAGGAAGGAAGCACCTCACTTGAAGGCTATAAAAGGACCTCACATCTTCATTTGGAAATATATCACAATCCATAAGTTAGATCAAAATTTCAATATACATAGTTAGTTTTTATATTTTTAGAGGAAGAGGAAGGAATTCATAATTCCTCCTTAACTCATTTTCATAGTGTTTGTATAGTGCTAAGGAGTAATGCTAGTGCATTGCTAGAAGATTTCATACAAAGGTTTTCAACATTTGTAACTTTACTCTGTTGTTTCTCTTTTGTGATTTCTATATATATAAACATGGTCTATTCGGTTTATATATATCTTGCAATGTCTCTTGTTAGCTAAACCTTTCTTAGTTGGAATGTTCTAATCATTTAATGAGCTTTTAAGTAAGTATGATGTATGTATGTATGTTTGTACTTTAGTTCTTGCTTGATAATCTTTTCAAAACTTATTTTGAACTTGATCACTTAGAATAAGTAGATTTGTAAATGACGAGAAATGGCTTACAATTAAGAACTCAAGAACTAATATGGGTGAGTGTTTTACATAAAGAAAACTTTATGAAAACCATGCTAAGTCCTAGACATAGGATAGTATAGTCCATAGGATAATTGTGGGTACTTAAAATACAAGAGTGAATTCACTTAAGCAAATTGGATAATTGTTAGGAGGCAAGATTGGCACTAACACCCATTTCTTTCTTGCATAGAACAAGGATCATAAGAATTTGGTAATGATACTCTGAAGAAAGTGACCAAGAAAGGCACATAGCTAATGCAACAACATTTGGTCTGTTTGCATCACATCTTGCATCATACACTTATAAGTAAATTACTTGATGAAGACATTCCAACTAGCTTTTCTCTTTTACACTATCAACATTTTTACTTTGCTTTCTTTCTAACTTAGTTGTGATCATCAAACAAAATCCAAAATTATTTTGTTACTTAGTGACTTTACACTTTATTACTTTATATTATTTTAAAAGTGAGTTTTTCAATCTCTGTGGGTTCGATCTTTTTTACTACTTGTTTTTGGACAGTGTATACTTGCACACAAGTGTATGTGTTTTCCATGCACCAATTGGCTACACCAAATGTGCCTGCACCTGTAGAAGTACCTGAAGCAAGTGTAGAGGATCCTGGTGTGCCAACTGCTGATGCCACTGCGGCTAAGGCCAATCCAAAGAAGATGAGAGCCAAACATGTCCCTATTAGAACCAGTCCCAGAATCAGGAAGAAAGAGTAACAGGATACTTTTTAATGTTGTTTCAAATACTATAATATGCCTATCTACCTATAATATGTGTGCAAATACATGTGCACAGCAGGGCTCAATCATGCTAGTTAGGCTATATGCTTAACACATGCAATTCTAACGAAGTGCTCTTGGACGACTGTTAAGTTTTAAATACTTTTGATTATATCTCCCATGTTTGGATCCCTTAAATACTCAACTTAGAGCAGTGAGAACACTGTTCATTTTAAGTTGGGGGGGGAGAGTGGAGAATAGTATGTCTTTTGAATGAAATATGCACTATGTGAATATTAATATATGTTATGTGTGTTTTAGTAGTAATAGTATTATGTGAATATGAAATATTTATATAGTAGTATGTGAATATGCAATATTAGTATGTTTTAGTACTTTTAGATGTACTTAACAAAGCTTTAAATAACATGATAAAATTATTTTCAAAAAAAATAGAAAAATTAAGTACATCATGTGTGTATTAAACTTAAATGATTATGAAGCATGATCAATTCATATTGCTTTTCCAAATTTTCTGTAAGTGTATCAAATGAGCAAAAAGTTTTAAAAGGAAAAGAAAAGCCTTGTTTTCTAGAAATGATCAATGTTATAATTTCTTTGACACAACAAAATTGAGTTTTTGAAAAGAACCATGCTAGATAGAAAAGCTATCTAAAGCCAAGGAATTTTTGGAAAACTAAGGTCAAATTCAGATTTTTACTAAAAATAGAGAAGAACATAAAGAAATAAGTTTGGGGGAAATTCAAATGAATACAAAGGCAAAAGTGTGGAAACTTGAAAAGCTAATGCCAAAGGTGTCAAAACTCTCAAAGGTGTCACAAAGATCAAAAAGCTACACTTGCCTGAGTCATATAAACTGAACCTGTCCCTTAAGTGCAATTGGTTTGAAAAATGAACAAATTTCAAAAAAAAATGCATGTGGAGGTTAGTGAGGAGGGCAGTGTATACAAAAAAATACTCAAAGAGCTATCAAAAATAGCTACACAAAGTGTACCTACAACACCTACATCAAAAAGCAACTACACTCAAAAAATGATGTATTTGCACTCATTGCATTACATCAACAAAAACACCAAAAGTCTAAATAAGGCAATTGGCTCAACAAGTTGAAACACCAAAAGCCCTTTGTTGTGCTTAAGAGTCCCCTAAATCTTGAAGAAATTGTTAGTCTCATCCATATTTTGAAATTTTTCTATAGATGACCAAAAAGAGTTCCACATTTTTCAAAAGCCAAAGAAAAACTCTTTATCTAGTTATGGTACCAATTGAAGCTCAATGGGACACACACTCACTCAAATGAGTCCTTATAGCTTTGAATGTTTCAAAGAAAGCAAAGGTTTAGAAAATTCCTGAAAATTAAAGCTCATACAAGATACGCACTTTAAACAAAAATTTTAGAAAAACATGAGTTGAGGTGATTTCATAATCATAGAAGTCTTGTGTTTATTTCTTGTGTCGTTACTTGAGGACAAGCAACAAGTTAAGTTTGGGGATGTGATAACTCTATTTTATATAGAGTTATTCATCTATTTTACTTAGGTTATTGTTTATTTTCAAGTACATTAGTATATAAATATAGCTTATTTATTAAGAAAGCGACATTTTAGAGATCAAATGATTAGGACAATTAACTTCTTGTTAGGTTTGATGCTGCGGAAGTGGAAACACTTGCCAACACTAGGAGTGGAAACAACGCTTGACTCTAAGAGTGGAAACAACGCCAACTCTAGGAGTGGAAACTTGCTACACTGCGAGAATCTAGCGGTTTGCACCAAAACATCCAAGGACCATTTTGATGCTTCCACACTTGAATTGTGACGTCATGCCTAGTCACACGGAGGCGAGCCACTTGCGAAGTCGGCGATAAACATAAAAATCAAGTTGCAAGGCTCATCTATCTAAAGAGACATGTAGCACTTCTCGATGGACCACACCTTGTGTTATGCATGCAAGCGACCACAAGTGAGCTATTTGCTTCATTGGTTATGCGATTTTATCTAAAGTTGGTCCCCTCGATTGAATCTTACGCGCCTAAGGAAACCCCTCAAGGAGGAAATCTTCCAAGCCTATAAATAGAAGTCATGTCTTCACCTACAAACAATCTGAATCCTTGATTGTATTTCTTCATTTGTTTAGAAAAGATCACTTAGTTTTATTTAGTTTAGTTTAGTTTTAGTTTTTCTTTACGTTTCTGAAGAGAAGGAAGGTTAGGAGGTGCTTGACAACCACTCCCTTCACTTCTACTTGAAGGAAACTTGTGTAAGGAACTCATATTGTACTTCAACTTGGGAAACTCATGAAAAAGATCTTCTATTCGAGTAATCTCTCTCCTTTCAAGTTCTTTTGCTATATTACTCATTTGATTGTGCTCTTTGCAGATTTTCTCTATTATATAATGAGTAACATGAGCTAAATTCCCTTAAGTTGAGATGTTATAACCTTGTAATGAACTTCTAAATATGTTATTATGATTTATGTAGTGTATGCATTTTAATTCTTGTGTGATACTTCTTTCAACACTTATTCTGGAATTGATCACTTTGGAATGTGTAAAACTTGTGGCAGCAGACATGGGTCACATTTATGAACTCAAGAATTAATAGGAATGAGTGTTTGTAACAACAACTTGTTAAACTAGCTTTAATAAGAATTGTTGTTAAAACCATGTTAAGTCCTAGACATAGGATAACATAGTTCCTAGGGTGATACAGTGGGAGGTTAAAAATACAAGAGTGAACTTATTTAGCAAATTTGATCATTGTTAAGAGCGAGAGAGGAATTGACTACTCTTTTCTTTCTTGTAAAAACAAAGATCATAAGAGTTTGTAATGAAACTACGAAGAAAGTCTTTGTGAGGCACATCACGATCTGTTGCATCCAGTGTGGAAACACTACATACTTCACTATAACACTTAGAAGAAATTACTTGGTGAAAACATCTCAACTACTTTATCCAACTGATTCCTTACACTCTTAAACTGTTTATATTGTTTTTACTTTTGAAAAACTCCAAACCAAAATAGTGCATAGTGTAGACACACTAAGTGTACACTCTAAATATACAAAACTTTACAATACATAATCCCTGTGGGTTCGACTTTTCTTATCACTTTATTACTTGTGTGACTATGTATACTTGCATATATTTTACCACACCAGTTACCAAGACAACTTCTTGGGGCAGGGGATATGTTCTTCCTTTGCCCATTTCTGAACCACATGGTCACCCGCATATGGGTGGGAGAAGTGTTGTTGAAAATTTTGAAATGCTAATATTTTTTAAGAAATTGTAGTTCACTTCTATTTCACTACTACTTTATAAGAGAAAAGTCAGTTTTTATCGCATAAATGATGTAACTAGTCTATATTAAAGACTAGATACATTATTTATTCAATGAACTTAAAAAGTGATTTTTCCTTTATTAAGTGGACCGAAGAGAGTGTTTTAATTAGAAGAGGATGAGACACTTTACCATGGGGTGGTGCCAACAATCCAACATGTTGTTAGTGCTTATTGATTGTGTCTTGTGGGTTGTAGCCTATTTGTGGATAAGAGTCACACCTACGTGGATATCTTGAACTTGGTGGCCTTTCGTAACCTCCAAAGCTAGTGGAATGCGATACTGTCCGTTTACATACTTATATAATCACTTATGAGGCTAAATTACCTATGAGTTAAATAGGGGATACATGACCCTTCAACAGATAAATTAAGGCTAAATTACCTATGAGGTTCTTTAAGTTATTTTAAAAACACTTGTCCTTTAATTTTTTTTTCCTGGTTAGCTCCTTTATGTTTCAAACGTGTGACCCAAAAACCCTTTTTAGGTTTTCCATCCATCTCTATTAACGAAGAAGGATATGGCGTGGCGTTAATGGCGTGCGTGACACGACTTCTGATTAGCAAATGTTAATATTTTAGCTTCAATTAGGTCCTTTATGTATATACATGCGATTCAATTGGGTCCTTTTACTTTCTCACCATCTTAGTAAAATTAAATCATAATTTCTCATCATCTTCCGCAACCTCAATCCAAAAAAACCCAGATTTTTTTCTTCCCCAAATCCCAAATCTCAAAATTCCTCAATCCATTAAATAACAGGGGAGTATGCGACGACAAACATAATGGATTCAAATTATTAAGTGGAATTTAATCTGCCATTTGTTGCAACATTTTATTATGTATTTGATCATTAGTGAGTATGTCTTGCTTTCCTAACAGGTACTAGAGTTTGACAAAAATAAAGTTTTGTTTTCGGGTTTTCTCATTATTCTTCTGTTGATTCTTGGGATTTCAAATTTGTAGTATCATTCTCATTAAGAAAACAATGAATCAAAACAGAAAGGTGATACAAATAACCAATTTAGGAAATGTCAACTTTTGAGATTTGGGGTCGGTATCAGACCCAGCCTGACCATCGACCCGACCAAGGCACAAGGTCACTGAGTCTTTGGTCGGACCGCATGACTCGGACATACTAAAAATAGACATGATATGTATAAATATATACCTCACAAAGCCATCAAAATTTGTATTATACCAAAAAAACTAAAAAAAACTAATCTCAACAAAAATTAACATAATTGTACCTAATTAAATAAACAGTCACTGAATAACAATAGTCTCAACATATCTAAAATTATAGCCAGAACCTAATTTCATGTATTTTACGTAAGCTACATGACTTGTAATGAATCACAACAATACAATATATCAAAGAACAAATGAATGCATTAGAATTTAAGAGCACCAAATTTGTTTTGTCTTCAAAAAATTAAGAGCACCAATAATGTCAAACCAAGAAACAATAATTAACTTTAAAATAATAATAATAATAGTAATTTACATTTAATAACTTTAAAAATAAAATAAAAAGGCAAGTCATATATATTACTCATAGTTCTAAAGCTTTTAGTCTTTTTGACCTCTTTTTTTGTTCCAAAACTTTGATACTCTAATGTATAATTTACTGATTTTTCAAGTTTACCATTTATCTTTAATTAATCTCCAAATTAAAATTAATTATTACTATTGAATATGAACTCATTTGGATTAAAGTCGGTGGGTATTAATCTTTGCAAAGAGCTACTTTAGTCATTAGGTATTGTATATTTATGATTTCTTAATTTGTGTAAAACACTCTAAAAGGCAAGACCATATATATTTAATTCGTAGAATAACTAACAAGTCCTTAACTAGCTTAGTGGTAAAAGAGTGAGGCTCCATCTGTTGTTGTTAGGTTCGAATCGAACAGGTGGAGTTTTTCTTTTTGGTTGAAAACAATTATGGGTTTCTCTAGGAAGAGGATGACAAAAATAATGGGTCAATATGGTCATCACAACTAGTTGATAGCATTTAGGGGTGAGCAAGGGACAGGTTGAGACGGGTTACACTAGTCCCTAACCCGGTCCTAAATTTTCATAGGGTCATTTTTTAGACCCTAACTCGTCCTTAGACCCGAACAAACCCGATGATCTTAGGGTCAAAGTAAGACCAGATCTATTTTGGACGAGACCGAGTTGGCCCGACGTACAATAAAAACAAAATTATAATAATATTTTATGATGTATTCAAACTCAAAACATGACTTTTACAATAGTACTTTACATCAATGTTTCTACTTATAAACTAAGATAGATTTCAAATTGAATATTTTATTTATAAAACTCTCATTAACAATGTAATAGAATTAAAAATTAGAGTGGCGAGTGAGCAAAGGGCGGGTTGGGGCGGGTTATACCTATACTAACCCGTCCCTAATTTTTGATCGGGCCAATTCTTTAGACCCTAACCGCCCTTGGGCAGAACAAACCCGATGATTTGCAGGTTAAATGGGACGAAGACGGGACGAGTCTTAGGGTTGGGATGGGTCTTGCTCGCCCCTAATAGCATTGGTTTAGTCAATATATAGTGTAATACAACAAATTTAAGAATGTCGATCATGGTTGTGGCAAGTCAATGATATTGTGGTCCTCAGCGAGGGTAGGTAGGGGTGCGACCTTCTAGGGCCCATGTTTTGTAGGTGGTCCAAATTTTTATACTAAGTCTAAATTATACTAGTATCATAAAGAAATTATATTAGTATTATAAAAAAGAATTTAAATAAAAAAGGCCCAAATTATCTCTACAATTTCTGAATTTTGTTGAAGGGCCCCTTCAGTATCCTAGCTCTCTTGGTTCTTACTCCACATAATAATGAGTCTTCATATTCCATTCAATTCCTTCTTTCCCAACACCATTCAATTCTCTATTATAAAAACCCACACTTATTATTCTCATTTTACCAAAATCTCTCTTCCTGAATTCTCACGGTCAATAACAAAACTTTCTCACTGCAAATTAGGTTAGTGGATCTTCTAATTTTTTTTATACATGATGATGTTGTTGTTGTTGTTGTTGTTGTTGTTGTTGAAGATAAAAAAGGCAAATAACAATTTCATGTGGTTTTGATTCTTCTATTGAAGGCGTGTTTTTGTTGAGGAGTTAACGGAATGTTAGTTTGGAGATGATGACAAGCGATTAAGTTGTGCATTTGTGGCGATTCTACTTCCCAGTGCTATTGTTCTATACTTACGATTGGTTTCTACTTGAGTATTTGATTTATTTTAAGATGTTGCCTAAAAACATTTATCATTAGTGAAAATCGAAAAAGAAAAAAAAAAGCGAAATGAAGAGCTCATAAAATAACAATAATGAGCTCTTGATAAATTTGTTTTTAAAAGGTAGATACCCAAGAAAATTTGGATAGCAATGATGAAATTGGTGATAATTCAAGTGTTCCTAATGATGAGCCAAATGTATCTATCTTGATAATCTTGATGTGCCAAATGCACCTAATGATGTTTCTAGTGAACAAGAAAATCCTCATTTTGATATTTATGATCCAAGAAATTGGGAGAATCTGGATAACAATTCGAAGGATATTCTAGTTGAAAAAGGGCCTCTAGAGAAATGAATCTTAACTTTCCCTTAGACAAATATTTTAGGCATTTTTCATATGAGTATTATTCAAGAAAATTAAGCAATGTTGAGATTAGTGACCGGAAATAGTTAGTTTATTGAAAATATGTTGACAAAGTATATTGTTTTGTTGCAAATTGTTCAAATCTTCTAGTAACTTAAGTTTGCTAGCAAATGAGGTTTAAGTGATTGGAAGCATATTAGCCAAACACTCAAACAACATGAAAATAGTGCGATCATATGACTAATGTGAATACTTGGAATGAATTGAGAATACGATTGAATAAAAATCGGACAATTGATAAACACTTGCAAGAAGAAATTATGAAAGAGAAAGAGCATTGGACACAAGTTTTACATAGAATATTTTTGTTGTGAAATGTCTTGCTAAAAATAATCTTGCCTTTCGAGGATCAATGAAAAATCATATCAAGATAGTAATGGCAATTTTCTTGGATTGATCGAAATGATTGCGAGAATTTGATTTGACATTGCAAGATCATGTGAAACGTACTCATGATCATGATATTCATTGCCATTATCTTAGACATAAAATTCAAAATGAAATTATTTTTCTTTTGTCACAAAGTGTTAGAAGGTCAATCATTAAGATCATTAAAGAGGCAAAAAAAAATTATAATTCTTGATCGTATCCCTGATGTGAGTCAATGAGAACAAATGACTTGTTTAATTCATTGTGTGAATGTGTCAAATAATAAAATAAAAATTGAGGAGTTCTTTTTAGAATTTTTAAAAGGTGATGACACATCCGGGTTAGGTCTTTTTAATGAATTGCTAAATGTTTTAAAGGCTCTTGATCTTAATGTTGATGATGTGAGGGGGCAAGGTTATGATAGTGGTTCCAATATGAAAGGAAAGCATCAAGGTGTTCAAAAGAGATTTCTTGAGATCAATCCTAGAGCATTATACATGTCATGTGCTTGTCATAGTCTTAATCTTACTCCTGGTGATATGGCACATTCTTGTGTTAAGGCTATTTCATTCTCGGGAGTTATTCAACGTTTATATTCATTGTTTTCGGGATCTACAAAAAAGATGGAAAATTTTGCTTGATAATGTTCCTGGTTTAACAATGAAATATTTGTCTAATACTCGTTGGGAAAGTCGAATTAAGAGTGTTAAAGCCATTAGATTTCAGTGCCCCCAAATAAGATTGGCTTTTCGAAATTATATGAATGTTGTGATAATGATGCAAAGACAAAGATTGAGGCGGAGAGTTTGATTAATGCACTAGAAAGTTTTGAGTTTTTGCTTGGTGTGGTTATTTGGTATTTTCTTTTCTATTAATATGGTTGTAAAAAGTTGCAATCTAAGTGCTGTGTGTATCAGCGCTATCATAAAACAATTGGAAGATATGTTATCCTATTTTGAAAAATATCGAAAGGAATGTTTTACAAAAAGTATGAATCTTGGAATGAAGAAAAAATATTTTGGAGAGAACAATGAGGACATGAAAGCCAGCCACCACCAAAAGAATTATTTAAAGTCAACTATTTTCTTATTGTTGTTGATATGACAATTACTTCTTTGAAAATTAGATTTGAGGAATTGAAGACATTTGAAAGTATCTTTGGATTTTATATGACTCAAAAGTTAAATTCATTGGATGATAAAGAGTTGAAAGATTGTTGTGTTAAATTTCAATCAACTTTTTCTCATGGCAATTTATCAGATGTTGATGTAAATGATATTTTCTCTTAATTAAAAGTGTTACAATTCACTTTGCCAACTGAAATAATTCACTTTGCATCGGCGGAGAGAAGTTTTTCAAAACTGAAGTTGATTAAAATCTACTTGAGATCATCAATGTCACAAGAGAGATTGAACAGTTTGGCAACTTTGTCAATTGAGAAGGATATGTTGGAGAACATTGATGTTGGTCAGATAATAAATGATTTTGTATCTCAAAATACTCGAAGAAATCGTTTCTTATGACTTTCCGAGAAAAAATAATTTTTTGATATTTTGTAAAATCATTATTATGTATAGGTTGTTTTTTGTCTTCTATTGAAATATTTTCAAATTAAATAATAGTTATGTAAGGGGGGTCCTTTTCTCACAAATTGCCTAGGGCCCATAAAATGTCAGGAATGGGAATGACCCTCAGAGTCAGAATTGGTTGATAACTTTATTGCTTAATGTTTTTTCCATAAAAAAAAGTTTTGTATCAGAATGTTTTAACGACACTCCAAGCATTTCTTTTGCTTAGAAAAAGAATGGAGGAAGAATGACTAATGAACTCAATTGGTGTATCTCACATGACTTTTATTTATACAAATGTTGGTGTGATCACAACCATTCACATGACTTTTATTTATACAAATGTTGGTGTGATTACTTAACAAAAGACAGTACACCTAGATTATTATATTTTTAAAAGTTAAATATATTTTTTGTTCCTATAAAGTTTAGGTTTTTTTGTTTAAGTCCCTAAAAAAAAGTCACCTACTTTTGTCCCCAAGTTTTTCTTTTTTACCAGTTTTAGTCCTTCATGACTTTTGATATGCTTTATTACTTTTAATAGTTCTTAGAAGCGTTATAAAAGGTCCAAAAAGTGTCATCAAAATTCATGAAAAGCTAAAACTTATGAAAAAAGTAGTGGATAAGCTAGCGGATAACGGATAAGCTAGCGGATAGCGGATGAACTAGCTGATAACAATTGATGTGTTTGGTAAAACTAGCAGTTGAACTAGCTGATAAATGTAAAACGACATAAAAAGATATATTTATTTAATTCATGATTACATTTATTTAATAAGGATAGAGAATAAATTTAAGAAAAATACAAGGGTAAAAATGCAAAAAAAAAAGTGAGCGCTATCGCACCTACTAGCGTTTTTGAAGCGCTACTTGAAGTAGCGTTTGAAAAAGCATTTAAGCGCTTCCGAAAAGCGCTAAACACTAGTCTTTACCAAGCCAGCGTGTCTTTCTTGCATGCATTCTTTTATCCATTATCCATTAGCGGATAGGCAGCAGCCAAAGCAGAACCTAAAACTAAAAACTCAAATCTTATAAGAACCAAAAACATATTTTACTCTATCCTTAAAAGCAACTTTTAATGTTGTTATATGAAAATAATTGTATTGTAGTTACAACTAAAGCAACCACTTTACGTAAACAATAAAAAGCCATGAGTCAGGACAAATTGATATATTATTTTATAGTATAAAAATCCATGATTATCTATTGATTAATTAAATACAAGTAACAGCACCTAACAAAATACAGTGTGAAGCAATAACTCTCTTTTATTTCTTCTCTCTTAAATATTGACTTTATGATTGATTAAATTACATATGATCCATTAAATTAATAGATCTTAATTAAAGTGGTGAAATTAGCGTAAATTTTAATCGATAAAAGAGTGGGTGTTTAAAATAAAGTGGAATATCGGAGAAGTGGTTGATTTTCACATGGGAAAGTGGTATCTACACGTGCGCGAGCTACAGGGAATAAATAGAAAACTAAATTAAAAAATAAAAAATAATACACGCACCAGGAGCAAAACGTGGCCAATTAATTAATTAGTTAATATTATTTTAATCATCAAGTGGACGGAAACATACGACATAATTAATCAAAGAACGCGATCATCTCTGAGATGACAACGCGTCATTAGTATTACCCTTTTTTCGTTACTATGAATATTTTTTGGGTTTTATTTTTCTCACCCGTCGCCACTATCTCACCTATATTTCAAAAATCAAAGAATACCCTGCGTTTTTAAAAAAATTAAATTAAATTTTTTGAATTACATCAAAATAAGGTAATTAGGTTCAAAAATTAAACTTTTTGAATTACCTATAAAAAGGTAATTAGGTTCATAAAATAAAAAATTTGAATACCTCTAAAAAGGTAATTAGAAAATTTTAATATTTTTAAAAGTTTATATTTTGGTCTTAAGATTTAAGCGTGTTTTATTGGAAATATAATCTGAGCGATTTACGATTTAATAACAATACGTCAAAATATATAAAATGGCCAACGTAAAATAGAGTCTGAAATCTGTTATGGGTCCAAAATGTCTAAAAAAGCGGAAAATAAGCACGTGAAGTAGGTGAGCAGGCGATATCTAAGCATCGGGCCAATCCGGGCCGAGGCGGTGCGTATATATACGATTTGTTTTAATTTTTATTCTAAAAATTTACTAAAAATAGTCAAAACTACTCTAAAAAATATAAAAACACCACTAAAAATCTAACAAAACCAAAATAAGGCTATACAAATTTTTTTAGATTTTTGGAGACTATGAAAAATTAAAAAAATCGTAAAAAATAATAAGCGATGGAATTTGGGATTTTGAAATTTTGTAGTCGTAAGAAGTCTCTTAAGGGAGTCTTGATTCTTGATTTTTAAGCTTCTAATGTTTTGTGGTTTCATTACGATCGAGTATGTTGTCAGAAAACCGATTTTTAGCCTAAATTATTAGTTGAAATAAAAAAATTGTAATTTTGGAATTACCTCGAAATAGGTAATTAGGTTCACAAATAATGAGCCGGAATTACCTCATTTGAGTAATTCAAAATCTTCAGAATTAGAGGTAATTAGAATTCCAATTTTTTTAACAAACCATGTAATTTTTGGGAAAAAGTAAGGGTATTTTTGTCCGTTTTGGGAAATATGGGGGTGAGATGGAGGTTGAGGGGGGTGAGAAAAATAAAAGCCATATTTTTTTTGGTTACTTAGTACTCCCTCCGAACCTATTTATAAACAATAAATCATTTTTTAGGTTCATTGGAATATTGATATATCTGGACAATATTATAGTTTAGATCATTAGTTTTTGATGAGCGCAAAAAATGACTTTATATAAATAGGTCAGGAGAGAAATATTACCTTTTATTTGCAAAATATTGTAGATGAATTTAATTAGGGTTTTTACCCCCACCCCTTCCCTTAACCCCCCTTTGCTTTGAAATCCCAAAATGCCATTTGAAATCTATTTTTTTAAAAAAGGCTCATCGTATATATATCATTTGGGACATATATACGATGTGTAGTTTTAACACATCGTATATATGCCACGAAGAAGTATATCACGATTAGCAGATAACAGTCATGATTTCACTTTCAAAGTTGATCAAGCGGAATCAATGGTTGATAATCTTTTACCTCATCTATAAATACTCACTCCCACCATCACTATTTTCACACCAAAAATTCAACTTCCTCCTTCTCTCACACAACACAAGTGAAGATGATGCGAGCTTCGCTAATGTCATACTACTGAGCCTTCTTCCACTTACTCGTTCATTCTAATATGGGGTTTCTTGATCATGGGGCATCATCTTGAAAGATGATGGTATAAGTTCGATGGGAGAGATGTTGTATCGTGTAGAGTTAAACCACTTTGCATATCATTTCTTTGCTCTTAGCGAAACTCTGCGGATGGTTCAACCAGAGAGCAGCGAGCATGAGATAATTCATATCGTTTATCGGAAGCGGAATGGGTGATGGAAGTCTTCAGCAGTCTGCTTTGTGGATGTCAACACCGAGGATGACCTCGGCGGATGATGTCAATCATATTATGTTTAAATGGAAGAGTTATATTCATGCATGCGTCGAAACGGAAGAATGAGTCATTTGAGATCCCGTCGATTAACTCCACCCGGCTCGATAGTTTCTATTGTATTTTCATTTTATCTGTCTATTTTTATTCTAGTTGTTTATGTTGTATCGCTTGTGTAACTTTGTTTTATCGAATCAATGAAATCAAAAATTTATGGAAACTCGTAAAATAAAACATCAGAAAAAATTAATAATAAAGTTAATAAAGTGCCAACATCAAAAAAGTGATAAAAAAATCTCTAGCGCCTCCTCGTCGCCCTCGTCCTCGTCCCGTCGTCTAAGCTCCCGGCAATGTCATGCAGTCTTTGCCATCCCCCCCGACCTATGGAGTGTCCGTCGCGCGGCGCCATGCGTGATCTCGCCATCACGAATCCCCTCCCCTGGCGATCCTGACCTCCTCATCCGATCGGCATCGTCGTATCGTAGCTGCGGGGAGGGTGTCGAACCTAAATGTGCTTGGTGATGGTGGAGTCGGTAATAGTGCGGGGATAGAAGCCGGACGTACTGCTGTAAGTACCTACGTGCTGTCTCATCCGACGCGCCGAAGCGGCCGAGTAGTGCGCATGATGTCATCCACGGATGCCATGAAGTGGAAGATCGAAAAGCGCGATCAATATGACTCGGACGACCTCGAGAGGTCACGCGAGGATGATACGGCGTACCCAAAGCGCGTCGCAAGCACCTATTAGGCATATAGGGAACTCGAAACCAGCCCGGTGATGAAGCCTCTGTAGAGGAGATGCGCTCGAAAAAGTCTACCGGCCTGTCCTCCTCGAATGGTCGCGCGTGAGACATCCTCGGCCTCGACTCATCAATCATCTTCACTGTAGTGGCTCGGCCGGGTGGTGCGACTTCTTCTTCTGTAGCGTCGATCGGTGGCTCGCACCACTGGATATGGCCAGGACAACCTCTCCGCCATCAGGAAATACCACATAATCCAAGCTTTGAATTGCAAAAATGAACAACATATTTAATTCACAAAAATTTAACCCAGAAAGTCACGTGATTTAACAAAAAAATGAAGTTAAAATGTGTATGATGCACGAAATAGTGGCATACCCTCCCACTGCTTCTTTGTGTGACCCTCGAAAACGCGGTGTTCAAGGACTCATACATGGCGGCTAGTGCACTGCACCCCATGCATAGCCTCCGAGAACCTGCGGACTCGGATCATCCGGTAGATCGGCCAGCAGCCTCGGCCTGTCTCCGGTCTTCGTAGTGAAGATCTTTGTAGGTCGTGAGCAAAGCGAGATAAGCCCTCACAACAACGGTGATGTCACCCCCTCCTCCAAATTACGCTCATAAACTGCTCCAACCATTTGAAGGCATGTATCACGGACCCCACGGGTGTTGTTAGCGGACCTCGACCCGTGACACACCCGGATATGTCTCGTGGTAGTGTGTGGCATACTCGAGCTCACGGTGATGGTGGGAAGTGTGGCATAGTTCCCTGGATGGGAAGGTGCGTGAGCGGGAGATGTCATCGAGTGATCGTCATTTCACCAAAT
Organism: Oxytropis ochrocephala; assembly: GCA_020916435.1. Classification (NCBI taxonomy): domain Eukaryota; kingdom Viridiplantae; phylum Streptophyta; class Magnoliopsida; order Fabales; family Fabaceae; genus Oxytropis; species Oxytropis ochrocephala. The sequence continues at coordinate 43,469,545 of CM037088.1, read as the reverse complement.
GGCAAGTGAAATGGCGAAGTATCTGAGTGCCATCTCTCGATAAAAAGCCAAGCAATGACTCATGGTCTATTGTGGCGTGGCGATGCGGAGAAGTGGGGCCAATCACGGAGTCCACGACCACGGTGGTGCTTATTTGAAGTAGGGTCGGGTAATGAATATGGAGTCTAGTATGGACTTTGTTTCCATGAGCCCATACTTTGACAACACGATACTCTGAATTAAAAATAAATAAATTTTGTAAGCAAAAAAATGCAGGCCATGTGCGTTAAATGAATTATTTAAGCAAAAAAATCAATACTTAAGGGTCGTGAGTATAGAAGCTGAGACATGATCTGTCAGGTCAGTGAAAAGAGAGAGGATGAGGCTCCTCACGATCTGCTTGAGGCTCCTCACGATCTTGCGATCTTTGCTTAGACATAGACTCATCGAGAGCAGCGAATCGATGCGAGAGCTGCTGCTGCTCTTGATACTCGGGAGGTGGGGATGGTAATGAAGAGGTTGAGGATCGTATTAAGGATCTTTGTGGATGGTGCGAGGATGAGGCTAAGAATGATCTTGAGGAACCGGCCTCCTACATGCCAATCCTCTGCTTTGAGTCTGTCTGCTGAGATAATCCCCAGATATAAGCGCCCGTCATCAGGAAAATTAGGTGGGTGATGCTCGGTGATACTCGGTGGGTCGACTGTCTCTGTCTCTCATTTGAAGCATGGGTGATTATGCCTCGAGTCCTCGTAGTCGGAGGCGATAGATGACTCCTCTCTCAGAAAGGAGATACCTCCCATGTCCCTGCGATGCCTACGGACAACTGCTGACCAAAGGAAAAAAAAATTAGTAAAAAAATCGATTTGCTCATCGTATTTACATAAAAGGGGGTATATATCGATGCATACTTTTTAACTCGTCGTATATAGGGTCTTTTTAGGCGTATATGCGAGTGGATAATCAATCTGTCGTATATACGCCTTAAAAGGGGTATATGCGATGAGTAACTAAATTGCTCGTCGTATATAGGCTTGTGGTGGGGTATATGCAGTGGGAATTCTGGGCTGATCGTATATACGTCTACGTGGCGTATATGCAGTGAAAATGGTCAATCGTAGGTATGACCAATAATGTGAAGAAATTGTGATTTTGTAAAAGCGAGGGTATTTTGGTCTTTTCACGAGTGGGTGGGGTTTTAAGGGGAGAGGGTGGGGGTCCAAAAAAAAACCCATTTAATTAATATTATTGGGCCAAAATGACGGAGAGTTTAACCGAAGCAAAACCTTTGGGTTGTTTTTTCTATACACCCACCCGATTCCCATATACCCCTTTGATTTGAAAACTCCAAAATGTCCTTTGTAATGTATTTTTTTTAAAAAAAAAAAGGCTCATCGAATATATGACATTTGGGACATATATACGATGCTCATTTTTACCACATCGTATATATGCCCTTAAGAAGTATATACGATTGCATATTACACGACCAATAGTATATACCTCTTGGGTCATATATGCGATGTGGTTAAAATGAGCATTGTATATATGTCCCAAATGACATATATACGATGCGTTTTAGTTTTTTTTAGTTGTAAAAAAAAAATTAACGGTCATGATTTCACTTTCAAAGTTGATCAACGGTGTGGATTGCACGACAAAATCAACGGTTGATAACCTTTTACCTCAACTATAAATAGTCACTCCCACCATCACTATTTTCACACCAAAAATTCAACTACCTTCTATCACACAACACAAGTGAAGATGATGCAGGCTTCGCTAATATCATACTACGAGCCTTCTTCCTTCGCTCTCGTTGATTCTAATATGGGGTTCGCTGATCATCAGGGCATCATCTTGCAAAATGATGGTATAGGTTTCGATGGGAGAGATGTTTTATCGTGTAGGTTGAAACATTGCATATCATTTGCTGCTCTTAAGAAGAAGCTACTGCGGATGGTTCAACCAGAGAACGACGAGCATGAGATAATTCGTATCGTTTATCAGAAACCGGAAATGAGTGATGGAGGTATTTACTGGTCTACCATGGATGTCAACAGCGAGGATGACGTCCGAGACATGATGTCCATTCATATTACGTTTAAATGAAAGAGTTACATTCATCTGTACGTCGAAACCAGAAGGACCGTCGCTGAGATCCTTCGTCGATTAACTCCACCAACTCAGTAGTTTCTATTGTATTTTGTTATCTGTCTATTTTGATTCTAGTTGTTTATGTTTTATCGCTTGTGTAACATTGTTTTATCGAATCAATGGAATCGAAAAATTATAGAAACTTGGAATATATAATAACCGAAAAAAATAATAATAAAGTGTCAACATCAAAGTAATATGAGTACAAATATATCAAAGTAGAAATACAAAATCTCTAACATCCTCCTCGTCGCCCTCGTCCTCGTCCCCGTCCTCACAAGTATGCGTGCAATGTCATCAGGATGTGCCATCCCCACGACCTATGGAGTGTCAGGTATGCCGTATCACGCGTGATCTCGCCATCACGAATCCCTCCCTATCGTCGTATCGTAGCTGCGGGAGGGTGTTGATCCTCGACCACGGTGATGGTGGGCGGTAATAGTCTAGGGATAGATGCGGACATACCACTCTAAGTACCTAGATGCAGTTTCATCCGCCCACCGAGCAAACCGAGGTAGTCGCGCGGGATGTCGGTGTGATTTAAAAAAAAAAAGAAGTTAAAATGTGTACTGAATAGGTGGCATACCCTCCACCGCTGCTGCGTGAGCCTCGAAGGCCGCGATGTTCAAGGACTCATACATGGCGGCTAGTGCACTGCACCCCGTGCATAGCCTCCATGAACATCACGCACTCGGATCATGCGGTAGATCGGCCACTTAGCCTCGGCCACTGTCTCCGGTCTTCGTAGTGAAGATCATGGAGGTCGAAGTAGAAGCGAGATAAGCCTCTCGGCAAAGAATTGTCATGTCACCCCCTCCGCCAGATTACGCTCATAAATCTGCATCAGCCAATTGAAGTTGAAATACGGACCCCCACGAGTATTGGCGCTAGCCTCAATGTGTGAAACACCCAAATATGTCTCTGCAAGCTGTGTGGCATACTCTGAGCTCACAGTAATGGTACGAGGTGTGGCATAGTTCCCTTGGATGGGAAGATGCAGGAGACAAGAAATGTCATCCAGAGTGATCATCATTTCACCAAATGGTAAGTGAAATGAGGAAGTCTCTAAGTGCCATCTCTCGATAAAGGTCGACAACAACTCATGGTCTACTGTGGCGTGGCCAGTCTGGAGAAGTGGGGTCAGTCTGGAGTCCCTGACCACTGTGGTACGCTGAAGTAGGGTCGGGTACTATAGATGCAGTCTGGTATGGACTTTGTTGCCATGAGCCCATACTTTGACAACACGTTGATACTCCTGAATTAAAAATAAATAAATGATGTAAGCAAAAAGTGCAGACTATGTGCGTTAAAAAATATATTTACCCAAAAAAATCCAATTTATCAGGTCATCGCGTACTGAACTGTAGACATGATCTGTCAGGTCAGTGAAGAGAGAGGCGTCTTGAGTGCTCTCTCCGATGCCCACGATCCTCTTGGGGCTGCTCCTGTGATACTCGGACATAGGCCAGTGCGAGGAAGACATATCAGCCTGAGGCTGCTCCTGCTGATACTCGGGAGGCGGGGCATGGTAATGAATAGGTTGGGGATGGTAAAGAGGAGGCTGTGGATTGTACTGAGGTGGAGGCTGAGAATGATACTGAGGAGTCGGCCTCCCCTATACCAATACTCCTGCTGAGTCTGCTGAAGATAATCCCCAAGATAAAACTTTCCATCATCCTTATAATGGTGGGTGATCTTTGCTCATCATCTGGGGTGGCTCGGTGATACTCGGTGGGTGATCTTGCTCATCATACCGAGGTGGCTCGGGTTGATACTCAGTTGGGTCGACTGTCTCTATCTCTATTTGAAGCATGCGGTGATTATGCCTCAAGTCCTCGTGCTCGAGAGTAGAAGATTGCAGTGCTGTCTCGATAGGAGTTACCTCCCATCTACCTCTCTCGACTCGGACGATTGTCCTGTCCTGTCATTCGGTGCCCTCACTAGGACTGCTGCAAGCAAAGGAAAAAAAATTAGTAAAAAAAATTGCACATCGTATTTACATAAAAATGGGGGTATATCGATGCTTACTTTTTAAAGCATCGCATATATGGGGAACATTGGGCGTAAATACAAGTGGATGAATTCGGCCAATCGTATATCACTGGTGGAAAGGGGTATATCGATGGGTAAAAAATATGGATCGTATATATAAATTTGGTGGTGGGGTATATGCGAGTGGATGAATTTTACAGGTCAATCGTATATACGTTTACGTGGCGTATATCGCGAGTGGGTAGTGATCAATCGTAGGTATGACCAATAATGTGAAGAAATTGTGATTTTGTAAGAACGCAGAGGTCTTTTCACAGGGTAGGTGGGGGTATGAGGGGAAAGGGTGGGGGTAAAAAAAAACCCAAAACCTTTTGCCTTGACTGAAATTTAAGATTAATATTGGGCCAAAAAGCAGCATTTTATCACAAAAAGATGGAATAGATTCTCCAAAACTAAGTTATATAAGTAAACTGATAAAACTCAACATAGGAGGAAGTCGAAGTGCCAATTCAGCAAAAGGCAGTCACCTCGAAATTGGGGTGTTTGCAGTGCAGTTTGGTTCAGTTTTGAGACAAAAAGTGAATCGAACCGCAAGGTAAAATTACATACAGTTTGGTTTGGTTCGGTTGGCTTCCTAAAATAAAACCGAACCAAAGCAATGCAGTTTAGATTAGGGGTGGCAATTTCTACCCGCAAGTGGGGATCCCCGCGGGGATTGCCCCGAATGGGGCCCCGTGGACGGAAGATTTTTCCCCGTGGGGATGGGGACGGAGGAGAAAATCCCCGCAATCAAAGTGGGGATGGGGATGGGGATCATACCCCGCATACATGGACCCGCCGAATAAATTACATAAATATTCTTATTATAGATATATATTATTTATAAGTAATTAAATTTTTAGTCTTTTTATACGTGTTTTCAATTTAAAATATTAACAAAATAATAAATTGTTCTGACTTTTATACTTTCCAAATATTAGAATATAAAACTAAGACTAACATTTATATTTTTTATATTAAAATGTTAAACTTTTGAATTTTAGTCTTACTTTTTATATATTTTTCTAATTTTATTATATTTTAATTTATATTTTTGTTAGCTATTGGGGTCCTCGCGGAGGCAGTGGGGATCCGTGGGGATAAGGGATGGGAGGAAATGTCCCCGAGGCGGGAATGGGGATGGGGACGGGGACAATTTGAGAGGCGGGGACGGGGAGCGGTGGAGTACTCCCCGCACCCGCCCCGCCCCATTGCCATCCCTAGTTTAGATTGGTTTTGTAATGATTTGTGAAAACTGAAAACTAATTCATTTCTCTGCTGAAAACAACTTATATACAGCAGGAAAATGGATAGGATTCAGTTACAACTACAACTTGATTTCCTTCCAAGTAAAAACAGAAATTCTAACTCCACTAACTGTCTAACTAACTAGTAAATATCTAACTAGGGTAATTACACCAAAATAAAACAATATTTAATAAAAAATGAAAGAAACATTTAACTATTATTATCTCACACCCCCCCTCAAGCTGGAGCATGGATATTCTTCATGTTCAGCTTGGACAACAAAGTGGAGAACGGAGCAGGTTGTAGAGGCTTGGTATGAATGTCAGCCACTTGAGCTTTAGTGGAGATGGGCATAAGATGAACAATACCAGCCTGCACTTTGTCACGGATAGGATGACAATCTAACTCAATGTGTTTGGTCCGTTCGTGGAAAACAAGATTTTGAGCAATGTAGACTGCAGACTTGTTGTCACAAAACAATGGAGCAGCTGTAGTGTGAGGTTGATGTAGATCTTGAAGTAAGTACAACAACCATTGAATCTCAGAAGTGGTGAGGGCAAGAGCCCTATATTCAGCCTGAGAAGAAAATCTCGATACAATACTTTGTTTCTTAGACTTCCAACTAATAAGAGATGAACCAAAGAATATGCTAAAGCCAGTGATGGATCTTCTGCTATCAAGACAAGCAGCCCAGTCAGCATCACTAAAAGCTTTAAGCATATTATCTGAAACAGAGCTGTAGAACAAACCGAGGCCAGGATTGCCATTGATGTACTTTAAGATGTGAGGGGCAAGAACCATATGAGTGTCTAAAGGTGTAGCAAGAAACTGGCTAAGCTTGTGCACAGCATAGCATATATCGGGCCGAGTGTTTGTGAGGTAGATAAGCCTACCAATGAGTCTCCTATATGAAGTAGGGTCAGGTAAAGGAGTACCTGAAGTAGTGCTAAGCTTCAAACTAGAAAGCATGGGCGTGGAGGCTGGTTTACAAGCAAGGAGACCAGCATCTTCAAGTAATTCAAGTGCATACTTTCTCTGTGAGAGCACTAAACTAGATGAAGACCGAGCCACTTCCAGGCCAAGGAAGAACTTCAAGGTGCCAAGATCCTTGGTTTTAAAATGATTGTCAAGAATGCTCTTGGCCATTGAATTTCTTCAAGTAATTACCGGTGAGCACAATGTCATCAACATAGATGAGTAATATGGTCAAGTGAGAGCCCTCAGCTTTCACAAGGAGAGAATAATCATTTTTAGATTGCTTGTAACCCAGAGAGAGTAGCAAAGTAATGAGTTTGGAATTCCATTGCCTACTAGCTTGCTTGATCCATAAAGAGATTTATGAAGCTTGCAAATTTGCTTAGGATCAGAAATAGGAACTCCAGGAGGAATTTTCATATATACTTCTTCATGTAAATCACCATGAAGAAATGCATTGTTTACATTTAGTTGGTGAAGATACCAATTATGTGCAGAAGCCAAAGCAAGTACTAGTCTCATAGTAGTGATCTTCACAACAGGAGAGAAAGTCTCGGAGTAATCCACCCCTTCACATTGAGTAAATCCCTTTGCTACTAAACGAGCCTTATATCTCTCAAGAGAACCATCAGACTTAAGTTTGACCTTGTAGACCCATCTACAACCAATAGGTTTCTTTCCCAAAGGGAGATCGGTGATAGTCCAAGTACCATTGGACTCTAAGGCCTTCGATTCAAGGTTCATGGCATCTTGCCAACATTGGTCTTTCACGGCTTGTTTATAAGAGGAAGGCTCAACAAGACTAGAAATAGAAGCAATATAGGAAGAGTGGGAAGGGGACAGGTTATCATAGGACAAAACAGAACTTAAAGGATAAAACATACCTGAGGATGAAGAATCACTAGTAGAAGTAGAATTCATACCACAATGATAGTCTTGAAGGTAAGAAGGAGGATGTTTAGTCCTAGTGGATATTCTAGTGGGAATGATGGTAGAGGTATCATCATCAGTAGAATCTGATGGGGTACTGTTGTCTTTGGTAGATGGAGTTGTAGAGTCAACAGTAGGAGAGGAAAGATTAGATTGTGAAGGTGAGGTGGGGGTAGCATCAGTGGTAACAGGGAGGTGAGTTAATGGTGCATTTGGAGTAGTAGTAGAGGTGTTGGCAGCACCAATGGGAGTGCTGGCAGGAGGTGTGGAGTAGGAGAAAAGACTTGTGAGGTTAACCAAAGATGGTGATGGAGTAGTATTTGGAAGAGGAGAGGGTGGCTCGGATCTTTGGTGGTAGGGAAAGATATGTTCATATGAAGTGACATTTCTAGAAAGGAAAATTTCATTGGTGTTGATGTCAAGGAGTAGGTAGCCTTTGACACCTTGGGTGTGGCCTATGTGAATACACTTGCGAGCACGGGGTTGAAATTTGGTTCTTTGGGTTGTGATAGTGGTAACATAGCATAAGAAGCCAAAGACTCTAAGGCTAGTTAAGTCGAGTTGTTTATTGTGTAGAATAAAAAATGGAGAATTTGAGTTAAGTGAAGGTGTAGGTAGCTGGTTTATGATGTTGACAGCATGGGAAATGGAAAAATCCCAAAATTGTAAAGGAAGTTTGGATTGGAACATTAGAGATCGAGCCACATTAAGAATGTGTTGATGCTTTCTCTCAACAATTCCATTCTGTTGGGGTGTTTCAACACAAGTTTTTTTGGTGTAGGATGCCTTTTTGAAGATAAAACTCAGGCATTATAAACTCTTTTCCATTATCGGACCTAATGGTTTTAATGGAAGCACCAAACTGTGTGTGAGCATAGGTAATAAAATGAATAAGGGCAGAGCAGGTTTGGTTCGGTTGGCTTCCTAAAATAAAACCGAACCAAAGCAATGCGGTTTGGATTGGTTCGGTTTTTTCCAAGACAAAAATAATTTAAAACGGAGTGAAAATTATCTAACATAAAAAAGGCTAACATAAATTTTTAAGAAAAAATCTACTCAAATATATGTAGTATATAAATTACTCTCTTTTAATTCTTTTCAAATAGCTAAGACAATGTTTAAAAGAATTTGAATTAAATATTTTGTTGTAATTTTTAAATATAGCATAACAATATGGATTGTTTGTTACTGTCAAAAAAAATATGGATTGTGTGTAAGTGAGTCAAAGAATTAATTGGATTTAGGCTAGTAAGTGAGTGAGAGTTGGGTTGTAGTTGCATTTGTGTTAGTAAGTTAGTAAGGAATGTTGTAATTGAACAAGCCTTAGTGTTACTTTCGGTTTGGTTTGGTTTGATTTCGAAAAACAAAACCGCGAACCGAACCGAACCGAACCGCGCGATGCAGCGGTGCAATAAAAAAAAACGAACAAAACCGATCAAAAGCGTTTTTTTATGTGGTTTTCGGTTTGTTTTGGTTTGGTTTGCGGTTTCCCTATTGGTTTAGTTCGATTTTGCCTTACCTCGAAAAGGTAGTTTCAATTTAGGGTTTTTTTTTACTCCTACAATGATACCAAATACCTCCACAATCATCCATTTTAATGAGAATCTTCGGTCCACATGCCGAGTTGAGTCTCAGGTGAATTTCGTTCGTTCAATAGTTGGTTTGAAGCGAGATTTACATTTAACTGGTTCAAATTTTACAACTTGCTTGATTTATCATTTTTATTTGTTGTTTGATAACTTGGATAGACCAAGCCAAATTTCCCCACCAACACACCTCAGTGTAAAAAGTTTTACTTTTTCAGCAAATCACAATAAATCATATGTGTAACTTTAGAAGTAGTTAAAAGTCAATTATTTTTAGGCACCCTTTTTTTATACCCCCACCCCACCCCATCCCCTCCCACCCCCACCCATTTATGATATTCCAAGTTTACCCCTGCCATAAATTAATTTTTTGACTTGCATTGATTCACTCTGACTGAGACCCACAATATCTGGCATCGTATATACCTCAATGGAAGGTATATACGATTACATTAAATATTGAACGCTGACCAAAAGTGTGCATCGTATATATGTCCTTCAAGACATATATACGATTGCATTATTAAATGCTTCGTTGACTACTCATCGTATATATGTCCTTCGAGACATATATACGATTGCATTATTAAATGCGCCGTTGACTACCCATCGTATATAGATTATATACGAGTGGGCTTTGAAGATCTAATCGTATATACATACGGGCCATGTATATACGATGTTAAATACCCATCGTATATACAAGGTTGAGGAGGTATATACGATTGGGTTATTTTTTGTTTTTCTGAGTTGATATCTGTTTTGTTGGAGCAGATATTGACCCACCTCTGACGGCGAGATGCCGAGGCTCTCGGTTGGCTCTCGTTGATATTGATACTTCAGTGGCGTTTACCACCGTCACGGTATATTGTTGTTACTCAAGTTTGGTAAATTCGAATTAAATTACTTAAGTACTTAATAAATTATATATTTTGTAGATATTTTCTACACGCGAAATTTTGTGGAGAGTGGGCCAATGTTGTTGGTAGAAGTATCGGTGTAGTCGTTATTATAGTGAGATCGAAAAAGCGGTGGAAAGAGGGGAGGCGAGATAAGATTGATTTTGGTGTGAGAGAAGCAAGACGGGTTTACTAATGATTCAAGGGTTTCGGTTCTAAAAGGAGAAATTTGTCCTTTTAGAATGAAAGCTACTTGCAATTGATAGCAGTGTGGGGTTGGTGTGTGACGGTTAAATGTGGTAGACACACACACACGAGTTGCTTAAAACTTCCATTGGTACTAATGCATTTGGGCGTGCATCAAGGCGCAAAGGATCTGATAACGAGCATGCGGATCTTGTTGGACCGAGAAAGCTACTATTCTTTGCTTTGAAGAAGCTAGATCAGGAGAATGTGACTACTCTTCGTCAAGTTTATAGCGTCACAAATACTTAGGTCTACAAAGAGGGGTCCTAGAACGGACATTTAGGAGGTGTTGAGACTGATTGCATCACATAATTATCTATGTTGGAGTAGAAAGATTCCCAGGTCTGATGTCGTCAGTGATATCATGTGGGCCCATCCCACTTCTATAAAGTTATTGAGGTTATTTCCCAAAGTTCTCATCCTTGACTCAACCTACAAAACCAACAGATATAACTTGCCTCTTCTACAGATTGTTGGAGTCACAAACACTGAGATAAGTTTTCATGTTGCATTTGCGTATATTGGGCGGGGGGTGGCTATTCATTTTCTTGGGTATTGCGGCGGTGAGGATATTTGTGAGTTGCATTCTATTCATCCTCAGGTTTTCTTGACAGACAGAGATCTCGGTTGTATGTCTGCTATTCTTGATGTCTTTCCTTCCGCTACAAATTTATTTTGTCATTGGAATGTGACAAAAAATGTGAAAGCGAAGATTAAAGAGTTGGTTCACAAGGATAGGTGGGAGGAGGTCCTCTCTCTGGCTCTGTATTATAGATTCTGTTGATGAGTCGGAGTACTTATCTAATCTGAAGTTTTTTGAGGCTGCGCTTGCTCTTATTAAATATGTGCATGACACATGGTTAACACAGCACAGGGAGTGATTTATCTCAGCATGGACTAACCATATCCCACACTTGGGGAATATGACGACCAATAGGTATTTTTTTGACACGTGGACATTATTTTTTTCGTCGTTTAAATTTCTTTGACACTTGTTTATTATTTCTATCCGTTGCTTGAATTTTTTTGACACGTGGTACTTATGGTTCATCTAAGTTCAAAATCATATCTGTTATGAACAAGCAAAATGTACACTGGTTGCATCTTTCGATCTCTCCCACCTGTCCGTTGCCTCCTATTGCCCCGCAGTGGTACCACCATCACTCATCAGAGTCTGCTTCATGGTTGCATCCGTATGCCGGTCGTTTTACCCTCTGGCAGTCTATGTCTCCTTCCCTGCAGCGTCCCGCTCCCGGTGATGCGCCTAGATGTATCGATTTAGCTGATGATTCTATTGACGATTTATAGATAGATTCACACTTTTTTTTGTATGTATTACACGTGTATATATTACTATATCGCGTTTTTGTAATTATACGCGTTTATTTTATCCAAGAGATCTACTGCCCATTAATGTTAATCAAATCACGAGATAATAAAATCACAACTGTTAACAAATAATAAGCCCATCGTATATCTCTTTTGGGATATATATACGATGTGCATTCTTAATGCATCGTATATATGTTCATTGTGCGTATATACGATTGACTTAAAACACATCAATCATATATACGCACAATACGATGTCAAAAATTGGCACATCGTATATATGCCCCAAAAGAGATATATACGATTCGTGTAAATTTTTTTAAAAAAAAACAGCTTTTTTGAAGGGCATTTTGGGAATATTCTATTGGGTGGGGGTTTATGGGGAAGAGGTGGGGGGTAAAAAAAAACCCTTATTTTTAATGACTTAATGCTTACGATTGAGTGATAGTGCATTTTTTTTTTACATAAACAATGCATATGGATTAAATTCTTAAAACTTTCCCTATAGACATTACTTCCTACTTTGCATGCATTCAGTAAAATCTAAAAAAATAGATTGATAGTAATAATTGTAGTACCATACAAATTGTTGTAAAATGTCTTAGGTTATATATTTGGGCTTTTTTTACACCCCCCTCATTATCACTCCACCCCCATAAATACCGTTTCGGACAAAAATGCCCCCAGCAATAGTGAAAATTTCGGAATTACCTTAGAGAAGAGGTAAATCCGGTAGGGGTTTGTGGTTTTCCGGAATTACCAAAAGCGAGGTAAGTCGGTTCAGCTGCACCTTCGTTACTCGAACGTCATCGTTGTTCTTCACATCCATGGTGGACCACTGAACACGATTATTATCGCCCATAGTGGGGTAGCGATAAAGGATCGGGTGACTTCTTGCTCGTCACCCTCATTTGCACCTTCGTTGTTATTTTTCTTTCGAGCTTCAAAGGTGATGTCGTCGTTAAGCTTTGCATAAAATGGGGTTTGGACTCTCGAAATGGACACCATTTTCTCTGTTTGTGATTGTGCCACGATTGACGTATTGTTATTTAAATCGTAAATCGTTCAGTATCGTATTTTAAAAATAAAGCGCGTGTAAATTTTAATTTAATATACAAACTTTTATAAAAAAATTAAAAATTAAAAATTTGAAATTACCTCTAAAAGGGTAATTCCGGTTCAAAATAGGTATATCCGAAATATCCCACTTTTTTACCAGGGATTACCTTTTTAGAGGTATGATCCAAATTTTAATTAATTTTAAAAAATCGGGAGTATTTTTGGGTTTAATAGGGTTATGGGGTGTAGGAGAGAAGGAAGGGAGTGCGAAAAAAAAGCCTATATATTTTGATCGGTTTTCAAATTTTTGATCGGTGTCTTAGGCGGGCGATTTTAGGGCCCAGCCTAGCGCACGCGCCCGGCTCAACTTCTACTTTGTTTGTAAAGCCCCAACCTAATAGCCGATTTTCTCTATTAAGGATATATAATATATATCTCGTTTGCAAGATGTTTCACAACAAATTGTTCAGCGCAGCGGTAAGATGTTCATTGTTTTGTATTTGTGTTGTATTCGGGGTTGCGAGTTCGAACCTCAGCTTTCTTAAATTTTGCAATGCTTCTGTTTTATTATTTTTCAGTATAGTAGCAGGCTGAGGTGGGATGTATGTGTGTTGCAATCAAAATGTTTTTACAATATTTGTTAATTGTTTTGCATTTATTTTTGGTGACAATATATATTTTCATAGTATAAAATAAATTCAATCGTATTTATGATTAAAAAATCGAGTTACCTTTTGAAAAACACAAATTTTTTAATTTATTAACCAAGGCACTATATTTTGTCAAAAAATTGAGTATTTATTGTCCAATTAAAATATGATTTTCAGAAAACTAATTTTGTTTGTAAATTTAATATTTCTATTATATTATTTGATTACTTTTGGCTCCCCCTAATAATTCATCAAGTTTTGGCGGAAATTTTCTTCGCCAAGCACAGAAAAATCACGACGCACTAATGCTGGTCTTAGGTTATATCAAATAAGCTCATCGATATCGTCTCTTTAAAGATCAATAATAATAAAAATAAAAATTGGGCATGTGCTTCTTACAATTTAAATTTCAAACAATGGCATCATAAGTTTTAAAAGTCCAGTGGATGAGATCAAAAACAAATTTTAGGTATTGCTTTGGTTGTCATGAAACTGAGAAGATAGGGGATGACACATTTGTTTAAAACTTTTTCTGCCTTTGTTAAACACGAAAACATAAGGAAAGAAAAAATTTTAAGTGGGACCCACAAAAACTAAGTTTGGAAACTGAGAAGAGTGGGTTTTTAATTTAAATAAATCACAACCTGTTATATTATTCTATTTTAATTATTAAATTAATACTTTTTAAAATGTAATAATTTTTTTAGGTGTGCCGAAGTGCAATAGATGTGGGAACCAAGTCGAATTTTGAATGCTGTCATATCTTGATGTGACAGATTTAACAATTTCATGATTTTTAATTTATTTGATAGCCTAACAGATTCAAAACGCAAGGAAGCTGTCATGATTTTTTTGGCAATTTGTAAGAGAAGCAACGACAAGGTGTGGGACAGTGTAACACAACCTGCCACAGTTTCGTAGCAGCTATCATTTGATTATTTGCGCGAATGGGAGTTGATGAGGACTACACCGCGGATGCCAGCAATAGAGCTGAACCTGTAGCGCATGAAGACAAGCAAAGATGGCAACGTCCAGAACTAGGCGCTAAAATGTAATATCGATGTTGCCTTATTCGATCAAGAGGGAAGGTACGAAGTTGGCTTTTGTATACGCGATGATAATGGAATCTTCATAGAAGCAAAAACAATGTGGTTTGAAGGAATTCCCGAACCCCAAGAGCCTGAGGCGATGGGACTTTGGCAACCATTGAAGTGGTTGAAGGAGTTAGGCTTGGAGGCAGTGGCGATAGAGATAGATTGTATCTCAGTTGTCAATGCGGTGACCAAAGCGTCAATCCTCAACACCGTATTTGATGTCATTATTTCTCATTGTAAAACTCTATTATCAATTGTTCCAAACTTTAGAATAAACTTTATTCGGAAACAAACAAATAGTGTTGCTTATTATCTTGCAAGGGCATCAAGAAACTATGCTTCTAGCTCCCGCCCACGTACATTATCATAGTCTACTTTGTATTGCAACTATTATTAAAGTGAAACAATATAAGTTTGTTGGGTAAAAAAAACACAGTAATTATTCAATCAAAAATAACACGGTAATCATTTTAAATCTATTTAATCAAACATCCAAGTTATTCAACATGTTAAAATTACAAAAATATGGATGAAAGCTGTTGTCGAGCAGTTAAAATAACAAAATCATAAATTGTTCGATTTTTTGGTCTATTAGATTAAGCGATAAATAAACACCACACACTACAACTACTCACACTCGAGTTCGGACCCCAGAGCCTACATTGCCATGCCGCTGAAATTGTCAAGGCGGCCAACAATGAGGGACTTATAAATTGTTCGATTGATTCTGTTTTTAAAACAGCAATCGAACTATATGGGATTGAAAAAACATACACCTCTTTGTCAAATAAAAAAAAAATACACCAACGTGTTGACTGTGGTCAAAGTGTCAAACTCAAAGGATACGGCAATATTTGAAACGCGTTGACCGTATACTCACTCTTACCGTGGAAACGCTTTTTACTAAGAACTGAGCTTTGATATTTTGACCACTGTGAGAGGGGGAATGTTGTCTTATTGCTCTTTCTTATCGCCGTCCATTTTTCCACAGGAACATGCCAGTCGTTAGATGATGTTAGATGAATGAAAGACAAAAGGCATCAACTAATGTCTCGTTTGGATCGCTTATTTAGGAAAATATTTGTGAAATTATTTGGAAGAACTTATGAAAATAACTTATGACATGTTCATAAGCTGTTTTTATTAATTTCAATAAAACTTCCGAGATAAACATGAAAGCAAATTTTATGGCTTATAGAAAATTAGTTTTAACATTATTTTACTATTTATTATATAAACAGTTTATGCATAAGCACTTATACGATACACGCTTATGCCATAAGCGATTAACTAAACTATTTATCCAAACGGACCCTAAATCTGTTACGAAATTAACTAAAAACTGAGTAAAAATAAATGCAAGACAAAATGTAAAAGAATAGAGAAGAAAGAGAATGAGATAATTTTGGTATTATGCTTTCACGTGTGTGTTTTTACACAAGTATGAGTCATTTAAAAGATACAAATATGCAAGTGAATGATCAAAACATCATTAAAGGCAACTAAGCCTCTAAGCTCTAACAGTCCACTCACTAGTAGGAGTTATGAGAATGTGAAAGACTAAAGATGGACATCCAAAAATTTATTATTCATAACACTCCCTATTGGATGCCCAACGAGGATATGTTTCATTAAAACTCTGCTAGCAAAAAATCCAGTGGGGAAAAATCCTAGGGAAGGAAAACGAGTACAACATCCTTTCTGTGAGAGTTGTCTCGATAAAAACCTTTGAGAATTTCGTCTAGCTAACATAATTATCATGTTTCTATATTAATGATGAATTTTGGAAGAATTCAACATTCAAGCCTATTTGTAGGATTGCACATTGAAAGAATTTCTTTCTTTATCATTATGCTGTGAAGACTCGTGATAGCTCTTGAAGAACTCAAAGAAACAAGAACTTAATATTCAAGCATCCTGCAGGATTGCTCAAAGCAATATATATTTTTTTCAATGTTTAGATTTTGTGGTAAAGATCTTGAAGAACAACTACCTTGACCATCGTATATAAAAGATTTGTAGTCGACTTCCTGAAGAACTTGACTTTTATACAATGATTGCAATGTAAAAGACCTATTTGATCTTATTAGATCAAATATCATCTACTTTCATGTCTCTCAAATACGCTCTGGCCCGCAGTAGCGAAAATGAGAAAATTCAAAAAATATTTTGATGTTGTGGAATATATTGTGATTGAACACGAGAGAAGTTATTTATTCAAAATGAGAAAAGTTATGTAATGAATTGAAATCCTTACTGGAAATGAAAAAAGTTACATATGAAAGGTAAAAAAAATTGTTACTAATATGTTTTGAGGCAAGGGAAATTAAGAGAAAACTCATATAATATATGTCTCAAATATTCTCCTGAAATAGCAAAATGAGAAAATATTATGAATCGATATTATGTGTTATGGTTATTGAATGAATACTCACAAACCACAATGAATTGAAGTTCATTCCCATAAGTGAATGATTCATATTATATATTTTTGTAAATGGGTATCCTATGCGTGTAACTTTAGAGACTAATCGTTCGAGTCAGGAAGGACCTAATGGACGACAAAACTCTCCCTCAAGAGTTTTAACGTGACTGCATTCCCAATGTTGGATTTGAACTCAAGACATTGGTTAAGCTGGAAGAGACCCGAACCATCTCATCCAAATGCTCTTGGGTGATTCATGTTATACTTTTGATACGACAAAGGTGTGGTGATGATCATTGATGTGGTAAATACTAACTTTAAAATAACTTGAATATTAAAAAATATAACAGAACAACAATAACGCCGCACCCAACAATCGACTACTAATAGATACTACTAGATAGAAGAGAGTTTGCTCATTTTTTATTAAATTATGCATTTTTTTACTGAAAATTATATTTGTTTTTTTGACAAAAACATATTTGTTTTTTTTTGTAAACAAATTATACATATCATAACTATACTAAATCATAAACAAATTATACACATCAGTAGATAATGTCGATTCATGATGTAACTGATTGAACTGTTCAACTGATTTGGTTTTTAAGACATCAATTCAAAGATATTTATCAAAACATAGTTTATTATTTTTTCTTGTAAAATCAAAAAACTTCAGAGCATTATTTTGAAACTATAGTCAAACTACTAAAAAAATAGTAGATAGTGTCGATTCATGATTTAATTGAACTGTTTAACTGTTTCAATTTTCAAAACACCAATCCAAAAATATTTATCAAAACATATTTTATTATTTTTTCGTGTAAAATCATAAAGTTCAGAGCAATATTTTGAAAATTAAACCAAACATCGAATTGGTGAGATTTTTGGGTGATGATTCAACTGTTTTAAATCACTTAAAGAAGAACGAAACTGTTCCTAAATATTTCCTTGAGTAGGATCTAGCTAGAACAGATGAATAGTAGAGTAAGAAGTAAGTGTAGATAGAATGGAATCCGGTCCTTTTCATTGGCCTCTTGGGCTTATATTTATATTACAGGGTGTAATTAACGCTCATAAGTATCATACATAAATGCGGCGAGATCTTATGAGAGATTCTCGGGTTTTCCTAATATATCTTGCTAGGTTTTTGCTTACGGCCGAGAGGCGGGAGGCGTCGGTTCTTTGGGTGAGGGAAGTCCTCACCCCCATGCGGCCGACTAGTCCCTCGGTTCTTGAGGCGAGATGTGGTCTCCGTGTCTTTGGGGTTCGTCTTCTAAGCCCGGTAGAGCCGGTTAGAAAGTGATGTGTATCCGAGCCTTCCTGGTGGTCGGCTGGGAACACAGTCCCTCGAGCGGTGAGTACTTTGTACGACGGTGCTCTAAGCTTATCCTCGGTGTTTCTAGTCCCTCGGCTGGAGTACCTTGGAGTTATCAGTCTTCTTTGTTTTTAACGCCCTGGACTTTGACTTCATGAAGGTTCTCGAACGCTTGACTTAGTCAGTTTTGACTTGCATGAGTTTATGTTACGTCATAAATGTGTAACTTTAGAAGTAGTTAAAAGTCAATTATTTTTAATGACTTAATGGTTGATAGTGCAAATTTTTTTTTTACATAAACAATGCATATGGATTAAATTCTTAAAACTTTCCCTATAGACATTACTTCCTACTTTGCATGCATTCAGTAAAATCTAAAAAAATAGATTGATAGTAATAATTATAGTACCATACAAATTGTTGTATACAAAAATGTCTTAGGTTATATATTTTGATCAGTTTTCAAATTTTTTGATCAGTGTCTTAGGTTATATCAAAAAAGCTCATCGATATCGTCTCCTTAAAGATCAATAATAATAAAAATAAAAATTGGGCATGTGCTTCTTACAATATAAATTTCAAACAATGGCATCATAAGTTTTAAAAGTCCAGTGGATGAGATCAAAAACAAATTTTAGGTATTGCTTTGGTTGTCATGAAACTGAGAAGATAGGGGATGACACATTTGTTTAAAACTTTTTCTGCCTTTGTTAAACACGAAAACATAAGGAACGAAATTTTTTTAAGTGGGACCCACAAAAACTAAGTTTGGAAACAGAGAAGAGTGGGTTTTTAATTTAAATAAATCACAACCTGTTATATTATTCTATTTTAATTATTAAATTAATACTTTTTAAAATGTAATAATTTTTTAGGTGTGCCGAAGTGCAACATATGTGGGAACGAAATCGAATGTTGAATGCTGTCATATCTTGCTGTGACAGATTTAACAATTTCGCAGATTTTTTTAATTTATTTGACAGCCTAACAGATCTGAAGCGCAAGGAAGCTGTCATGATTTTTTTGGCGATTTGTAAGAGAAGCAACGACAAGGTGTGGGACGGTGTAACACTGGTGTGAGGAAATTATATGCAAGTATACATAGTCACACAAGTAATAAAGTGATAAGAAATGTCGAACCCACATGGATTATGTATTGTAATTTTTTTGTATATTAGAGTGTACACTTAGTGTGTCTACACTATGCACTATTTTAGTTTGGAGTTTTTCAAAGTAAAAACAATATAAACAGTAAAGAGTGTAAGGAATCCAGTTAGATAAAGTAGTTGAGATGTTTTCACTAAGTAATTTACTTCTAAGTGTTATAGTGGAGTATGTAGTGTTTCCACTTTGGATGCAACAGATCGGTATGTGCTGTCAAGACTTTCTTCAGAGTTTTATTACAAGCTCTTATGATCTTTGTTTTCTACAGTAAAGAAAGGAGTATCAATACCTCTCTTGCCTCCTAACAATGATCCAAGTTGCTAAATAGGTTTACTCTTGTCTCTTAAGTTTCCACTGTATCATCCTAGGAACTATGTTATCCTATGTCTAGGACTTAACATGGTTTTAACAATCAAATCTTTATTAAAACTAGTTTAACAAAGAAGCTGTTATAAACTCTCATTCCTATTAATTCTTGAGTTCATAAATGTGACCCATGTATGCTGCCACAAGTTTAACCTATTCCAAAGTGATCAATTCCAGAATAAGTGTTGAAAGAAGTATCACACAAGAATTAAAGTGCATACACTACATAAATCATAATAACATACTTAGAAGTTCATTACAAAGTTATAACATCTCAACTTAAGGGAATTTAGCTCATGTTACTCATTATATAATAGAGAAAATCTGCAAAGAGCATAATCAAATGAGTAATATAGCAAAAGAACTTAAAAAGAGAGAGATTACTCGAATAAAAGATCTTTGCATGAGTTTCCCAAGTTGAAGTACAATATGAGTTCCTTACACAAGTTTCCTTCAAGTAGAAGTGAAGGGAGTGATTGTCAAGCACCTCCTTACCTTCCTTCTCTTCAGAAACGTAAAGAAAAACTAAAATTAAACTAAACTAAACTAAAAACTAAGTGATCCTTTCAGAAACAAATGAAGAAATACAATTGAAGGATTCAGGATTGTTTGTAGGTGAAAATATGGCTTCTATTTATAAGCTTGGAAGCTTTCCTCCTTGAGGTTTTCCTTAGGCGCGTATGATTCAAGCCAACCGGGGACCAACCTTGGATAAAACCAGACAACTAATGAAGCAAAGAGCTCAGTTGTGGTCGCTTGCATGCATAACATAAGGTGTGGTCCATTGGAGAAGTGCCACATGTCTCTTTGGATAGACGAGCCTTGCAACTTGATTTTTATGTTTATCGCCGACTTCCGCAAGTGGCTCGCTCTAGGTGACTAGGCATGACGTCACAATTCAAGTGTGGAAGCATTGAAATGGTCCTTGATGTTTTGGTGCAAACCGCTAGATTTTTTTGCAGTGTAGGCGGTGTTTCCACTCCCCGAGTTAGCGGTGTTTCCACTCTCGGTGTTGGCGGTGTTTTCACTCCTGCGATTCTTTGTGACCGAACAAAACATCAAACCTAACAAGAAATGTGTATTTATGCTTAGTTACTTGCCCTAATCATTTGGATCTCTAAAATGTTGTTTCTTAATAAATAAGCTATATTTATATATATTAATGTATTTAAAAATAAACAATAACCTAAGTAAAAATAGATGAATAACTCTATATAAAATAGAGTTATCAAAAACACAACCCGCCACAATTTTGTAGCAAACTATCGTTTTGATTATTTGCGCGAATGGGAGTTGATGAGGATTAGATCCGCGGATGCGGCAATGAAAAGAGTGAACTCATGTAGCGCATGAAGACAAGCAAAGATGGCAACGTCCAGAACCAGGCGCTAAAATGTAATATCGATGTTGCCTTATTCGATCAAGAGGGAAGGTACGAAGTTGGCTTTTGTATACGCGATGATAATGGAATATTCATAGAAGCAAAAAAATGTGGTTTGAAGGAATTCCCGAACCCCAAGAGCCTGAGGCGGTGGGACTTTGGCAACCATTGAAGTGGTTGAAGGAGTTAGGCTTGGAGGCAGTGGCGGTAGAGATAGATTGTATCTCAGTTGTCAATGCGGTGACCAAAACGTCAATCCTCAACACCGTATTTGATGTCATTATTTCTCATTGTAAAACTCTATTATCAATTGTTCCAAACTTTAGAATAAACTTTATTCGGAAAAAACAAATAGTGTTGCTTATTATCTTGCAAGAGCATCAAGAAACTATGCTTCTAGCTCCCGCCCACGTACATTATCATAGTCTACTTTGTATTGCAACTATTATTAAAGTGAAACAATATAAGTTTGTTGAGTAAAAAAAACACAGTAATTATTCGGTCAAAAATAACACAGTAATCATTTTAAATCTATTTAATCAAACATCCAAGTTATTCAACATGTTAAAATTACAAAAAATATGGATGAAACTATAGTCGAACAGTTAAAATAACAAAATCATAAATTGTTCGATTTTTTTGGTCTATTAGATTAAACGACAAATAAACACCACACACTACAACTGCTCACATCCGAGTTCGGACCCTGGAGCCTACGTCGCCATGTCGCTAAAATTGTCAAGGCAACCAATAATGAGGGACTTATAAATTGTTCGATTGATTCTGTTTTTAAAACAGCAATTGAACTATATGGGATTGAAAAAAAAAAATACACCTCTTTGTCAAATAAAAAAAAATACACCAACGTGTTGACTGTGGTCAAAGTGTCAAACTCAAAGGATACGGCAATATTTGAAACGCGTTACCCGTATACTCACTCTTACAGTGGAAACACAAGTCCATAACACAAAACATGCTTTTTACTAAGAACTGAGCTTTGATATTTTGACCACTGTGAGAGGGGGAATGTTGTCTTATTGCTCTTTCTTATCGCCGTCCATTTTTCCACAGGAACATGGCAGTCGTTAGATGTTAGATGAATGAAAGACAAAAGGCATCAACTAATGTCTCGTTTGGATCGCTTATTTAGGAAAATATTTGTGAATTTATTTAGAAGAATTTATGAAAATAACATAGCGTGTTCGTAAAATTTGTTTTCATTAATTTCAATAAAGCTCATCAAGAGATAGCATTTAAGCAAAACATGGACACTTTATAGAAAATTAGTTTTAACATTATTTTTCTATTTATTATATAAACAGTTTATGCGTAAGATTTATACGATACACGCTTATGTCATAAGCGATTAATTAAATTTGTTTATCCAAAGCAGGACCTAAATCATTCTGAAATTAACTAAAAAGCGAGTAAAAATAAATGCAAGACAAAATGTAAAAGAATAGAGAAGAAAGAGAATGAGACAATTTTGGTATTATGCTTTCACGTGTGTGTTTTTACACAAGTATATGCTTCATTAAAACTCTGCTAGAAAAAATCAGTGGGGAAAAATCTTAGGGAAGGCAACGAGTACAACATCCTTTCTGTGAGATTTGTCTCGATAAAAACCTTTGAGAATTTCGTCTAGCTAACATAATTATCATGTTTCTATATTAATGATGAATTTTGGAAGAATTCAACATTCAAGCCTATTTGTAGGATTGCACAAAGAATTGTTTTCTTTATCATTTCTACATGAAGACTAGTGATAGCTCTTGAAGAACTCAAAGAATCAAGAACTTAATATTCAAGCTTCCTGCAGGATTGCTCAAAGCAATATATTTTTTTTCAATGTTTAGATTTTGTGGTATAGATCTTGAAGAACAACTACCTTGACCATCGTATATGAAAGATTTGTAGTTGACTTCCTGAAGAACTTGACTTTTATACAATGATTGCAATGTAAAATACCTATTTGATCTTATTAGATCAAATATCATCTACTTTGATGTCTCTCAAATACGCTCTGGCCCGCAGTAGCGAAAATGAGAAAATTCAAAAAATATTTTGATGTTGTGGATATATTGTGATTGAACACAAGAGAAGTTATTTATTCAAAATGAGAAAAGTTATGTAATGAATTGAAATTCTTACTGGAAGTGAAAAAAGTTACATATGAAAGGTAAAAAAATTTGTTACTAATATTTGAGGCAAGGGAAATTAAGAGAAAACACATATAATATATGTCTCAAATATTCTCGTGAAATAGAAAAATGAGAAAATATTATGAATCAATATTATGTGTTATGGTTATTGAAAGAATACTCACAAACCACAATGAATTGAAGTTCATTCATAGAAGTGAATGATTCATATTACATATATTTTTTGTAAATGGGTATCCTATGCGTGCAACTTTAGAGACTAATTGTTCGAGTCTGGAAGGACCATAATGGACGACAAAACTCTCCCTCAAGAATTTTAACGTGACTGCATTCCCAATGCTGGATTGAACTCAGGACATTGGTTAAGCTGGAAGAGACCCGAACCATCTCATCCAAACGCTCTTGGGTGATTCATGTTATACTTTTGATACGACAAATGTGTGGTGATGATCATTGACGTGGTAAATACTAACTTTAAAATAACTTGAATATTAAAAAATATAACAGAACAGCAATAACGTCGCACCCAACAACCGACTACTAATAGATACTACTAGATAGTAGAGATTTTACTCATTTTTTATTAAATTATGCATTTTTTTCTGAAAATTATATTTGTTTTTTAGACAAAAACATATTTGTTTTTTTGTAAACAAATTATACATATCATAACTATACTAAATCATAAACAAATTATACACATTAGTAGATAATGTCGATTCATGAGGTAACTGATTGAACTGTTCAACTGATTTGAGTTTTAAGACATCAAGTCAAAGATATTTATCAAAACATAGTTTATTATTTTTTCTTGTAAAATCAAAAAACTTCAGAGCATTATTTTGAAACTATAGTCAAACTACTAAAAAAATAGTAGATAGTGTCGATTCATGATTTAATTGAACTGTTAACTGGTTCAATTTTCAAAACACCACTCCAAAGGTATTTATCAAAACATATTTTATTATTTTTTTCATGTAAAATATTAAAGTTCAGAGCAATATTTTGAAAATCAAACCAAACATCGAATTGGTGAGATTTTTGGGTGATGATTCAACTGTTTTAAATCACTTAAAGAAGAACGAAACTGTTCCTAACTATTTCCTTGAGTAGGATCTAGCTAGAAAACGATGAATAGTAGAGTAAGAAGTAAGTGTAGATAGAATGGAATCCGATCCTTTTCATTGGCCTCTTGGGCTTATATTTATACTACAGGGTGTAATTAATGCTCATAAGTATCATACATAAATGCGGCGAGATCTTAGGCGAGATTCTCGGGCTTTCCTAATATATCTTGCTAGGTTCTTGCTTACGGCCGAGCCCGAGGGAGGCATCGGTTCTTTGGGTGAGGCAAAGTCCTCGCCCTGTGCGGCCGACTAGTCCCTCAGTTCTTGAGGCGAGTTGTGGTCTCCGTGTGTTGGTCTTCGTCTTCTAAGCCTAGCCGAGCCGGTTAGGAAGTGATGTGTATCCGAGCCTTCCTGGGTGGTCGGTTGGGAACATAAACTATAATCAAACTATTGAAATAAACAAATGATAGATGGTATCGATTTTTGATTTAACTGATTGAACCATTCAATTGATTCGGTTTTTAAAATACTGGTTTAAAATAAGAATGAGTTCTTCCATATGAACTCGGTTATTACAGTAAATTAATGTATTTTGGTTGGTTTTTGGAGAGAAAAACCAATAAAATTAAAAGTTACTCCCTTCGTTCCTGATCTTTGATACTTTTGAGCTTTCATTTTTGTTCCTAAACAATGGTACTTTTAAAAACTCAATGTACAATTCACAAATTTTTTCCAAATATACCCCATATATTTATTGAGTTATTTAGGGTTCCAATGTATGAATCTATTGTTCCAAGACTCTTTTACTTTGATTTCAATTTTCCCAATACAATTATAAAGGAGTATTTTAGTAATTGATTAACACACATTAATACTACCTTAACTTGTGTGTAACAAGCCAAAAGTACCAAATATTAAGAACGGAGGGAGTAGATAAATTGTGGGACCAAAAATGAGTTTTTATTGGATATACTCCCTCCGTCCCAAAATATAAGGCCTCATTTGACACTTTTATTTGTCCAAAAATATAAGTCTCTTTACAAATATCTAGATATATTTATTACTCTTTTTTGCAAATATATCCCTCATTAATACTTTTAAATTGTCTTGGTACGTGAAAAACTAACATTAAATGCTTCTATACACAAAGTGTAATTTAGTAATAGTTACACACAAATTATACATATTAATTACTTTATCAACTTTTTTTAATATGTGTAAAAAATACAAATGAGACATTATATTATGAGACGGAGAGAGTAATTGTTAAAAGCGATGCGGAGTTGTGTTCACCACTTAAAAACACTAAAAATGGGTTATAGCTGGAGATGCTTTTTATGAGGTAAACGAATTAATAACAAAAATTACTTTGAAAACCTAAATAACAAGATCCCAAATAAATCCCAGCGTTGAGTCGGCGTGCGTTTTCCTCGAAACCTCATTCACTCTTTCCTTTGAAAACCTAAATAGCATCATCCCAAATAAATCCCCAACACAATTCAACCCCACTCATCACACTTCTTATCTCTCTCTCTAGTCTGGTCAAAGAATAAATCTCTCTCTTTAGGGCGCAACCACAAGAACCATTTCTAATCTCCCACGTTCTCCTCTGCCGCCAAACACTTACTTCACTCTCCAACTAACTAACTCACTTAATCAGTGCATGAAATGACTAGTTCCCGGCCACCACCGATGATGAACCTCTGGACAGATGACAATTCCTCTTTTGTGGAAGCTTTCATGGGCACCTCCGCTGATGTCCTCTCTTCCCTTTGGTCACCAACACCACATTCAGCTGCATCAACCAACACTCCCACCACCGACCAAACACAACAACCCCCACCACCACCACAACAACCTCTCTTCAATCAAGAAACTCTTCAGCATCGTCTTCAATCCCTAATTGAAGGCGCAAAAGAAAGCTGGGCTTACGCCATCTTCTGGCAACCTTCCTTTGACGCCTCCTCCTCCTCTACTCTTCTCGGTTGGGGTGACGGTTATTACAGAGGTGAAGAAGACAAACAAAAAGGAAAAAAAGTTAAAACCACGTCCCCTGCTGAACAAGAGCATCGCAAGAAAGTCCTTCGAGAACTTAATTCCTTAATTTCTGGTTCTTCTGGATCACCCGATGATGCTGTTGATGAAGATGTTACCGACACGGAGTGGTTCTTCCTCGAGTCAATGATTCAATGTTTTGTCAACGGCAATGGGCTTCCTAGCCAGGCTTACTGTACTTCCAGTCCAGTTTGGGTTGCTGGGTCCGAGAGACTCTCTGTTTCTAACTGTGAGCGAGCTCGTATGGCCCAAACACTTGGGATTCACACTTTAGTTTGTATACCTACACCTGGTTCAAATGGCGTCGTTGAACTTGCTTCCACCGAGGTAATTCTTGATAGCCCTGATTTAATGGAGAAAGTGAGTGTTTTGTTTAACTTCAATAATAACGTTGAACAAAGTTCGTGGCCGTTGAATTCTGTTACAACTGATCAGAGTGAAACTGATGCCTCTATTTGGCTTAATGATCCCACAACTAGGGATTCCGTTAATGTTGTTAACACTGTTACTGCACCTGTTTCCGTTAATGATCACACAATCAAGAACAAGAGCTTGCAGCTTGAAACACCTTGTAGTGGTGGTACTTCCGGTACTTTAACGGAAGCGCCTGCTGCCGTTAACTTATACAGCGCTCAGCACCAGGGCCAAGGCGTCTTCCCGAGAGAACTCAAATTTGCGAATTCTTTGAAACCGGAATCCGGCGAGATTCTGAGCTTCGGCGATAGCAATAAGAAGAGCTTTTACAACGCCAACACCAACGGAAATTTCTTTTCCGGTCAGTCACCGTTCACCGTTACTGCAGAGGAAAAACAAAAGAGGAAGTCTCCAGTTTCCAGAAGCAACATTGATGATGGAATCCTTTCATTCACTTCCGGCGCGCTGTTGCCATCTTCAAATATGAGATCCGGTGGCAGCAGAGGCGGTGGATGTGGCGATTCCGATCATTCAGATTTGGAAGCTTCCGTGGTGAAAGAACCAGACAATGGCAGGGTTGTAGAACCAGAGAAACGGCCACGTAAAAGAGGGCGAAAGCCGGCGAATGGAAGAGAAGAGCCATTGAATCACGTGGAAGCGGAAAGGCAGAGGAGAGAAAAGTTGAATCAGAGATTCTACGCGCTTCGTGCGGTGGTTCCTAATGTATCAAAGATGGACAAGGCATCGCTTCTCGGTGATGCAATTTCTTACATTAACGAAATTAAGTCAGAGCTTGGGGAACTAAAATTATCGAAAGCTGAAGTGGATAAACAATTAGATATAGCGAAAAAGGAAATTGAGGTTTTGAGTAATAATCCACCACCACAACCACAACCACCAAAAGATAAAGAAGTGAAGAGTAGTAGCTGTAAACCATCGGTTGATTGTGAAATAGAAGTGAAGATCATGGGGTGGGATGCAATGATTAGAATCCAATGCAGCGACAATGACCACCCTGCGGCGAGGTTGATGGGGGCGTTGAAGGAATTGGACCTAAAGGTTGATCATGCCAGCGTGTCGGTAGTCAACGATTTGATGATTCAACAAGCCACTGTCAAAATGGGAAGTAAATTTTACACTAAGGACCAGCTCTTATCAGCACTTTCCTCCAGAATTGGGGATGTAAAAAAGTAATAGTCCTTTTTAGCAACTTAAGTTTTGCTTTTTGATTAGGGATGATGGATTTGAGTAGAACTATTAGGGGAACAACTTTTCTTCATATCCTTAAGGAAAAGTAATTAGCGACTCTGATCACGTTTAAATGGACTATTTTATGTTAATATCATCTATGATCTATGTAGATTGTATTTGTATATATATTCTGTTATGTTTATCAATTATAATAAAGGTGAACTGAACTGAACTTCATAAATTTTCTGGTTTTACTTTCACTAGTCTGTGAATCCATGATTTTTGTTCCGGAACCAAGTTCAGTGTGACCATGTGTTCTTTTGTGTTTTTAGTTTGTTTAAGGATGCTGCTGGCTGTTGGTATATTTTTTACAGAAATGCTATTTTAACAAGAAATTTGACAAATTATGTGACAAATGGACCCCACCGTATAGGATAGATATTATTTTGCAATTTTTGACGTTTTTTTTCCTTCCCTCCACGCCGACCCGACCCGACCCGACCAACAATGCTAAAGTTCACACCCAGGCGACGAGACCGCAGACTTACGGTGAGGAAGATGAGAGGGATTGAGAGACTCTCGGCGACTTCGACTTCGGCTCGGCGGAATAGTAAGAAGAAGTACCGAGATCTTCGACTTCAATGTTGAGAGAGCGAAGGTGGGAGGCGAGCATCTTTGAGAGAGAGTCACAGAAGCCATCGGCCCGGCGATGATTTTGATGTGGCGGTTGGGCTCTGCCATGGATTTGTTTAGTCAAGGTTGAAAATTGACGGAATATAGACAAGAGTGGCGAGGGTGAAGCAGAATAGAGTGAGAGTGAGGGCGTGGAGGGAAGGAAAAAACGTCAAAAATTGCAAAATAATATCTGTCCTATACGGTGGGTCTATTTGTCAAATTTCTTGTTAAAATAGCATTTCTGTATTTTTTATGTACCGAGTAATAGAATGGAGCAATTTTTGGTTTGACTATTTTGAATGTATGATCCATCGAGGTACTCCTTCTGTCCCATTTTGTTTGTTGTTTTAGCAAAACCAATTTGTCCCAAATTGATTGTTGTTTTAAAATTTCAATGTAACTTTTAATATTCTTTTTCATTTATACTCCTATTAATGATGACAACTTTTTACGTTTATTAAATGATTCACATTTTTCTATGTAGAGAGATAAATGGTTAATTTAAAATTACACAATAATTTTTAAAAAATTTAAACTCCTAATTATTTTCCTTAAAGAGTATACCCAAATCTTAAACTAGAAACAATTTAGGACGGAGGGAGTACTAAGAGATTGATATCCGTGTGTTTTCGTTGTTTGATGGAATAGGGACAAAAACAACGAGGCAAGGAAAACGTGTTGGGTACAACAGTGTGATTTGATACCCTGTCCTTGTTGAGGGCCACAAAACATGGTTGGCTGTATCTGGACAAGTGGGCTGGTTCATTTATTATTCAGCATGTGGAAAATAAGTCCAACTACACAATTCTTTTATGTCGGGTGGTCCATTCTATATTGTGAATCTACTACATCTTTGCTACGTTTTCATGTTTTTGGCTTTACTCACACGCACTGATAGACCTCTAGTTTGTTTTCAACACAAGCTATAAATGCAGTTTTCTGTAGTAAAGTTTTGACCCTACCAACTTGACACTGAAAATTAATATCCTCCAACATGCATGGTTGGATTTGGGGAAGAAAAGGTATTTGATCTTCCTTTACCCCAAAGGTAGCTTTGTACTATCTTGGCATGGTGTATGTCGACTCAAAACACAACCACTGATATGCATGAATGAAGATAGTGTACATTTTACCAATAGAAAAGGACAAAAAAGTTATGTGTTTTCTTTTTAATAATTGGAGGATACCTTACAAACAGTTTCTGCTATGAATGTTAGCATTTTTAGGACCCGAGGATACGTAGTGATTTCGGTTTTGGGTCAACTTCCTTACCTAATATATCAAAACATTTCATTACCTAATATATCAAAACTACTATAACTGTTTCTTCCTTTTAAGATTCATTGTATTGTATTGTATTTTCTTCATGTATCATCGCCCAGCTGTGCGTGTTCTAAAACCAAGGAACTGTCAAACAATAGAAAAGATACTTATCACTATTGTCACAAGTCTGAACCCATGTGAATCATGTGGAAGAATGCCTCAAATCAGAATCTGTCTTGGCCGGTTATTGGGCCTTTCTCATTTGTGCTTCTAAGGCTTTTGTAGGTAAAGTCGACGAATACTGCCCACCAATAAAAAGAAAAACAGTCTTTTTTGTTCATAAAGTGTGGAGACTGATCGGAGTTTCAAAATAATGAGAATGTGACAAAGATGAAGGACTTAAGACTGATCGGGAATTGTAATGTTTCCTACAAATCAGTGACCAGTGGCGGATCCAAGACATTGAGTTAGGGAGTGAAGAAAAGAATTCATTATCAAAATACCTTCACTTAATTCACTAAAATTAATAAACCAAATTATTCATCTACAAATTTATCTAAGAGTAAATAATCAAATTTAGTCTTTAAGCTTACATCCAGTGGTGGATCTAGGACCCCGGAGTTAGGGGTGTCAAATTTTTTAAATATACAATTTATTAAAAATATAATTAAAAACAACTATAATATATTTAAATAAATAAATTATACATTACATAATTGTCGTCTACGTGATTTTATATTCTGAAATCGTTGAATAATAAGCTCAGAGTCAGTTTTATTGAATACATCACTCTCAATGTATAACACTAAAAAAATCAATAGGTGCTCCCCTTCCAACTGAGTTTTTGCCACACCCTGAGACATTGCGATAGGATCCAAGTTACCACTCAGATCAACTGTTGGTAAAAAATTCAAATTAAATAGCACTAACACAAAATACAAACTAAATAGTACTAACAGATTAAAATTAGGATAATAAGAACAAGAACAGATCCAATGAGATAGAGAGACAAGAACTTTTTAAAATAAAATATAAGAGTCTGAGTGATTGTGTCAGTGTGGTGCATTAGAGTGGTGCAAAATTAGGAACTTTGGTGCAAAACTAAGAACTTGGATGCAAAACATATTTTTCTAGAGATGCAAAAATATTTTTCCCTAAGGTTTCGGTTTTAATTTTATTATTTGAGGGGATTCACTTAAACCCCCTCAAATATATGTAGATCCGCCAGTGC
The DNA here is from genome assembly GCA_020916435.1 of Oxytropis ochrocephala. NCBI lineage: Eukaryota > Viridiplantae > Streptophyta > Magnoliopsida > Fabales > Fabaceae > Oxytropis > Oxytropis ochrocephala. The sequence goes on along the minus strand of CM037088.1, from coordinate 43,438,647 downwards.
TTACATCTGTCTCCTAATTAGGCACTAAAATATATTAAAAAAGCAAGTAACCACTAAAGTTTGTAACATTAATCAAATTAAAACATAAAGTTAATTTATAAGTAGTCCTTTTATATATAGAGACTAATGAGACAATTTTCTTAAAATTATAGAGATTAGTTTGACAAATTTTAAGAACAATTTACTACGTTCAAATACTTTAAAGATCAAGTAGAATAGAGTGTGCAAGTTCAAGAAATGAGTTAAGAGTTTAGTCTTTATTTAATTTTTAAAACTAAAAAACACTAAAGGATCTAAGTATAAAACTTAAAAAACAATTCAATCTTGCAAAAAATAAAATTTGAAATTTAAATTAGTGAAAAATATATGCAGGAACGTCATATAACCTGCCATATGCGTTGCATTATGAATAGCGATTGCCCTAAGTAGGTCATATAGAAATACAAGAGGAGTGTTTTATAGAACACTAGAAACTGAGGATGGAAGAGAGAGAAACAAGAGAGAGAGAGTGCGTTGAGGAGAGGAAAAGACGAGAGAGAAACAAGAGAGAGAGAGAGAGTGCACTAGGGAGAGGAAAAGGCGAGAACCAGAAGTTGAAGGGCCTCGCTGGAGCTTTAGTGAGCGCACAAGGGAGAGACCCCAGCGAGAAGCTTGATGGGTTCGGCCATGGAGGAGGCTTCAATGGGAATACGATGGGGAATGATGAAATCCTGAATTTGAAAGGCCTCGTTCACGGGAAGGGTAATACAGAAGGATGGCAGTTGGTTCAGAGGAAGAAAAAGCGCTTCAATGGCAGCAAAGGTAGAATGGATGTTGCAGGGCATTGGGGAGGAAAACTTGAAGACACCATCTCTTTCTACTTCTCTGACTTTCCAGATTCTCACGGTGCAAAGGAGATGTTCAGGGCTTTTGCTTTGTATGGGAAGGTGGTGGAGGTTGTAATCCCTCCAAAGAAAAACAAATGGGGGAAACAGTTTGGCTTTGCTCGGTTTGTTGACGTAACGGAGCCTCAATACTTCGCGGTGAAACTTGATAATATCATTTTTGGAGCAGATCAAATTCACGTCAACCTCCCAAGATTCGTCGAAATGGACGATCATCGTAAGAAATGAAGAAGTGAGTTCGCCGCGCGATAAGGAGGAAGAAAGCGAAGGCGATTGAAGTGAGAAATGAAGTCTCAAGCAGTGAAAGGTAGGGTGTTAGCGAGGGTTGTGCGCAAGGTATGGCAGCCGAAGGGTCATGATAAGGCAAAGGATTTTGCTGGGAAACTGATCAGTCAGGGTGTACGTGCAGCAAGCGCCATGAATGGTGATAAGAATGTAACGAATCAACATATTATTGAGAATGTGAAAAGACAAGGGGGCAATGGTGTCAAGAATATGCATGGTCGTTGGGAAGGAAGGAAGTCAGGTCCTAAGACATACGGTGTTGTGGATAGGTACGCAAACCATTCCCTTTATGATCAAAAAGTTGTTTATTTTAGAAAGAAAAATTTGTGTGATGTGTGGTATAATGCCTATGCCGAGGAAATGGATGGTTTCAAGAAAATGTATGTGGGGATGGTCAAACATCTGGGAATACTCATATGATACAGGAGTGGTTTAATATGCAAGGCTTATTCTCTGTTAAGGCAACACCCATGGGTGCTAATCGTGTTCTCCTTGAATAAATGGAGGAAGGAATAATCCAGGCTCTAATGGATGATGCAGAGGACTGGGTGCATGAGAAGTTTGATGATATTAGAAAGTGGGAACCTGATGAAGTTGATACTGAAAGGTTGGTATGGGTTCGTTGTCATGGTATACCGATACATGCATGGAATAATGAGTTCTTTTCAGCTCTGGCTCGCAAGTTTGGCACTTTCTTGAGTGTGGATGAGAATACCAGGAAAAAGAAGTCTTTGGACGTTGCCAGAATTATAATTCGTTCAAGAGGCTTTGATGTATTCAACATGGTGGTACACGCTAAAATAAATGACTCAATGTTCGACATCAAGGTGCTTGAAGAATGGTGTGGACCGATGTACTGGGAGGGTTTAACTCTAGCTTATGGTTCTGACAAGGTTGAGGATAGATACAATAGTGATTCTGACAGCTCTATGGAGGAGGAGCCACCTTTATTCCATGATGAGGTTCAGCCTAATTATGAATTAGAGGATGATGAAAAGGTGATTGTTAACAACTTACTGGAATTGGAAAAATTGAATCTGGAGGGAAGAAGTGGAAATTTTGAAAAGGCTCAAGGTGAAGAAGAATGCGTGGATCCTAAGAGAGATGGCAATGGGGATGGCAATGAATTGGTAGATGTAAGGAAGAATGATGTGTTGGCTAATGAGGATGCTCAAAAGAAGGAGGAATTAAAGGAAAATGATATCACAGTGGTTGAACACGTCGAATGTGCTCCATTGATTGCCAATCAAAACACATCTACTTTGGTGGAGGTTGAGGATTGCAACTCGGGGACTCAATTAGTAGAGAATGAAAAAGTGGAGAACAATGTAGTAAATGGGCCTGCAGTTGTGCAGGCAAAGAAAGTGGTCTCGGATGTGGTATCGGATAGTCTCACCCTTAGTAACTCTTTTGGGCCACTTAGGCGGAACAATAAGAAGCCCAAAAGTAAAGGTACGTCAACCAGCTGTAGTAATGATAATGTGAATGAAGTGAATCAAGGTGTACTAGTCGGTATTGTTGATGAGGAAGCCAGAAATCTTTTCCCTTCCATTAGTCTCTCTAATGGATCGAAAGGTGATTCAAAGTTCCATGTTGTTGCGCGTAATCCTCCTGGTTCCAACCTTTCAATGTCATTTAGTTGTGATCTGAATGGGGCTGCTATTGGAGAGGTTGGAACCAGGAGGATTACGCGCCAAAAAGGTTGACTAATGTGGGGGATTCAGGTATTCAAGTCTGCAATGAGAGGTACTTGATAGACCATGAGTTTTCTGTTGCCAAAAAGGTGTGGAGTTTTGCTAAGGAAAATTTGGGAGTTACAGGGAAAAGTAGTGACGAGGAATATGCTGGTAGAATCAGGTCCTTGGAAGCTAGGGATCAGATTTCGAAGGGAAGGAAGGGAAAAAAAGATGGTTCTCAATGAAGATTGCTACACTTAACATGAGAGGGTGGGGGGGCGCTGCTAAAAGAAAGCGTCTGAAGAAATTGATTATTGATGAGAAAATAGATTTTTGCATGGTTCAATAAACGAAAAGCTGTGACTTATCGAGAAGGATGGTGGGTAGTATCTGGGGTGATCCAAACTTCGATTGGTTGAGAAAAAATGCAAATGGTATGTCGGGTGGGTTGCTAGGCATATGGAGGTCAGACATTCTGGAGGTTATGTTCTCTTTCTCAGGCGAACATTTTACTGGAATTTGTACTAAAATTCAAAAAAGAATATGTTACTTGGTGAATGTCTACTCAGCTTGCAATATGGCAGGGAAAAGGAGACTATGGGACAATTTGCGTATATTAAAAGATGACTTCGAGGCTGGAGATTGGTGCATTGCTGGGGATTTCAATGCATTCACTGATATGGCGGAGAGAAGTGGTTGCTCGGCTAGTTTCAACAACATGGAAGCAAGAGAATTTTTGTCATTTATGGAGGATATGGAGCTAGTAGATGTGCCTGTGTTGGGGAAGAAGTTCACCTGTTTTGGGTCAGATGGTAGGGCAAGCAGACTAGACAGAATATTGTTGATAGAGGGGCTGATTTCAAGGTGGAATGTTAGTGCACAGTGGGTAGGTGACAGAGAGATATCAGACCATTGTCCAGTTTGGTTGGTCAACTCGGTAATTAATTGGGGGCCTAAACCCTTCAGGTTCAATAATTGTTGGTTAGAGCATGTGGAATTTATGGATTTTGTCAAAGGATGCTGGAATTCTTTTCAGGTGAATGGGAAGGCTTCTTTTGTGCTTAAGGAAAAATTGAGATTGTTGAAGGAAAAACTAAAGGTCTGGAACCGTGAGGTGTTCGGGTATAAAGATCTGAAAATAGAAAATATAATTAAGGATTTGAATGAGGTTGAGAGGTTGGCAACAGAAGGGGGTGGTGTTGATGACGAACGAAGGAATAAGCTGAATGAGGAATTCTGGAAAGAGATTCATGCAAAAGAAAGTTGTAGCGACCGAAAAATCCGGGAAGGGATTCTTTGAAAAGGTTCTTAGGAAGCCGCCACCGAAACTTTAGTTTAAGGGTAAATTCGGAAAATCCCTTTTAGTTTTAGGACGAGGCTTTGTTAGGGTTCGGGATTCGTTATGTGTGGGGAAGGTATTAGCATCCCACGACATCCTATTGCCTAATTAATTTAAGATTTATTTAATAATTACCCTTTTATTTGTAGAAAAAGACTTATTTAGGTTTTTGGTTTTTAGTGCTTGACAAGAGTTGAGTCTTGCTCCTACGTACCTCCGGATGCAATGGAGGAATCAAAGCTACGTAGTTCTTCCTGAAAAAGGTTTGTGGGTTGGTGTTTTTTAGTGTAGGGGTCCTAGGATTCCTTGACTGCACTGCACTCCATCGATCCACTAGGACAACGACTAACCCGATTGTACAACCGACTTAGTCCCTACTTTTTGAAAATAATTTTAGAGTTTTTGAAAGAAATTGGTTTGGTGTGAGGTGGATTGATTTTAGAATAGGTATTCTAGAACTCCTGAACTGTACAGCTCATTAGTTCTAGAATGCTGACTAACCCGGCTGTACAACCGACTTAGCCCCTTATTTATGGAAAATAATTTATTTATATTTTGTTAAGTTTTTGTGTAGGATTACTGAATTGTACAGCTCATTGGTCCTAAAATGATAACTAACCCGGTTGTACAACCGACTTAGCCGTTTATATTTAGAGAAAAATAGTTTATTCGTGTTTATTAAGTTTGCGGGGTGGTTACCGAATCATGCACTCATTGGCCCTAAAATAATGACTAACCCGGTTGTACAACCGACTTAGCCGTTTATTTGATTTCGAGAGAAAAATTATTTATATTTGAATTGGAAAAGAATTAAAAGAGAAACAGGGAGTGCAGATTGTAAATTGGGGTTTTATTAATCGCAGGGGTTGTATAATTAAGAGGGGGTGTAAAAAGTAAGGCCCAGTTCGCATATGGAAGCCCAGAATGCGAAACTGGGCTTAAGTTGAGGAAGGGTGCGCGCATGAACTGAAGGGGTGTGACTAGTATTCTGAATAATAAAATAAAATAACAATAGAATAACTATAGAGGATATTACAAATGCCTAAACCTAACCCAAAACCTAAAGACCCGATCCACCCTTCTCACCCCAGCTGCGCTGCGCAGCTTCTGCCGCGAGAGAGAAGGGCCACGTTTGGCCGGAAATCACGGCGAGCAAGGCGGGTTTGGAAGAAAACGAGAGAGAGGAATCGAAGCTTGGGGGAAGCTCGCAATCGGGAGGAGATTGCGCCGGCCATGGCGTCCACGCCGGCCGGAGGTGCGACGGTGACGCTTTACCGACGACGAGGAGTGTGTGGGGTGGCTTAAATACGGCTTGGTTCGTCTCTGTGGCTGTTCTCTGCAGCGCTTTTTAGGAGTTTGGTCTCGGTTATGAGGGTCTCGCCGGAGCTCTCGCCGAAGAAGGTGACCGGAGCTCCGGCGAGCTTAAGGTTAGTTTCTATCCCTTTTTCTTGTGTTTGATTTTAATGATTTCTCTGGTCTGGATCTCTCCTACTCCAATTTATCCTCTATTTGTTTTTAATCTGTGAGTTTGGCCTGTGATACTCTTGTTTTTTTTTTCCAGAACAACACCCAAATTGAGCCTATTTGATATTCTGGAACTCTAAACACTACTTTGGATGGTGGTTTTCGTTTATTGAATAAAATGAGTTCATGGGAACTGACAAGCTGGATGCTCACCCAAATTAAGTGCTAAGGTTGTTTATGAGGTTTTTGTGGTTGACTGACAAGCTGGATGCTCACCAATACATTTATCCTAAACTCCCAAACTTGTAAATCTGGTTTTAAATCATGCTCTACTTTTTATTCTCAGATTGTCCAGAAACTATGTGATTCAAACGATATCAAAAACAACAACATCAGCATTCATATTTCAAGTTCTAGGCATACCAACATCCTTAAAAAGACACTTATGAAACTCATTAAATTTGTTTATGTATTCTGGTGATATAACGTGAACAAAAATGTAGATTCAACACACTACGTGTATTTAAATGATTAGGGTTTTGGGTACCAACCTATTGTTCCAGCTTCAGATTAGGCGCCTTAAATTGCTATTGTATTCTTCCTTAAACTGCCACTGCTGCTACCCAAATCTCAGATTCTTGAAAGAGCCGTGTTTAGTGGATTAGGGTTTCGATGTGAAACCCTAATCTTATTTTTGGGTGATTTTAGCAGTAGTTTTCTGCCTTGGTTTCTGTGTTTTGACTGTTATCAGACTGCTTATTTATAGTATAAAACTAGGTTAAAGCATTAATTGAGTTTTGACTGGGTTTTGAATGATTTTTCAGGTCCTGATCCAAGCCCAATAATGATTCTGTGGTGGGAATCTTGCTGAAACCCTAGTTTTGCTCCTTGCATGCCTATTTTCGTATTCTATTTTTTTTGTATTTTTAGTATTATTATTTTTTGTATTTTTGGACTTTTTGGACTTTTAAGTGCTTTTAAATTGTAAATTAAACTAAATAGAATTTTTTGACATTTTTAGACATATTAGACTTTTAAACACTTTTAAATTGTAAATTAAACTAATCAGAATTTTTAACATTTTGGATTGTATATATGCTTAAATAACTTAAATAAACAAAATAAGAATAAAAATAATAATAAGAAAAGGGAGTCAGGCCAAATACAAAGACGAGAACGGGCCGGACTTGACAACTACGCTAAAACTAGACCAAAATAGAAGAAATGGGCGCGTTAACTAAAAACACTAAAATTAACTCGGAATCGCATTCTTAAGTCTGAATTTAAGCCAAATTTTTAGAAAAATGACTTTAGGTAGACCTGCTTACATACGACTAAACCCAAATACGAAGACTATTTTGAAGAACGCACGAAAAGATCGATCATTCGCGTGCGTGCCTAATTTAAACAACGACATCTTGATTTAGTTGAACGGGGTGGCTGGAATTGGTTTGGTTAGTAAATGAGACACCCTTTTTAATAATTCTCGTAATTGCGCGACTTCAGAACATGAATAAAATAAACGACTAAAAACTGGAAAGAGAATACAGACAAAATTGGGGTATAACAAAAGTCTACTAGCACAAAAGGCGAGAATAAAGTGGATTGCGGAAGGTTATTTGAATAGTCGCTTTTTCCATGCGTGTATGAAAGGAAACCAGAGAAGAACACGGTTATTGAAAATTATGGTGGAGGGGGAGTGGGTAGAAGAGGTAGGGGCGGTAAAAAGGGCGGTGAAAAATCATTTTGAAGGAAAGTTTAAGGAAGAGGACATAAATAGACCAACACTAGATGGGGTGAACTTTAATCAAATCTCTGAGTCAGACAACGAGATGTTAATGGAACCGTTTTCATTGGACGAGATTAAGGAGGTGGTTTGGGAATGTGATGGAAATAAAAGCCCATGACCGGATGTGTTCAATTTTAGATTTATAAAGGAGTGTTGGAATTTTATCGGATAGGAAGTGTTGAAGTTTTTTGAGGAATTCTATACAAGTGCAAGACTCCCAAAGGCGGTAAGTGCATATTTTCTTGCACTTATCCCCAAGAATAGTAATCCTCAAGGTTTGGGGGAGTATAGGCCTATCTCTCTAATCGGTTGCTTATATAAGATGCTCGCAAAGGTGCTAGCAGGAAGACTGAAAAAAATATTGAAAAAGGTAATTACAGACTGTCAAAGCGCTTTTCTTGCAGGTAGAAACATCCTTGATGGAGTGGTAGTTGTTAACGAGATTATGGATTTGGCTAAAAGAAAGAAGCAAAAGTGTTTGGTTATGAAAGCAGACTTTGAAAAGGCCTATGATTCTGTGAGCTGGTCATACTTGGATTATATGTTGAGCAGGTTGGGGTTTGGGGTAAGGTGGAGGAAATGGATGTGGGCATGTATGTCGTCTAACTCAATTTCCGTATTAGTCAATGGTAGCCCGACGGAGGAATTTGTGGCCCAGAAAGGCTTGAAGCAAGGGGATACGCTCGCTCCATTCTTGTTCTTGATAGTGGCGGAAGGTCTGGCGGGTTTAGTTCGGAAGGGTGTCGATTCAAACAATCTCAAAGGATTCAGCGTTAGCAATTCTCTATCGCTGGAGCTTTTGCAATTTGCGGACGATACAATTTTTTTCTATGATGGGAGTGATAAGAGTATTTGGTGTTGGAAAACATTATTAAGAAGTTTCGAGATGGTCTCGGGTTTAAAGGTAAACTTTGCAAAAAGTAGTGTATTTGGGTTGAACATTGATGAGAGAGCTATGGAGGGTATATCACAATTTCTAGCATGCAAGGTGGGGTCGGTCCCCTTTAAATTCTTGGGGATTCCGGTTGGTGCAAACCCGAGGAGAACGAGCACGTGGCAACCAATAATAGACTCAATTAAAGCAAGGTTAAATAATTGGAAGAGTAGGCAATTATCGATTGGGGATCGTGTTGCACTAATCAATTCGGTTCTTGCATCTCTACCGTTGTATTTCTTTTATTTTTACAAAGCACCAAAGAAGGTCATCACAGAGATCACTAAGCTACAAAGAAGATTCCTTTGGGGAGGCGATGAAGAAAATAAGAAGTTGGCATGGGTGAAGTGGGAGACTATTTGTTTGCCAAAAGAAAAAGGGGGTTTGGGTATAAAAAATCTAGAAGTGTTTAACGTGGCTTTATTAACTAAATGGCGATGGAGAATTTTGGTGGAGGATAATAATCCAATTTGGAAGGAGGTTTTGGTGGTAAAATATGGATTAAGAGGGAGATGGCCTGACATTACTGAGAGCGGAAAAGGGTGGGAGAAGAAGTCGTTGTGGTGGAGGGATTTATGCCTACTTGGGGAGGATTTAAGTTTGCAAGAAGAATGGTTTAATGAATTGGTAAAAATTAAAATTGGAAAAGGAAACATGGTGCGATTCTGGGAGGATGTTTGGATTGGACGAGAACGTTTGGCAACATTATTTCCAGATATTTATAATTGTTGCAGGAACACGGAGGCTACGATGGCGGAGTTTGGTCATTGGACGGACAGAGGCTGGTGTTGGTTGTGGGATTGGGCAGCTGTCTTGCTGCTGCAAAACGCAGCTTTAGCAGTGTCGGTTGCTGCTATGCAGTAGCTGCTGCTACCTGTAATGTTGTGCCAGCGCGAGGACAGCTGGTCGTGGATTCCAGACTCGCTTAGTGGGTTCAGCGTGAAAAAATGCTATGAATTGTTGCTGATTTTTTCCGTTGGTGCAGCTGGTTTTATTCAGTCCGAAAGTTCTGCAGCATGCAAGAAGATATGGAAGAATGATGTTCCATCCAAAATACAAATTTTCGCATGGAGGGTCATTTTGAAGCGAATTGATACAAGGGTTGCGTTGCATAGAAGAGGTATAATTCAATCTCAAAATGATCAGAGTTGTGTTTTGTGCTTTCAAGAGGAAGAAACGGTGGAGCATTTGTTTATGACTTGTGGAGTTGCTAAAGCTATTTGGAGGAGCGTTTTTGCTTGGATGGGGATCTCGATGGGCGATACGAATAGTATAGTCAATCATTTTGTGGATTTTGGGAAACATGTGAAGGGAAAGAAATAAAGAGGCGTTAAACACCTTATATGGATGGCTGTTATTTGGAAATTTTGGATGGTGCGAAATAAGGTAATTTTCAAAGGCGAGGTGGACTCTGTTCCGATTATTCTAGCGGGAATCAAGGACACGGCATGGAGCTGGTTCAAGGGAAGAAGAGGGAGGAAATGCATGACATCTTGGTCGGATTGGTATAATTGCCCGATGGCTACAACGGCAGCTCTTTCTCTATTTTCTCTTTTTTTTTGAAAAATCTCCTTTTCCTTTTTTGAAAACATGCCTAAATTACAATGCAACACACAATTTGGTATGCCCCTTGTGTCCTACAAAGGCGGGGACCTAGGTTCTAGGACAACTCAAATGTTCCTCCCATGCGGGTTCTAGTCACTTCCTCACTTTGAGTTACAGAGCTAATTCTCTCTCACAATAGCACCCACAACGATGGGCGCCATCCGGTGTGAGGCATCATGAAAGAGCAGCATACTCTATTTGAAACTTTCGTGAGAGTCGGAAGGACAACAAGATCCAATTGCGATCCACTACTCGTTTCCACTCTCCTAAGTTTTGTCGGACCTTGGGTTTTAGGCCCCTCTCGAAACATAGTAAGCATAAGGTGTGAGTGTGTGTAGCGATGAGGACATACCGCCTAAAACTACCCACATATACCCCCACTGCGAATGAAAATCCGAGCAGTCGGATAATAGCAAACAATAACATGTCGCCTCACCCTAGGGTTCAATATCAAATAAGCTAGCCTAGGGTTTCAACAACAATCAAGTGCATTGCTTACCTCAAGAAAGGAGCCAAGAAGAGGGGATTGTGATAGCATTGGGGAGAAATGCATGAGGGTACTAAGCACATAAGCAAAGAGGAGGAAAGAAAAACAAACATGGAAGAAGAGAAAACAAATGCACATGCATACAACATGATAAGAAAGAAAAGGAAACCGAAAGAGATAGAAGCAAACAAGGTATCCAAATCAAATCAATAGCACATTAAACCACACATTTAATTAGTTAGGCTTGACCCACTTAAAAAAGGAAAAGTCCCCCAAGTGAAGTCGCCAGTTGTTGCACCCGAAAAATCCGGTTTGGGTTTCTCAATGTACAACGTGGAAAAATTTTGAAGCCGCCACCAATATTTTAATTTTAAGACCAAAACATTGAAAAAAAAGTCTTTTGAACGAGGCGGATGGTCTTTTGAAAACTAGAGATATAGGTTCGGGGGTCGATTACGTGTGAGGAAGGTGCTAGCACCGCACACGTCCTTTCTACCGAAAGGGAACCTCTAACTAAATGTGTGGTTTTAATGTTCGATTTGAAAAATACCTAAATTTTCCTATTTATTTCTTATTTGAAGATAAATGGGAAAACTTAATGAAAATTTTATTTTTGGCGCTTGACGAGAATTGACTTCTCGCTCCTACGTATCTCCGGGTGCGATGGAGAATTCAAAGCTACGTAGTTCTTGGTTGTCTAGAAAAGGTGTTTGTTTTTTATCTTGTTTAATTGTGAAGATCGAGCTTTCATGATGATCAATTAAGCAAAGGCTCCAAGTGACCACCACTAGCACTCCATTGTTAATAATCCTGCAAGCAAAGGCTTCACAAGACTACTAACAAAGTTTTTTGATTTAGTGAAAAATCTTTAGGAAAATTAGGCATTCACAGTGATCACCACTAGTACCTCATTGTTAGTAATCATGCAGGCAAAGGCTTCGCAAGACTACCAACAAAGTTTTTTTTCGAAAAGTTTCCGCAATTGTATTTATTCTTGTTTATGGAATGATTTATAAGTTGTTTTTGGTAATCGAAGCAATTGGTAAGGAAATGAAACTTAAATTTGCATATTCGTTTACTAGGAAAAGGGAATAAAACACAAAAAAAACGGGAAGGGGAGTTCAGTAGCAAAATGGGGTGCAAATAGTTACAGGGGGTTGTATTATTAACGAAGGGGTGTTGTTAGTAATCTAATTTTGAAAAAAAATTAAAAAACAAGAAGGGCCCATAGCCCACAGCTCATGCGACCCGTTTACTAAAACAAGTAATAACCCTAAGTTCTTTTCCCTCCCTACCAGTACTGCCAGTTCCTTCCGCTTTTTGTAAAGGAAATTTTCAAGAGAGAAAGAGAGAGAGAGAGAGAGAGAGAGAGCGACGGCGAGAGAGAGTGAGAGGGGGAGAGAGAGAGTGGATACCGTGAGAGAGAGAGAGACGAACGGTGGCGTGGTGGCTTGGCGCGGCGGAGGTCACGGCGTGGTGGTGGTTTCGTTGGAGCGCACAACGGTGGTTTTGAGGTTATTCTGAATCTTGTTGTTCTGCTCTCTCTTTCGTTTTTTTCTTCCAATATCAGTTTTCTGTGACTCTGTGTGTGTTGAGTTTCACTGTGTTTGTTTGCTGTTTTTCTCCCCCTCCCTTTGTGCTTCAGTGTGTGTTTTGTGCTTCTCTACCCTCCCTATTTTCGTTCTCCTTGCTGTCTCTGTGTGTGTGTTTTTCTGGTGTTTTAGTTCATTGTAGGTGTGTTGCGTTTTGCTGTGTTTTTCCTCTCTTTTTTGGTTATGGTGAGCTTGGTTGAAGGGTGGTTATGGTGTTCTTCATTTCAGTGTCTGTGTGTGTTTCTGTGTGTTTGTGTTTTGCGTGTGTTTGTGTTTCTGTGTGTGTTTGTGTTTTCTGTGTTTCTCCCCTCTGTGTTGTGTGTTTTGGTTGCTGTTTCCCCCTTTCAATCTCCCTCCTCCTTTGTGTTTGCTGTTGAGTTTATTATAAAGCCTTTAATTTTGTTTTCTTCCCATGGCCAGCTATGAGGACCTGAAATGTCACTCTCAATTTCTCAATTCATGTTTCTGCTAGCTCTGAAATTGTTACTGCTCCTGCTAATTTTCTATTTTTGTGTGTGCAGGCTTAAGGCTGGAGTAGTGTGTAGGGATAGGTTGTAATTTGAGCTGAAAATGGGATAAGCAATGGAGAAGAAGAAAGAAGCTTGAGCTCTATTCTTCAAATGGAGAAGCTGGACAGCAACCCAACAACAACAACAACAGCATGCAGCGCATCAGCTGTTCTCTTTTTTATTTATTTTAGAATGTGTACTCTTTGCTTTTAATTTTTCTGTCTTAATATGTAACAAGAGTTGACTATTTGTACCTATTATAAACTCTTTATAAAAGCAATTTTGAAATCTGATTCGTTTTATGTAAAAATAATGATTCGATACGCGTAAATGACGAGGCTTGGCAGCGCGCGCGTGCAGCGCTACACGAATATAAATAATACGCGCGACAACGAGAATAAGTACGAACACACAATTCGAAATGAATACGCGCGCACGGTGAGAATAAGAAATGCTAGATTGATAACGAACGCAACTTGAACACATTTGCGCAGCTGAGACCTACAAAACGAGACACTTATTTTGAGATTTCTGGAAACGAGAAAAGAATACTCGTTAAATTTGGGTGTTTACTAAAACACAATTTTATTCGATTTTCAACTAGTCGGACAAAATTGGGGTATGACAGCTGCCCCTCTTTATTTGGATTTTATCAAGAAATATGAATTGGCCGAGACATATTTCGAAGATAAAATAGAAATAAAGAATTCAGAAATTATACCAATTTTGTCCACTTGGGGAAATCCGATTTTTTCCTTTTTTGTTTTTTTTATTGTTTTTTTTTTTTCGGAAAGATAGACACTTTCGTGTTGATGCGAAAACAGTAAGTGAACACTGACGTGCAGACAGAAAAAGTAAAATGGGCACTTGCGTGCAGACAGAAAAGGTAAAATGGACACTTACGTCGCGCGAAAAAAAGTAAAATGGGCAACTGCGCGCGTAAAGCGGTAAAATGAGCACTTGCGTGCAGAAAGCGGTAAAATGCCCAGGCTGCCTAAAACCTGTAATTCTTAAACGAACTCTTGACGAATTTGAGTTTGCACGTGCTTTGAGGAGCACACTTCCTGTTGGCCTTTTCGAGCGGCCGGGGGGATCGTTATCGGCTCGAATCGATATCTGAGATCAATGCACGGCGTCCCATCGTATCTTAGGTCGATACAACTATTCCGTTGAACCTCACATGGGTTGCGGTCCATCGCGTTGCTCGTACACGATGTGAGACCTGGGCAGATGGGAGCGATGATCTCTTTGGGCTCCAATCCGCAATGCGCGCCTGAGCGCTCTCTTTTCTCTTTTTGTTTCTCTCTTTTTTTTTTCTTCTTCTTCTTTTTTTTTGAACTCCCACACAGGGGGCATTTTGGAATCGAATGCGAGCATTAACACCATGATGTTTATCCTCTCTCTCACTATGCATGCGCAGAATGAAAAAACGAACCAATGCATGCAATGCAAATGCCATGATTGTCGTTTTCTTATTCTTTTCTTATGATGAATGTGATGCAAATGCCTGAATTTCTCTTTTCTTCTATGTCTGGCGAGTGCATGATTTTATGTAATGCATGACTTTATTTGCTTATTGCTCTTTTGGCTTTCCTCCTCTTCTTCTCTTTTTGCTCTTTTTATGAAGTGCAGGTATGCGAATCCAAAATTTTGGTGTTTGATGATATGTAATGCTTTTATGTTTTGATGAAATGGCAGATGACATGCAATGGAAAACTTTTTCTTCTTTGCCTTTTTTCTATGAAATGTGAATATTGCAAAATAAAATGATGAAATGATGAAGGACATGGGATGCTTTAGCTTTCTTTTCTTCTATGAGATGCAAGTATTGATGTGATGCAACTGTATTGCTTTGATGTTTGATGGGATGATGAATTTTTGGTTCTTTTTGCTTTATGGAATGCAAACATTACTATGATGTAGACGACACTGAATTGTTCTGTTTGTTTTTTTTTGGCATAGGGACTTCAGGATTCTTGAGTGATTAATTCAAGTGTCCCATCGTGATGACTATTTCGAATGTACATTCTACTTAGTCTTCTATTTATTGAAAACGATTTTGTATTTTGCAAATTGATTTGATGTCTGATGCAATGATGATGAATGCTTGGTTTTCTAGAAAGAAAGCAGTAAATGAACACTTGGCGTGCTGATGCGAAAATAATAAATGAACACTTGGCGTGCTGATTGGAAAACGGTAAATGAACACTTGGCGTCTTTGAGAAAGCGGTGAATGAACACTTGGCGTCTTTGAGAGAGCGGTGAATGAACACTTGGCGTCTTGAGAAAGCGATGAATGAACAACTTGGCGTCGCGATGCGAAAATAGTAAATGAACACTTGGCGTGCTGATGCGAAAATAGTAAATGAACACTTGGCGTGCTGAGAAAATGGTGAATGAACACTTGGCGTGCTGAGAAAACGGTGAATGAACAACTGGCGTGCTGAGAGAACGGTGAATGAACACTTGGCGTGCTGCGAAAATAGTAAATGAACACTTGGCGTGCTGAGAAAATAGTAAATGAGCACTTGACGTGCTGATGCGAAAATAGTAAATGAACACTTGACGTGCTGAGAAAATGGTAAATGAACACTTGGCGTGCTGAGAAAACGGTAAATGAACACTTGGCGTGCTGATTCTTTGAACTAGGCATGAGGATTAACATCTTGTGTTCGTCCGCATTTTGCTTAGCAATGCAATGAATGACACATGTAATGCAAACATATGCCATGATTGATGTCTTGAATATTATGGAATGCCTTTGTTCTTTTGTATAATGCTTTGATGTTTGAATGCAAGTGTATGCGGTGATTGATGCTTTGATGAATGAAATGCTCCTGTTCTGACTTCTGCTTGCTTCTTTTTGCTTCTTCTATGAAATGCAAACATTAATATGATGCAATGCTCTGACGTTTGATGCAATGATTTTTGTTCTTTTTCTTTTATGGAAATGCTAACATTAATATGATGCCAATGCAATGAAAAGTTTTCTGCTTTTTCTTCTTTACTATTTTCCTCTATGAAATGCAAGTGTTAATATGGTGCAACTGACGTGGACCGTTTTTTTTCTTTTTGCTATGTGATAAATGCACAAAATGTGAAGATGCAAATGTAATGCTTTGATGCATATGCCATAATGAATAGATTGAAATGCCTAGATGCATGAGGTAAACATTTTTGTGATGATGAGATGCGAGACTTTGGATGCAAGGAATTGAGATGATTATTGACCATTCTGTTGAAAAATTGAATTTGATTCAAACTCCGGTGTTCTCAAGGTTTTTATTTACGAACAACCTCACTTGTTTTTTCTCTTTCTTTCCATGATGGTGAATTTTAGATATCACGTAAACAACTTGTGTTTCTCTTTTTGAAGCATTGTCTAGTAAGCATGCATAGGAGTGCAAATGTGAATGAATGAGTCAGTTAACTTGGAATTGGTTTAGGGCATGGACATTTATGGCAAGTGAAGGAATGACAGACATGGTTATTGCTGAAGCTCATGAGGGATCAAGAGATACAAGATTGCCCCAATTCAGGTCTTTGATGAGTGAATAGCTTGCCCCTGTCTAGTGATGACAACAACTAGGGTGTAGAAGATGATGAATTGGGAATGCTTCAGCTTTTGAAATGTATGGTGGAGCAAAGAGATTTTGTCTCAACCCATAAAGTTTGATGTTGCCCCAGTCATAACAAGGACAAAGCTTCCCCAATTAGAATGATAAGACCTTGTTTAGGATAGTGAGTTGAGAGATTGCCCTGGTGAGGTTTTATAGGAATGAATGAGGTGGAGGAATGGGAACGCACTTGCCCCACTTTCGAATGACCTTTCAAATGGTTTCTTTTTGTGAAAGGCGACAGAGTTATGGTGATGATTATGAACTGAGGGTGGTATTGGGTGGGCAATGAACAAACCTCCCCAAAGTTGAGTGGAGTGAGAGGTGAAGAAAATGCCCCCTAGTACACACTTTTGGTTCTCTTTAAGAACAACTCAAATGCAATGCAAGTTTTGACCTTTTAGTATGAGGAGAGGCTCCACTTGGGGACCACTAGACCTTGTTTTAATGCAACATGAATGCATCTTGGAGTGCAAGTCCTTATTTTTTGATTGTTTGTTTTTTTCTTTTTGAGCAGCTTTCTTTTTTCTGCTTGTTTGTTTTTTTCTTTTTGAGCAAACACGTCGTAAATAGATAAACTTATTTGTCCTAAGATTAAAACTTGAGAAAACGAAAGCAATTAGTCATTGATCGGAATGGACTTTTTAGGGTTGTAATGTGGAGGAGGGGATGATTGAGCTTAATGAAGTGTTTGGGGTTGATGGGGAGGATGGGTCTTATTCGGTGTTGGCCGATGGTCAATGGTTTATGAAGAAAATGGTTATTAGGTTTGATGAGGTGTTTGAAGGTTTTATGGAAGAAAAGATGGTTAAACCCAATGAATTGAGGGCTTTTTTTTTTTTGAAAAAGGAAATGATTGAACCCATTGAATTTGAGGGCCTTTTTGGAAGGGGAAATGATTTCTGAAGGAGAGCTCTTATGCTTCATGGCAAAATGTATTGACTCTTAATTTATACTCCCTTTGTCTTCCTTTCTTTGTTTTGGGATTCTCCTTTTTGAAACTTTGTTATTCCCCTCCTTTTGTGAATTTTCTTTCCTTTTGACTTGGGTGAAAATGATATACCATCTTTGATGTGGAATTAGCCCTTGTCTAGGGTGATGGGGATATCTTGGGCTTTTCTTGGCTTAAGATGGGTAACAAAGGGTATTTTTGTGATTTTGAATCTTTGGCTTAAGAGGGTAGGAAATGGACTTTACGGGATTTTAGGTTTTGAGGGTGTGGAGAGATGACCAAATTTCATTTCAAATACCGATTGCTTATTTCTGTAAGACTTAACTTTAGGACAATACTTTATCTATCTTCATGTGTTTGCTCTTTTTTGTGCCCTAATTTTTGCCTGGACCGCTCTTTGCGAGTTTTCAATCCACCGGGCGCTTTTTTTTTTTTTTTGCCTAGGCCGCCCTTTGCGGGTTTTCAACCTAGCGAGCTTATTTTATCTCTTTTATTTATTATATATTTTTTTAGAAGGACTTGCACTAAAGGAATATGATACTGACAAGGGACATTAGTGATCACAGAATTGCCCCAGCATGGAGGACTTAAAGTGTTAGCGAGAATGAACCAAAAAGTCAAGTTATGCAATTGATGGGAGAGAATATGCGCTTTAGGGGTGGGCCGGGCGGGATTAGACTTGGATGGGGAATGATGATAAATGAAGGAAATTGGTCGACTCAAAAAGAGAAAGCGCACATGACATGCATACTTACTAGAAGAACGCTTCACAGAGAGTTAACATTGGTTAAAACATGATATAAATTTTTTTTGATGAACTGTTTCAGTCTTTTATCATGGAATGGATGAGATGCAATGCTTTTTTTGACGGAAATACAAATGAGCTATTGATGTGAAAAACTGAGGGCCTTGGAACACCTTGAGTTTGCAAATGAGTAAGGGTAAACTTTTCCAAAAAAGAAAGATTACTTTGCAAGAATATCTCGTCTCTCATCACAACATTTTTGTTGTATGCAATGCATGGATGGAAACATTATGATGTATACATGATGAAAATGAAATGCATGAAAGCATGTTCACTTGAAAAGTGTGATTATTCTAAAAGTTTTTTCTTTTTGATGTTTTCTTTTTATGCAAGGGGAAAAATGAAATGCCAATGCATTTTTGGATGAGGAATGATGCAAGAATGATGCTTCTTTTCAAAATGATTTTTATAGAGGCAAGACAAGATATATGAAATGCCGATGCCCCCTTTTCTTTTGAATGATGAAAGATGCAGGAATGATGCTTTTTTCCTAAATGACGATTTTTTTAGAGGCAAGGCTATGCATGAAATGCCAATGCCCCTTCATTTTTGAAAGATACATGTATGGAGGAATGATGTATTTGAACTAAAGTGATAAGGTTAATGAAATGATGCATGAATGCTACATTTTGAATAAATTTGATGATTTCTGTTCATGATTATGAATGAGATGCTTTCTTGTTTTCATTTTTTTTTGTGCAATGAAATGCATGATGCTCATATGATTTTTTCTAGAAAAAAAAATGCATGGAAAGACATGATTTTTTAGTGAATGGAATTGCATGCAAAATGAGAGGTTAATGTATTATTTTTCATGATGTGTGAAAAAAGAAAACAATAATGCATGAGACGCGCCCCTAATAAGACACGATTTTTGGATCTTTCGAGAAAATTAGGGGACAAAGCCTTAGTGAATGGAAACACACACGTGCGGAGAATGCACTCTTGACAACCCTTAATGAGATAGAGAAAAATGTATGTATGAATTTTATCAAGTTTTTGTTTTATGCAATGCAAATGATGTCTTTATGAAAATGACGACGATAATGCAACTTGACATGCATGTGAAAAATAAGATGAAAATATTTTTTCGAGTTTGGTGACTGAAATTTTGGGAACAACACCTCATATACCTCGGCAAGAGAAAAGACCATGATGATTTTGTTGAAAGTTTTGCTTTTTGCCCTCTTTTTTTGAAAATTTTGTTTTATGTAATGCAAGGATGTATGCAAATGATGATGATGCTCTATGTGCATGCAGGATAAATGAAAGAGTTTTTATTGGCAATGATTCTAGTTTTTTTTTTTTTGGAAAATGCGGGCCATACGTTACTTCATATGGACCAATGAGAGAAAGGCTACAACGGTAACTCTCTCTCCTCCTTTTTTTTTGAAAATAAAGTGGGCCATATGTCACTTCGTACGGACCGGCAAAAGAAATGCTGCAACGGTAGCTCTTTCCTCTTTTTTGAAAAATGCAGGCCGTACGTGGCTTCATATGGACCTAGTAAGGGAAGGCTACAACGACAGCTCTTTCTCTCTTTTCTCTTTTTTATTTTTGAAAAATGCAGACCGTATGTGGCTTCATATAGACCTAGTAAGGGAAAGGCTACAACGACAGCTCTTTCTCTCTTTTCTCTTTTTTATTTTTTGAAAAATGCAGACCGTATGTGGCTTCATATAGACCTAGTAAGGGAAAGGCTACAACGGCAGCTCTTTCTCTATTTTCTCTTTTTTTTTGAAAAATCTCCTTTTCCTTTTTTGAAAACATGCCTAAATTACAATGCAACACACAATTTGGTATGCCCCTTGTGTCCTACAAAGGCGGGGACCTAGGTTCTAGGACAACTCAAATGTTCCTCCCATGCGGGTTCTAGTCACTTCCTCACCAGGTTACCAGAGCTAATTCTCTCTCACAATAGCACCCACAACGATGGAACGCCATCTGGTGTGAGGCATCATGAAAGAGCATACTCTAGCTGAAACTTTCGTGAGAGTCAGAAGGACAACAGTCCAATTGCCAGTCACTACTCGTTTCCACTCTCCTAAGTTTTGTCAGACCTTGGGTTTTAGGCCCCTCTCGAAACATAGTAAGCATAAGGTGTGAGTGTGTGTAGCGAGGACATACCTCCTAAAACTACCCACATATACCCCCACCTGCGAATGAAAATCCAGAACAGTCCAGACAATAGCAAACAATAACATGTCGTCTACCCTAGGGTTCAATATCAAATAAGCTAGCCTAGGGTTTCAACAACAATCAAGTGCATTGCTTACCTCAAGAAAGGGAGCCAAGAAGAGGGGATTGTGATAGCATTGGGGAGAAATGCATGAGGGTACTAAGCACATAAGCAAAGAGGAGGAAAGAAAAACAAACATGGAAGAAGAGAAAACAAATGCACATGCATACAACATGATAAGAAAGAAAAGGAAACCGAAAGAGATAGAAGCAAACAAGGTATCCAAATCAAATCAATAGCACATTAAACCACACATTTAATTAGTTAGGCTTGACCCACTTAAAAAAAGGAAAAGTCCCCAGTGAAGTCGCCAGCTGTTGCACCCCGAAAAATCCGGTTTGGGTTTCTCAATGTACAACGTGGAAAAATTTTGAAGCCGCCACCAATATTTTAATTTTAAGACCAAAACATTGAAAAAAAAGTCTTTTGAACGAGGCGGATGGTCTTTTGAAAACTAGAGATATAGGTTAGGGGGGGTCGATTACGTGTGAGGAAGGTGCTAGCATCAAGACACGTCCTTTCTAGAAAGGAACCTCTAACTAAATGTGTGGTTTTAATGTTCGATTTGAAAAATACCAAAATTTGCCTATTTATTTCTTATTTGAAGATAAATGGGAAAACTTAATGAAAATTTTATTTTTGGCGCTTGACGAGAATTGACTTCTCGCTCCTACGTATCTCCGGGTGCGATTGAGAATTCAAAGCTACGTAGTTCTTGGTTGTCTAGGAAAGGTGTTTGTTTTTTATCTTGTTTAATTGTGAAGATCGAGCTTTCATGATGATCAATTGAGCAAAGGCTCCAAGTGACCACCACTAGCACTCCATTGTTAATAATCCTGCAAGCAAAGGCTTCGCAAGACTACTAACAAAGTTTTTTGATTTAGTGAAAAATCTTTAGGAAAATTAGGCATTCACAGTGATCAATTGAGCAAAGGCTCCAAGTAATCACCACTAGTACCTCATTGTTAGTAATCATGCAGGCAAAGGCTTCGCAAGACTACCAACAAAGTTTTTTTTTTCGAAAAGTTTCCGCAATTGGATTTATTCTTGTTTATGGAATGATTTATAAGTTGTTTTTGGTAATCGAAGCAATTGGTAAGGAAAGGAAACTTAAATTTGCATCTTCGTTTACTAGGAAAAGGGAATAAAACACAAAAAAAACGGGAAGGGGAGTTCAGTAGAAAAATGGGGTGCAAATAGTTACAGGGGGTTGTATTATTAACGAAGGGGTGTTGTTAGTAATCTAATTTTGAAAAAAAATTAAAAAACAAGAAGGGCCCATAGCCCACAGCTCATGCGACCCGTTTACTAAAACAAGTAATAACCCTAAGTTCTTTTCCCTCCCTACCAGCGCCGTTCCTTCCACCGTTTTCAGAAAGGAAATTTTCAAGAGAGAGAAAGAGAGAGAGAGAGGGAGAGCGACGGCGAGAGAGTGAGAAGGGGAGAGAGAGAGTGGATACCGTGAGAGAGAGAGAGACGAACGGTGGCGTGGTGGCTTGGCGCGGCGGAGGTCACGGCGTGGTGGTGGTTTCGTTGGAGCGCACGACAGTGGTTTTGAGGTTATTCTGAATCTTGTTGTTCTGCTCTCTCTTTCGTTTTTTTCTTCCAATATCAGTTTTCTGTGACTCAGTGTGTGTTGAGTTTCACTGTGTTTGTTTGCTGTTTTTCTCCCCCTCCCTTTGTGCTTCAGTGTGTGTTTTGTGCTTCTCTACCCTCCCTATTTTCGTTCTCCTTGCTGTCTCTGTGTGTGTGTTTTTCTGGTGTTTTAGTTCATTGTAGGTGTGTTGCGTTTTGCTGTGTTTTTCCTCTCTTTTTTGGTTATGGTGAGCTTGGTTGAAGGGTGGTTATGGTGTTCTTCATTTGATTAATGTGTGTGTGTTTCTGTGTGTTTGTGTTTTGCGTGTGTTTGTGTTTCTGTGTGTGTTTGTGTTTTCTGTGTTTCTCCCCTCTGTGTTGTGTGTTTTGGTTGCTGTTTCCCTTTTTCAATCTCCCTCCTCCTTTGTGTTTGCTGTTGAGTTTATTATAAAGCCTTTAATTTTGTTTTCTTCCCATGGCCAGCTATGAGGACCTGAAATGTCACTCTCAATTTCTCAATTCATGTTTCGCTAGCTCTGAAATTATTCTTGCTCTGCTAATTTTCTATTTTTGTGTGTGCGGAGCTTAAAAAATTTGGAGTAGTGTGTAGGGATAGGTTGTAATTTGAGCTGAAAATGGGATAAGCAATGGAGAAGAAGAAAGAAGCTTGAGCTCTATTCTTCAAATGGAGAAGCTGGACAGCAACCCAACAACAACAACAACAGCACAGATGCATCAGATCATTCTCTTTTTATTTATTTTAGAATGTGTACTCTTTGCTTTTAATTTTTCTGTCTTAATATGTAACAAGAGTTGACTATTTGTACCTATTATAAACTCTTTATAAAAGCAATTTTGAAATCTGATTCGTTTTATGTAAAAATAATGATTCGATACGCGTAAATGACGAGACGCGAGCGGCGTGGCGCTGCAGCACGCGAATAGAAATATACGCGCAACAACGAGAATAAGTACGAACACACAATTCGAAATGAATACGCGCGCACGGTGAGAATAAGAAATGCTAGATTGATAACGAACGCAACTTGAACACATTTGCGCAGCTGAGACCTACAAAACGAGACACTTATTTTGAGATTTTCTGGAAACGAGAAAAGAATACTCGTTAAATTTGGGTGTTTACTAAAACACAATTTTATTCGATTTTCAACTAGTCGGACAAAATTGGGGTATGACAGAGGTTTTGAGGAGACCCTCCCCCTTTCCATTGTAAAGGTTGGGTACGCTTTGTACTCCTTTCAATGAAATATTGTTTATCTAAAAAAAACAAGATGAGTGGTAAACACACAACCACATACCACAATTGTCAAAATTACAAAATAGGAAGATGTATTTAGCATCCACCATGGTGTAGCTCTTATCTGCAAATATGGTGCAACCCCACCAGCATTGGCGGATCCACTCATTGAGTGGTGAGGGCAATTGCCCCCATGACTTCAATTTAATTTATTTATTCATGTTTAATAAAATATCATTTGCCCCCATAAATAAAAGAAGAGGGGTTCCCCCATAGATTAATTATTTTTCAAATATTTATACAAAATAATATAAGAGAGAATATTTGGTACTAATTTATTCTTTTATTTTTTTAACTTCTTATTGTTTTAGTGTCTTCTAATACTAAATAAACACATGAAGAAGCTTACTTCAATGACAGATGCTTTATGCTCAAGAGATCCATCAATTTCCATATCATTTGCCACAGTTTCAGTGTTCACAATATTTGGGGCCTGAGTAACAGAGCCATCAAACTTGTCAACTACAGCTCCATTGCAATCCTGATCTCCAATATCTTGAGCATTAACTCCAGACACCAATGCCTCTTTACAAGGCACGACTTCAGCCTCAGCCTCCATCATCTCATCATTGACCACAGGTTCAGCAGCAAAACTCTTGTAGCCCAAGAGCAGGGTCAATAAATCATATCATTGACACCAATGAGTCAAATAGTTAGATTAAGTTAGAGCATGAGGAATAAGATAACAACAAATAAAAAATAAGGTTAGGTTAGAAGTAAACAATGCATTAATAAATAAAAGACAGTTAGAGTTAGAAGTCACAACACACACACACACACACACATATATATATATATAAGAACCAATAAGACTAATATAGGAAGAAGGAAAGAAATCAAGTTAGAGTTAGAAGTCACAAGATATATAAATAAACAAATAAGAACAACAAACACAAAAAAAGCTAAATAACAAATGGATTAATAAGATTAATTTAGGAATTAGTCAAATAGTTAGATGAAACAATAGCAATAGGGTGTGTATGTGCATAACTTAGGAATTAAGTTAGGAATGAGTCAAATAAACAAAATAAATAAGAGAGGTAGAAATATTTATACACATGTGGGTGTGTGTATGTGCATAAATTTGCATGTGTGTATATGTAAATCTGTATACCAAATGAGAGGCACATTTGCTCAATTTGACCTTGATATCCCTCTATATTGTAACACATTTCCTTACAAAAGACATGTGAACCATGAATCTCCCATAGATTCTATGCATAAATGTCTTCGAGTAATTTCTTTCTCTAAGATCCTCAGAATCAAAGTGGTAAAGTAATCCATGCATTATTAAAGCAATATGAGCTTTAATTGAAGCAAGCTTCTTTGGAAGGCTGAAAAAAGCAACTATTTACATTTAGTAGACCAACCAAAATGAATGAAAATATAAAGATGTACTTCTGACATTAGATCCAAGTTCAATATCTTACAAAGAGTAATATATCAAGCATTGACAATAAGATCCTAGTGAGCAAAAATTTTCACCATTGCTACTAACATCGGCCCAAAGGTACCAATTGATTGAACAAAATTCAACTTATAGAAACTACTATCAAATTCAAAAAAAAACCTCACATAAAATCATAAACCACTATTCCAATCACAATTGACAGAGAGATATGGAAATCATAAGGCATGCAGAGATAAGGAAATCATGAATCTTACATTTATATGATCATGAATCATAAACCATACTCACATTTCAAAAGTCATTTTAACAGGAGATACACCCTGTAAATTAGAGAAAATGAATATATAACAAGGTACTAATCAAATAGACAAATAATCAGACTGCATGCATTTGGAAATTAAACAATTACAAATAACACAAGAATAATTATTACACTTTAAAAAATTTGCAATTTCAAGAGGGTGCAGAGAAAAATGTCATGAACCAAAGACTAAGCTGACACAAGTGAATTAGTTATCTTACCTTTGAAGGACAAGGAATGTTGCACAAGCAACTGTTGCCTATCCACAGAAAAAAGTAAACAACATTATGAAAATGACCCAACTATCTAAAAATCAATAATTCAAGTGGCATGCATATAGAAGAAATTAAATGAAAGTAAAATAATTTACTGATCAAGGGTTGCAAAGCCATACTGAAGAGTGTGATAATGGGAACCCTCCAACTTGAACAACAGTCTTGATATCAAAATCTTTGCCATACAAAAACACAAAAGTAAATGGCTTAGAAAGTCGCCCAATTGCCATTGAAACTCCGGTTTGCAATCAAAACCTTAGCAAACAAAACAATACGAAAAAAATCAAAATCAAAACTTGAGACAAACCCGAATTTGTAAAGACAAATTAACAATGCGAATATCATTTTTGTATGAAAAAAGAGCCGATAGAGAAGAAAAGAGATGAAGAATGAGAAGAAAAAAGAGAAAAGAGAGAACCTTCATAAACACCACCATCAAAATCACCTTCACCACCGCCACCATTGCCGGAAACCACCATCCTTCACCGCTGGACCACCACCACCACGGCCATAAACTCCGGTGAGCTCTCCCCATACACCACCACACTCTCTCATCACCGCCATCCCAAATTCTCACCACCATTTTCCTTTCTCACTCAACATCAGCCCCTCATTCACAACCACCAAGACCCACCACCACCGCAACCAACCTTCCCTCAGGCAACCACCGCAACCATCACTTACCACTCTCATGGTCGCACCTCTCTCTTTCTCTCGGCTTCCCTTCTCTCTTTTCGTTTTCTTCTTTCTCTCTCTTTTTTGGGTTTGGTCGAAAAAGTGAAGGGGAAGAAGAAGAGAGATGGGGATGAAGACTAGAAACTGAAACACAATGGGAGAAATAGAAGAAGATAGATAGTGAAGGAAAGAGAGGAAGAAATGGAGGTTGGGAGATACTAAAGTGAGAGTGAGAGAGAGAAACGGTGGGAGAAAGAAAGAAAATGAGAAAGAGAGAAAGATGAAAGTAATGATAATACTCTGAGGGAAGAGAAATGCAATTGAGAGGACTTGAATATAGGTAAGAGAAATGAAGCCAAATGGATGGTGAGGGAACAGAAATAAGGCAACATGTGGAAGAAAGTGTTTGAAAAAAAATAAAGAAAACGATGAACCAATGGAAGAAAGCCAATTAAGCAACAAACCAATAGGAACACACCACATAGTTTGGTGCCAAATCCAGCTATAAGCTGCATAAGATTAAAAGGAAGGATGAGGGGAGTGAAGGGGTGTGGAGGGATTGGGGGGAGGGGGAGTTTTAATTTTTAGATTTTTTAAATTGGGGGTAGTTTGGGGTTTTTAGAAGTTAAGAGGTGTGTTTGAGTAGGAGAGGGAGTGGGGAAAGTATAATCCTAGTTGGGTATTGTCCAAAAAAAAGAGCTAGTCGGGTCATTGAATTCACCCGTACCCGTATGGCCACCTATCATTGACAAAATGTTGACTACCTCGACACACAGTCAATGATTTTTCATTAACACAACCAAATTCAACCCAAAATAAAAATGAATGGCTAAGCTAATTTCAAGGATCAGAAATTCATGCTACAACATAACAAACAGGTTGTTAAGATATACCTTTCATTTCCTTTTTATGTTCTATTAAAAAATCCATCGTGTCTTCTCCAACTTTATCTCTTTTAATGCAGTTTATAAGCCCATATATTCCCTACCCACTAACCTTCCCACCCTTACGAGGGAAGAAGAATTAGGGACTGGGGAAGATTACTTGTAACCCAAGAAACATCATATCAACATGAGTCTCAATTGTCTTACTTGTGGCCAAGCCTTTCAAAGGGATAATTCTGAAAGGGAACAAAATTTGCCAGAAACCAACAAGAGTTTAAGGAAACGACAAATTAATGTTGATAGAAGTTGGTCGTGGAATTTATCTCCACATGAAAATAAAAATGGAGCGTGTCGAAACTCAAAACCGAACTTCGTCGTTCCAATAGTGTTGCAGAAAGTTCTGGACCTAGATTGTTAAGGAGCAGTGGTGTGAGAAGAGATTGGAGTTTGGAGGAATTGATTGGAAAACAAGACAATGGAGTAAGTTGCTGTTGAAATCATTAAATGCAAAATTTCATGGGTTAATTATATTTCATTGGTATTTTTCATGTGTTGTGTATATGTTAAGGGTTTGTTTGGTGGTGGAAGATGTAAAGAGGGAGGAAGTGCAAAGTGGGATGGTTAATATATAGATTGGTGTTTCAAGCTCTTGGCAAATTATGAGAGTGCTTTTTTTGCACCATTGTAATTTTAAATCCCTTGTTTCGTTTTATGATTTGATTGATTCTTTTGTATAATGATAACTCTTTCCAAATTGTTATATTGGAATAGTTGTTATTGATGCATCAATTCAAACCTATCTACTATTTTTTTTATTATAAAGGGAATTTGAAATGTTTTGAAAAAGTTTCTGGGAATTGTTGGAGAAAAAGTCTCGTATTAGATAAAGTGTGTGTTTGATTTGGCGGCGACAAGAATTGATTTTCGCAGAATTGATTTCAGTTAAAACTGAGTTAAGCGTAACATGATTTTTGTTTGAATACATTTTTGAGAAAAATGATTTATACCAATTCTTGTTGTTTGGATAGTTTGGATCAAAATTGCCTTTGAGTGTGAAGTTACCAAAATAGGTGTCAACTTAAAATTATATTAGAAACTAAAATACGCTACTAAGTAGAACGAATTTTGGTGCCCCTGAAAAAATAGGGCCCTGGGCGACCGCCCCCACCGCCCATGCTCAAGGCCACCACTGCAGAAAATGAAATGGGTAAACAACCATTTCGATCCCTGAAAGTGTAACTCGATGTCATTTTAGTCTTTGATTTTAAATAAACTACAAATTAATCTTCGAATTCTTATCTGTTAGTCTCTTTGGTCCCTGTTGTTAACTTAATTTGTGACTAAAATGACAGTGAGTTATACTTTCAGGAATCCAGAATGAATGTTTACCCAAATGGTAGCTTAACATTGAATTCTTAATATTAGGCAGCAGATTGATGAACAAGTTTACTTGGCAAATGAGGGTAGTTTAACACCTCTTATGGAAGCAGACCATCGAAACATATGTGCTGCTTTAGCTATGCAAATAGGATGAATCCTTTGGCATAGCAAACACCCCATACAAATAATATTTCCCAACAAGTCACAATCATGGCCGTTCCAAAAAAATTGGAGGCTCTGTTCAAGTTTTAAAAAATGGACCCCTATTATATTATACTTTTATCGAATGAATCACCCGTTTTCCTAAAAAAAAGGTAATATATATATATATATATATATATATATATATATATATATATATATATATATATATATATATATATATATATATATATATAGGAACTGGAAGGTTAACCATTGAGCTAAAACTGAGTTGTTACTACATTTCGGGATGTTATTTATATATAGACACAACAGTTTTTGGGGCCTCTAAAATAGAGACATTGGGCTTGGGCCCTGTGCGGTAGCACAAGCCGCACATGCCCAAGGTCGGCCCTGGCCGCGATGGCCACGATGGTTAACATTGCTCCAAAAGCACAAGTCCAAAACTTTGACAAATATTTATGATATCTGTGGATATTTATAAATACTTGCAGATACCAAAATACTTGCTAAGAGGACAATTTTTTTCCAAATTGGGATGTAATGTAATACTCAAAGTAATAAAATATTACTTTGAGTATTATGTTATTGATGTATTTAATTAAATTGAGTAATTTAGTGCCTTGATTGATTAGGGTAGGGATAGTCCCGTAAGAAGTCTCTTCTAAGGGAGTCATGATTCTTGTTTTTTTTTTTTTTTGGATTTAAGGTTGTGGTTTCTTTACGATCGGAGTAGGTTGTCCGAAAACTGATTTTTTAGCCTAAATTATTCGTTCGACGTATAACATCGTCACGTGTTAACGAACTACATACTAAACCTATTTTTAGGCCTAAATTATTCATCTCTAATTTATCTTTATTAAAAATATATAATTTTAATTTTTTAAATAATTTAATTAATTTTTATTTGACTACAAAAAAAAACATAATAGGGGTCGTATATACACCCCATCGTATATACCATTTGGGGGTGTGTATACAACCCCTAAATTAACCCATCGTATATACACCCCCCAAATGGTATAAACACCATCGTATATATCATTTGGGGGTGTATATACGACCCCTAAATTAACCCATCGTATATACACCCCTCAAATGATATATACGATGCGTATATACGATTTGGGGGGTGTATATACGACTCCTGTATTTTTTTTGGAGCTGTAGGATTTTTTGAAATTTTTAGATTTTGTTAAGGGTATTTTGGCTTTTTGCAGGGCTCATGGGGGTATAAGTGAAGAGGGTGGGGGTATGAAAAAAAGAACCCTTTCTTTAATCTTCCTCTCTTAACCAAACCATTAAAGCCCAATTTCTTTAATGTTCCTCTCTTAATCGGGGTAGCCATTGTAACCATAGAATAAAATAGGCAAAATTATACTAGGGGTCCTTTAAGTTATTTAAATGTAACAAGTTAGTCCTTTAAGTTTTTTTCCTACTACTTAGGTTCTTTAAGTTATTTAATTGTAACAAGTTGGTCCTTTAAGTTACATAATTTGTACACCATTAGTCATTTTTTCATTTTGTTACAAAAAACACTCAATTTGCATTACAGAGTGAGCGTCATTGTGTGTGAGTCTACATGTCATCTGTCTCGTAACAATTTTGTCATTTAAGACTATCAGTCATGTAACAATTTGGTCCTTTCGGCTTAAATAAAAAGAAGATGAACCATCTTTTAAAAAATTAAGTTGAAAGTTTCAAATTATTACATGTGATGAGTCTTAAATGACCAAATTCTTACAACATAGATGATGATTAGCCTCTCATCACGGCCACATCAACTCTATTAGTGTTAATTGAGCTTTTTGTAATAAAAATGAAAAAGGACTAACGATGTACACATTATGTAACTTAAAGGACTTAAGTGTTCTGAAAAAACTTAAAGGACCAACTTGTTCTGATAAAATAACTTAAAGGACTCTCTGTATAATTTTGCCAATAAAATAAGTTTAATTACTCTGTAAGTCCTTAAACCATTTAGAAATTTTTAAATAGGTCTCAATATTTAAAAAAATTGTAATCAGGTTTCTGAACTAATATAGTATTTTTATTTAGGTCCTTCCGTTAGAACACTGTTAGTCAACGATTAGTCAATGCTGACATGGCATGTGACATGCCATCAATTTAATTTCCACATCATTATTATTTTAAATATTATATCGTATTTAAAAAAACTAGACCATTACTCGTACGTTGAATAGGAAAAAGTGTATATTATTTGGATAAATTAACCATGTGAGACTTATATAATAATGTCACAATATTATGGTACATAACTAATGCATAACAATAGCATAAATGAAAACATGAGTAATATTCAAAGTCATTTTAAATATTTGGAGAATAAATTAAAGTTAAATGCATCAGAAAAGAAAGTTTGTCAATATAATGCTACTTTTTCATTTTAAATAATTTTCATTTAGAACTTAGAGGTTATATATTTCAAAAACTTATTGATCATAAATATTAAAGTAGCACAAAGAGAATAATTTTTTTGATAAAAGCAAGTACAACAACTTTGTGCACATGTGCAAGAAATTCCTAGCTAACGTGTTTTTTTTTTTTTTTTCATTTATACTATATATTATTTAAAAAAAGTGTAGGGTGCCCAAATAGGGACCTTTTTTATTAGGATAATATGAATAGTGGCTATATTTCCAGACTTTAGTTGCTTCACACTTGTTTTCCCATATATTTATTCATTTTACATTTCAGTCTCTTGTGATTTAGAGAGAGAGAGAGAGAGAGCTTTGAGTTGGCATTTTCAAATTTGGTGTTTTTGGGAACTCATTTGACCTTAGTGGAGAACTCTTTTTATAGCTAGCAAAGCTTGTTGTTCCATGTAAGTTCTTCATTTCCCTCTTGTAACATTTAGGGTTCTTGAATACAAACTGATACTCAGGCCCAGTTTCACTTGTGGATTAAATTTTGCTATATGTTGGAATATCCATGTGAGCTTCAATGTGCTAAAACTAGCGGCATACCCGTGCATACGCACAGGTACCGTCGTGTTCTTTATATGAATTGGGTAAGTCGGAAATTGATTAGCCCATATATATAAAAGTAAATACGTATAGAAAACCAAAAACATAAAAGTATAATTTTTCATAACGACAACACATAATGTCTCATGTTGAAAATCACTAACAAATATATATAAGAGAAAATATTTTCTTATTGGGACAAAAAAACATAATAGTAGTAATTTATAAAATTAGTATGTAATGGTTAATATTATTTATAAATTGTTAGTCTTCAATTTGTTTGTTTGACAAAATGATCTCTAATCTTTCAATACATGTTTTCCCCATCGAAGACTTTGATACTATATATATCCCGTGATTTTTTTATATATCAGTGACAATTATTTCTTAGGTATAAGTGACAAATATTTGTCCCGTTTTTTTTATATATCAGTGGTAATTATTTGTCCTTGATTTTTAGGTATCAGTGATAAATATTTGTCCTGTGTTTTTTATATATCACACAGACAGTTATTTTGGAATTTTTGTTTGTGGTCTAATTGATTAGCTTTAGTAGATTAGTAGACTATAGTAGATAGTAGATTTATAATAGTTTTTAAAGATTATAATTATCTACAATAAATATAAATCTCGTGTTTTTTTTTATATATCAGTGGCAGTTATTTGTCATTTTTTAGGTATTGGTAACAAATATTTGTCTCCTATTTTTATATATATCAGTGACAGTGACAGTTACTTGTCATTTTTTAGGTGTCAGTGACAAATATTTGTACCGTGGTTTTTATATATCAGGATGGTTATTTATCCTTTTTGTAGGTATCAGTGACAAATATTTATCACATGTTTTTTACTAAAACATGTTATTTATCACATGTTTTTTCTAACAAACTAAAAAGTTATTTTTGGAAGTTTTGCCAATTGTTAAATTAATTAGTTTTAGTAGATTAGCAAATTATTTTCCATAATAGAGGATAGATCCTAAATTTATTAAGTTTTCTTTTCTCTCTCCCTTCCTCCCTCTCACACGCCTACCCATCTAATTTCAGTTTTATCTTTGCATTATTTAATTTCTCTCTCTCATTTCCTCACATTTTGTCTTTCCATTTCTCTCTCTAGCTCTCTCTCCTCCTTTCTATTCTGATATGTGGCAGGCTTTTTTATGTGCCAACAACTTTTGCAACTTTATGTTTTTTATGTATTAATTTATATAATTACCCTTCAAATATTATTTGGATAAACTATTCAATAAGGGATATTTTGGTAAGTTTGGTGGTGGTTAGTTTGATTATAGTAGAGTAGATTAGTTGATTCAAATGCATTGTTTTGTTTAAACTTGATAAAACATATTTAGAAATGTTTGAGGAACAATGTGTGAGGATTATGCTTATAAATGTCTTATTATGATTGTTTAATGTGTGTTAACCCATGAATTATGGACCGAGAAAACTGGAATTGTGAATCGATTGGAGGAAAGACACAAAATTGACAAAGTTGGGGATCTGTTAGTCGGACACAACCCGTGTTGCCTCGACACGACTTGTGTCACCAACTGTTCCCAACTTTTTCTTTTGGTGTTTTCCCTCAATTTTATCAAAGTTCTAACTTAACTCTATTCTTTATGTGAAAACATAATAAGTGTGATCATTTATGCTTATGTCTATGGATGAATGCTTGTACCTATTGATGAGTGATGAACTAAGTATAAGAAATTATCATGTATGCCTAATTTATTGATGAATGACTGTTCTTCTCGTTTATGCATGAATCGTTTGAGTTAAATAACTTGGGAGAACTATACGTGTGTGTGTGTGTGTGAGACATACTTTGATTGGGAAGTCATGATCCCAAGCCCATGACCCATATAATACTTCTATGAACGGATGGAAAGGAGGTTCCCTGTGGAATTTTTTGATTCCTTTTGGGGTGTGTCAGATGGGTAACTTAATAAAAGACACCGTATGAGATATTAGTGAGATACTGCTTGAAGAACTCACTGAAATTTATAAATATCTCCCTTTATGTATTTGTGGCTTTTATAGATAAGCAGGTTAATTCAGTGATAACTGAAGATTCGATTGCACAAAGGAATCCTAGCTATATCATTCAGAGCTCCTATGAGATTTCAAGACTTTATGTACTTGAATTTATAAACATCTTAAACTCTACAATAGATGTAGAAGTATTGATTTGTAAAACTATAATGTGTACCAATTACTATGCTTAAATTTTTCGCACATTACAATTTGAATCGTTATGGATTAATGGCCCTTTTTTTATCCTTAGCGATAATTTACTTTAAAGGTGTGAGGTGTTTTGTATTATCATAACTTATGTTGAGTCATTTCGGGAATTTAATTTCATTTGTTGTATTCATGAAATTGTGTTGCCTATTCTCTGAACAATTGAAATAAACAACATTCCAAATTTTATTGACGAATAAAATTTAGGGTGTTACATATAGCGTCCCACTTTTCTTTATACTTTATCGTTATTATTTTTTTAAATTCCTATCTAACCTCTAAAAAGATGAAGGAAACTCGTAATATTATTAATATTTTTTAAATTCCATAATATTTTCACTTTTATTATTATTATTTTGAATAATATAACAGTGTAATGAATATTTTCTTTATTTTTTTTATGTATAGATTATCGTTTTTAAATTATATTACAATTTTATTATTTTTAGGAGTTTACCATCGTTATATATACCGATTAATCGGCACATAATTAATAGTATAAATATAATTAACTATTTTTTATGGTCAACACACACACACAGAGAGAGAGAGAGAGAGAGAGAGAGAGATATTAATACACATTTTTTAAAGTTAGTTAATAAAAATATTAGAATAATGAAGTATAAGTGTTCAAATTTTAACTTCTAAATATCTTAATATTAGTTTAATCATCTATATAGTAATAACAACTATAAATATTTTATCTTATTTTATATTGATTTACTAAATTTAACCATTAATTAAACTTGTTATTTTATGTTATTTGTACGATATAAATTAGTTTAATCGTTAGTATTATCATACACATTATTCGCGATCAAGAAGTTTTTCCGCTATCAACTATGAACTAATTTCTCTGCATTTTGGCTAACTAACTTTTTTTCAATATCACACTACTTTTCTTAGTTTCTCTTTTCCTTGCAATCTTTCTTTCTATATAATTTAACTTATAAAATGTAAATAAAACCAATTTAAATGGTAATTTCTCCATTTTTTTTATTCTCTTCCATTTTCCTATCTTATTTCCTACAATTATTACTTATTAGATTAAAAATATTAATGAAGGGTTAAATATATATTTTTGTTCTCTATAAATTTTGAGTTTTTTAGTTTTAGTCTCTCAAATTTTTTTTGCCTACTTTTGTTCCTCAAGTTTTTTTCATCAGTTTTAGTCTCTATGACTTTGAATAGCGCTTCATGTTTAATAACGATTATTTTTACCTCTTATTGTGCTTCTATGAGCTTTTAATAGTTATGAGGAATCAAACATGATGGAAAAATAACTTGAGGGAACAAAAAAAGTGAAATTTCCCACAAGAGAGTAAACCAAAAAAAATCCATATTTTATAGGGACCAAAGTCAAATTTAAGGGTTAAATATGTTTTTGGTCCCTAAAAAATGACAACTTTATTTTCAGTCCCTATAAAAATTGTACTCACTTTTGGCTTATACGTTTTCCTTCGTCAATATTTTTAGTCTCTCTCGTGACTTTTAATCACTTAAAAGCTCTATTAAAATGCCTAAGAAATCTCTATTAAAAGTCATGAGTGACTATATAAAAACATTGATAGATGAAATGTAGGGACTAAAAGTGAGTGAAGTATTTTATCTACTATAAAAAGTAGCAATCAACCCTCCACCAAATTTACTAATCTATCCTCCCTCCATAAGTTATTGTACTAGGATTGAATAGTCATTTGACCACTAAAAGATAAATCTTCTTTTATTTAAAAAGTAGCCATCTACCCAATTTATTAACCTATCCTCCTTCCATAAGTTACAATTTTAGGGTTAAATGGTCATTTGGCCACCAAAAGACAAAACTGCAGGAAGCTTTTATTTATATAAAAAAATAAAATTTAGTAAAAAACTATTTGTATAATCAACTTAACCACTACCAATTCTAAAAAAGTACTTACTTCTAACTAAAGTTTCAAATTATTATTTTTCGATAAATTAAATTATTAAATTAATATTATACTCGATAGTTAAATAACCTGAAATTTACTATTTACTCTAATCTCTTTATTAAAACTATTAAAATCAAATAATTTAACCACTAATAATTGTAAAAAGAACATTAACCACTACCAAAAATGAATTTTTTTTTATTTTATAATTTAATGAATATGATTAAATTAATATTAAATCATATAGAAAAAAGGAGTGAACGCGTGCAATGAGAGGCAATGATGAGAAGCGACTTGAGATCGTAATGACAACGGGAGGCGCAATCGAGTGCCAGCGGAGTGCACTTTTTCCTTAAATATCATTTTTCTTTTTCTTTATTTTTATTGCATCTAAAATTTACTATTTACTATAATCTTTCTAATAAAACTATAAAATCAATTTAATCACTAAGAATTGCATGAAAAACTTTAACCACTACCAAAATTTACAAAATAACTTTTTTATAATTAAATGAATATTAAATTATATAAAAAATGAATAAATGCTTTGCGACGAGAGTAGCAACGGGAGTGCCAATGAGAGTGTCATTGGGAGGGTCAACGAAATAGGCAACGAGAGCGCCGATGGAGGACCAGCGGGAGCGCCAACGGGCTTGCATATTTTACCTTATATTTGATTTTTCTTTTTCTTCCTTTTTTTAATATATTGCAACTTTCAGCGTATTTATAATTTATGTAGAAAATTATAACAAATCTGATATCGCGTGCGTATACGGGTAAAATACTAGTAAAAACTAAAAACAATACTCTCAAATTTTATATACAAGAAAATCGTTGATTTCTGCGGACATTTCAAGTGACAAATGTACAAATTTCCGTAAGAAACAACATTTTCTGCTGCGGACAAAAAAATGTGCAAAAGCGCCGTCGC
This sequence comes from Oxytropis ochrocephala, assembly GCA_020916435.1. Taxonomy (NCBI): domain Eukaryota; kingdom Viridiplantae; phylum Streptophyta; class Magnoliopsida; order Fabales; family Fabaceae; genus Oxytropis; species Oxytropis ochrocephala. The sequence goes on along the minus strand of CM037088.1, from coordinate 43,402,421 downwards.
AAATCGTTTGCCACGGATTTTCCGTGGCAAATGTTTCCGTCGCAAATCCGTCGCTAATCCGTCGCAAATATCCGTGGCAAAGCCGTCGCGAATTTCATGGCAAATCCGTGGCAAATCCGTCGCAAAAATAAAAAAAAATTAAAAAAAAATTAAATTTTCAAACATTTGTTCTTCGTTTTATCAAATAAGAAACAATCAATCAATTGTAGAATACTCTTTTTTCTTTTCAAGCATTACACTAGCCTTCATTACATCCTTTTTATGTACGGGGCCTATGCTTATAGCACTAACAGGAATATTCACTTCTGGAGTTTTCAAAAACTCCAATAATGCTTCCAATGAGCCAAGGGTAGATGCTTGTACACAAACACCCTCACCACTCCTATCAATCCTGCTCATGACTGACTCCACATCTTCCATGGCTGCTTCTTTAATATCATCCAAATCATCACCAGGCTTCACAACATATAAATCAGTGCCAGCAATAGCTTGTTCAAGCCCCTGAAATATAACACACAAAAAAAACACAAAGTTTCTGATTCTCTACATATTTATTAACAATAAATGAAGAAAAACATTATTGGATAAAAATTGGCTTCAAAAAAGTCAGATCAACATCACCAAGAGGTACCTGGGCAGAGATCTTGATACCCATTGCAGCTTTGATTTCTTTGTGATGGAGATATGTTCCCTAAAATTAGACCACCATTACTTAGCAAGAAGACATACTAAATAATACAACTCCTCGGTCTGGATGGAGTTCAATATTTGAATATATTACAGCAAATAAATAATTGACAATGATATAAAGGGATGAGTCATTCAATGCAATAAAATAACATTCCTAAGGTCTAGGAAACTAATCAACAAAGACCCTCCCTCCCCCCAAATTGGCAAAGTTCCATTGATTGAAAAACCCACATGCTCAAGCACTTCTGGGCTCTAGCTTTTGGTTACTCTCAACATTATCTTTAAAGAGACTACCAGTTATTACTATTTCAGTAATTAACATCAAATATGAGAAAGTAATTCCTTCACTACTCTCAAAAGTACACTGGTAGCCAAAATCAAATGACAGTTAGGACTCTACAATTAAACAACCTAAAAGTATTCAACAAGCTTGAATATTACAATGCAATATAGCTAACCTGCACTTGTTCACTGTATGTAAGTTTCTCAACCATGGTTTTTGGGTCCACTGAACCAATAGTAATAACATATCTGGGATTCCTTCACCACTGAAATATCAAATGCTAAGTATTAAGCAGAATGATTACACATCATGCTAAAGAAATTATTATTTCCCAAAAGCAAATATTTGCCCATTTTCTAGCCATGCTAGCATCCAAAAGCAGCCAAGTACAGAAATCATTTGTAAATATTTCAGCATGAGGGTTTTTTTTTCAGTTTTAAATTTCATGATTCCTCTTAACCTCTGTTGAAAAAGATAATCATTCCATACATCTCTATCTCAAGTCTCAACTACAACAAAAGGCACTTTCATCTAAGTATGCACTGTTACTCCTTTCAAATTGGATAACAGTATACTAACAAAGCAGTAAATTCAACATGATATAAAACTTTGAAACAAGTATAAATAAATGAATCACATTGTAAATATAAATGAATGTAACAATAACAAACCGTTCTTTAATGCAATCCAAGCAGAAAAACTTCTTACGACAGCTAGAACACTTAACGAATAACAAATGAATAAAAATAATCTTGTAAACATTCAGACGGGATAAGGGACAAATGAACAATGTATCATTATACAACTACCGTATGCCAACCAACCTTGTACATATCTTCCTTCGTAAATTCCAGAAGAGGCCGCACAAGAAGGATGCCCTGGTTTGCTGGAACTTCACAGTAGGAATGTGTATGCGTAGGGAAAATTTGGGAGGTGAAAGGCGTGCCTGCAAGTCCAAGCACACCACTATTTCGAGAAAGCCTTAAAATAAATAACTCAGCCTGCATCATTTCTCAGCGATCACTACATGCCTAACATTTCGAGCAAACCACCAATCTTGCAATCAATTTACAGGGTAATAAAATACCACATTTAGTCATTTCTCACTCAAAAATTTAATTGTTTAATCACTTATGTACCAAAACTATTTCAAGAACTCCTACACATAACACATGATCGAAATAATATGGGAGAATATAAAGAATAGAAATAGAACACAAAGTATTGCCAATTAATCGTGATCATCAGCATGATGTGCAATAAGCAACACTCCAATCTGATGTTTCGCGCAAACATCGTGAAAGGTTTGGTACCTAAAGTTCAAAAATTTAAAGATTACAATTAGCAAAGTTCCAAGCACAGACATCTAAGATAATCTTAGAACAATGTATAGATGCAATAACCTCATTTCACGAGCAGCTTCTTGCAACTGACCCTGTTTTGGCTTGCCACGTGGCCAATCACAGCTAGTAACCTCGCACCTGATTCCTGTATGGATGGTCAATTTCAGCCAAGTTCATAGTTTGGATAACTTCAAGAAATCACATTAAAACAACCGGAGTGTGAAGATCATCAGACATTGAGGTCAGAAAAACATCATTGAAGTTATCAATAATACTCAAAGTATCTGGTGGGGCAGAATCCACTCTAACCATCTGATCATGCTGATTCAGAAAGCTTTCACATTCATGCAACGTCTGCAAATATACATAACTATCAAGACACATCCACACAACAAAATAATGCATAAAAATTATGCTTGCAAACTGCATGGACACAGGCACACGTAACAGGTGAAAAGAAGGCAATTTCTAGCCTAATAAAAATATAGTATTGTACCTCATATATATAGAAAACACGGTCTGAAGCACTTTCAAGATGTACTTGAGAGTAGTTCATTGGAGATCTATAATGGGCGGTCATCAGAAAATATCTCAAAGCCATCGGATGGTAAATATCTACAACCTAATAATATGAAATGTTTATAAAATAAGAATTTAACCAATCAAATTTTGGGCCCGTAGTGAAAGATATCATATTTTTATAAGTCTAAACCATTTCTCTCTTTGGGTTACCTGCCGTATTGTGAAAAAAAATTCGAGAGATTTAGACATCTTCACGGAGTCAATGGCGACAAAACCATTGTGCATCCATATGCTTATATTACTCTTTTTGCAAGCAGCACAACTCTGAGCAATTTCATTTTCATGGTGAGGAAAGACAAGGTCAATCCCTCCACCATGGATGTCAAAAAGTAGCCAAGATAAGCTGCACTCATAGCACTGCATTCAATGTGCCATCCAGGTCTTCCAGGACCCCAGGGACTCTCCCAAAATGGCTCTCCTGGCTTTGCTGACTGTGGAGCGGCATTGAAAAACCACAACAAATGAGTTTCAAAGTAATGTAGGATTCTTAAGTATTTTATAATATCATCAGTTTGAAATAAATAATGAGATTAATATAATTAAAAGACCTGCATTATCCATATCTATCGCCAATATATTATACCTTCCAAAGAGCAAAATCAGCGGATTTTTCTTCCTTGAATCCACAGCAACCCTCTCACCAGCTCGATTATCCTCTAGATCTCGACTAGACAATTTCCCATATTCTGGAAATTTTTCTACATCAAAGTATACATCCCCATCAACAATGTAGGCATACCCATTATTAAGAATCTGTCAACAAGTATGTTAACTATTAACATCGATTCAATACTGCATTTCTTAATCAGATTAATAAAAGAGAGCTTGATAATACACTATGAAGAGAAGCATTGCATATACAAATAGCATATCCATGTAATGTAAGCTTGTCATGTTTTATTTTAATGCCTTGGTAAAATGGACAGCTAAGATACCTTTTCAATCATTTCAATGATTTGGGGAATGTGCTCTGAAACCTTTGGTTCCACGGAAGGAGGCAAACAATTAAGAGTTACCATGTCTTGCCAGAACTCTTCACAATAGCGCCGGCTCAAACTGATTGGATCTTCCCTAACTTTCGTTAAGCTCGAGCAATTATCTACATAATTTGAAAATTGCAGACTAAGATCCTGTAATACTGAATTAAAAAACAGTGGGTACTTTGAACTTGTAATTGAAGGATATAATCGAAATTCATAACGTATTAAAACATTCTTGAGGAGAGCCCAACCCAAAAGACTAGTCTATTTGGTGGGAGTGCTTCATGGCTTACGTACCACATTGAGTCTTTTTATTTACTCAATGTGTGACTCCTAACATCCTAGAACCCCATTTCTCTCTTCCTTAGACTCGGTGTGAAGCAATATTAAGATCCTAGTTCAACAAATTGCATTTTGAAATATTCTTATTTCTTTAGCTTGTTACAAGTAAATAGTAATATTTTCTACATGTGAAGAGCTTAACCTAATCAAATCACAGTTAGAAAAAAACAGGGGCCTAGTAATAAGCTGACGATACACCAATAAATAACGAAGGAAAATGCCTTCATAATGCCAATTCATATAAAAAAAAAACATTGGAAATGCTCTTTTAAAATTGCAGGTATAGCAAGTAAGCAGAAAATCAAAAAAGAGGAAGTGCCAAGAAGAAAGCAAACAGACACTAACCTTGTAATCTACATCAGTAAAATTGCGGACATAACAAACTTCGAATCCCAGGTGCTTAAAATATCTGCCTAATTGCCAAACAGAACAGAAAAAAGAAAACTAATTAGTGCCAAAACCAAAGGGAAAGAGGTTATGCTTCAAACTTGCTCAAAAGTGAAATCGATGGAGAAACGAAGCTGAAAAGGTGAAATCGGGAGTAGAAGCTTCGTGATCTATGGGAGGGAGACTGAAAGAGGTTAGGGTTTTAGTTTCTTTGAGAGTGAGAGAGGGAGACTGAAAGAGGATGTTGCAGTGGAAGAGAAGGAGAAGCGAATTGAAGGAGGAACGGTGGTGTTGGGTGGTGGGGTGGTGGGTCGTGCCGTCGTGGGGTGTGGTGGGTCGTGCGAGGTCTCGAGACGGAGAGAGTAAGAGAGGGAGAATGAAATGAGAGAGAGAGTGGGAGTGAAAGGTTTCGAGAGTGGGAGAGAAAGAAGAGCTTGTTTGTAGTGGTTTGCCACGGACTTGCACAGCATCTCAAGTGCGAAATTCTGTCTTTCAGCGTATCAGTGTAAACCCCGTGTGAAACACCAAGTGAAATTTCGCGTACTTATTTTTAACAGCACGCCATCGTAAATAAATCAGTAGCCAATTCTGCGCGGAATAAACAAAGTAGCGATTCTTTGGTATTATATGGACCATAAACTGAAATCCTATTAAATGAATGTTTGAAATATTAATGAATGAATAAAGGCACTACATAAAGAAAAAAAATGAAAATAATAATATAATATGAAAAGTATGCATTTAAAATAGTTCATTAAAAGTATTGTTTTTCCATATATCATTGCATTTAATATCATACTTTTAGTAAATGTTTTTGTCTTAATTCGTTGACCAGCATTCAAATACCGTTAGCGACACTTTTACTAAACATTAAAGAAACCTTTAATATTTAAACCAGGATGAATTAAATAACATTATAAGAATTTTAAAAAGGGGTTAAATATATTTTTGGTTCTTATAAAATTTGTAAATTTTATTTAGTTTCAATAAAAAATTTCAACCACTTTTAGTCCCCATATTTTCTCTCGTGAATGTTTTTAATCCCTCATGACTTTTAATAGTGCTCTTTTGGGTCTTTTAATATTGTTTCTAAATCTTTATTAAAAAAGTCATGAGGAATTAAAAATATTGTGGAAGAAAATGTGAGGACTAAAAGTGAGTATAGATAAAATTAAGATAAAAGTCAAAATATACACTTTTACAATATTATAAAAATAAATAGAATTTATTATTTATATTTTAAAATGATAACATTTAATAAACCACATTATATATTTTTTTGTTAATTAAACCACATTATATATAATTTTCTGTTAATGATATTTATTAAGGGTCAAATTTAGCTGACAAACAATTTGTCAACCGATATACAATGTTACATTTCTCTCGAGCGCCTGCATTTAATTTGAAATGCAGTATCTTTATTTTTTAGCTATAATAATAAATAAATAAAAAACCCTTCTAAATTCTTTTCCCCAATTCCACCCCTATCGCAACACAAAACACCTATAAAAATAACATAAGGTTTTCTGCTTCTTCATTATGTGGTCTTTACTCTCTTCTTGCTTCTTACATTTCCTTGAAATTCAATGTCTCGTCATTACACCCTTTGAGTCAAGTTTCAATCTTTTTCTCAATCTTTCTTCTGGGTCTTTCATTCTCTGCTCTAAATCACCAAGGTCATGTCATTTCAATTTAGTGAGAGATTCTGTGATAAGGGAGTTGAGTAATGCTCCAAAAAATGGTATGTTTCTGTTTATTCTTTCCTATCTTTGAGTGTCATTTTTGTGGTCAACGATCATTGTCCAGTTTTTGATTCTAACAAAAATGTCTTCATTTTTAGAATTTGACTTTGGGTGTAATGTTTGTAATGTTATTGTTACATAATTTGGGTTGATTTCTTGGTGTTTTTGTCGAGTTCTTTGGGGGAGGGTATCATTGGTATTTCACTTTTGAGTTTATGTGAGTGTCAGTGATTTCTTGGGTAGGGGTGAATTTTTTTTACAAAACCAAGATGGACAATTCCAAAAACAAGCAAATTGAGAATATGGTTGTGAACAAAATGGGAAATAACATAAAAAAGATCTCCTTACGTCAACTCAATTATGATAGTAAATCCCAACTACACGAGCCTACGGTTTATAAAATAAACAAGGAAGACTTTAAGGATTTTGTTGGTGACTCTTTGGGTCACTGACCACCCACCACATAAGCCTCCAAACCATACCCCAAAACCTTACATTACAAGGTTGCGAGAAGATTAGACCTCCTTCTTTGTCCACTTGTCAGGCCGAAGTCCCAGTCCGATCTCGTTTCCCAATCTCGGCCTCAATCTCGATCAGAAGCGACACCAAAAGCTCCTCAACCAAGTATTATTGATTTTCTGGACTTCTTGATGGGTTCAAAATACCATCACCAATACCAATTCCTTTACAACCTAATCTTGCTTCACTTTCTTGGGATATGTCAAGTGCTACTAATATGGTTGAGTCACCAATTTCTGCCTGTGTGAGACAATTATTGGAGGATCCTGATTTGAATGGTGACCAATTTCAGCTTCAACCACAAGCACAACGAGTACCTAGCAGTGTTCAACCACAAATTCATCCTCAGCATCATCCACTATCATTATTGCACCCTCATACTAGTAATGTTTTTGCACCACTTTTATGCGAAAATGTGACTATTACTACTAATCCAATTGTGTGCGTGAATGATAGTAATAGCATCAATTTGAGCGGATGAAACTACTATGAATGTTACTACTAATTCACTTATTCCTATGAATGTTAGTAGTAATGGTAACCTACTTGAGCCAAATGGTATTCCTATTGCACCTTCATCACCAAATAGTTTCATGGACATACCACTTCCATCTCCTCAATCACCTAATGAACCACTATTTCCAATAGAAATTCATCTTCCATCTCTCTCTCGTTGCCGCATACTATTTCCTCCCAACTTTGATTCCATCTCCTCGGTCACCTTATGGGCCACTACTACCACCACGATGACGTTGCACCACCATTTTCTCCTTTGACATTTTTTCCCATGTCTCCTTCGGGATTTTCCCCCATGTCTCCCTGGACACGAGTCAAATATGAGTTGAGATCCCTCAATTTCTCTCTATTACTGTAGTTTTGAATTTATAAATTCATATAACTGCTTAATATAAGTTGCTCATTGTAGAAATATATGCATTTATATACCTAAAATAGCAGTAATGGTGGAATCTACCGTTACTCAAAAAGAAATTGAGAGGATATCTACTTTAGAGCTCTTTTTCGTTTTTCATGTGAAGTACAAGCAAGTTGTAAGATGCTTTGCAGTTGCTTGTAATTTTCATATCTCATTCACATTCTGTTTTGTTGATGTATAAAATGGATGCAATCCTTTTACTTTGACAAGTTTTACATTAAGGTATACATTGAAGAACAGGAACTCAATTCATAGTTGGACAGGCGTATCAAGACAGAAGACTTAGTGGTAATAGGAAAAGAAATAGGATCACAGATAATATTTGTTTTGTTATGTTGGTTATAGGTTATCATGGTCTTTTGTAATACAATAAATGGATTGCATGTCCAAATAAATGGTTAAATTTCTTGTTGTCTTTCTTTACAATGGAATACATTTTTAAGCACCGATCTTCTATATAAAGTTATTTTCCAATGAAAGATACGTGTTTGCTTCTTGTGATATTTATTTTTGTATCATATTTATCCATGAATGTTTTGGAAGATTTTATTTTCCGACTATATTTAAGGAGATAAACTGAGAAAAGAAAAAGTAGAACCTACGTATTACTTTTGAACGAATTAATTAATGTCTGCATTCTTAGTAAAATGAACATATTTGGAATTATTTAAGTTTTTCTAGTACGTGGTGTTTAGGAATTACGAGTTTGATTGACAAATTCAAATTCATTATAGTTGGGGAGAGATTATATAGCTAATTGCCCGATTCATCTGTCATTCAGAATGAGTTTGTAATTAACTAGTTACTAAATTTGTTAATTTTTTTATAGACAAGTATTAGTAGTTAGTAGTTAGGGCGAGGAGAAAATGTTATTTTCTCGGGTTTGAATTCGAGACTTCCTATTTGCACTCATTCGGTATCCCTTTTTAATTCTTTTATGAAGCGTTCTGAAAGCATAAATGTCCTAAAAGTATGCATTGTACTATTTTGACAAAATTTCTTAGTACAATGTTGATTGCTTTATGTTTGCAAGTCTAATGTTAAATTACTTTCGGTGAATTGTATTTATTGACAAATGACAAATATATTGGTTTTCAATGTAGAAGGTATTCTTATGTCAAAAAATAATGTAGAAGGTTTTCTAGTTAAGCCTTTCCCATTGTTTATTGTCATTGCGTCTAAATTCTTTTTGACTCAAACTAAAGCATTTTATTTCATTAATAATAATGTGTCAAATACAATAATAATAAATGAATGTTTTCATTTGCATCTTTTGACTTTGTAGGCAGTGATAAGTACTACTCATAAATCCACACAAATGTTAATCACAAAAATATATTCAACCTAACAATCTCGTTGCGCTAGACATCTGAGATACTTCCATCTGCGTCTAAATTAAACTTTTTGTTTACATTAGAGTATTTTCAAAAATAAAGTGTTGCATTTCTGTCCAAAAAAAGTTTTACATTAGGAGGTAAGTTAGACGTCTTTGAGGTCTAGAATTCATTTCCCCCCCTCATTTTCACACTAAATACCTTCCTGGTGGTCTGAAAATGTGGGTCTAGCCTAGTGTAATGGAGGTTAGAGAGCTAGGGAGCTGCTGGTTTGAGTGTGAAGAAGCTATGAGTGCATTTGTTGGTGTCGTGAAGTGCTCTACTTGAATATTGGGCAATATATTTCTTGTCAATGTGAGTGTTGAGAGTTCAAAATGTAGTTTGGGTACTTGCATGCATGTTCTATTGGAAGCTTGATTAGAGTATTTTGGGGAGCTACAATGTGATATAAGGGCTTAGGAGGAGGATTTGAGGCTTGGATCGATCATTGAAGATTCTAGGAGTTTAATTGGTCCCTAGTTCAAGTGAATTTGTTGGCATATTGATGGCATGACTCAAGTGATGAAATGTTTGTTATGTATGTGTTGTATTGATTATATTATCATGATTGATAAATCTGATTGATTGCTTATGTATGACTTATGCATTCTTATGGATTATGGTAGTTTATGCATCCTTGTGGATTTCTTTTTGTCAATAATGCAATATTTCATTGAAATCGAGCAAAGCCACAGAAACATTACATATAGAGTGAACGAAGTGCTTACACGAAAGTAGTCATAAGTCCTCTAACGGACAACCCACAAACAGGACAAGACTACCGTCTAATCAGGTATATGCTAAAGCTCCTAAAAGTAAACATTCAACCACAGAGCAACACCTGAATAATTAAAGACCCTAATGAATCTACTAAAACGAAAATAAGACGCAACCTAAAATTAACTAATGCTACCAACAACCAGATCCACAAAGCAAATCGAAGAATGTCTACACCACAAACCCTCCTTTGCCACATCCCGAAAAGCTCGCTACGGTCAAAAACAAAGACTCCACAGAGAAGCATCCCTAAATCCCACGAAGTTGGTGTAGGAGGAGAAGCGGAAAGTCCAGAAACTCCTCGTATTTGAAGGCCAAATGGCCCCGGAGATGAAGAGAAGAACTTGTAGCAGCCAAAAAAAACAGAACATAACCAGAGCACACTGTCTTCAACGATCCAGCAGAGAATCGAAATAAACAGAGGACCGTGGGAAAACAGATCCCACTAAACCAGCAACTGTGGATTTGTGAGTGGGCAGAAAAAGGGTGAAGTCGCAACACCAAACGGTGGCTGGGAGGAGAAATGGTGGTCGGAGATGAAAGAGGGAGGGTGGAGGATTAGAGGGGAAGGCGGTGGTCGGAGAAGGAAGAGGCAAATTGGAGAAACGGAGAGAGAGAAAGCGCTCTAAGATGAGCGAACTTCAACCTAGCGAGCTAGGAACCTAAGCGACTTCGATCGCAACTTATTGAAGTAGAAAAGCTAAACAAGCCGGAAAGGAGGAGGAAGGGGAGCTCGCGGCGGAGAGGAGCCCCGTCTCTGCGGCGGCTCAAGCTTTAGGTAGAGAGAGGCGAGAGACACGGTTCTTGTTTTTAAATTAATGTCTTATCCTTGAGGATTATGGTGGCTTATGTATCCTTATGGATTATGGTAGCTTATGTATTCTTATGGGTTGTTTACTTTTAGGACCCTTTTGAGAGAACTAGACCTATATATATAATCCGTTAATATATATATATATATATATATATATATATATATATATATATATATATATATATATAATATTAACGGATTATATGAGACGTACTTAGATTGGGAGTCATGATCCCCCAGCGCGAATCTGCATTATGGTATTCCTTATTTATAAGGAATTATGGTATTCATGGGTTCTGGGTCCCCTATTGAGCTTGTATAGATTCATTTTGGGGTGCATCTAAGATTAAACTAAATAAAATACAATGATTGGTAAGGTGAGGGGTCATGAAGGAACTCACTTGAGATTTGTAATCTCACCCTTTATGTTGTTATGTTTTTGATTGTCGAGTTAAGATCAAGCGAGGAAAGGGAAAAGTAGCAGTTGTTTTGGCTATAGAGTTGAAGGGATCCTTCGAGATCTAAGTTTATTGTTAGGATCTCTAGTTAAGTGTTATGTATTATAGCATTAGAAACCCTAGATTAGTGTATTAATTCTAATTCGTTCTTTAGATTTGAACTATGCTTAAGGAATGACATCATGTAAACTGTTTCAGTTATGTCATTTAAGATATTCTTTTTGGTATTTATACCACTTGGGACTATGTTTATTCAGATCCATTAATGGGTTAGAACTCTTATTGTATTAAAATGGCTAACAACCTATACTTTATGACGTCTAAAGTTCAGGGTGTTACAAATTTCTTCTATGCATGTTTCCTTACTCCCTTACAATGTTGTATAATAATTAATTCTTCCTTTATTTTCTCAATTATTTTCCATTTTGTTCCGGATTGAACAAGTCTTTACTAAAGCAATTTGGTGGGCCGCATACAAGATAATGGGTCGTTGGAAGGTCTTGATCCATGAGTAGTGGACGGTGGAAAATAAAACCCTACATCCAACGGACGGGGTTCAATCTGCTTCACCATCGTTTCAGGCTATAAATACGCAACCCAATTAATGCTAAAGTTACACTTTTATTACCACACATCACCTAGTCCTTATGTTGGCTTAGGCATCAGAGTGTGTGCAGGTACCACCCCCTCGCGGATCGACGCGAGTTAGTGCATCTCGGATATCCTCTCCTCACCCACAAACCATCTCGGCATCGGCTCGTAGCGAGCAAGCTTCTCAACTTGGCGAACATCTTGGCTGGGGTCAGTCGCCTCCACGGTGCACCTAAACATGAAGATCTACTTACTGGGAGACAAAGTGATTACCCTTGATGCTGATTTGGAATTCAATAAACAATGCCACTACTTATCTTTGAAAGCAAAGTAGGACCAACACTAAGTTGAGAGGTTGGCCAAGACTGCTAGGTTGAAAAAGAAGAAAGCAACAAGTGGCTCTGACGTCAAACTAGCTGACCTCGATGTGCGTTATGATCCGGACAGTTTAGAGGAAGAAGGTGACAACGAACTCACCAAAGAGCTAAAGAAGAGGATAAAGAGACCCCAACCCGAGGGTGACTTTATCCCAGTTCAGCTCGGCGAAGATCCATACAAAAGGTGAAAATCGGAGCAGACCTACCTTCTGAAGTCAGGGAACAGTTGATCGGATGCCTCCGAGACCATGCCGATCTATTCGCTTGGACTTCAGTAGATAGGCCAAGGATTTCCCCAAACGTCACTTGCCATGACCTTTTAGTGAACCTAGGAGCTAAATGGGTAGAACAATGGCCGAGGATGCTGGGCGGCGAAAAGGCGGAGGCTACCGCAAAAGCTGTCAAAGACTTGGTCGCAGCCGAATTCATTAGGGAAGTCAAGTACACGGTGTGGCTCTCCAATGTCGTCCACGTAAAAAAGTGTAACGGGAAGTGGAGGATGTGCATAGACTACTCTGACCTTAACCGAGCATGTCCAAAGGAAACTTTCTCTCTCCCTAGCGTCGACAAGCTGGAAGGCAATGCCTCTGATTTCAAACTTCTCTCGTCTGTGGATGCATATTCAGGGTACAACCAAATTCAAATGTACCCTTAGACCAGAAGACCACCACCTTCATGATGAACAAGGGAAATTTTGCTACCGTGTGATGCCATTTGGGCACAAGAATGCCGAAGCGCAACATAGAAGAGGATGGCGAACAAGATCTTCAAGGATCAAATCGATTCGCATCTTTGGAGGTATACATGGGCGACATGATCGTCAAAACCAAGTCTGCCGTCGAACATTCTACCAATTTTAAGAAGTATTCGCGGAGATGCGCATGCACAATATGCGGCTCAACTCGAGAATTACACCTTTGGTGTCGGGACCAACAAGTTCCTCGGTTTCTAGCTCACCGCGCGAAATCGAGGCGCAACATGATCAAGCGGACGGTCGAGCTATCCGAGTTCGGTATAAAATACGAATCAAGAGAAAGCGCCTTGAAAGGCACAAGTCCTCGCCATGACTTCATAACGAGTTAGTGATGCCCCTCGAGAGGAAGCGGCTGCTGCTATCTAGAAACTCCCATCGTCGAGACTCTTCTAACTGTGAAGAGGCGTGTGAGCGGGACTAATACTCGAAAATGACGAGCGGGCTTGTAGTGAGGTCTCCTCATCTTCTCATTTATGACGTCAAACAACCAAGCCGAATACAAGACTTGTATTGCTAGACTTCAATGCTTACGGGATTTCAGCGTATCACAGCGTCGAAGTCCTAACCGACAAACTAATGGTGGTATCCGAATAAAAGAAGAGTTCGAGGCCAAAGATCCCATTATGCGAAGTACCTCGCCAAAGTAAGAGAGCTATTGAAACTCTTCATCCACACGAGAGGTAAGACACGTACCCGCTTGGAGAGAATATGCGGTGACATCCTCTCCAAGCAAGACAAAGCTCTGAAGAAGCCGGAAACCCTGCTGAGCGTGATTCGGAGACCTCTCCGGACAAGCATCTCTCTGGAGACCCCCAGAGGCGCAGGCCCGCCTAGTTGGCTCCCATCATGAGGTATATCGAAATGTGTAATGCTCTACCTCTACTCACATGTAATGATTTAGTTCATAGAAACTTATTTGCCACACGGTTGAACAATAAATGTATGCACTCTCCTAATGAAGCTTCGAACCATAGTTTGCCACACGATTTTTTTAGATCTTAAGAAAACATAGAAGAATCTTTCGAATGAGTTCACATTATTTCTTTCTTGCAAAGCATCTTATGCTTTTACCAATAACAAGAAAGTAGAGAAGCAAGGTCCCTTAAGCATGCGATCAGAACATTATTTTCAAGGAAATCTCAACACCTAAAGAGATTAGTCTCTAGATTACCACCCGGAGATACCCCCAAGTTCACTTCAAAAAACAACTAAAATAGCTAGCATCAATATTTCCATCCATCAACTAGACTATCTAATTCTCTATTCAAAAACTAAAAACTACAATTCATTGTTAGTTAGGCCCAGTTTGGAAGAGCTTATGTTTGAGCTTATGAAGAATAGCTTATGCAAATAAATAATCTTTTATGGATTATTAATAAGTTTTTTTTTTACCAAAGGATTATTAATAAGCTTGTCGAGGTAGTTTATGAAAAAACCGCTTTTGGAGATACAATTTTTGTTAGTGAGAACTTATGAATTAACATAAAAACTTATTTATCTCTATAAGAAGTTTTGTCATAAGCTCGAAAATAAGTTATTCCAAGCAGGGCCTTAATATATATATCTAATGTGCAATCTAGCTCCAGGATGCTTGACATTTACAACCATAAAGAAAGAAATCTGTTGGTTATAGAATGACTGACTATGCTGATTGAACAATAACAAATGACATATGGTAACTGATGAAATGAAAAAGTAACAAAAGGAAAAGAATTAATCATCCTAGAGCTGATCATCTCATAAGCCAAGAAGCATGCTGCACTTGCCGGAACACTTGGACCCATCGCAGGACCAAAAACTCTCTGAAGCTTTATTAATTTTTCTGAAAGCATCAAATGAACCAAAATACTTGGGGTTCTTGTAATCGTCTACTTGAAGCACACTTTTGACAACATCCGTTGGATAAACTAAGAACCAGAAGGAGCCTCCAGCTAAGCCTTTAGCAACAATCAAAGAACCTCCACCTAGTCCAGAGGTATCAGTGCCTCTACCCAACATATATGATCATTCAAAATTATGAAATTATAATGTTAGGTTATAACTCCATATTTTTAGTCTTGACAAGAGTTGACTCTTGCTCCTCACGTCTCTCCGGATGCAATGGGGAATCAAAAGCTACGTTGTTCTTCCCGAAAAAGGTTTGTTGGTTGGTGGTTTTTTTAGTGTAGGGGTCCTAGGACTCCTTGAGCTGTCTGACTCATCGATTCTGGGGATGACTAACCAGGATTGTTGCAACCGACTTAGTCCCTACTTTTTGAAAGTATTTTTTTGAGGTTTTTTTTTTAAAGAAGTTTGTTTGGTGTGAGGTGAGTTGGTTTTAGAATAGATATTCTAGAACTCTGCTGCACAACTCATTAGTTCTAGAATCTTTGACTAACTTAGGTTGTACAACCGACTTAGTCCCCTACTTTTTGAAAGTATTAGTTTGAGTTTTTTGAAAGAAGTTTGTTTGACGTGAGGTGAGTTAGTTTTAGAATAGGTATTCTAGAACTCACGAAGTGTCTGACTCATTAGTTCTAGAACATTGACTAACAGGTTATACAACCGACTTAGTCCCCTACTTTTTGAAAGTATTTTTTGAGGTTTTTTGAAAGAAGTTTGTTTGATGTGAGGTGAGTTGGTTTTAGAATAGGTATTCTAGAACTCTGAAGCTCATCTGACTCATTAGTTTAAACATTGACTAACCCGATTGTACAACCGACTTAGTCCCCTATTTTTAGGAAAAATAATTTATTTATATTTTTATAAGTTTTTAGGATTCGAATATGCAATTTCATTGGTCTAGGATGATGACTAACTTGGATTGTACAACCGACTTAGTCTTTTATTTGATTTTTGAAGAAATAATAATTTGTGCATAAAAAAAAGACAAAAACTGATAATTAATAAAGACTAGGCTAAAAAATGAATAAATAAATAACTATATACATAAATAAATATGAATAGATATATAATAAATAAATAAATTATATTACAAATAAGCGATAAATAAATATGTACATAAAAATAAACAAAATAAATACAAAACTAACTTGGACTCGACGAGTGCCGAACCGGACTCCAATCTAGTCCATTTTGACCCCCAAGACCGCAAGAACCGCTTTGAGAATCGGAAAGCCGACTCAAAACGTCCAAATGATCAAAGACAAGTTTTTAGTGAAATGGGCCGCGAACGCTTTGACCCAAAAGATCACTTAACCCGCCAATGATCTCCCCCTTGACTTCACCTCTCAACCCCTTTTATATCCAATTGCTAGGGAGCTCTTGTTTCTTGCGAGCGATGTGGGACTAAAACAAGGTAGAGAAAGTAATTCCCCTTTAAAACATAAGTCCCGTTTTTCTCAAACTAGTCACCGTAAAATTGCGATTCCGGATTCGTTAACCGTTGGATCGTCTTTATTTTTTGACAGTAGGTTCGTGAGACATATATCTACGCTTTCACCGTTTGGATCGTTGAAACGAGGTCTGATGAGAGAGAAATTGCCTTCACAATAGCTGCAGTTTTTGGTCCGTTTTTCTCAAACCTCTCATCGTAAAAGTGTGATTCCGGATTCGTTAACCGTCGGATCGTCTTCATTTTTTAACAGCGGGTTCGTGGGAAATATGTCTTCACTTTCACCGTTCAGATCGTAAAAACAAGGTCCAAGGAGAGAGAAATTCCCTTCGAATAGTAGCTAAAAACTAACACCGAAAATACGCAAAAAAAAAACTACTATTTTTGTAATTTTGAGAAAAATCCAAAATAAAATGGTTGAAAAAGTCCAAATTAAAAACTATTAAAAGAACTCGGACAAAATTGGGGTATAACAATTTGCCCCTCTTTATTTATAGTTTACTAGAAAATGTGAAGTGTATTCAAATTTTTCGTAGTGAAAATAGAAATAAAGATAGAATAAACGTCAATTTTGTCCATTTAAGAGAAGCGAAGGGTTTGAGAATGGAGGAGGAGCGATTAACACTTGGCGCATTAACCGAGAACAAAATGAAGGATCGCTCGGGATGCGAAGGAGCACTATGGCTTTGAAGGGCCACTTGGGGCCTTAAAGAAGCACTAAGGCTCTAAAGGACCCTTAAAGTGCGGAAGGCGCCTAGGCCTTATTTGAAGGACCATCGTGGTAGTGCGAAGGAGCGCAACTAGCTACAATACTAGTTAAGCGGTCTATAGGGGCCTTTATACTCGGCGGCCATGATGGGTCAAGATCGGTCTAGAAGCGATATGTTGACCATGAAGGCCCGACCACAACTAGTCCGAAGGACCACGCGCGGTCTGCGAAAGCGTCCGTCGGGCTCGACTCGACGTTGCGGCCGGGGCCACTTAGGGCGCTGCGCTCGAAGGACCACTTGGGGTCTATAGGGATCAACACGGTGATACGTGATATGATATGAGATCGGTAGCTTAAAGCGCGATTTTAGAAGAATAAAATATAGGTATCGACACTTGAAGTCGATTGAAGCAATACATGTAATACATGCACATGTAACAATTGGTTTTTTTGGTGGGGTAATGGATGAAATGGGTGATTCCTTTCTCTTTTGTTTTTGCTTTTTGCCTTTTTTTGCTTTTTGTATCGATCCGATAGATGCATGAAGTGTGAATGTCAATATGATGCAAATGAAATGTTCGAATGCAAATGTTATGGTGCATGTTGTGATGATATGAAATGAGTGATTGGAGTGCGAAACATTTTTGTGATGATGAGATGTGAGACTTTGGATGCGAGAGGCGGAGATGAATATTGATAATTCTTTAGAAAGATTAGATTTGATTCAAAGCCGGCAATCTCAAGGTTGTTATTTGAGATCTTGATGTGAAAAGTAATGTATTTGCAAGTTCGCTTTTTCTCTTCCATTATGATACCCCATGATTTACGAAATTTAGGTCCACAAAGTTAACTAAGTGGATTTTGGTATCATATTATCAACTTGTGTTCTATCTCTCGAAGCATTGTTTAGCAAACATGTATAGTATAGTAGTGCAAACATAGATGAATGAGTCAGTTAACTTGGTTTTATGGTATGGACAAACGCGACACATGAAAGGATGAATGAGTGGCCTTTGTCAAAGTCATGAAAGGTAGGTTTTCCCAAGCCAAGAAAAATGCGGAACTTCCCAATTTAGACTTGATGACAATGAGTGAATAACTTGCCTCTGTCTAGTGATGACAAGCTAGGGGTATAGAGGATGATGAATTGGGAATGCATTGGCTTTGGAATGAAAGGCAGAGAGCAATAGATTTTGTCTCAACTCATAGAGTTTGGTGTTGCCCCATTTATGGCAAGGACAAGATTGTCTTGACTAGAGTAGTAGCATTTTGGATAATGAGTTGAGAAATTGCCCCGGTATGGTTTTATGGTTGTGAATATATTGAAGGGATGAGATGGGTGTCGGGTGAATTTCCCCATTTGTAGGTGGAGTGAAGAGTGACAGGATTGCCCCACTTGGAATGATGTTTCGAATGGTTGCCTTTAGTGAGATTGGGAAAGGTGACGGAGTTAGGGTTATGGGTTTTTGGAGATGGTTAAATACGGCTGTATAGACTGGGAGTGGTATGGGATGGACACTGGACAAATTTCCCCAAGTTCAAATGGAATAGATGGTGAAAGGGCCAGGATGCCCCACTCTAGGATCTCGATGACGATCCTAGTATAAACTTTTGGTTCTCTATAAAATGACTCCCAGACTATGATAGTCTTGAGTTTTCGCTATGATGACAACACCACTTGGTGATCACTAAACTTTGCCTTGGTATAGTTGTAACTTGAATGAATCTTGTAGTCCAAGCCCTTTGATTTTTTTTTTTTTGAGTTTTTTTTAGATATTTTTTTTTGAGCAAACATATTATAAATAAATAAACCGACTTGTCCTGAAATTAAAATTTTGAGAAAACAAAAACAATCAGTCATTAATCGGAATGAACTCTAGAGGGTTGTAACTTGGCTGAAGGTTAGGGTTTATGACGAAAATGATTATTGGGCTCAAAGAGGTGTTTGAGGATTGATGGGACAGATGATTTTTATTGGTGGTGTAACTTGGCTAATGGGTAATGATTTATGAAGGAAAGGGTTATTAGGCTTAAATTAGTGTTTGAGGTTTTATTTAGGCAGCAATTGACGTGGCTCCTTGGTAAAATGGACTGTTTAGGGATGTAACTTGGCCAAGGGTTTATGAAGGATAGGATATTGAGGACAAGGGAAGTGTTTGGGGGTTTATTTCAGACAATGATCTCTTATGCATTTAATGGTAAGAAGTATCAGCTCATAATTGTACCACTTTTGCTTTTTCGATCCTCTTTTTTGATTTCACTTTCTTTTTTTGATTTTGATTTTTTTTTCTTTCTTTCGAGCTGAGTGACTTGATAAGAATGATGCACCATTTTGATGTGGAATTGATCCTTGTCTAGGGTGATTGAAAGTTCCTTTGGATTTTGGCTTAAGGTGGGTGGCAAAGGATTTCTTGAGGATATGGGAAGATGGTAAAACTTCATTTCAAAACATGATTGCTCGTTTTCTCAAAAATTAACTTAAGGACAATAATTTATTTACTTTTATATATTTGCTCTTTTTTTTACCCTAATTTTTGCTTAGGCCACTCTTACGAGTTTTCAACCTAACGGGCTTTCTTGATTTTTTTTGTAAAGAACTTGCACCAAGGGAATACAATGTTGACAAGGTGTTTTAGAGATCACGAATTTGCCCCAGTATGGAGGGCCTAAAGCATTTATTTCAATAGTGAGAACAAACCAAAAAGTCGACTAGGTAGAGGAGTATGTACTTTAGGGTGGTCGAGGTGGGATTAGACTAGGACGGGGGATGATGACAAGGTAAGGACATTAACTAACTCAAACAAGAATGAAGACACATGTCACACACAAGTTACTACACGAATGCTTCGTAGAGAGTTAACATCAATTAAAACATGAAAGAAAATTTTGGCGGACCATTTCGGTCATTCATCATAGGGTGGATGAGATGCAACACTTTGTTGATAAAAATGTAAATGTGCTGCTAATTTGAAAAGTTGAGTGCCTTGAAACACCTTGAGCTTGCAACGAAGTATGACTAAACTTTTTCCAAAAAGAATGATTTATTTCACAAAATGTCTCACCTCTCATCACATTTTTCTTCTAAAATTATGTTAATTTTTTTTTTATAATGTTTGATGTAAGTATGCAAATGAATGTGCATGAAATGTGAATGAAATGATAATGTATGTGCATGAAATGATAACATATGATTTTATTTATCACGTCGGAAATTATAAACTTTTCATTGGAGAGTAAAGTACAAAATTTAATTTTAACTTCAGCATGTGTGCGAACTTCTCTCCAAGGTAAAGATTTTAATTCTCTGACGGTCATAAAGATGCTTGCAATGATAGATGTTTATTTGTTGTATTTTTTTGTAGTGCAAAGAAAAAGAAATATGCGATAAATAATGATTTTGATTTTTTTGTTGATAAAAGACGGTATGCATAAATATTTGTTTGAATGCAAGGGTATGAAGCTCCTTTGTGACCCTAGAAATGTATCTTACGGAGTGGGTCTACGGTTTCTTTTATAGTGAGCCTCACAAGGGTAGTTTTAAAGAATCCTACACAAGGTTCCTAGAGCCAAGGACCCCAATCAAGAACACTGACCCCAACAATAGGCAAGCTATTAGGAGGGGTAGCATCCTTAAAAGGAAACAAACTCTAGGTGAGATTTTCGTGACCACCCAACGAGGCGTACATCCCATGAGCCATCACTACACAATCTCGTTCTAACTTAGGTTTGCACTCAAGTCTGGGTAGAAGACTCTTCTCACATGCGTGTGTGATGAGTAGAGGTGTAGTGTGTATAGGAGCAGTTCAAAACAAACCCAAAGCTGCAAACAAAGAAACATTCATACAAAATAAAGTCTTCTATCCTAGGGTTTACACATCAAATAAATAATATAATGTGCAAAGATAAATAAATAAGAGAAGGGTAAAAATTAAATTAAATAAATCCTATAATTAATTAGACTAGGTTTTGACTCTCTAGAAAGTTAAGTCCCCAGTGAAGTCGCCAGCTGTAGCGACCGAAAAATCCGAGGAAAGATTCTTCGAAGTTCGAAAGGAAGCCGCCACCAAATTGTAGTTTAAGGGCAAATTCGGAAAATCCCTTTTGGTTTAGGACAAGGCAAGTTTAGGGTGCGGGAGTCGTTATGCGTGGGGAAGGTATTAGCACCCCACGACATCCTTTGTCTAATTAATTATGGTTTATTAATATTTACCCTTTTATTTATAAAGAAAGAGACTTAATTAAATTTTTAATTTTTAGTGCTTGACAAGAGTTGAATCTTGCTCCTACGTACCTCCGGATGCAATGGAGGAATCAAAGCTACGTAGTTCTTCCTGAAAAAGGTTTGTTGGTTGGTGTTTTTTAGTGTAGGGGTCCTAGGACTCCTTGAGCTATCTGACTCACTCGATTCTAGGATCTTTGACTAACCAGTTGTACAACCGACTTAGTCCCTACTTTTTAAAAGTATTTTTTTAGGTTTTTTTAAAGAAGTTTGTTTGATGTGAGGTGAGTTGGTTTTAGAATAGGTATTCTAGAACTCTGAACTGTACAACTCATTAGTTCTAGAACATTGACTAACTTAGGTTGTACAACCGAGCTTAGTCCCCTACTTTTTGAAAGTATTTTTTGAGGTTTTTTTGAAAGAAGTTTGTTTGACGTGAGGTGAGTTGGTTTTAGAATAGGTATTCTAGAACTCACGAAGTGTCTGACTCATTAGTTCTAGAACTGACTTGACTAACCTTGGTTATACAACCGACTTAGTCCCCTACTTTTTGAAAGTATTTTTTTGAGGTTTTTTCAAAAGAAGTTTGTTTGATGTGAGGTGAGTTGGTTTTAGAATAGGTATTCTAGAACTCCTGAATTATACTGACTCATTAGTTCTAGAAACATTGACTAACTTAGGTTGTACAACCGACTTAGTCCCCTATTTTTAAGAAAAATAATTTATTTATATTTTTATAAGTTTTTAGGATTCTTGAACCTATCTGACTCATTGGTCTAGGATGATGACTAACTTGGATTGTACAACCGACTTAATCTTTTATTTGATTTTTGAAGAAATAGTAATTTGTGCATAAAAAAAAGAAAAAAACTGATAATTAATAAAGACTAGGCTAAAAAATGAATAAATAAATAACTATATACATAAATAAATATGAATAGATATATAATAAATAAATAAATTATATTACAAATAACTGATAAATAAATATGTACATAAAAATAAACAAAATAAATACAAAAGTAACCTGGACTCGACGAGTGCTGAACCGGACTCCAATCTAGTCCATTTTGACCCCCAAGACCGCAAGAACCGCTTTGAGAATCGGAAAGCCGACTCAAAACGTCCAAATGATCAAAGACAAGTTTTTAGTGAAATGGGCCATGAACGCTTTGACCTAAAAAGATCACTTAACCCGCCAATGATCTCCCCCTTGACTTCACCTCTCAACCCCTTTTATATCCAATTGCTAGGGAGCTCTTGTTTCTTGCGAGCGATGTGGGACTAAAACAAGGTAGAGAAAGTAATTCCCCTTTAAAACATAAGTCCCGTTTTTCTCAAACTAGTCACCGTAAAATTGCGATTCCGGATTCGTTAACCGTTGGATCGTCTTTATTTTTTGACAGTAGGTTCGTGAGACATATATCTACGCTTTCACCGTTTGGATCGTTGAAACGAGGTCTGATGAGAGAGAAATTGCCTTCACAATAGCTGCAGTTTTTGGTCCGTTTTTCTCAAACCTCTCATCGTAAAAGTGTGATTCCGGATTCGTTAACCGTCGGATCGTCTTCATTTTTTAACAGCGGGTTCGTGGGAAATATGTCTTCACTTTCACCGTTCAGATCGTAAAAACAAGGTCCAGGGAGAGAGAAATTCCCTTCGAATAGTAGCTAAAAACTAACACCCGAAAATACGCAAAAAAAAACTACTATTTTTTGTAATTTTCAGAAAAAATCCAAAATAAAATGGTTGAAAAAGTCCAAATTAAAAACTATTAAAAAGAACTCGGACAAAATTGGGGTATAACAGCTGCCCCTCTTTATTTATAGTTTACTAGAAAATGTGAAGTGTATTCAAATTTTCGTAGTGAAAATAGAAATAAAGATAGAATAGACGTCAATTTTGTCCATTTAAGAGGAAGCGAAGGGTTTGAGAATGGAGGAGGAACGATTAACACTTGGCGCATTAACCGAGAACAAAATGAAGGATCGCTCGGGATCTGAAGGAGCACTATGGCTTTGAAGGGCCACTTGGGGCCTTAAAGAAGCACTAAGGCTCTAAAGGACCACTAAGGGTCTGGAAGGCTGCCTAGGCCTTATTTGAAGGACCATCGTGGTCTGAAGGAGCGCAACTAGCTACAATACTAGTTAAACGGTCTATAGGGGCCTTTATACTCGAGCGGCCATGATGGGTCAAGATCAGGTCTAGAACTGATATGTTGACCATGAAGGACTGACACAACTAGTCTGAAGGACCACGCGGGGTCTGCGAAGGTCCGTCGGGCTCGACTCCGACGTTGCGACCGGGGCCACTTAGGGCACTGCTCTGAAGGACCACTTGGGGTCTATAGGGATCAACCTGGTGATCTGTGATATGATATGAGATCAGCGCTTAAAGCGCTGATTTTAGAGGAATAAAATATAGGTATCGACACTTGAAGTCGATTCAGAAGCAATACATGTAATACATGCACATGTAACAATTGGTTTTTGGTGGGGTAATGGATGAAATGGGTGATTCCTTTCTCTTTTGTTTTTTGCTTTTTGCCTTTTTTTGCTTTTTTGTATCTGATAGATGCATGAAGTGTGAATGTCAATATGATGCAAATGAAATGTTCGAATGCAAATGTTATGGTGCATGTTGTGATGATATGAAATGACTGATTGGGTGCAGAAACATTTTTTGTGATGATGAGATGTGAGACTTTGGATGCGAGAGGCGGAGATGAATATTGATAATTCTTTAGAAAGATTAGATTTGATTCAAACTTCGGCAATCTCAAGGTTGTTATTTCTGAGATCTCGATGTGAAAAGTCTTGTATTTGCAAGTTCGCTTTTTCTCTTCCATTATGATACCCCATGATTACCGAAATTTAGGTCCACAAAGTTAACTAAGTGGATTTTCAGTATCATATTATCAACTTGTGTTCTATCTCTCTGAAGCATTGTTTAGCAAACATGTATAGTATAGTAGTGCAAACATAGATGAATGAGTCAGTTAACTTGGTTTTATGGTATGGACAAACGCGACACATGAAAGGATGAATGACTGGCCTTTGTCAAAGTCATGAAAGGTAGGTTTTCCCAAGCCAAGAAATGCGGAACTTCCCCAATTTAGACTTGATGACAATGAGTGAATAACTTGCCTCTGTCTAGTGATGACAAGCTAGGGGTATAGAGGATGATGAATTGGGAATGCATTGGCTTTGGAATGAAAGGCAGAGAGCAATAGATTTTGTCTCAACTCATAGAGTTTGGTGTTGCCCCATTTATGGCAAGGACAAGATTGTCTTGACTAGAGTAGTAGCATTTTGGATAATGAGTTGAGAAATTGCCCCGGTATGGTTTTATGGTTGTGAATATATTGAAGGGATGAGATGGGTGTCGGGTGAATTTCCCCATTTGTAGGTGGAGTGAAGAGTGACAGGATTGCCCCACTTGGAATGATGTTTCGAATGGTTGCCTTTAGTGAGATTGGGAAAGGTGACGGAGTTAGGGTTATGGGTTTTTGGAGATGGTTAAATACGGCTGTATAGACTGGGAGTGGTATGGGATGGACACTGGACAAATTTCCCCAAGTTCAAATGGAATAGATGGTGAAAGGGCCAGGATGCCCCACTCTAGGATCTCGATGACGATCCTAGTATAAACTTTTGGTTCTCTATAAAATGACTCCCGGACTATGATAGTCTTGAGTTTCGCTATGATGACAACACCACTTGGTGATCACTAAACTTTGCCTTGGTATAGTTGTAACTTGAATGAATCTTGTAGTCCAAGCCCTTTGATTTTTTTTTTTTGAGTTTTTTTTAGATATTTTTTTTTGAGCAAACATATTATAAATAAATAAACCGACTTGTCCTGAAATTAAAATTTTGAGAAAACAAAAACAATCAGTCATTAATCGGAATGAACTACAGAGGTTGTAACTTGGTGAAGGTTAGGGTTTATAGCGAAAATGATTATTGGGCTCAAAGAGGTGTTTGAGGATTGATGGGACAGATGATTTTTATTGGTGGTGTAACTTGGCTAATGGGTAATGATTTATGAAGGAAAGGGTTATTAGGCTTAAATTAGTGTTTGAGGTTTTATTTAGGCAGCAATTGACGTGCCTCATGGTAAAATGGACCTGTTTAGGGATGTAACTTGGCCAAGGGTTTATGAAGGATAGGATATTGAGGACAAGGGAAGTGTTTGGGGGTTTATTTCAGACAATGATCTCTTATGCATTTAATGGTAAGAAGTATCAGCTCATAATTGTACCACTTTTGCTTTTTCGATCCTCTTTTTTGATTTCACTTTCTTTTTTTGATTTTGATTTTTTTTTCTTTCTTTCGAGCTGAGTGACTTGATAAGAATGATGCACCATTTTTGATGTGGAATTGATCCTTGTCTAGGGTGATTGAAAGTTCCTTTGGATTTTGGCTTAAGGTGGGTGGCAAAGGATTTCTTGAGGATATGGGAAGATGGTAAAACTTCATTTCAAAACATGATTGCTCGTTTTCTCAAAAATTAACTTAAGGACAATAATTTATTTACTTTTATATATTTGCTCTTTTTTTTAACCTAATTTTTGCTTAGGCCACTCTTACGAGTTTTCAACCTAACGGGCTTTCTTGATTTTTTTTGTAAAGAACTTGCACCAAGGGAATACAATGTTGACAAGGTGTTTTAGAGATCACGAATTTGCCCCAGTATGGAGGGCCTAAAGCATTTATTTCAATAGTGAGAACAAACCAAAAAGTCGACTAGGTAGAGGAGTATGTACTTTAGGGTGGTCGAGGTGGGATTAGACTAGGACGGGGGATGATGACAAGGTAAGGACATTAACTAACTCAAACAAGAATGAAGACACATGTCACACACAAGTTACTACACGAATGCTTCGTAGAGAGTTAACATCAATTAAAACATGAAAGAAAATTTTGGCGGACCATTTCGGTCATTCATCATAGGGTGGATGAGATGCAACACTTTGTTGATAAAAATGTAAATGTGCTGCTAATTTGAAAAGTTGAGTGCCTTGAAACACCTTGAGCTTGCAACGAAGTATGACTAAACTTTTTCCAAAAAGAATGATTTATTTCACAAAATGTCTCACCTCTCATCATTTTTTTTCTTCTAAAATTATGTTAATTTTTTTATAATGTTTGATGTAAGTATGCAAATGAATGTGCATGAAATGTGAATGAAATGATAATGTATGTGCATGAAATGATAACATATGATTTTATTTATCACGTCGGGAAATTATAAACTTTTCATTGGAGAGTAAAGTACAAAATTTAATTTTAACTTCAGCGTGCACGGCTTCTCTCCAAGGTAAAGATTTTAATTCTCTGACGGTCATAAAAGTGCTTGCAACAACTTGAGTAGATGTTTATTTGTTGTATTTTTTGTAGTGCAAAGAAAAAGAAATATGCAGTAAATAATGATTTTTGATTTTTTTTGTTGATAAAAGACGGTATGCATAAATATTTGTTTGAATGCAAGGGTATGAAGCTCCTTTGTGACCCTAGAAATGTATCTTACGGAGTGGGTCTACGGTTTCTTTTATAGTGAGCCTCACAAGGGTAGTTTTAAAGAATCCTACACAAGGTTCCTAGAGCCAAGGACCCCAATCAAGAACACTGACCCCAACAATAGGCAAGCTATTAGGAGGGTAGCATCCTTAAAAGGAAACAAACTCTAGGTGAGATTTTCGTGACCACCCAACGAGGCGTACATCCATGAGCCATCACTACACAATCTCGTTCTAACTTAGGTTTGCACTCAAGTGCAGGTAGAAGACTCTTCTCACATGCGTGTGTGATGAGTAGAGGTGTAGTGTGTATAGGAGCGATTCAAAACAAACCCAAAGCTGCAAACAAAGAAACATTCATACAAAATAAAGTCTTCTATCCTAGGGTTTACACATCAAATAAATAATATAATGTGCAAAGATAAATAAATAAGAGAAGGGTAAAAATTAAATTAAATAAATCCTATAATTAATTAGACTAGGTTTTGACTCTCTAGAAAGTTAAGTCCCCAGTGAAGTCGCCAGCTGTAGCGACCGAAAAATCCGAG
Organism: Oxytropis ochrocephala; assembly: GCA_020916435.1. NCBI lineage: Eukaryota > Viridiplantae > Streptophyta > Magnoliopsida > Fabales > Fabaceae > Oxytropis > Oxytropis ochrocephala. Next base: position 43,375,141 of record CM037088.1, on the reverse strand, counting down.
GAAAGATTCTTCGAAGTTCGAAAGGAAGCCGCCACCAAATTGTAGTTTAAGGGCAAATTCGGAAAATCCCTTTTGGTTTAGGACAAGGCAAGTTTAGGGTGCGGGAGTCGTTATGCGTGGGGAAGGTATTAGCACCCCACGACATCCTTTGTCTAATTAATTATGGTTTATTAATATTTACCCTTTTATTTATAAAGAAAGAGACTTAATTAAATTTTTAATTTTTAGTGCTTGACAAGAGTTGAATCTTGCTCCTACGTACCTCCGGATGCAATGGAGGAATCAAAGCTACGTAGTTCTTCCTGAAAAAGGTTTGTTGGTTGGTGTTTTTTAGTGTAGGGGTCCTAGGACTCCTTGAACTATCTGACTCATCGATTCTAGGATCTTTGACTAACCAGATTGTACAACCGACTTAGTCCCCTACTTTTTAAAAGTATTTTTTTTAGGTTTTTTTTAAAGAAGTTTGTTTGATGTGAGGTGAGTTGGTTTTAGAATAGGTATTCTAGAACTCTGAACTGCATACAACTCATTAGTTCTAGAGCATTTGACTAACTTAGGTTGTGCAACAACCGACTTAGTCCCTACTTTTGAAAGTATTTTTTGAGGTTTTTTTGAAAGAAGTTTGTTTGACGTGAGGTGAGTTGGTTTTAGAATAGGTATTCTAGAACTCCTGAAGTGTCTGACTCATTAGTTCTAGAGCATTGACTAACCAGGTTATACAACCAGACTTAGTCCCCTACTTTTTGAAAGTATTTTTTTGAGGTTTTTTTCAAAAGAAGTTTGTTTGATGTGAGGTGAGTTGGTTTTAGAATAGGTATTCTAGAACTCTGAATTATCTGACTCATTAGTTCTAGAACATTGACTAACCGGTTGTACAACCGACTTAGTCCCCTATTTTTAAGAAAAATAATTTATTTATATTTTTATAAGTTTTTAGGATTCTTGGTATGCAATTTCATTGGTCCTAGGATGATGACTAACTTAGATTATACAACCGACTTAATCTTTTATTTGATTTTTGAAGAAATAGTAATTTGTGCATAAAAAAAAGAAAAAGCTGATAATTAATAAAGACTAGACTAAAAATGAATAAATAAATAACTATATACATAAATAAATATGAATAGATATATAAATAAATTATATTACAAATAACTGATAAATAAATATGTACATAAAAATAAACAAAATAAATACAAAAGTAAACTGGACTCGACGAGTCTTTGAAGCCGGATGAGCGACAAAACCGAACTCCAATCTGGTTCATTTTGACCCCAAGACCGCAAGAAGCGCTTTGAGAATCGAAAAGCGGCTAAAGCGTCCAAATGATCAAAGACAAGTTTTTAGTGAAATGGGCATGACGCTTTGACCCAAAAAGATCACTTAACCCGCCAATGATCTCCCCCTTGACTTCACCTCTCAACCCCTTTTATATCCAATTGCTAGGGAGCTCTTATTTCTTGCGAGCGATGTGGGACTAAAACAAGGTAGAGAAAGTAATTCCCCTTTAAAACATAAGACTCGTTTTTCTCAAACCTGTCACCGTAAAATTGCGATTCCGGATTCGTTAACCGTTGGATCGTCTTTATTTTTTGACAGTAGGTTCGTGAGACATATATCTACGCTTTCACCGTTTGGATCGTTGAAACGAGGTCTGATGAGAGAGAAATTGCCTTCGGAATAGCTGCAGTTTTTGGTCCGTTTTTCTCAAACCTCTCATCGTAAAAGTGTGATTCCGGATTCGTTAACCGTCGGATCGTCTTCATTTTTTAACAGCGGGTCCGTGGGAAATATGTCTTCACTTTCACCGTTCAGATCGTAAAAACGAGGTCAAGGAGAGAAACTCCTTGAATAGTAGCTAAAAACTAACACCTAGAAAATACGCAAAAAAAAACAACTATTTTTGTAATTTTGAGAAAAATCAAAATAAAATGGTTGAAAAAGTCCAAATTAAAAACTATTAAAAAGAACTCGGACAAAATTGGGGTATAACAGCTGCCCCTCTTTATTTATAGTTTACTAGAAAAGTTGAAGTGTATTCAAATTTTCGTACTGAAAATAGAAATAAAGATAGAATAGACGTCAATTTTGTCCATTTAAGAGAAGCGAAGGGTTTGAGAATGGAGGAGGAGCGATTAACACTTGGCGCGCGTGCAGAGAACAAAATGAAGGATCGCTCGGGATGCGAAGGAGCACTATGGCTCTGAAGGGCCACTTGGGGCCTTAAAGAAGCACTAAGGCTCTAAAGGACCACTAAAGTGCGGAAAGTGCCTAGGCCTTATTTGAAGGACCATCGTGTAGTGCGAAGGGCGCAACTAGCTCTGATACTAGTTAAGCGGTCTATAGGGGCCTTTATACTCGGCGGCCATGATGGGTCAAGATCGGTCTAGAAGCGATATGTTGACCATGAAGGGCGTCCGCGTGTCTTGGTGACACAACTAGTGCGAAGGACCACGCGCGGGTGCTGTGAAGGTCCGTCGGGCTCGACTCGACGTTGCGGCCAAGGGCCACTTAGGGGCATCGCTGCTCACGAAGGACCACTTGGGGTCTATAGGGATCAACACGGTGATACGTGATATGATATGAGATCGTAACTTAAAGTGGCGATATTAGAAGAATAAAATATAGGTATCGACACTTGAAGTCGATTCGGAAGCAATACATGTAATACATGCACATGTAACAATTGGTTTTTGGTGGGGTAATGGATGGAATGGGTGATTCCTTTCTCTTTTGTTTTTGCTTTTTGCAAGCTCGCTTTTTCTCTTCCATTATGATCATGCATGATGATCGAAATTTAGGTCCACAAAGTTAACTAAGTGGATTTTCAAGTATCATATTATCAACTTGTGTTCTATCTCTCTAAAGCATATATCTACGCTTTCACCGTTCGGATCGTTGAAGCGAGTCTAATGAGAGAGAAATTGCCTTCATAATAAGCTGCGATTTTAGTCCGTTTTTCTCAAACCTCTCATCGTAAAAGTGCGATTCGGATTCGTTAACCGTCGGATCGTCTTCATTTTTAACACCGGGTTCGTGGGAAATATGTCTTCATTTTCACCGTTCGGATCGTAAAAGCGAGGTCAAGGAGAGAGAAATTTCCTTGAATAGTAGTTAAAAACTAACAACTAGAAAATACAAAAAAAAAAACTACTATTTTTTGTAATTTTCAGAAAAAATCCAAAATAAAATGGTTGAAAAAGTCCAAATTAAAAACTATTAAAAAAAACTCGGACAAAACTGATTTCTAGTGTTACAAAACACAAAATAAATATAACAATAAATTAGTTTAATACAAATAAAACAACACGCAGCTCTGTATGTAAGAATGTGAAATTGTGAATGTGCATCTCATTGGAAGCATTCAGAGAAAATTGAAAGAAGGAGTCACCAAGCTTATTCACAGGTAGCAATATATAGCAGATAAATTTCATGAAGATCTTTTGATTAGAATAGTTGCTCAAAATAGTGGTGCCAATTCAAAATCAATCATAGCAACATTTAAGATTTAACTCTCTTTTTCTTGGAGGAATAGATAAATGGAATGAATTCTGTAGGGGTAATAATTGGAGAGTGCAGCATAAGGATATATAATTACAAAATAAGGCTTAATTTAGCACTTAATGAAGTAAGACCAATTATTAGGCTCCAGTAATTTCCATATGATAGAACTACTGCTTACAGGGAAAATGGTTGATACTGCTGATTCAAATGTCTGAATTTTGAATACTTACAAGTCAAATCACCATACTTGTAATTTTTGAATTTTAAAAGCCAAGAAGGCCTCTCATTAGTGATCACAACATGGTTTCTTCCTTGGGGACATCCTAGTATATTTGTGGAGGAATGAATTATGGTAGAAGGAAATATTATTAGCAAAATCAGAAACAATTTCTCGATATTCATTCATATAACAAACTTGCTCTCGAATAGTTATTTCAAAACTGCTTGAACATCACCAAGTGAGTCTATGTGCGAAACTACTGTAACATTATTTTGATGTCTAAAAATTGACTGCAGAATGATACAGATTTTAAGAATGTTTTAAAGCAATTCCAATAAAAACCAGCTGGACAAATTCAAGAGATCATAGGCATGAGGATGTCATCATTTAGCACATGGATTTTATTGACTTACCAACATCCTTATCCTTACCTTACCAGTATGCTCTGCACATAAAAATCATGTATCTAAGGACTAAGAATAGCTTGAAGATTGGGTAATAAGGATGAATTCCTAAATGACATCAGTGCATGAAGGACAAAGATGTATGCATATAAAAAGGGTAAGACTTGCATGAAAGGTCTAAGTTTCTTGCTATAAAAAGCATATAAATAAGAACATGCAACCCAAAAGTTAATTAAAACTTCAATAATAATCACAAGTATGCATAAATAATTCACTACTGAAAAATTAATCAAAAAATGAACAAGAGTTTCCAAAGAACAATTGTCATTTCCTATGTTAACCATAAACTGATTAGCATTAATCTAAGTTCTTTAGGATTAATATTCAGACCAAAAAATATCTTTCTTTTATAAAGACATAAAGACAGTGTATAAATAAGCATCACACCCTTCAGTTTCATCCCACAGTGGTAGTTCATTGTCTAGATCAACCTTATACAACCCTTATAGTCTCTTCTCCAAGTGTTGTAACGCAGAGGGTAGGCAGTATCCATAATGTCATTTACACTAACCTAACATTACTTATACCCATCAATTTCACTTACAGATATTTTTTCATAATAAATGCAAAACTGAAAGAACAGAAGGTCAAGTATGTAAAAACCTGCACAAAGCTATAATTGGCTTGGCTGCCTATTATCATTGAGAACACAGTCGCAAGATATTCTCTTTTAAGAGGATTAAGATATAAGCCTCATTTCAAGAAAATATTAGCTTCTCCCGTATTAAAATCTTATTGTTGAGACTAATAAAAAATATAGATATAAACTGAAAACCAAATAAATCAAATAAATAACAGCATAATCAAATAAACATGTATAAACTGAAATCCAACTTAACATTCGAGGGGATAAAATTGTGAATGTATAACACATTGGTGCACATATTCATAGTGATATCAACGGGTTAGAAGTACTCAACGGGTTCACCAGCAGAAAAATCACAATACTCACGAGTAGCAATGTTGAGTTTTACTAGTTACAGTTCAAAACCAATAAAAAGCACATGGTTAATGACATGCAAATTCTTGGTTAATTCAGTTTATTTTATAGTTAATGAGTTATTTTTATACTATATATTAATATTAATGACGTAATGAATTGAATTAAACAAGCAATTGTAGGTGAAATTCAAAAACAAAATTTGAGCTGCGACACGCAGCTACAACATAAATACAGTTGGTTTCATTTTCACTTCCTAAACATGGAGTTAATAGTTGCTTGAAATGAGAAATGTCCTACCGGAAACCCAACCCTCTGCAGCCCTGTCCCAAAGACAATAGTATCCCGCAAACAAAATTTGTACTTGAAAAAGAATAAGCTAGGTGCTCTCTTCACTATATTTTCAACAATTGACACAAGTAATTGTCACAAGAAAGCTGCATAGAATAGATGGCAATTCATTCATATCCTAAATGGCGGGTTCCCTGAGTTAGATTGTTCCAACCTTGCCCTTTTGAACTTAGATTTCTCGGTAGCAATTTGTTGGAAAAGGTTGGGCCTATCAAAGTTGAGCTTCGAGCCTCTTATCTTCTTCCTCTTCCCGTATCATATTCTACATCCCATTCATCCCCAACATATCCAATGCTGACAATCTTGTCATTCTTTAACTCAAGGATTGAGATGACGGTAATTCTATATCATCCCAACGTGCAACAACTGTCTCCTCCAAATCCTGAGTGAGCATCCTAATCAAACTGTTATGCTTTTGATCTCTTTTACCATCTTGTAGATTATAAGCTTGTCCAGATTCTGATGATATATTGTGTTTCTCAACTTTTCTTTATTAGAATTCTTCAAATCTAACATGCGGTGTTTTCTTCTTTTGCAATTCTTCTTCTTGGTCCAATGTATCCTAGGAAAGAGGGTTCGACCGAAGTTGCGTGCCTAGTGCTGGGTACTTCAGAAACTTCCTTTTGATTTTTACTTGCTTTTCAAGACACTTTCGGTAATCAGGGATCTATTTAATGAATCATTTAAAACCGGTCCCTGGGAATCAATCACATTTTCACACATTCCAGTGCATGCTTTCTCATCCACCAAACTAGTTGCAGAAGTGCATGCTTTCTCATCCACCAAACTAGTTGCAGAATTTCCAACCTTATGAATAAGATTTGGTTGAATTATTGGAGTTATAGACATAGTGCTCTTTGACAAATCTGTGATTGAACCTTCTTCGGCTGAAGAAGCATCAACTCCTACGACACTATCTTTTGAAACTCCATTCTTATACAACAAAATAGCTCTGTCAACATCCGGTGAAGCTAAACATTTCATATTATCAGGGATATTATTGTCTTTTCCAGAGTGATCTAAGGATGACAAGCCTTCAAGTTGAGATTTAGCAACAGAGAACCCTACTGGAGCAATACTTTTTCTATCACGAACATAAAACAACATATAAGCTTGCTGATTTAAAACTTGGCTTTCACTGACATGACTTACCTGATTGTCATTCAAGGTATACCAGATGTTATTTGCAGTGCGAACATAGCAGAAATAGTGGCCATCATTAGTTGTGGGGCCAGAATGAACCAGAACACCATAGAGATTGTACTTTACGCCTCCATCATATGAGTCGCCGCTGACAAAAGGTTTTAAGTCCAATGCACAGTCAAAATGAACCTTCTTTTTTATCTTTTGTTCAGGATCAAGCGCATGGAACCGTTTTAGGTGAATTGTTAGTACATAAGGTGCCTTGTGAATTGTTAGCTGTTTGAGAGCCCTAACTTTCTGCTTGCATCGTTGACAATGGTATTGCCTTTCCCCTCCATCCAACAATTCTGCGGCTGTGAAATTTGTTAGTGCTCTTTGCAGTGAATTTGCCTTGAATATTTCCAAACTTAAATCTAAGAATGGATCAAACTTGTCGGAGCAATAAGAACACTGCTGGCATTTCACCTGACTTCGAAGAAGACCACCAAATATCTTATGAACCAAACTTTTCTCGTAAGCACTAGGTGATTCACTAGGTACTCCAGAAGGCAAGCAACATTTGTGCATTGACTCTAGTAACTTCACCATATAATCATGTGCATCCTCCTGCCTCGCATGTCGAAAATTACGTGATATGAGCCGCAGATTTCCAACCAAGGCCTTTGGGGCTAATATTCTTCCACTTGATTGCAGTGCACGACTCACATGATTCTGTATCGCACATAGAGCACAAAATCCAGCAATGTGGCCTATATAAACATTGAAAAATGTAATTAAATTCAATTCAATTCAATATGACGATAAATTCCTCTATATTTCCATACAAATCATTGCCAATTCCTCTATTTAAGAGGGACACGCGTCAAACATCTCTTTATGGTGTCCCTCTTAAAAATGTATCTTTTTTTACACTTTCTAGACACTATTTGAACACCTCTTAGACCGTCTTATCATAATCTTTTTCCAAAAAAAAAAATCAACTTCTTGTAGTTATTATACGTATTTATAGGATATAATAAGGGGTCTTGGTGTCCTATATTTTGAATATTAGTGGTGTCTAAGTGTTCGTGTATAGTGTATGTGCCCAATTCTATGGGTCTTAGGCTAATTACAACCAGAAATCATGAGATCATAACTATGTTAAAAACATAAGTGGATGATGAAAACACGTAAGTACATTAAAGTAATAGTGAATAATTAACAAAGTATCACCATTAACATGATCTTGGCAAGTGTAACATAAGTGGATGATGAAAAATTGAAAAGGTAGAGAGTAGCTCACATGAAGATTTATGCTTGCCACTTTGCAGATATGCAGCTAAAGGCTCAGTATAAGTCAAGCACTGCAGTACTGAATTCAGATAACAAGTATTTCCAAGATTAAGCAGTCCAGCTCCTATTCTCCGAACAGTCATCCCGAAGCTGAGGTCCGGATCCAAGCCATATTCAGAGAATTCGGTAACGTCGTCTTTCTTAGAAACTGCGAGCGAGGTAGTTGAAGCATGTTGTTGAGGTTGAGTGGTGGTAGGGTTTAGGGTTTCAATGTGAAAATCATTGGAAAAGCCCTTGAAGGGCTTCTTCATAGGGATGAATTGGATTTTTCTCTGGAAGAGATCTGTGTGATTCGGCTTTTCCGTTTCGGCTTGTAAACTCTCCGTCATTTGTTAATTCAAAAAATAGAACCTTCGATTTCAGAATGGGGAGCAGAAGAGCATAATAGAAGAGAAGAGAAGAGGTGTTATAATTTCTGATGCAGTGAAGATGTGAGTGTGATGTGGAGATTGGAGGAGTAGAGTGGTATTTGATTTGTTCAATGGGAGGAGGCGTTGGTTGTGGACTCTACTTGGTTGTTATTGCTTGTGAGTAATTGGCTATTTGGCCGATTTGTTCCCCATTTTATAGCCGGGTTGTTATCGATTGTGAGGAGCTGAGTTGTTATTGTGGGAGGATGCTAGCTGATTTGTTCCTATTATTTCTCAGCTTTTTAGAGGTGCCGTGCGGCAGTGAAGAAGTATAACAACAATATATATGTAAACAGGTTGAGGGTACTCTTTTGGCTTTTGTAGGTTTTTAACAGACTCTATAATCATGTTTTTTTGACACATTAATCATAGGCTGTTGCTTTTCCCACACCCCCTCCTACTCTAAACACACCCCATAAGGGTGTGAAAAGACCAAAAGACCTATTTTTTTTCAGAAATTTTCACCTGTTCGAACACGGGGCTTGAGCGAGGTTGAGCAGGCAGTTCGAGTGTGTTAAATATGGGCCAGACACCCCGCAGGCGTTTTTTCACTGTTCGAATAGAATTAAATACGAGCGAGGTTCGATGGTGATCATGCGAACATGGTCGAATTATGTTGTTCGAACAAGTCTTTGCTGCGAAATTCTTTGCGACATAGCGGTATTGGGCGCCTCGAGATTCCGCAAGCAGTTTTAATCAGCGGTTTACAATCGATCAAATGTGTCCGATAAATGAGTGGATGTAAATCCGCTTTGGAAATTGTGCGAGCGGATAGAATTTAAGCGGCTCGGTTGTGATCTAAAAATGAAATCAGCGGTGACATTTCACCACGCCTATTATAAAGGGGTTCACATCCTCGGACCTTCTTCACGAACCACTAATCGCTTCTTTGACCCGGTATGCTTCCACGAAAACGCCTCTCCGCCTTTGACCGGTGAAATGGAATGGCAATTGTGCTCGACCCGGTACTCGAAGCGACAAATTCCTATGACCGCTTCACCCTGATGGAATTTGTCACCCAAGCGAACATGGTCTTTGTGTTTCGTTGTCCTAACCATGTCTTCTGCGGGATGAGTAAGGACATCACGCCATGGCCCAATGAAGGAAAAAGGTGAGAGGAAGATTCGTCGAGAGGGCGTGGCGTAAAGGCGTGGGCGTATCGTTTCAAAAAGTTCAATTGTAGAGATGATGGGGATTTGTCGGTATTCGATCATGGAGATCGAAATAGCGGCGATGTCCGCGCAATGATGGAACATCTAGCTAACGTTAGATGGGGCGGCGGATCTTAGAGTTGTGCGTGGACCTGTCTGACTGCGAGAAGAGGTGATGCATCTTCTTGACCACCACCACCGAGCACCACAACAACCCGTACTTACGCACCCTGTAAAGTTGAGTATGAGATGACTAACAGTCTTTGGGGCGACCATTACAGTGCGTTGATTCATAGTCGTGAATCGAGAACTAAAAATTTCATGCTTAAGAACAACATCACATTCGCGAGAATTGAAAGAAAAAGCGATAAAAAATGTGAAACTAGATGGTGTTAACAAGAAATTAAAAAAATCGAATGTGAATCCCCTACGTCGAAATTTGGAACCCACGTGTCGTATTTGGAAGTGCTTAAGCCTATCGAGAATGGCGAAGGCGTTAAGTCGAATGTTTGAGAAACATGAAGAATTCCAAGGTTTCATTGAACCTTATCTCGAATTGTTCGTTGAAACACGAGAATCACATCTAAGAAATCCGTAGTAGAATTAGATTGTATTTTGTTTTCTGTCGTTTCGTTTTAAATTTCCTATCCTTGTATTTTTGCAATTTGTGTTTTTAATTTACATTTCTTATCAATATTAAATCTGTTCAACTTTTTTATTTTACAGTAATTATTCACTGTAATGACAATAAATTTGCGCCAACGTAAAAGGAATTTCAAATTAAAAAACCAAATGAAACAAAGTTGTTAAATTATACAAAAAAAGTAAACAAATATCCTCCTAAGACATATCCTACTTGGGTGTTGCGCCCCTCCTCCTCTCATACACATTCCCGAACCTTCTCCTAAACCCACGGAAGGGGTTGAGCGACCTCTTGATCTTATTTGAAACATAGTCTGGCCCGGCTCGGGACATGATCATCGATGGCCCCATCAATGTCATCAACCAAATCAATCGACTCTGGTAGCATCATCGACCAAATAACATAACATTATTACTTAAATAAATAGAATATTAAGAAACATTATCATGCAATTAACATAAAAGACACGTACCCACGGCGACATCGGGCTCATACGCAGCTGCGATAATGCTCGAGGAAGCGAAAGGGATGTGAGACCACAGAGTACCATGGAAAGTAGCCGACGCGTGTTTGGTGAGTGCGGCACCTGAGGGGGCCCCGCGCCACCAAGTGGTCCTGGCCCGAGTCCACCTCTCATCACACTCGGTGAGTCTGAGGCGGCCACTGGTAGAGAGTGCAGGATCCTCGGAATGTCTTTGGACACACCTTGGCTATGCGAGCACTCGATCGGCAAGTGGCGCATCATGCGACCACCACTCGAATGAACCCTCACGAACTGGCGCGACTCCCGAAAAGTCTCACTGCTTTGCATGGGTACATGTGTAGGGTCCCAGTCACCTAAATCACGGTGTGGCCGGTCTAGGCATAATCGATGGTATGTGACTTGATGCCCCCGGGGACATCATCGCACAACCATTTCTTCGTCAGTGAGGGTACTCTCATCATACTGCGGGTGCTCCACCCGAGAGGAAAAGTTCGCACTCTGGAAGTGCTCAAAGATCAAGCTTTGTAATCAACATATCATTGGTTGATTATTAATCTGAAAGTAACACTAAAGCAAACTTAAAAGTAAAGAATATGTTTCATACGAAGTAAAGGAAGATGACCCGCCAATCTTCTTGAGTGCTTCTTCCTTGTAGCATCCTTGGTGATCATAGAGATGGGCGGGGCCATGGCCCCGTGATAGTCTCAATTGCCTCCAAATCCATCGGCGTACGAGGTAGCCAAGCAACCTTGTTGCACGACTTGTCGGCAAACAAGGTGCAACCAAAAGATCTGACATGTAGGCCCTAGCGGCATGGTCCCGCGCCCCTCGGCTATGGTGGGTGGTAGACCCCATCCTCGACCATACAAGCCCAACGAGACGACCAGCGGCGAAGTGCAGGCGTTGCATCCTCGGTGTGGCACCCAAAAAGCTCGACCAGGCCATTTGCTCCCCCGCCATGAAGTCGATCGGCATGTCGCCGAAACCGACGATGTGGGGATGTGCGGCGGTGGGATACATCATCAAAGGTGATGCTCATCTCACTTTGCGGGAAGGTGGAATGATGATGTATCCGTTTTGCAACGCTCTATGAATGCGTTGGCGACCCGCTTGTGGAGAATGGGAAGCCAAGCCCGACCGAGGAACCGACCACGAAGTTTGTCAGTGTCACTAATCGCACATGAAACTCTTGTCATAATGAGTCCATGTGGGATTGAGGTGTAAATCGGTACTTTGCATTGAGAAAAGACCTGATAAGCCAAAACATTCAATGACTTAATAAACAAATTTACAACACTCAACTATAAAATAATAACTTACGGCGAATAAAAATCGGTGAGGATATGTGCCCGTATGTGGGGCAAGGCAGAACCATCTTACGGTCCACCGGGAAATGGGAATGTCGCCACTAACGGCGGCTGACCTCACGAGGCTCGTGACCTCCTCCTCACGAGGCTCGGCGACCTCCTCCTCATGATGCCTAGAAGATGAAGGCCTAGAAGATGAAGGCTGAAGATGAAGGCCTAGCGGCGGATGAAGGCCTGCGGACGAAGGCCTAGCGGATGAAGGGCGGCGACTCATAGGCGGAAATTGAGCATCACGCTCGATATCACGCCCGATATCCTGCGGAAGTGGGGAGGAGGAACATCGACCCTACCCTACCCCCACAGCACGACCACAGCTCGGGAGGTTCACCGGCTTCTTCCCCTCCTTTTGCGGTTTGAAAGCGTAGGAGGTGGCCGGCCGGCTCGCTCGAAGGTTGAAATTTGCATGACCACCTCTACTCCTCACCATATACGAAACAACAATCAACGAGAGCCGATTCAATCAAATTAACATAACCAAGCGAGAATCGGTGAGAAAGTTCCTTTGTCAAGCGGTATTCGAAGGGCTACGTGCGAACTGTTCGCTGACCACCTCGAACAAGTCGGTTTGATTTACAAAATACAGCGGTTCGAATGAGGTTGCTCGAGCGGTGTTCGCATGACCTCATTCGAAACACCCGTTTTCAAGTGTTCGATGGACCTCACTCTCGAACATTCTGCGTTCGAGAGAAAAAAAAGCCGAGAATGGGGCGTAGGGGGAGGCATACCTTGAAGAAAATGGAGCGATTAGAGGCGTGAGGGAGTAGAAAATAACCCGGCAACTCTTGAGAGTGTTGGTGGAGAAGATTGAGTGAGAGATTGGGTGAGATTGAGTGAGTTGAGAGAGGTGGTGAGAGAGAGAAAGAGGGTTTAGGGTTGAAGGGAGGGGAGGAATGAGAGGCGAGGGGAGGAGAGTGAGAGAAGGGGAGGGTGTGGGTTATTTTTTTTTTTTTTAAAGGGGGTAATTTTGGAAATAAAATTATTATGGGGTGTGAATAAGTAGGGGGGTGTGGGAAAGCACTCCACAATCATATGCTCTTTATTAGTGAGTTATGAAAAAATAATGGGTTTTGATATTTTCACCCCCTCATCATCTATCCCACCCCATATTTCAAAAAAACCCAATACTACCCCTGCCTTTTTAAAAAATTAAAATTAAAATTTTTGAATTACCTCAAATAAGGTAATTAGGTTCAAAAATTAAAATTTGGAATTACCTCTAAAAAGGTAATTAGGTTCATAAATCATGAAAAATTTGAATTACCTCTAAAAAGGTAATTCGAAAATTTAATTTTTTTATTTTTAAAAGTTTATATTTTGGTCTTAAGATTTAAGCGCGTTTTATTGGAAATATGATCTGAGCGATTTACGATTTAATAACGATACGTCAAAATATATAAAATGACCAACATAAAATAGGAGTACAAATACAACTATGGGTCAAAATGTCTAAAAATGAGTGAAAATAAGCACGTGAAGTAGGTGAGCAGGCGACATCTAGGGCATCGGCCCGATCCGGGGCCCTTGATGCGTATATATACGATTTGTTTTAATTTTTATTACTAAAAGGCTACTAAAAATAGTCAAAACTTCTCTAAAAAATATAAAAACACCACTAAAAATCTAACAAAACCAAAATAAGGCTATACAATTTTTTTAGATTTTTGGAGACTATGAAAAATTAAAAAAATCGTAAAAAATAATGCTTGATGGAATTTGGGATTTTGAGGTCGTAGTCGTAAGAAGTCCTTCTAAGGGAGTCTTGATTCTTGATTTTTAAACTAATGGCATTTTGTGGTTTCATTACGATCGAGTATGTTGTCAGAAAGCCGATTTTTAGCCTAAATTATTTGTTGAAATAAAAAAATTGTAATTTTGAATTACCTCGAAATAGGTAATTAGGTTCACAAATGTGAACCGGAATTACCTCATTTATGAGGTAATTAAAATCTTTCAGAATACAGGTAAATCGAAATTCCATTATTTTGAACAGGAATTACCTTTTTAGAGGTAATTAGAATTTTTAATTTTTTTAACAAACCATGTAATTTTTGGGAAAAAGTAAGGGTATTTTTGTCCGTTTGGGTAATTATGGGGGTGGGATAGATGATGAGGGGGTGAAAAAATCAAAACCCAAAAATAATAAATAATAAATTTTATTTAATAACTTCTACATTACATATAGAGCGAAACTCTACACACTACTAGGAATTGAGGAATTGTTGTAGAGAGGATTCTCACTATCATTGCTCAAAGTTAGGAATTGAGCAATGATAGTGAGATCAACCTTCATACTTTGTCACTGTCCTAACTTTCATACTTCGTAAATATTAAAATATAAAAGTAAGATTCAATTTTATATTTTTGTGAAACTAAATATATGTTACCCCCTGCAAATATTATCATTATCCATTTACCCCCTGTAAAAAAAAGTTTTAAAATCAACCTTGCAAATATTAAGTGGTTACAGTACCCCCTCGGTTAACTTTCCAACCAAAAATAAGTGAATGGCAAAATGGCGACATCAGCGTTGACTATCTTGCCACATTTCACCATATCAAAAAATGGCTTCTCTGGCTGGCCATCGTCGCGTCTCCTCGTGACCAAACCACCTTGTCATCGCAGCGGAAACCACCACGAATCCTCGCCCGGTAGCCATCGCGATCTCTTTCTCTTGCGACTCTTCCATCTCGGGCGCCTCTCTCCGCCGGTTCACCTGCGAAGCAGCCGCGGCGCCATTCTCCCACCGTCATTTCCTCCGCGCCGTCCTTCTCTCTCTTACCCTCTCACGCAACTCCCACTCGCGGGTCCTTTCTTCCTCCCTCTCTCTCTCTCTCGATGCTCTCTCTCTCTAAAAAAAAAAGCAGCCTTGAAGTGATGAGAAGGAGATTAAGATTACGTTTTCTCAATCTAACATTATATACACTTCCTTTTATTATGTGTTTCATTTATTTTAATTTTTCTTTAAGTTTAGATTAGTAATCACACCCCATGTTTACTTCATATATCCCCGCTCCTAAAAGCATGTTTCGCATGTTAAGCCTAAAGCATTTGGGCTTTGCTTTTGCACCTCCTTTTTAATAATATATCCTTCCTTCTTTGAGTCGCACCCCTCTCCTTAGTGTCGACCTTTTTATGATAATACTAATGTTTATAAACCATTTGTTATTATTTTTATTTTAACAATCAAACTCACTTATAAATAATTATTTTATTCTAAAATACAAATAGGAATTCAATTGTACAATTGTGTTGTCAGCGTTTTAGGGACGAATGAGTTATGCAGTTCAAGAGTCTAAAACCCTACATAAAAACACCGACCAAGCACTAACGTTTCAAAAAAAAAGAAGATAGTGGTTCCCTGCATTTGTAATGCCGGTGGTTGGCTCTTTTCGATTAATGCAAGTATGCTAATGTTTCAAAAAAAGATAGTGGTAACACTCGACCAAAAAGAAGGACACGATGATAGTCTGAGGATCCCTGACACACCAATAAAAGGTATCTCGAAGAGAGGCGAGGAGGCGACACCCAAAAACATATTAGGAAACCCCTCGTCCTCGAGTATACCACTTCACCCAATGGGCCTTCCAGAGGTGCTCCTTCCTTAGCTAGGTTGTCAGCAATATAGTTTGATTCCTTATTCTTGTGGATAACAGAGACGTTCGTAAGAATACGAATGAGGTTTAGTAGTTTATTGCCAGAGAAACGCAGCTTCTGTGGCCATGAGGCCTTTACCCAAGCAAGCGCTACTCTGGAGTTCGACTCTATGATTATTCTACATTCCTTTAGCCAAACCATTTATAAGGAGATTTCAAGAGCATAGACGATTGCCAGAAATTTAACTTCGTTTGAGTCCCTGATTGCCAATATGGAGGTAGAAAAATTTGCTACGACATTGCCCTTTTCATCACGACCCCCCCCCCTTGAAGCCTGCCAGACCTGGTTTTCCTCTAGCCGATCCATCAACATTCCATTTCCAAGTTTTTGAGGGCGGGTGGTTGCCAATGTGTTATGTCACGTGTTCTACAAGGTGGCTCCATGATGCAACCCCTTCCAAGATTGAAACAACTTCACTTGCATTATACATCCAGAAACCCAATCTTAATTTTATATGGTAGAGCTCTTGTTTCCAATTTGTTTTTTCCTTCTCGAACACCACTTTGTTTCTAAGTTGCCAGATTGACCACATATAGTAAGTAGATCCACAACTTCTTACAAAAAATTTCCTTCAATTGACCCACACCAAACTTCAAACCATTGTTCACGGTTGGTTGTGATAGGGATCTGAATGTTCAATTAATTTTGAGTCTTTGCACATACACGTCAAGAATATATGTAGTGAAAGAATATATGTTGGATAGCTCGTTGGAAGCACTACTATTTTACATGCCAGTTTGTTTGCTAAGTTGTTTGTCCAACTTCCTGACTTCCCAATAGCTATCAAACCTGGTTTCGCTAGATTGACCTTTAGTCTAGAGAGTAGCTGGAAGCAGTCCAAGATTCTCCTCAAATTTATCAACTATTAGGTTTTGGCTGGACAGAACACAAGCTTGTCGTCAGTGAACAAGAGGTGTGAGATACTACCCTCCCAAACCACCACCACCACCACCAACAACAACCTTTATGCCTTCAAAGATGCCAAGTCTCACTGCTTGCTTCATCAGTACATTGAACATTTCTACTGCCAGTACGAAAAGGAATGGTAAGAGGGGGTCACCTTGTCTAAGCCTCCTCTCCATCTTGAAAAGGTGTCATGGGTGATCCATTAATGAGTATAGAGATTGAGGCGGTAGTTATACAACTCTTGGTCCATTGTCTCCATTTGATTCCAAAACCCATTAGCTCGAGGACAAGATTAATAAAATCCCAGCTAATTGTGTCATAGGCTTTCTGGAAATCGAGTTTCACGAGGGCAACTTCCCTTTTACTTTTCTTTGCCCAATTAATGATTTCGTTTGCAACAAGGGCACCATCCAAAATCTGCCTCTCTGCTACGAAAGCTGTAACACCCCCTTCTACCATAACTACTATTTGAATTATTTTGAAAAATCAGAGTGCATAAAATTTTCAGTGCAGCCACCCGAGGGTGCCACATTTAAACAAAACGCCTTAAACAAAACTCCAAAACATTTAATTGAAATAAAACTCCAAAAGACAGGATACATAGCACCAAATGATATCCGGGAAAAAGTATTACAGAAGTGGAAAAATAACAACTTAAACAATAGTTCAAAATGTAGAAGAAATAACAAATAAACATCCCCGGTGCTCACGTATCGAGGCGACTCGACCCATACTAGGAGAAGGATCTCTAGTCACCTTGATCCGCCGTCACTGCGGAGTTCTTGGAGCATACGAGGCAACACGGCGCAGCGATAGGGTGAGTCTCGATGCATAGATAATAATAAATAAAGCAGGAAACACGAAGACTAGACACGAGGATCTGATCGGTTCAAATATACTACCAATCTGACCACACGGGAATTCTGAGTTCACAAAATTACAGTTCACCAAGAATTCATGAAGACCACGATCAATCACGAGAACATGTATGCGATGTATGAAATGCAACCCAAAACTCCACAGGCATATGCATGTGGATCCATCACCAAAAATTGCCTTGGGGCATTCACCAAAACACCAAAATATTTTTGGTAGAGGCTATTCACCAAAAATGCATATGATTATACGACACCATGACTATGCACAAAAAACACCAAGACACCAAAATAAGGCAATAACATGCTCACCAATAATTATATGTATGTACACGAATCACCAAAGAAGTCATAGACCTCTGCATCACCAACATACTCACCATTTATTTTATAACACGAATTAATACTCTATCGGGACTAAAGGACACCAACAAGTATTTCCACACCAAAGGACTAGAGTCACCCTAAGGACTAAAGCCAGCGCCTTGGGGGCTAAACCCACACCTAGGGACCGAACACCTCATGGGACTATTCCACCCCGGGGACCATTTTAACACCTAAGGACCAATCTAACATCATAAGGACCATTTTAACACCTAAGGACCAATCTAACACCATAAGGACCCTTTTAACACCTAGGGACTAAATTGACACCTCGGGGACCATTCGACACCTAGGAATTTGTTTTGACACCAAAGGGATTGATTTGACACCTAGGGACTATTTTGAACCCACACTGAGACCACAGCGCCAAGTTGCGCCTTGAGGTGCCAAAGTGGTGCCCATCACTGAACACGGCGCACCACCCGGGCGCCTTGGGGGCGGCAAAATGGCGCCCACGCGGCGACAACACCACACGCACACACACGCACACGCAAGGCGCCACGGCTGTTAGAGGCGACAAAATGGCGCCCGTCCCGCATTCCTGCACCCCGTCCACCCGGCACTTGCTGCATACAGCGCCAAGTTCCACGCACTTTGGCGCCCCTGCTCTATTCACGCCCACCCGGCCACACTAGCACGCGCACGGGCGCCAAGTTTGCGACAAGCGGGGCCCCCCTGCTATTTGCACTCCTGTAGCAACAACAACGATAAACTGGCGCCAAATTCATGCGAATTGGCGCCCCGCTCAGACACACACTGACCCACTCCAAGCGATATACGAGCGCCAAATCCTATGGAATTGGCGCCCAACACTATTCACGGCACCTTAAATATAAAACTCAACTACAACTAATCATCTTCATAACCGGTAACACCTATCACACCCCGTATTACATTTAACTCATGCAATTCACCTTATAACTCAACCAACTAATTACTCCTAGTGTTTATATATTCAAATTACGCTACAACAACACCATAACACCTGATCAAGAACTTATCAAATCAATATTCATATAGTAATTCAATTCAATCATGTATAAAGTCAACCGATCACCCGATCAATTGAATACTCCATGAATCAAATAACACAAATACTCCTAACACCTAATAGGCACATACTTTCTCCTATTTAATTATGTTAAATTAACAATTAATCACCATATTACAATTAACATACATCAAACAATGCAAGATTCATCAAGAAACATATTTACATGTACAATGACACCATATCACCATAAAAATCAATCACATACTCACAAACCATTTATGTACATTATAAAATCAACCACCTAAATACTCTAACACCTAATCACTATGATTTTCAAGGTTTATATATTATTACTATGATTAGAGAGCCCCATACCTTTTTAAAATTGAAGAAAAGACCAAAGCTCTCAAGAAACACCATAAGAGACACCAACAATCCACGTTTTCCTCTCCTCCAGAGCTCCACGAAATTCCTCCCCTTTTTTCCTTGCCACTGTGCGCGCTCTCCTCTCTTCTCTCCTCTCCCCACTTTCTAATTTTTGATCTTTTGCTTCTAATGAGGGTTTCTCCTAAGACCCTAATGTTTTTATTAATTGGGTTTGGGCCACTTAACTCCAATGGGCCCTAATTGCACCTCCTATTTACTTTCTCACATCCTCCCCATTTAATTAAAATACTCCCCTTTTACTCACTACACCCCACTCCTTAAATTAATTAATTACCTTATATTTATTTTAAATAAGGCCAACTAAATTATCACTTAATTAAATTATCTAATTATTTACTTAATCATTTTTGGGGCGTTACAAAAGCAGTTTGTGCATTTCCCACTAGGGTGGGCATTACTTTCCTCAGTCTTATGGCCAAGACTTTTGAGATGATTTTATAATTAATCTCAATACCTTGAAAGATTAGTCTCTAACTGCTAGCCAAAGATACCCTTGACTTCAGCCCCAAAAAACAACTACAATAGCTAGCATCAATCTTTCCATCTAGAAACTTGACAACGGTTACAAATATGTCCATCAACTAGACTTTTTGTTTCTCTATTCAAACTTCCCAATTCATTGTTAGTTATGTATATTCAATTTGTAATCTGCATCATGGATGCTTCACATCAATAGTATTTCAAGCATGAAGAAAGAAAAAAAACGAACAATCTGAAACTAATGTATTTTTTACTACTGGTTAAAGAATGACTATGCAGGTTGAAGCAATAACAGATGACAAGCCTGTGTGGCCATATGGTAACAGATAGAATGAAAAAGTTTTAAAGGAAAAGAAACATGAACATGTGAAATTAAGCCTTCAATAAGAATTAATCATCCTAAAGCTGATCTTGTCATCTCATAAGCCAAGAAGCACGCTGCATTTGCGCGGAACACTTGACCCATTGCAGGACCAAAACCCTTATACAAGCCTTTGAATCCCTCTGAAGCTTTAATTTTTCTGAAAGCATCAAATGAACCAGAATACTTAGGATTCTTGTAATCATCTACTTGAAGCACACTTTTGACAACATCCGTTGGATAAACTAAGAACCAGAAGGAGCCTCCAGCCACACCTCCAGCAACAATCAAAGAACCTCTACCTAGTCCAGAGGTATCAGTGCCTCCTGCAAGCCATTGCTTTACTGCTTCATATACACCAAACATTATAGCGTTTCCAGGTATCTCGCGTGCCATAGTTGGCATCAAGCCCTTGAAAAGTCCTTTTGTGCCTCCTTCTGACCGGAGCACCTGCCTCGCTACATCCATTGGTCCTCCATACTTTACTGCCACAGCAGCTGTTCCGGTGCCAGCAAGTGCACTTTGTGCTTGCAACCTGATGACATTCACCACCATGAAACAAAAAAATTGAGTTCCAATCAGTAAATAGTTTGAGTACTAGTTATGTCTACAACTCTACATAATTATGAGTCATAACTCATGACTACTATGGTGCTGGAACTTATTCGGTTAATTCCCACTATATTCTGGTTTATGTCAACAGTGAGAAGAATAATTTTGTTAAAGATAAAAACTTAGGAAAGAGATGCTTTATAGGGAAACAAACAAACACATAAATGTACTGGAAATAATTATTTATGTGTTAGATAAATAATTTATTGTTTACTAAAGAGATAAAAATTCAAAATCCATGAGATACATTATAAAAGGAAAATAATGAAAAATTAAAAAATAATAATAATACTAAGGCTATCAGTGTGTTTGGAACCGTGGAAAGAGAGCTCCAAACGCACGGTGAACAATATGCTACTCATTGTATCTTTAAAATCAACGTGGCTGGAAAGCGCAGAAATAAACAGACACTATGTTTGCTTTAGATTTTGCAAGGGGTCCATACTCAATAATTAAAGGAAAGAAAGAGCAGCTTCAAGATTCTCTCGTTTTGGTGCCGCGGGACGATACATTATTAATTTTGCGGCTAGGAAAATCTATACCAAAGAGGCTCTAAAAACGTATTGAAGTTGATCAAAAGTAAAGGAAAAAAATGAGTAAAAAAGTAATGGCAAGAAAATCAGAATCATACCTGCATTTGATTAATTCAGTTGGGCAAGCAAGAAAGGAAACAGCAACACCAGCTCCAGCTCCACAAACAAACTGCTGACTGACAGTGAGGGGGGCACCGGGATGAGACCTAACTAATGATTCCATTTGTCCTCTAACAGTAAACAGGAGAGCGTTGAAGGCTGCGACTGTAGCAAGAGGGGCACCCATACCTTTGTATAAACCCCTTGGACCTTCAGCTGCTATTGTCTGCTTGACAGCATCAAATGCACCAGAATACTTGGGAAGCTGACCAGGGAGTGGTGTAGGTTGGCTTTGGAGCTTGACCTTGATGGTGTCAAAGGGGTGTCCAACTATCAATTGTGCTGCTCCTCCAATAGTCCCGGCTGTAAGGTCCTTAGCCACGTCTCCCATCTACAAAATATAGATTTCAAGAGGGAAACAAAGGATTAGGACAATGAAACATGAACATATGAGGTCAAAGAAACAATGCAGATTTAGATTCATTGAATAACAGATGTATCTGGTCTATAGACCAGATACACTACAAGATGTATATGAATTATGGTCCTTGAAAACACATCCCTTTAAACAATGTGGGAGATAAACATCTTTAGATAAGGCTGAAGATCTAATAGGATTCTTACTTCTTCAGAAACACAATCCTTTTGTGCTTTGTTTTCTTATTGAAATTTTCATAATGTTGTTCAATGTATATCTTTTCAGGGAGCAAATAGTGCTAACAAGAAAGCTAAAGTTCTGATAGGTAACTGGACCAGATTTAGAAGAAAAATGGTATTTAATCATTGAAGAACTATTAAAGTCCAGGTATTCGAGAGACCGGTTCTCTAACAATCTAATTTCCTTACAAAACCGAAGACACTCTCTCAATCCCTCCTATTTTTTATTTTTTTTGATAAGCAATCCTTTCTTCTATTATTTATAGCCTCTCATCTCACACCCCTAACTAATTGGCTTACATCAATAGCATAGCTCGATAAAGTTGTACTGAGTGACAGACTAAGCTTTTTGCTTCAAATTATATAGAATTTTGTTCTCCAAAACATTTCTGAGAACATGCATTGCATACCACTAGACACTTGAGGAGTAAATACAGGATAAGAAGTAAAAGTAACAAAAGTTCAGCTTACCGAAACAGAACCTAAAGAATAGTCAGATTTTCAATTTATAGATAGATATACAAGGAACGTAGTAGGGTTTATTTGTATCAATTTCTAATTAGCTCAAAACTGCTCTGATTAAATTGTTTATCAACCCTTAAAAAATTTAAAACCAATAAGAATCAGCTAAACAACTACACATAACACATGGAAAAGAGGAAGGGAAACAAATGTCGAAATCCAACATCACATTTGTCTGTAGCACCGACACTTTAAGTTGAAGATGTGTGTGGTGCCCGACACGACAAGTGGCAGACACATTGATGCACATATTCGCAGGTGTCTGTGTTGGTGCTTCATAGCATTTGAGGGTTAAAATTGTGAAAGTATAAGTATAACACATTTTGATGCACATATTCGCAGGTGTCTGTGTTGGTGCTTCATAGCATTTGAGGGTTAAAATTGTGAAAGTATAAGTATAACACATTGATGCACATATTCACAGTGATATCAACTATAACAATTAGAGTGGCATTGAGCTATGGAACTATCTGAAATCCCAGTTAACAAAATTATAGACTTAAAGACACTATTTACAATCAAACAATAAAAGAGTGTAGAGAAAAGCTAGAATCTTACCGAGCTATAGCAGTCAATCTCCCAAGCAATCAAACGAAATGAAGAGTGAAAAATCACAACACTTGGCACAGTTATAAGAATCTGAGAGAAAACAAAAACATTATCGTATCTAAGGTAAAATGTTGAAACTAGGGTAATAATAATGCTATGAGATGGGTTATGTTATGTATGTATGTATGTATGTGAAAGAAGTGAAGTGAGGTAGAATTTGAAGACAATGAAAAGGAAAACGGGAATTGAATTGAATGTGAGAGAACCACAAGAAAGTTAAGAAGAGGACAAAGAAAAGAAAGCCAGAGATTTAGATGTGGCTGAAACGTGCCAAAAGGGAAGAGGGAAGATTGGGAATCAGAGGCAACAAAGGCATCAATCTCACCCCACTCACTCTCTCTAATGTAATGCTTCACACTTCAGCGAAGGAGCGTTAATTAAATAATTGTTGAATAGAATTGAGAATTTGAGATCGTTACATAATCTCATCCGTTGAAAATGTTGAATTAAATAATCAAATTAATTTTAAAATAAAATCTGTTAAAAATCAACGGTGAGATTCGTAAATGAAGGATGTTCTAATTTTCTTGTTCTCACAAACACATGTTGAGGTTGTTGGATTTGGCTGAGGCCAACACATTCCAAGTCCTGTGTGAACTGAGCCGAATAAGAGGGAGGATTTAACAGTACATGCAAAAGCACTTAAACAAAATAGATGTTTTTATTTTTTAAATTTTTTTACGTTCACAACTAATAACAATTTATAGTATAGTTAACATATAAAGCATACACGGATCCATTTAAAGGTAATAGGGGCACTTGACCCCACATAGCTATTTTTATTTGAAATATATCTAGAAAAATAATTTTGCCCCCGTCAAAAAATTAGAGTTGCCCCATTAAATAGTTTTTTTTTTAAAAAGTATATGTAAAAGATTCTAAGAGATAGAAGAGAAATTAAATTTATACATATTTATTTTCTTGTATTTTTCTAATTTTGATCTCTTTTCTAACACTAAATAGATATATTGACACAAAACACACTAATTTTTGGGATTAAATCTTTTTGTCACAAAACTAGTCCCTTTGAGATAATTTTTTAGAGACACTTTAGGCACTATCGATAACTAGTTTGACTTACATTTTATTTCTCTGGCACTAAATTATTACTTTTTATTTCTCAGGGACCAATTGCCAAGGGGAGAATTTGGAAATTAGAGTTGATCTAGAAATGATAGCACTTTGGATCCTCTCATTTCCACTCTCCTATATCTCCCTCCATCATGTCTATCTCTCTCTTAATTTCACTCTCTCATTATTATTTATAATTTTTTAATAATGAGAGATATAGAGGATGGAACAAGATGTATCGAGTGGTGTTGGGAAATTTGGTTTAGAGAGTGCACCATATTATTGTTAAGTACAAATTAATCTAAGGACTAAAACTACTAATTGCCAATCTTCCGTTTCTTTAACTTTGCTCGTCGTCTTCTCTGCTCTCTTTCCTCTTTCGCCTCCTTCTCGATTAACCTTTGTTGCTAGCTCCTCATCCTCCCTTTTAGCAATTGTGGCACTGCATATGTATTACACAAAATTATAAACAATCCGGAAAAAAAAACTACCTATTATATTATTATATAGAAGGAAAAAACAAAGGCCGAGAAGCAATGATTGACATCAATAAGCACCAAAATTTTCTTATCGAGAGAGCGAGGAAACAAGAGTCCTTGCTTTAGGTCTTGTATTCAACTTAATCAACAAACAAAACTATGATTGAACGTGATAATAAATAACATGGTTTAAATATATCATCGGAACCTCCTCCTTTCCTCTCAACATTTCATCAAAGCCTGCCTCCATGTTGTTATCATCGTCGTCGTAATGGAAGAGACCAATATATTGAAACATAGTTTCATCAGAAATTTGTCCCTCCCCACAGAACACCCGCTCCCCTTCTTTTCTGTCCAGCACCATTAAACAAACAAGAGACAGAAATTGCAATAATCAAGCTCAATTAGAACATGTCTCTGCAATCTCTTGATGAATTCCAATTTCCAACATCAACAATTTAATTTTAAAGTTTCAGCTGCATGGAAAATTTAAAGATATATTAGTTGAACAAGATCAAAGTAAGAATCCATAACATAGCATTACACCTGTGGTTTTGATGATACCACTGTATCATTATAGGTTTATGTGGTTCTCGAAGCTCTTTTCTTTGTTCCACACTATGCTTTGAAATGGATGACACCATTTATAGGGTTTTTATAACAGGTGTTTTTTTTTTTTTTTTGGTCAAAATAACAGGTGTTGAAGACTTATTCCCTGTAGTACTAACGGTCTTTGAAGGCAAGCTCTTTGGCCCAACTAGCCGGCCTGGTCCACTCCCACTGTTGTTGCCAAGGTGTTTTCTAGAATCTGCTGATGTACTAGGTTTATGGGTAGAATTTGACTTACAACTGGATCATGATTTCGGAGGCAGACGGCCAGCCAAAGAACCATGTTTCCGTTCCTCATTACTGGCATGACCAAGCTTGCCACATTTGCTCAAAGGTGGTTTACTCTTCAACATCAGCAGAAATCCTGTATAAGTTTCTCCAATTACAATAATATGTTTTATCCCCGACAACCCACATAGCAAGAGCAATATACCAGAACTCTGTATGGACATATTCCGTGGTGGGGGTGCTTTCAAAGGAGCTGGGAGCTCTGCGTCATCAGACAAAAGAAAAGAATAATCTCTTGTGTCCTTTAGTTTCTGCGCTTTAACTTTTACTTGTGTGAATAAGAAAAACAATCATTTAGAGGACTCAGTCTAAGTTATGAAGTTGCATGAAAAGCTGTACATAGATAGCCACAACAAGACCTCGCTGACTCTGGGTGGCACATTATATATGAGACTAAGACTTTCATCCTCCATTGGATACTTTATTTTGGTTCTTGTTCTGCAGACAAGATCATTATGAGAAAACTGCATCTACAAAAATACTACAGGGACAAAAATAAACTGAAGATTATTTAACTGCTGCTTATTCCCAGAACCACTGCAAAAGGCATTCGTGATGTTTAAGAAATACAGGTTTAGGATTATAGCAAAAGTAATGCATCAATGAATAGTAAAAAAAATGAGAAATATCCCCTTTGTTAAACAACACCCCTCATCTAGGTAGGTATTTGTCAAATCATATGGTGGTTGGATAAAGAGGACAATAAATCACATAATATATTTAAGCACGTCAATTTTCTTATGCAACTTACTATATTTTTATTTCTTTCTAAAATTTCTGTTTCACTGCAAAATTAAAAATACATGCCAATTGCAATAAGACCCACATAGACAATTTAACATGTTTGAGATCGCTGAAAAAAAAAAGAATTATAGAGACTCAGAATGAAGATTACTGATATTATACAGAACTTCAAACGAAAGATTAATTAAAAGGAAATTCAAAACAAAGACTCTGAATACATACAATGTGAAGTGGATTACGAATCCTGGATGCCAAATGCTGGTTTTCTAACAGAGATTTGCTCTCCTGGATTACTCTTTGTGCAATAACTGGTTGAGAAGGACCAAAAAAGGACCCATAGCTGCAACAAAAGATGGAACAAACAATATTTTAACTCTTCTTCTTTATAAATTGCAACTTACCAATGCAGCATGTCAAGCAAACACAGTTGAAAACTATATCAATGAAAAGCATGTAAATGTACCCAAACAAGTGGGAACAACAAAAAATCAGTGGCCCAGGAATCACAAATTGCACATAGGAAATAAAAGATACATACATGATACACCAACCAAAACTAAGTAAAAAAGCAAGCTTAAACTTAAAGCTAGTCCACAAAGAAATGATTACACACATCCAAAATAAAAACTATGGCAATGAAAACATAGACACAGACATAGGAAAAACAGAAAAAATTGTTAAGAGTTTAACAATACCACAGGATGCAGCAACTATCCTCTTAACAAAAACAAACTTTCAGAACGTGGTAATCAACAAAATAGTAACGAAGAGTCATCAAAAAAGAATATTCGTATATCCCTTAAAGACCAGACTCCATGCAACGTCATCAAATCAATGCTGCCATGCCCCAATGGACAATGCAGAGAAAGAAGGAACAACAGAACTTACTGAAAGAAAAATCACAATAATAATTGAATCTCTTGAACAAAAGCCCGAACCAAAATAGGATATTTTAGCTCAAAAGCTCTTCAAGTAATGGTTGTCATCAAGACTCACTTATCATAAGAAAGCTTAGTCTTCCTTCTATCGGTCGAATCCAAACGGGAACCATTACAGCTACCATTCTCCTTCTTTATCTGCTTTCTAATTGATTCCTTCAACTTCTGCCTCAACTGAAGGTAATCCAATTCTTCCTTTGTGGGCTTAGGAGCCCCTGTTTCCTCTTCATACTCTTCTCCCTCACCCTCGTAATAATCTTCATAATCCTACAGAAATTCGAATTAAATTTAATAACATAAATGAAAATTAATCAATGAACCTTAAATTAAACCCTAAAGAGTTCAGATTTTAGAACGCTTACATCTGTGTCCTCATCGTAGCCACGCATTGCCGTTTGAATTACAGTAACGGAATCACCAATTACTGATCGAATAGTTGCTCATTTTGCTGTCAATTATCGAATTAAATTGAGAAACTAGAAAGATTGAAAATTAAAGATGGCGGCAATAAAGTAAAATAAAAATATTTGTGTGAATAGAATTGAAGTAATGAAAATTGTGAAAGAGGGAGCTTACTATGAAAGATTGCGGTTTGGGGTTAATGTACAGCGCGGATCGTTGATTGGGAAAACCAAAATGAAAGGGATCTGGAACAAAAACTCCTTTGATTTTATTCGTTGATTATAATTTGCTTGGGTGGTTATTACATGGCGGAAATTTCCTTACACCGACTCTTTTACCTGTGTACTCCATATTTATTTTCCCATGCTTTCCCTCCCTCGGTGGAGGGAATTATCGCGTCGAATACGTTAACGGTTTTTCAGTTTTTTTTTCTGATGTGGCACTCAATGACGTGGCAGCTGGTACAACTTGCACACGTGACTGCCACGTCATTTAATGAGACACCTGAAAAGCCACGTCATCAACTTATTATTAAATTATTAAAACTAAAAAAATAAATAAAATCTAATATCTATCTATTTATCTGAAACAAACAAACATAAAATTACTGATTTTAGGCGTTTTCTTTTTGACACATCATCGCATTTTATTTTATTTATCGTTTTTAATTCTACATTTTCTTCATTTTTCTCACTCGCTCTCTTTCAATCTCGCGTTTCGATATTTATTCTTTGCATCTATTATTAGTAGTGGCACACCATTTATTTAAAAATATTTCTTTTCCCAATTTTTTTAATCCATTATATAATCTAATATATTTAAATTAATATTAAATAATCTACAATTTACTCCTATTTACTATCTAACCCAATATCTATTTATCTATTTATACAAACAAACCACACTTAATCTATTTATACAAACAAACCACTTTTAAATTACTCAAACAAGTCTCACTATTTATTTGTGATTAAATACATTAAGAACAACGTTGTAATTTCTTATCATACTTTTATCAAATTTCTTCTCTCGATGGATTTTCTTCTAACTCCACTTTTTCCAACTTTTTCTTACTTTTTTTAAAATTCAAAATTCAAATTAAACTCACCAACTTTCTTTACCCACTATCTACTAATCTAATATCTATTTATACAAACAAGTCATACTTAAATTACTCAGACAAGTTTCATATTTATTTGACAACTCATCTAACTAAGGGCAACATTGTAATTTACTATCACGTTCTTTTTTAAATTTCTTCTCCCAATGCATTTTCTTCACACTCCCATTTTTTTTAACTTTCCACTTTATTTTTCTTCAAATTTCGAATTTCAAATCAAATCAAATCTACAAATAAACTAAAATAATCAATCTAAACTACTAGATAACTACACTAATATATAAAAACACGGGATAACTTCACTGATATATATATATAAAACACGATATTAATATATAAAAAAAGGAAAACTTAATGACTATTTCAACTATTGATTAATATTTAAAAAACCGGAATAACTGCACTGATATATAAAAAACACTTCATAGAAATATTTGATAATCTACCATCTATCCAGATTTCACATCTACTATAATCTATTAATCAACTAAAAATAATCAATTGAAACTATGAGATAACTTCAGTGATATATTAAAAAACACGTGATAACTTTATTGAAAAATAAAAAAAAACACGGGATAATTGCAATGATTTATGTAAAAACACGATATAGCTGCACTGATATAGTATACGAGATAACAACACTGTCACTAATATATAAAAAGTAGGGCTGACCATTGGGCGGGTTCGGGCGGGTTCGGTTCCAGTTAGCCCAAGATGTCCAAAACCGAATGGACTCTAAGTAGGCCCATATCACTTTGTTGCAGCGTTCGGTTTGGTGCGGGTTCGGTTTTGTGCGGGTTCGGTTATTGCGGGTGGGTTGGGGACGGGTTTGGGCCTTATTGGGCCAATATTTTGGGCCAAAACTCAATTAGTCATTTTCTTCACAAATTTGCAAACCTATGATATAAAATTTAATAAATACCACTTTTGATAAATGCCAATTTTGAACCTTGTGACATTTAAATAAATACAAAAAAATTCACTTGGTATCTAACTAAAATACCAAACTATTGACTTAAATAAATACTAAATCCAAATAACTAGTTCATAATATAAAATCATCTAAATCCAAATCCAAATAGCTAGTTCATAAAAAGTCATGTCTCTAATTTTAGTAACTAAAAGTGAAGATGATACCATCTCACTTTCATCAAGTCATTGTCCATAACTTTTAGTAACTAAAAGTGCATAAAAAGTCAAGTTACATGTCCATTAAAAAGTCAATAACCAGTGAACCAAATGTTTGATGTAATCTTAAAGTAAATGTTCATTCAAGATGTTGGATGTCTAAATTGGATTCTGCCTTCATCACATCAATTCATCAACCGTGTGTACCTTTAGAAAAAATGAAAAATAAGTATTAATATGATTCATATCAAAGAAACAAATATATAGCAACAAAAACATCAAAAAATAAGTATTAATATGTTACATAGTTACAGTAGCATATAACTATGTGTAGTAAGTACTTACCAAACAATATTGCAACAAATGCATCAAAAAATCCAGCAAAAGTGGGAAGCAATAGCAAAAGTGGTTCTATAACAAAACACTGAGCATTAAGTGTCAGCATATATATATTCACAGCTCTTAGTATATCTTCTTATCCACACATGTAAAATATTAATATTAATATATGTGTGAAACTGTTTTCTGAAAACTAGAACTGAATTTACCTAAGTAACAATAGCATTTTCACATCTCCATAATAGTCGCAACAACAAAAGTGGTTCTCCAAAAAACACATGTCCTCATTTGGACATGAGTCATGCCTTGGCCCTTGGCAATGACTCCAAAAAATAAATACTACTTTCACCTAATAGTAAGCAATAAAACAGAATCAATATACACAATAAATAAAAACCCAGTTCAGTTGGTTGTAATGATTCCACATAGGGCCAAGAATACTTACACTAACTTCTCAAATCACAACCAATATTTGGTTGTGATTGAGATGATGAACCACCAGTTGATACTCCAACTCCTCCAGAGTTGTTTTGTGCTTGAGCAAATTCTTGATACAATTGAAAAAATAAAACAGAATCAATTAGATTGCATTAATTAATACTTGATAAAACACAATTATATGTAAAGAAAGAAGTACACGATACTACGCTTTCGGATGAATCATAGAGTCTTCTAGGTTGAGGTCTTTGAATTGAAAGAGAAGGCCTCAACCAATTTTGAGCACAAATTAGTGCTTACGCCATTTACGGCTAAGAGCGACTTCTAAAAGGGTCGATACCCTACCACCAGGTGCTAAAAGCACTCTCGGAAACAACGATGGAAAGCGAGGAGTGGCCAAGATATCCTTAGCCATGCTTGACAATATAGGAAATCTAGATGAATTATGCTTCCACCAAACCAAGACATCAAACTTGTCATCACCATCCAAATTAGGCTCAAATAAGTACCTCTCAAGTTCATTTTTCTTTTCTATGGAATTCTTTTCAACCAAATGCTTCTTAAATGCATCGACCACTTCCCATGTTACCAATTGAATTAGATGTGGCGATTCGGAATCCCGTTTATAGCGATGAGGTCTTTGCTTGGGTAGTGTTACTTTGTTGCTCATTCACTTTACAATACCAATCAAACATGCTAGACAAGTTTTTCTTCACATAAGTTGTCAATTCAGCTAGTAAGGTTGGGTCTTCTTTGTACATATCATCAAAAGACCACTCCACATAACTCAACTTGTAGCGGGGGTCAAAAATGACACCAAAATAAATAAGTGGGTTCAACTTAAGAAGACTACCCCAATACTTGTCATATTTCAACTTCATTTTGTGACGCTCTAAAATATTTCGATATTTTTATTTATTTATTTATTTTGATTGACTTATTATATCTATTATTATTTTTCCTTGGATTTCATATGACTATATACATATATCTATATATATAAAAGACATCTAGTATTTCTAAAAACATACATCGTTATCATACATCACTATCATACTACTCGGTCGATTCTGATGCTGACTATATAATTACATGATTTCATTTTAATAATCTGATCATCCAAACTCATCCTACATAGCATCTACTCTTAAGCTAACCGGTCTTTATTATACACACATACGACAGACAACCAACTTATTATACACAAATCAACAATAATCAATGTAGTAAAGTAAGAGTAGTTAGAAAAAATTATTTTCAATCTTTTATTATTTTTATGGGGCCCATATCTACTCCATGGAGAGATTCTTATTTAGAGGAGCGACCGGGAGCACATGTTCCGTTTCAAATTCTCATTGGTACAATTCTCATTTCACAGTTTCTTAACGGAACACTCTACACCGATCCCGAGTTCTTGCAGTGTCTAGTCAGGATCATCATAGTGGGGTATCGAATACCACGACACAGGTAGGCGTGGGAATAGGCTGGGCCGAGCTAGGCTTTGCTTGGACTGGGTCTGGCCTACATTGAAAATGTTAGGCCTAAGCTTTGGCTTTGTGTCTGCAGAGGAGCTACTACAGTCGGTTGTGGGGTCTCGCACCGTGATGCCCCCAAGGTTTAACTCAGCCTTCACTTGCGCACTCACGCATGTACCAAAGCGTAGCTCAACTCCAAAATATTTTTAAGTTTTTAATTATCGTTATTAATTCGTTGTTTTCCTTCATCTTTTTCCAACCGATTCTTTCATAATTTCTGTAGAGTTTTGCAAGGATTAAAATAACTCAATGATTTTCCTTAGGAGTCGAATAATGTGAGTTCGATGTTAGATATAAAGTTTAAGAACTAATAATCATTTTTCAAAAATTGACAACACTTAAAATACCTTTAGTAAAATTATGTTGTAGCTTCAGTATTGAACAAGTCATTAACCTAGTAATAAATACTGGTGTGAAATATAATTTTTTTGTATAGCTAACAAAACTAGTATCAGTAACAATCTAAGTAAAAATTAGATGACAGTTTATAATGATAAAAGTGAAATACTAATAATAGAAGAAATAATGAAAACTATAATTATGATGTTTGTTTCTATATAGAATAACTATGGCCAAGGAAGAATTAATCATAATAGTAAAGAAGATGGCAATCATCATATAAGTTAAGCGTAATTGTGTTAAATTGCAGGTGCTATGGTAAATGAACATGTTTGATAATACAAATAAATATATAGAAAACTGGACAGGAAATGAATAGAAAAAAAATAAGGAGAGAGCTAGAATATAATTATAGTGATATTCAAAAAATTTCATTAATATAATTAGTGGAACTTTAATATAATCCAAGTGATAATAAATTCAATTGAAATAATAGAGTTATAATAATAAAGAAATAAATAGCAAATAGAGTATCAATACATGTTTTTAAGAACTGAGAATGGAACAAAATAGTGGACAAATCTGAGTTTTTCTGCGTAAGAACAATAAATAAAACTAGTATTTAGTAGATTGATTAGTAGTGCAAATTCTGATCGAGTATTTCATTTGTTATTTCCGATCAGCATTAGTGAGTCATAGTTAGTAGTTAGTAGTCCAAAATGCAGTTCAATTACAGTTTAAATTCTGATTAGTAGTTCAAGGTATAAATCTGATCAATAACTAGTAATATGAATAATGATCGAATAATAATTATAGAGACAAAATTAGTACTAATATAAAATAAAAGTTCGATTATAAAAGGGCTAGGGTCACCCTTGACTCAATAATTTAGTAACTACTCTACTACTATTGTTGAAGTTCCTCACCCCCCTACCTTAGTTTTTCTCCGTTTACGTAGCAAGAAAGGAGTTATGTCTGTATAGTTAGTAGTAGAGTAAGAGTGGTGGGGTATAGAAGTGGGTTGTGATTGGAGAAGTTAAAGAAAGGGAATGAAAGTAAAGTTGTGATTGGTGGGGGGAAGGAAAGTGTATGAAAGAGGCAGAGAGGATTAACTACGATTGTTGTGGGGACTTTTGTTTTGTCTTGCTTGAAGTTTTGGTTGTGGGACTTATTTATACTACAGGAGAAGATTCTCGACCTTATACGTGGCATGTCTTTGGAATGGGCTTTTCTTCTTTGGCCACTTGTCCACTACTTACTCTCCAAGTAAATTATCGGATAATCTTCACGTGGGTTTTAGATTTCTTTCGATGAGAATTGGTATCATCTGTGGCGTAATTATAGAGACTAATTTTACAGAGCCAAATAAAATTATTCCTTAAGAGTTTTAATGTTACGGTATTCTCTGGTTGGTCTTGAACTTAAAATCTTAGTTAAATTTGAAAGAGACTTTTACCATCTTATCTAATTTAGGGTGTTTTATAACTAAAAACAACCAAAATCACGGACCAACATTCTCGGGGTTTGTTTCTTTGTTTTTAAACTAGTTCCTCTTTTTTTTTTTTTAGTCAAAGATATCCTTACTTTTAGATCTCATTAATTATTTAATAGTAGTTATATTCTAGTCTACTTATCATCTTTTATAAGTACTATTTTCTATCATATCAACAATATAAATTAGGCCTTTTAAACAATTGGTGTTTTATTTTATCAATTTCCGAAATTGGGATGTTACAACTCTCCCCCACTTATAAAAATTCGTCCTCGAAATTTGCTCACCTTCGAATAAATGCGGATATCGTTCCATCATCTTTTCCTCTAATTCCCAAGTATCATCCCCGGTATTCTTGTTCCATATTACCTTTACTAGTGAGATTTCTCTTCCTCTGAAATTTGTTTCATTCTCACATGCGAGACTCTAACAGGCAGGGCCTCATATGTCAAATTTTCTTTTAACTGTACTGTGTCGGGTTCTATCACGTGTGAAGGATCGGATATATACTTTCTTAATTGTGACACGTGAAAAACACTGTGAAGGTTTGAAAGAAAAGGTGGCAAAGCTATTTG
The DNA here is from genome assembly GCA_020916435.1 of Oxytropis ochrocephala. Taxonomy (NCBI): domain Eukaryota; kingdom Viridiplantae; phylum Streptophyta; class Magnoliopsida; order Fabales; family Fabaceae; genus Oxytropis; species Oxytropis ochrocephala. Next base: position 43,340,499 of record CM037088.1, on the reverse strand, counting down.
GTAGGCTACGGGACCAATTCGACGAAGAATTTGATAGGGTCCAATAAATCTAGGTGTAAGTTTTCTAGATTTCATTACTCTACCAACCCTTGATCCAGGTGTGACTTTCAAGAATACATGTTCACCTTCACGGAATTCGAGGGCCTTCTCCTTTTATCGGCATAACTTTTACTGTCTACTTTGGGCGTCTTTATCTTCTCTGAACCATCTTTATTTTCTCAGTGAGTGCATTTGCACTATTTACGGTCCTAAAATGGCGACTCTCTGTTTCATACCAGCATAGTGGAGTTCTACATCTCCGTCCATACAAAGCTTCATAAGGGGCCATTCCTAAACTAGAATGAAAACTATTATTATAAGTAAATTCGATTAGTGGTAACAGTTCATCCCAATTGTCGGAATATTCTAAGACACAAGCTCTTAATAAATTCTCTAAAAAAGTGAATTGTCGCTCAGTTGACATACATGCTGCGGATGATACTGTGAGAACTTAATCTCAATTTAGTGCCAAGAGCTTTATGTAAGCTATACCAAAATCTTGAGGTAAACCTTGGATCTCTATCTGAGATTATACTTGAGGGTACTCCATGTAGTCTCACAATTTCTCTAATATACATTTGGGTCAACTTCTCTAAAGAATATCTAATCTAGATAGGTAGAAAATGGTGATTTGGTTAGCCTATCAATAATTACCCAAATTGAATCATGTCCTTTAGGGGTCTTTGGTAATCCTGAAACAAAGTCCATGGCTATGCTATCTCATTTCCATTCTGGGATATCCAATGGTTGCAGCATTCCTGCGGGTTTTTGGTGTTCGATTTTTGCTTTTTGGCAAATTAAACAACTAGCCACATAATGAGCAACTCCCTTCTTCATTTTTGGCCACCAATACATCCTCTTAAGATCTTGATACATCTTGGTTGCTCCAGGATGTATACTCAACTTTGCTTTTATGTGCTTCTTCCAAAATTAATTTTTGATCTCTTGGTCACTCGGTATCTGAGATCCGATTTTGAAATTTAATTATTCCGGAATCCTTTTCAAATTCGACCATCTTTCCTTGTTTCTTTTATTCCATTACCTCTAGAAGGTACTCATCAACCTCTTGTTTAGCCTTAATATGAGTCAACAAACTACTGGAAATGGTAACCATGTTCAACCGAAGTCGATTTCCTGTCACATCTATGGCTAGGTTTAAATCTCTAAATTTCTCTATGAGCTCTAATTCCCTAACCATCATTGAGGAAATGTGGAGAGTCTTTCTACTTAGGGAATCTGCTACTACATTTGCTTTTCCTGGATGATATTGGAGTTCAAATTCATAGTCCTTGATGAACTCCATCCATCTCCTCTGTCACATATTTAATTCCTTTTGGTCAAACAAGTACTTCAGACTCTTATGATCACTAAAAACATCAAATTGGGACCCATACAAATAATGTCTCCATATTTTCAAAGCGAAGACAATTGAAGCTAATTCCAAATCATGGGTCGGGTAGTTTCTCTCATGGGGTCTTAATTGCCTAGAAGCATAAGCAACTACTTTCCTATCTTGCATAAGAACACATCCTAATCCACGTAACGATGCATCTGATACACTTGAAAGCGCTTACTAGGATCAGGGAGTACTAGAACAGGCGACATTTTTAGTCTTCGTTTCAAAGCCTGGAAACTTCTTTCACACTCATCGGTCCATATGAATGCCTGTCCCTTTCGAGTTAGTTGAGTTAAAGGTTGAGCAATTTTTGAAAATCCTTGATGAACCAACCGGTAATAACTAGCTAATCCTAGGAAACTACAATTTTGGTCCACGATCTTGGGTCTATCCCATTGTAGAAACGACTTCTACCTTGGATGGGTCTACACTAATTCTCGACTTAGAAATTACGTGACCTAAAAATTTGACTTCTTCTAACCAAAATTCACACTTAGACAATTTTGCATATAATTGCTTTTCTTTTAGGATTTGGAGAACTAGCAGAAGATGCTTTGCATGTTCTTGAGCTCTGTGAATAGATAAGAATATCGTCTATAAACACTACGACAAACTTATCCAAATAGGGCGGAATATCCTATTCATATAGTCCATAAAATTGCGAGGAGCATTCGTGACTCGAGCGGCATTACTTGATATTCATAATATGCGTATCGGGTTGAAAAGCGATCTTTTGTATATCTTACGCCTTCACTCGTATCGGTGATATCCAGTTACCGTCGATCTTTGAAAATATTGGCGCTCCGCCGGTTGATCCATCAAATCATCTATCCTAGGTAAGGGGTATCTATTCTTAATGGTCACCTTATTCAACTGTCGGTAGTCGATACATAATCTCATGGTTCCATCCTTTTTCTTTATCAGCAGTACTGGAGCTCCCCAAGGTGAGACACTTGGTCGGATAAATTTCTATTCCAATAAGGCCTCCAACTGTTTCTTTAGTTCAGCTAATTCGGACGGTGACATTCGGTATGGGGCTATCGAGATAGGGCGATTAGAACAACGGTCGATGGAGAATTCTATCTCTCGGTCGGGTGGTAATCCTGGGATTTCTTTAAATATCTCGGGGAATTCTCTAACAATTGGTATGTTGTCCAGATTCGTCTCCCCTTTTACTTCCAGAGAAGATAGTGACATATATTCTTGTGCCTCTTTTCGTAAAGAAGCAGTTGTTTGGTTGGAATATTGAAATCCAGAACACTTGGGGTTGGGAAAATTTAAGGTTTTTCTTGAACAATCTAATACTACATGGTTAGCCGACAACCAATCCATGCCTATTATAACGTCTATTTGGGTTAAAGGTAAGCAAACTAAGTTTATGGAAAAGTTATTATTCTCAATAGTGATAGGACAACCTAAACATGCTACAGCCGTTACTACTGGATCATGGGTAGGGGTGGACAATTAAATCAGAAGGGAGTTGTGTCATGGGTAAATCCAATTGTTTAGCACATTCATCTGATATAAAAGAATGGGTAGCGCCCGAATCATACAGTACATTTAAAAGTTTATTTGCTATGAGACACTTACCTTGTATGAGGTCGTCAGACTGAGAAGCTTCAGCTCCACTCAAAGTGTACACTCTCCCTTTTGTCTTAGGCCTTGACGTATCCTCCTTGTTGGTGGGGGGTTTCAGCTTTGAACTGTTGACAATCTCGAGAGAGATGTCATGGTTTACCACATTTAAAGCAAATCACTTCTTTATTCAGACAATCTTTGGTGTTGTGGGAGCCTCCACACTTGAAACACCTCAGAAATGTTGGTTTCGCTTGACTAGGTCCTCCTTTTCCTCCAGAGTTTGAATTCTGATATTGATTTCCTTGTGGCGGGTATAAGGTTTCTTCTGAATTTTCGTTTCCCCTAAATCGAGAGGGGTCTGAATTTTGAAATTTCCTTTCTCTCGATTTCTTTAGATCCTCTATTACCCTACACCTATTCACTAACACAGGAAACTCTCGTAAATTTAAAGGAGCTATTGCCTCTTGAATTTCATACCGCAATCCTGCTTCAAATTTTCGGCACTTCGGTTTTCATACGGATGATCTTTGGAAATACATCAAAATTTGGATAATGATTCAAATTTATTTGCATATTCTCCCATGAGACATTTCTCCTTGCTTCATTTGCGAGAAATTCCATTTCTACAGCATGCTTCACATCTAGCGGAAAGTATTTTTCCAAGAATTTGTTGCGGAAAAGTTCCCAAGTGATTTCTTGACCCTCCGCCTCTAGAAATGGATGGGTAGCTTTCCACCAATATTCAGCTTCTCCGACGAGCATGTAAGTTGCATAAGTAACTCGTCGCTCTGGTGGGCACATCATTGCCTCAAATATCTTTTCCATTTCTTGGAGCCATAATCCAGCTTTATCGGATTATATTCCCCATTAAATTTGGAAGGTTTATTACGACGGAATTCTGTCAGGCCTTGAGATTCAGGTGCTCCTTCATTTCGTCCATGGTTTTGTTGAGTCTGTTGTAGTATTGCTTCAGCCATGTTCCTGATTGCTTGGATCACATCCGTCATTTCTCCGTTACTTTCTCTGGCCATGGTTTCCTACAGAATTACAGGAGTTAGAATTCCAAAATTCGATTCTAAATTCTTAATTTATCTTCATGGTTCCTTCAATACAGCAAAACGTAGTTAGTCCACACCCATGGCCTTATAAGACTCGATCCGCTCTGATACCACTAAATGTGACGCTCTAAAATATTTCGATATTTTTATTTATTTATTTATTTTGATTGACTTATTATATCTATTATTATTTTTCCTTGGATTTCATATGACTATATACATATATCTATATATATAAAAGACATCTAGTATTTCTAAAAACATACATAGTTATCATACATCACTATCATACTACTCCAGTCCAGTTACAGTACAACTATATAATTACAACAATTTCATTTAACTAATACAGTCATCCAAACTCATCCTATATAGCATATACTCTTAAGCTAACCGGTCTTTATTATACACACATACGACAGACAACCAACTTATTTATCACATGACCGGTTTCCACACACAAGATCCTATCACTTCTAGTATCCTGGGAAGTGAGGAGGGGGTCCCATGTGAGGGTGATTGGGAGCTAGTGCAGCAGCAACCCACATGTTTTCAAGGGGCAGGTAAAAAGAAACAATTAGGCGAGGTTGATTATGGAGTGCGGGTATTGAAGTTTGGATAGTTGCGGTGGTGACATGGATAGTAATATCTCCATCAAGCGTATTTGTTGAATTAAGCGTGTCGAGATTCCAAAGCGCCATTGTTAAATGTAATATCCACCTAGTCGTGATGGTACGCCATCTTAATTAATGTACATATAAAATCAAACAAGAAAAACAAGGGGTGAGTAAAAATCAACAATAATCAATGTAGTAAAGTAAGAGCAGTTAGAAAAAATTATTTTCAATCTTTTATTATTTTAGAGGTTAGACAAAAATATTTTTATGGGGCCCATATCTACTCCATGGAGAGATTCTTATTTAGAGGAGCGACCGGGAGCACATGTTCCGTTTCAAATTCTCATTGGTACAATTCTCATTTCACGAGTTTCTTAACGGAACACTCTACGCCGATCCTGAGTTCTTGCAGTGTCTAGTCAGGATCATCACAGTGGGGTATCGAATACCACGACACAGGGGAGCTACTACCTGGTCACTTGTGGGGTCTCTGGTGTGTGGAAATGCCACATACACTTGAGTGCAAGTATACACTGTCCAAAAACAAGTAGTAAAAAGATCGAACCCACAGAGATTGAAAAACTCACTTTTAAAACAAATATAAAGTAATAAAGTGTAAAGTCACTAAGTAATAAAATAATTTTGGATTTTGTTGATGATCACAACTAAGTTAGAAAACTAAGAAAGAATGTTGATAGTGTAAAAGAGAAAAGCTAGTTGGAATGTCTTCATCAAGTAATTTACTTATAAGTGTATGATGCAGTATGTGATGCAGCTCCACTGAATGCTGTTGCATTAGCTATGTGCCTTTCGGTCACTTTCTTCAGAGTATCATTACCAGCTCTTATGATCCTTGTTCTATGCAGTAAAGAAAGGGGTGTTAGTGCCAATCTTGCCTCCTAACAAGTATCACTTTGCTTAAGTGAATTCACTCTTGTATTTTAAGTACCCACAATTATCCTATGGACTATACTATCCTATGTCTAGGACTTAGCATGGTTTTCACAAAGTTTTCTTTATGTAAAACACTTACCCATATTAGTTCTTGAGTTCTTAATTGTAAGCCATGTCTGGTCATTTACAAATCTACTTATTCTAAGTGATCAAGTTCAAAATAAGTTTTGAAAAGATTATCAAGCAAGAACTAAAGTACAAACATACATACATGCAACATACTTACTTAAAAGCTCATTAAATGATTAGAACATTCCAACTAAGAAAGGTTTAGCTAACAAGAGACATTGCAAGATATATATATATATAAATTTGAATAGACCATGTTTATATATATAGAAATCCAAAAGAGAAACAACAAGAGTAAAGTTACAAATGTTGAAAACCTTTGTATGAAGTCTTCTAGCAATGCACTAGCATTACTCCTTAGCACTATACAAACACTATGAAAATGAGTTAAGGAGGAATTATGAATTCCTTCCTCTTCCTCTAAAAATATAAAAACTAACTATGTATATTGAAATTTTGATCTAACTTATGGATTGTGATATATCTCCAAATGAAGATGTGAGGTCCTTTTATAGCCTTCAAGTGAGGTGCTTCCTTTCTTCATGTTGAAGTCATCTTGAGTGGATCATAGCTGTAGTTGCTTTCGAGAGGTTTATCCATGTTGAAATCTTTGACTTAATCATATAGGGCGGTTCCATGGTGTTAGAACAAGTGTCCCTATGTTGATGACTCTTCAAAGCTAAGCCTATAGCTATGTGTGAATGGTAGGCGCCTACTATACAAGTTTGGATGGCATCGGGAAGCAGGCGGGGAGGTCATCACATTGCATGTGGATGCATATGAAACAGTGCTTATTCACCAAGTAGTGCGGTTTTGATGCGAGGATCGGTCACGAGAGCATTGATGCGACGACGTGAGGCGCTTTGAACAAAACATCAAACATACCACAATATATCCAAAATGGCCTAATAATAACTATATCCATTCAAATCACTCAAGATATCATATATCACATAAAATACTATATAAACTCTTTATTATTACTTGAAAGAGAGCAAATACTAAGTTTAAACATATGAAATACTCTATATAAAATAGAGTTATCACACCCCAAACTTAAACCATTGCTTGTCGCAAGTAATGACAAAGACAAACTATAAAAACTAAAATTCTAGAAGATAGATCAGCTTGATTTTTGGATTTTCATGAGGAGTTCCTATGAACTTCATTTTTCAACAATCTTTCTTGTGCCTTTATTTCTTCAAAACTACAAAGCTATTCAAACTCTTTTGTGTGTGTGTGAACCCCTTTGAGTTGAGATTGGTTCCAAGACTAAGTGAAAAATTTCTTCCTAGCCTTTGAAAGGATTGGTTTATCTTTGGTCACACCAAAATATTTTTCAAAAGAGAGTTTAGACTCACAAAATTTTCTCAAGTGTTGGGGAGTTTTTAAAATCAAAGGGCTTGATTGAATTTTTCAAAGCTTTTGAGCCAATGCATTTTCTATTTTTTGTGTGGATCTTTTGAGCGAGATGCAAATACTTCTTTGAAGTGTTTTTTTGTGCATTGATTTTTTTACGCATTTTGCTTTTTCTTGATCTGATTTACATTGATCTGTTTGCAGACCGATAATGCTTTTCTTTTTCTAGCTCATATTACCTTCCTCATCGACCTCCGGATGCAAATGCACTTTGGCACGAGTCTTTGACCTCTAGATGCATATATTTTTCTTTGCACTTTGCACGAGTTGATTTATTGAACTATCCTCCGAGATACATTTATTCTGCATAGCACGCAGTCTTTGACCTCAGATGCATTCATGTACTTAAACACGGTATAGTTTCAAAAGATTACGGATATGGCTTGTCCACTTTTTGTATTCTTTTTCTACATTGTTTACTCTTATACTTTTGAAATTCAGCCTTTGTTTTCATAAAACACCCCCAAACTTAATTCTTTAAGCTCTTCTTTCTTTTTAGTAAAGCTTTGTTTTGACCTAAGCTTACCAAAAATTCCCCTTGCATCAGATTGATCTTTTAAATAGCAAGGTTCTTTTCACAAACTCAGTTTTGAAGTGTTGAAGTGAAAATAATTTTGGTTTTTCTGAGAAATAAGGCTTCTTTTTCTCTTTTTCATCATTGAAATTCCATCCATAGGGCTTTCACCATATTTTTGAAAAACTAATCTTTTCTACTAAAATATTTAGATACTACTTTGTTAAATACATCTAATATTTAAACAAACTAAAAACTACTTTAAAACATATATATTTACTATCTAAAACATATTAATTAAACACACAACATATTAGATAAAAACATATTAAAACATAACATAACATGCAAATCCCCCCCCAAACTTAAGGGGTTGCAGTGCCCTCACTGCAAATTTGTTCAAGAAAAAACAAACCATTTGTTCAAAATAGGGGAGAGGATTAGTACAACCAGGGAAATAGTTCAGATAGAAAACAAAACAAGCATTAGTAGTAGTAGGTGAAAGCTTGTAAATTGATACTCATTTCTTTGCTCCACTCCTAATTCTGGTGCTTTGCCTGGATGGAGGAGTGTGTTTCACCTTCTGCTTCTTCTCATTGGGCTTGCTTGGTGTTTCTTCTGTAGGTGCGGATGCACCTCCTACTACAGTGTAATTGCGAGGAATTTGTTCTTGAAGTCGATGCAGTGCATCGATCTTGATTCGCATCGAGTTTCTTCCTCTTTGGTGTTAATTTTTGCTGCCTTCCTGCGAGGTTGCTTGAAGAATTTACGAGTGTTGTGCAATGCTTCCCTCTTCTGTTTAGCCATTTGTTCCAGAACCAATTTGATTGTTGCCTCATCATGCATAGTTGTTGCTGTTGTGATGCGTGCGGCAAGTGATCTTGGGGAGCATCACTCTGCATCTCAAGCAGTTTGAGCAACATGAGCTCTGTGCGAGATGATTCTTTTCCTTTATCTCCTTTGTTGAGTCCTTCTTCTTCTCTTTCTGCAAAACATCTTTCTCAAGAGCGAAACAACATTAGAAATAATGTTGCTTGGGTCGAAAGGTACTTCTTGTTACTGTTGGCATAACGGGGTTGGTTCTTACGTGTGAGTTGTTTTCGTGGTTCATTTCTAGGAGAGGGTGGTGGAGGGTTGTTTGTGGTGGTGATTGTGATAGGGTGGTGGATCATTGAGGGAGGGTAATGGTGATTTTGGAATGGAGGAGGATTCTTGGTTAGGTGAGATGATGGGTGTTTTGGTAGCTGGTGAAGTGATAGGGGTTTTACGGTTGGGTTGATCTTTGAGGTTTGGCATATTTTTGCCTAGCAATTTCTTCTAAAATTACTCCTCTAGCCTGCTCCTCTTCTTCTTCATCAATTTCCTCATCACTCTCTTCCTCCTCTTCTTCTTCTAATTCCTTATCCATTTCTTTTAATTCCTCATCCTCGCTTGATTGAGAATCATATAATTCTTCCACACAATGAGTTCTACCACAACCTTCTTTTGTACTTTGTATTGCTTCCTAGTCACTTTCTTCTTAGTGCTAGGTTCCTCTACTTTCTCCTTTCCTTTTCCTCCTTCTTCAGCCTCTTTCTCCTCTTCTTCTTCTCCTTCACTTCTCAGTACCCAACTTGGGAATTCAGGGGATTCATTTTGGCCCACAAGATCAAAGATCTTGTCAAAGACCAATTGAAGCGAGTCATGTTGATCATTACGAAATTTCAGACTGACCCTACCTTACGCATGTAATGCTCTTGCATTGCAGTGCGAGGCCTCTCACATTCCTCAATTTTCCTTCACTTCAAGACTCAAATTACGGGAAATTTCCTTTGTTCATTAGCGACTATAGGGACTCCTTCTTTCATGCATAATTCGGTTATAAGACAAAGGAAAAAGCAATCCCTTTGACTTATTTGAACATGCAAGAATTTCCCTAGCAATCAATCTACCTATGTCTACATGTCCCTCAGAGAGAATTGTATCTAACAAGATCAATCTCTCTTTGGTCATAGCATATGTGTGTGATGTAGGCAGAATTGAATTAGCTATGAACAAATGCCAATTACCTAATGCATTTATCAAATAGTTACTTCTAAGCTTAATCTCATTAGGTGTGAATTTTCTCCCAAACTTGACCCACAGTATAGCAATCCTATTCCTTATTTCTTCCATTTCTTTCTTAAAGGCATTGGCCACTCTATTCTCAAAATCATTCCCATTATATTTCAGCATATAATGTTCATTTAATTTCTTGGCATGGAAGTGTACAATTTTACCTCTCACCATGGAAGTGTAGGAATGTTCTGCTCCTTCTTGTGGTGTGATTCCAGCATAGAACTCTCTCATTATGTCTTCAATGTAGCCTCCTCTTGGTAGCACGAAGTGGTCCCAATTGAGATTGGCCCTTTGTTGACATGAATGATGGGCTAGCCTTCTTCAAATCATATCCTCTCTCGGGCAATAGATGCATGTTCCACGGATGAACATTGTCATCGATTACGATTGATGATTCCTTGGCTTTGCCTTTTCTTGATGATGATGATCCTGCATGCATGGCTTTCTTCTCTTCGGGGGAGTTACGGCTGCTTTCACGATGATTTCTGTCTTTGATTGTTTCTTCACCATTGTGATTGCTATGAATTTCTAGGTTTTGATTGCTTGTGTGATTGAGAAAAAATTGGATTGAGAATGGGAAGGGTGGTTTGTGTTTCAGATGAGAGAATTTGTGAGAGTTTGCGAATGAAGGGGTAGCTTGGTAACAATGAAGGCTTTATGTTTCGGGAAGAGGAAGTTAGTGGATTTATTAGGTAGCCGTTAGCATTGCGTGCTACGCATGCATCTTGCCAAGTGTCTTGCTTTGGCTACCAATGTGTCATTAATCTTACTTAACCTCCTTTGATCTTCCTGAAGCCTTATGATTCACACTTAACCAATTTTCTTCAAGTTTATAATTTTTACGATGCGAGAGGCACGTTTTCCTCAATGCGAGTGCATTTGATGCATTTGCATTAGTTTCTGCATTTACGCAAAACAACTAAAAACATAAAATTGCACAAAAATAATTAAAAACAATGGGTTGCCTCCCATTAAGCGCTTGTTTTAAGAGTCTTGTCAGCCTGACTACCTCTTTTCACTTAGAGATTTTGCAAATGGGTGGTGATTTTGTCTCTCACCACATGTTCACCATAGTACATTTTAACTCTTTGACCATTCACCTTGAAGACAGTATTTGAGGATTTATCAAATAAGTCTACTGCTCCATGTGGATAAACCTTTATCAACTTAAATGGTCCTGACCACCTTGACCTTAGTTTTCCAGGAAATAGCTTCAACCTAGAGTTGTATAGTAGAACTAGTCCTCCTTCTTTCAATTCTCTATTGTGAATTTTCTTGTCATGCCATTTCTTAGTCTTAGCTTTGTAGATTTCAGCATTCTCATAAGAGGTTTGCCTAATTTCTTCTAACTCATCAACTCTATCATTCTCTTTTTACTGCCTTGTTCAAATTGAAATTGAGCTTCTTGATAGCCCAATAAGATTTGTTTTCCAATTCTACAGGTAAATGGCATGCTTTTCCATAGACTAATTTGTAAGGGGACATTCCTAAGGGTGTTTTGAATCTTTGTTCTATATGCCCATAAAGCATCATCCAAATGTAAAGACCAATCTTTCCTATTTGGACTTACCATTTTTTCTAGCATTCTCTTAATTTCCCTATTGGATAATTCTGCTTGTCCACTAGTTTGAGGATGGTATGCTGTAGCTATCTTATGCTTAACTTCATATTTAGCTAGAAGGTTTTCTATGATCTTATTGCAAAAGTGTGAACCTTCATCATTAATGATAGCTCTAGGAGTTCCAAATCTAGTGAATATATTTCTTTGCAGAAACTTACTCACTGATTTAGCATCATTATTAGGTAATGCTCTCGCCTCTACCCATTTGGACACATAATCAACAGCTACTAAGATATATAAATTGCCAAAAGAGGGTGGAAAAGGTCCCATGAAATCCATGCCCCAAACATCAAATAATTCAATTTCTAAAATATTTGTTCTAGGCATTTCATGCTTATCAGAGATATTTCCTGCTCTTTGACATTTATCACAATATTTGACCATAAAATAGGAATCTTTAAATAAAGTAGGCCAAAAATAACCAGATTGTAATACCTTATTCTTTGTTCTAGTGCTTCCAAAGTGTCCTCCATAAGGTGCGAGAATGGCAATGCGAAGCCTTTGCTTGTTCCTCCTCTTGGTATGCATTTCCTCATTAATTGATCAGGGCACATCTTGTAAAGGAATGGATCATCCCAATAGTATTGTTTAACCATGTGGAAGAATTTTCTCCTTTGTTGATATGTCATACTCACTGGTACCACTCTGCTTGCAAGGAAATTTACAATATCAGCAAACCATGGTGCAGATGCATTTGATGCTCTGCATTGCTTATAGCAAATGCAGTTTCATGTTTTGCATTGTTGTGATTGCCAATAGTTTCTCATCCTGGAAAACTCTCCTTGATTTCTTCTCCTTGTGTACCAAGTGATTCTCCTTCAATCCTTGATAAATGGTCCGCTACTTGATTTTCTACTCCTTTCTTGTCTCTAATTTCTAGATCAAATTCTTGTAGGAGTAAAATCCACCTTATCAGCCTTGGCTTTGTATCCTTCTTTGAAATTAGATACTTAATGGCAGAGTGATCAGTATATACAATAATTTTAGTGCCAACTAAGTATGATCTAAATTTTTCAAATGCAAAGACCACAGCTAATAATTCCTTTTACTGTATTTGTGTAGTTCACTTGAGCTTCAATTAATGTCTTGCTAGCATAATATATGGAATGAAAGACCTTATCATACCTTTGCCCTAGAGATTCTTTATATGCACGCCCTAAAAGTTATTGGATATTTATTTAATAAATTATTGGGGATTAGATTGTGGAAAAAAAATAATAGAAATAAAAATATGGTATTTTTATATGCTATTGGTGATATATGATTAAGAATATTACGTATTTATTTTATTTCTATTCAAATACTAGTGTTGGAGATATTATTTCTTTAGGGAGTTATTTTGGTCAATTGAGATGTTAAAATAATAGTTATAGTGATATTGGGCTCTAAGAGTATTTAAAATGAATGTTTGAAATTTGTTTTACTCGCATACACCCTGTTGTTGCTTTGGCGCACCCACCGCAACTCACTTAAGCCAGCGCATTCCCCATACACGCACGCCGACCGACCCACCGCTCTCCTTCTCCTCGCGTGAAGCGCGCGAGCAGAAAAAACCTATCCGCATCCTCTTCCACCCGTTCTTCATCCACAAGCCACGATCGAACCCGAAAATCCACCCTCCCACTCGAAATCATATTTCGAGTTCGATTAAGACGTCCTTTCGATTGTTTGTGGACTCCATCTCGTGTTTATTCACCCTCTTGGAAGAAAGGAACGCAAGAAGAGAAGAGAGAAGAGGTGAAAAACGGCGCGACCATAGAGAGAGAAGGAGAGAGCGTGATCGGCGCGTGGGAAAGGAGAAGAGGAGCTCGTTGTTGCTGTAGTTCGGTTGGTGACTCGAGAGAGAGCTCTGTTTTCGGTTTATTCGAGGTAGGACTCTTCTTTATGCCTATAATAATTCTTAAGATTAGTGTTATGTGTAGGCTAGGTTGTAGTGATGGAATTGGGAATTGCTTTGAATTGTGGTGTTAGGAAACCTTGTTTGAATTGTTTGTTGAAGTGTTGTGTTAAAGGAATGTCATTGGAGTGAATTGTGTATTGTTGTGATATTGCCTTGCTGTGAATCTTTCACCATTACTTGAGGACGCATGATATTATACTCGGTGACTATATGTTCTTTCTTAGATCACTTCTCTTGTCTTTTTGAATTGGAGTAATTAACTATTATAATAGTAAACTGTTTTAATACAACTATTATAGATATCCCTGAAGAAAAATTATGTGGTGCATAGCGTGGTAGTCTTTGTCCTAGATAGCTCCAATGGAATAGTGAGTTGTTGTTGGTTGAAATAATTATTTTATAATTGATTAGATAATTACTAGAGAGATGAATGTAAAGTATATGAGGAACAAAATAATGACAGTGTTTGATTTTGGTATGGATCAATTGAGAGGATGTGAGGATAATTATGTTGTTGGGAATGAGAGAGTGTGTAGTCTTTGTTTGGTCCAATAATTGCGAGGTGGGTTAAGTGTTGAGTTAAATTACTAATCAAGGATACAAATTGAATTATAATTGTATGGAGATGTTAAAAGCGGTGTGGGACTTGGTCTAAAGCGGTGTGAAGCCCTCAAGGCTTAGATTGTTGTGTGGTGAGTTGAGAAAATAATTGAAGTGGTGAGCCTAATAAATATTGTGGCATATGTGTTGTGTTTGTGGTGCATTGGCATAGAGCCTCATGATGCATATGCATAAAGCGATGTGCGAGCTTCGGCTAAAGCGGCGTGGGACTCGGGCCCAAAGCGATGGGTGCCCTCAAGGCAAATAGTGATGATGAAGGATCCTCATGCATGTTGCATACATGCATACACTCATCTGATTTGTTAATGAAATTATTGATGATGTGTTGATAATGTGGTGAACTAGTTGTATTTGTTGCCTTGCCAAAATATAATGCTTATCTTAATTATTATTATTTGTATAAAGAGACTCACCTTTCTCGCTAGGAATGTTGCTCTTATGTGGCAACGCTTGCTTTGCGGTGTGATGGATGAAGGTGGCGTGAGTACCTTACGCTAGTAGTGTCGAGTCACTCGATATGTAGCACCGGGGAGGCGTAGTAATATAATTATTATTAATTGATGTTTAGACTGTTATTTGCTGATGTACTAAGTATGATTCTAGACTTAATGATTTTCCATTTGTGTTGGAGGCGGGGTTACTATTTTATTTTGGTGTTGTAAACTAAAGCAGGTGTTGTGGGCCGTCCCCTAAACTATCGTGCTATGTATCGTGCTATTATTTGTTGACTTCATGTCACTTAGTTATGAGTTGGTTGTTTTTATAAGCGGTGAAATGTGACACTTTCTTTCAATGATTTAAAATTTGAAAACTACGATAAAATATATTAAATAATAGTTGTTTAGAAAGGGGTGTTACAACCGCTGCTCCTACTTTGCAAAGTCACTAGCATCACACATTAATTCAAATGGCTGCTCCAACTGGAGTTACTATAATTGGTCTTTGTCACCAATGCCTTTCTAAGCTTGTCAAAAGCTTCTATACAAGATTCATCAAAGTTGAATTCTACATCATGTTGCGAAGCATACATAATGGTTTTGAGATTTTGAAAAATCTTTGATAAACCTTCTATAAAAACCAAAGCATGGCCTAAGAAGCTCGATACCTTTAAGCGTATTTGGTGGTGGTAGATTCTCAATGACATCAACTTTAGCTTTGTCTACTTCTAGACCTTTCTTTGAAATTCTGTGTCCTAACACAATGCCCTCTTGTACCATGAAATTGCACTTTTCCCAGTTTAAGACTAAATTTGTTTCCTCACGTCTCTTGAGAATTTGTTCCAAATTTGCTAGACAAACTTGAAATGTTTCTCCAAAGATAGAGAAATCATCCATGAATACTTCCATTGATTGCTCAATGAAATCTGAGAAAATAGACATCATGCATCTTTGGAATGTAGCAGGTGCATTACATAAGCCAAATGGCATCCTTCTAAAAGCAAAGGTTCCATAAGGGCATGTAAAGGTGGTTTTGTGTTGATCCTTAGGCTCAATGGCTATTTGATTGTAGCCTGAATAGCCATCTAGGAAACAATAGAATTCTTTCCCTGCTAATCTATCTAACATTTGGTCTATGAATGGTAAAGGAAAGTGATCCTTTTGGTAGCTTTGTTGAGTTTTACGTAATCCATACTGATTCTCCACCCTATGTGATTCTAGTTGGTATCAACTCATTCTTTTCATTGGCTATTTTTGTCACACCCCCTTTCTTTGGTACACATTGGGACAGGGCTTACCCAAGCACCATGCGATATGGGTATATGATTCCAACATCTAGCCACTTAATAATTTCCTTTTTCACAACCTCTTTCATGATAGGATTTAGTCTTCTTTGACTCTCTATGCTGTTTTTGGAATTTTCTTCCAAAATGACTCTATGCATGCATATAGAAGGACTAATTCCTTTGATATCTGCCATTTGCCAACCTATAGCTTTGGTATGCTTCTTGAGAGTACTAATGAGATCACTCTCCTGTTTTGATGTTAAATCGGAAGCAATGATATGAGTAAAGTCTCATTTGTTCCTAAGAAAGCATACTTAAGGTGTTCGAGCGATATCTTCAATTCTAACTTAGGAGGTTGTTCTATTGAGGGTAAATTCTTCTTGAGAATTGGATCCTCAAGATTTAGTGGTTCATAAGTCCTAGCCCATACTTCCTTACAAGAGTTTTCTATTGGCAGATTTCCTTTTTCTAGTATTTCATCATCTAGCAATGCAGTGCATCTAATGCATCCTGCATTGGCTAAGTTGATCATCTTTGCTTGTAAAATTGTTTTTCTACCAATTGATCTAGAGAGAATAAGGATGAACACTCTTACTCGTATCCTCTGCGCAGGATACTTCATAGCATTCATTACATTGAATTTTATCTCTTGATCATTCACTCTCATAGTGAGTTCACCCTTCTCGCACATCAATTATGGTTTTACCAGTTGCTAAAAATGGTCTACCTAGGATAATAGGCACTTCCTTATCTGCATCAAAGTCAAGGATAACAAAATCTACAGGAAATACAAATTTGTCTACCTTAACTAGGATGTCTTCTATGATACCTTCGAGGATAGGCTATTGATCTATCTCGCTAATTGAAGTGTCACGAGTGGTTGGTTTTGCATTTCCTATTTCTAAGCTGGTCAAAAATAGATTTAGTCATCAAGTTGATGCTTGCACCTAAATCACATAAAGCTTTACTAAGTATAGGATTTTCCTATAGAAAATGGAATTGTAAAACTACTGGATCCTTCAATTTCCTAGGGATCTTATTTTGCATAAGCAAACTACAATCTTCTGTCATGGCAATCTGTTTCAAACTCACCTAATCTTCTTCTCTTAGTAAGCACATCCTTCATAAATTTTGCATAATTTGGCATTTGTTGGAGGCTTCTACTAAGGAACATTGATGTGTAATTGTTTTAGTACCTCTAGGAATTTACCAAACCGCTTCTCCTCATGTGCTTTTTTAGGTCTTTGAGGGTAAGGAGGAGGAGGGTATTCGTGTACTAACTTAGGTAGTGGACTTTGAACTTCTTGTGATGCGCAGAGCACTAGATGCTTCGCATTGGTTTCTTTTTGATTTTTGGTTTTTCTCTCCTTATCTACACTTTCCTTTTCGATTAACTCTACCAAATCCTTACCACTTCTCAATGAAATAGCCTTAACCTGCTCTTTTCCTTTAGTTTGGGAAGGAGTAGCTTTGTGATTTGAAGGTAAGGCACCTTGTGGCCTTTGATACAGAGTTGTGGCTAATTGACCAACTTGATTCTCTAAGTTCTTGATGGAAGCATCTTGGGTTTGTCTAGCGATTCTAGATTCACCTATGAATGCTTTAAGCATGGTTTCTAGAGAATTATCAGTGGTAGGTTGAGAGTTTCTTTGGTTATTCCGAAAGTGGGAATCTGGTGGGTTGGTTGGTGTAGTTGGAGCGGTTCTAGAGGTGCAGTGCACTATTGTTGCTCCATCTAAAATTTGGGTGATCTTTCCAACCAGGATTATAAGTGTTGGAATAAGGGTTGTTATTCCTATTATAACCTACATAATTTCTGAGAGATAGGGTTGCTAGAACACTCCTCATACAAGTGACCTCCTCCACAAGACACACAACTAGGTGTGCTGGAGGTACTTGTTCTCTTTGCACTGCTGTGATCTTTGTCTGGTGATGCTGTTTGCATTAGATGCGATAGCATTGCGAAGTGAAGTTTTTCATCAAATTAGCTAGAGTGGCTACTTGAGCGAGATAGAGGCGGATATATCATTGATTTCATGTACCCCTGATGGTTTCTTTTTGGGCACTTACCCTCTCGAGTGAGGCCAACTAGAGCTATTAGTCGCTATTCTATCAATTAATTCACATGCTTCATTGTATGATAGATTTAATAACACTCCACCGATGATGCATCAAGCATTATTACGGTTTGAGGTTCTAAACCATTATAAAATGTTTCCATTTGAATAATAACGAGTAAACCATGATGAGGACATTTTCTTAAAAGTTCCTTCCATCTTTCCCATGCTTCAAATAAAGACTCAAACTCTTTTCGTCTAAAAGATGTAATATCATTTCTTAACTGGCATTTTTGATAGGTGGGAAATATTTTCTAAAAATTTTTCAGCCACTTCATTCCATGAATGAATAGAGTTAGGCTCTAAAGAATTTAGCCAAGCCTTGGCTCTATCTTTCAAAGAATATGGAAATAACCTTAATCTAAATGCATTTTCACTAACACCGGGTAAAATAAAATTACTACATACTTCTAGAAATTGCCTTAAATGCAAATGAGGATCTTCATGAGGAGATCCTCCAAATTGACCAATAGTTTGAAGCATTTGAAACATCATAGGCTTAAATTCAAAATGCATGGCATCAATATGAGGTCTGTTTATACTAGTTTGCATGTTTTGATGATCAAACCGAGCATAATCCTCATAGGTCTATCTCTATCATTAATCATACCTATGTGATCCATGTGGATGAGATTTTCTCTATGAACTTCTTCTTGAGAGCATGTTGTGATCCGGGCCTCCTCTCTTTGAGTGTGGCCTTGAGCTTTGTTCTTCATTGAATGACATGTTGCAAGCTTGTTGATTTTGCTTTTGGAGTCTTAGCAATCTCACGAATTTTCTTTCTATTTCTAAATCTAAACTATATTCGGAGTTTACTTTTTTGGTTACTGTACATATACTAAGTACCATGTACTTTGGTTGACAGAAACTTTAAAAACCAGAATTTATATACAACACTAAATTACTCAATATCAGAATTTTAAAAAGAATTTACTTCAATCCCCGGCAACGGCGCCAAAAACTTGGTGTGTGGAAATGCCACATACACTTGAGTGCAAGTATACACTGTCCAAAAACAAGTAGTAAAAAGATCGAACCCACAGAGATTGAAAAACTCACTTTTAAAACAAATATAAAGTAATAAAGTGTAAAGTCACTAAGTAATAAAATAATTTTGGATTTTGTTGATGATCACAACTAAGTTAGAAAACTAAGAAAGAATGTTGATAGTGTAAAAGAGAAAAGCTAGTTGGAATGTCTTCATCAAGTAATTTACTTATAAGTGTATGATGTAGTATGTGATGCAGCTGCACTGAATGCTGTTGCATTAGCTATGTGCCTTTCGGTCACTTTCTTCAGAGTATCATTACCAGCTCTTATGATCCTTGTTCTATGCAGTGAAGAAAGGGGTGTTAGTGCCAATCTTGCCTCCTAACAAGTATCACTTTGCTTAAGTGAATTCACTCTTGTATTTTAAGTACCCACAATTATCCTATGGACTATACTATCCTATGTCTAGGACTTAGCATGGTTTTCACAAAGTTTTCTTTATGTAAAACACTTACCCATATTAGTTCTTGAGTTCTTAATTGTAAGCTATGTCTGGTCATTTACAAATCTACTTATTCTAAGTGATCAAGTTCAAAATAAGTTTTGAAAAGATTATCAAGCAAGAACTAAAGTACAAACATACATACATGCAACATACTTACTTAAAAGCTCATTAAATGATTAGAACATTCCAACTAAGAAAGGTTTAGCTAACAAGAGACATTGCAAGATATATATAAACTGAATAGACCATGTTTATATATATAGAAATCACAAAAAGAGAAACAACAAGAGTAAAGTTACAAATGTTGAAAACCTTTGTATGAAGTCTTCTAGCAATGCACTAGCATTACTCCTTAGCACTATACAAACACTATGAAAATGAGTTAAGGAGGAATTATGAATTCCTTCCTCTTCCTCTAAAAATATAAAAACTAACTATGTATATTGAAATTTTGATCTAACTTATGGATTGTGATATATCTCCAAATGAAGATGTGAGGTCCTTTTTATAGCCTTCAAGTGAGGTGCTTCCTTTCTTCATGTTGAAGTCATCTTGAGTGGATCATAGCTGTAGTTGCTTTCAGAGGTTTATCCATGTTGAAATCTTTGACTTAATCATATAGGGCGGTTCCATGGTGTTAGAACAAGTGTCCCTATGTTGATGACTCTTCAAAGCTAAGCCTATAGCTATGTGTGAATGGTAGGCGCCTACTATACAAGTTTGGATGGCATCGGGGAAAGCAGGGGAGGTCACCACATTGCATGTGGATGCATATGAAACAGTCGCTTATTCACCAAGTAGTGCGGTTTTGATGCGAGGATCGGTCTGCGAGAGCATTGATGCGCATGAGATTGAGAGGCGCACCAACAAAAACATCAAACATACCACAATATATCCAAAATGGCCTAATAATAACTATATCCATTCAAATCACTCAAGATATCATATATCACATAAATTACTATATAAACTCTTTATTATTACTTGAAAGAGAGCAAATACTAAGTTTAAACATATGAAATACTCTATATAAAATAGAGTTATCAGTCTCGCACCGTGATGCCCCCAAAGTTTAACTCAGCCTTCACTTGCGCACTCATGCATGTACCAAAGCGTAGCTCAACTCCAAAATATTTTTAAGTTTTTAATTATCGTTATTAATTCGTTGTTTTCCTTCATCTTTTTCCAACCGATTCTTTCATAATTTCTGTAGAGTTTTGCAAGGATTAAAATAACTCAATGATTTTCCTTAGGAGTCGAATAATGTGAGTTCGATGATATAAAGTTTAAGAACTGTTATACCCCAATTTTGTCCGTCTTCTTTCTCTTGCTTTAATCGTCTATTTTTAGTAGGGGCGTGTTTTGAGTCGCATGATTACGAGAATTATTAGTGTAGAGTCTCGGTTACCAACCCAAACCAATTCCACCACTCCGTTCAACTAAATCGAAACGCGTTGTTGTTTAAATTAGGCACGCACGCGAATGATCGATCTTTTCGTGCGTTCTTCAATTTAATATCAGTATTCGAGTTTAGTCGTACATAAACAGGTCTACCAAAAGTCATTTTTCTCAAAAATTGGGTTTATCTCTTCAAATTCAGGACTAAGAATGCGATTAGAGTTAATTTTAGCATTGTTAGTTAACATTTCCATTTCTTCTATTTTGGTCTCGTTTTAGCGTATTTGTATAGTTGGGTCTGCTTCGTCTTTGTATTTGCTTTGACTCCTTTTTCTTATTATTATTTTTATTTTGTTTATTTAATTTATTTAAACAATATTTAGTCAAAAAATGTGAAAAAATGTAATTTAGTTTTATTACAATGTATAAGTGTCTAAAAGTCTAAAAAATGGTCTAAAATGCAAAAAATAGTAATACAAAATATATAAAAAATATAAACGAAAATAATAATAAAAATACAAAATAAACACAGCTCTAGCCCAAATAACAGTTGGGCTTGGATCTTCAGGCTCTCCCAAAACCCTAATCTTTCTCTCCAAGCATCTGAAAAATAAACCAAATCAGGGTAAATCAAGAATTAATTGCTTAACCTAATTCTTCTAATATAAATAGGCAGTCTAATAGAGTCAAAAAGGAGATCTCAAAAATCACAAAAATAAGGATTAGGGTTTCACATTGAAACCCCAATCACCAAAACACTTGAGTCTAGATCTCAAGCAAGAATGCACACATGCGAGAGCGGTAGTGGTCGGATATGAGTAGCATTAACAATAACAATGGAGTCTAACAAACGGGCAAGAGCATAAAGAAATTATTCAGAAGCTGGAGACCTGGTTAGTATACATGTATTTATGTCTTAATAGATGCTAAAATATGTACGTGATTGTTGTTGTTATTAGCGTTAGATACATTCAAAATATATAAATAGTATGTGTGTGTAATATTATAAGAGAAGTCCATAGTTCTTATTTTATTATAAAAATTTAATAGTGTAGACATAAAGATTGATACCAAAAATAAAAAAGAAACGTGAATCATATTTTTCTTGATGGAACCAATGATTATCCTTTTAGAACATAATGTGATTAAGAACAAACCAACTCCTTTTTAGTATCAAAATTAATATACAAATTAGATTCATGCATAGATCTAACTTTGTTTTTAATAACCAGTCAAGTTTACATTTGTTCTAATACAAGTGAATTAGGTTGAAGGTTAAAGTTTTGTTTTAACATACAAATTGTAGGAGAATTAGTTTTGTTTTGAAAAAAAACTAGATTTGTTTACTACTAAAATCACTTTCGGATCCCCCTGTTTATTCGGTGGCTGTTGCGCTGGGTAGTGAGGAAGGAGGATTAGATTTAGCTAAATTTTTGGGCTTTGTTTTTATAGGGTCTTTCCTTTTTGTTATTATTTTTACAAGCCTTGATTGCTATTCCCACCTCTCAGTTGTGACGCGCACTCCCCTGTATCTAAACCCAATTCACAGACTCCAAGCCCCACATTATGAATTGAGCTACTTAATATCTACACCCCAATTTTAATTATGTGACCCCTGCAGCTACTCACACCTCACTTTTTACCATTTAGACCCCCTCACTCCTTTTTTTATTAATTTCCTCTAAATCAAATAATTTCCTATAAACCAAAAATAATTAAATATGTTTTTTATCAAAAAATCAAATAAAAGGCTAAAGTCGGTTGTACAATGGGTTAGTCATCATTCTAGGACCAATGAGTCAGATGATTCAAGTAATCCTAAAAATTTATAAAATTGTAAATAAATCATTTTTCCTAAAAATAGGGGACTAAGTCGGTTGTACAACCGGGTTAGTCAGCGTTCTAGAACTAATGGGCTGTACAGTTCAGGAGTTCTAGAATACCTATTCTAAAACCAACTCACCTCACACCAAACTGATTTCTTTCAAAAACTCCAAAGTTACTTTCAAAAAGTAGGGGACTAAGTCGGTTGTACAATCGGGTTAGTCGTCGTCTAGAATCGATGGTCACATGCAGTTCAAGGAATCCTAGGACCCCTACACTAAAAAACACCAACCCACAAACTTTTTCAGGAAGAACTACGTAGCTTTGATTCCTCCATTACATCTGGAGGTACGTAGGAGCAAGACTCAACCCTTGTCAAGCATTAAAAAAACAAAATCTAAATAAGTCATTTTCTTTACAAATAAAAGGGTAACAATTAAATAAATCTTAAATTAATTAGACAATGGATGTCGGGGGTGCTAATACCTTCCCACACATAACGACTCCCGAACCCTAACAATGCCTCGTCCTAAACTTAAAGGGATTTTCCGAATTTGCCCTTAAACTAAAATTTGGTGGCGGCTTCCTAAAGAACCTTTCGAAGAATCCTTTCCCGGATTTTTCGGTCGCTACAGCTGGCGACTTCACTGGGGAACTTAACTTTTTAGAGAGTCAAAACCTAGTCTAATTAATTATAAGATTTAGTTAATTTAATTTTTACCCTTCTCTTATTTATTTATCTTTGCACATTATATTATTTGTGTGATGTGTAAACCCTAGGATAGAAGACTTTATTTTGCATGAATGTTTGCTTTGTTTGTAGCTTTGGGTTTGTTTTGAACTGCTCCTACACACACTACACCTCTACACATCACACACGTGTGAGAAAGGTCCTCTACCCGGACACGAGCATAAACCTAAGTTAGAACGAGATTGCGTAGTGATGGCCTGCGGGACGTACGTCTCGTTGGGTGGTCACGAAAATCTCACCTAGAGTTTGATCCCTTTTGAGGATGCTATCCCTTCTAATAGCTTGCCTATTGTTGGGGTCAGTGTTCTTGACTGGAGTCCTTGGCTCTAGGGACCATGTGTAGGATTCTTTAGAACTATCCCTGTGAGGTTCACTATAAAAGAAACCTTAGACCACTCTGTAAGATGCATTTCTAGGGTCACAAAGGAGCTTTATACCCTCGCATTCAAACAAATATTTATGCATACCGTCTTCTATAAAAAAATAATAATCAAAAAAAGACAAAAATCATTTTTTACTACTCTTTTAGGAAACATACCACATGCATACAGCAAATAAACATCTTCTGTTGCATGCATTTTTATGACCGTCAGGGAATTTAAATCTTTACCTTGGAGAGAAGTCGTGCACGCTGAAGTCAAAATTAAATTGTGTACTTTACTCTCCAATGAAAAGTTTATAATTCCCCGACATGATAAATAAAATCATATGTTATCATTTCATGCACATTTCATGCACATACATTGTCATTTCATTCACACTTCCTGCACATGCATTATCATTTCATTCATATTTCATGCACATTCATTTGCATCCTTACATCGTGCATTATAAAAAAAAAACAGAATAATATTAGGAAAAATGTGATGAGAGGTGAGGCATTCTTGTGAAATAAATCATTCTTTTTGGAAAAAGTTTAGTCATACTTCGTTGCAAGCTCAAGTTGTTTCAAGTCACTCAGTTTTTCAAATTTTTTAACCAAACGTTGCATCTCTTCCATCCCATGATAAATGACCGAAAGGCCCATCAAAAATTTCTATCATGTTTTAAATGTTAACTCTCTATGAGGCATTTGTGTAGAGACTGGGGTAACATGTGTGTTTATTTTTTGTTTGAGTCAGTTAGCGTCCCTATCTTGCCATCATCCCCTGTCAAAGTCTAATCCCACCCCGACCGCCCATAAAGTACATACTCCCCACATCTGTACATAGTTGACGTTTCTGGTTGGTTCCCCTAAGTGAAATAACACTTTAGGCCCTCCATGCTGGGGCAAACATGTGATCTCTAAAATACCTTGTCAACGTTGTATTCCCTTGGTGCAAGTCCTTTACCAAAAAAATATATAAAAATGCCCGTTAGGTTGAAAACTCGAAAGAGCGGCCTAAGCAAAAATTAGGGCAAAAAAAAAAGAGAAATAAAGAAAAAAGAGCAAATATATAAAAGTAAATAAATTATTGTCCTTAAGTTAATTTTTGAGAAAACTAGCAATCATGTTTTGAAATGAAGTTTGACCATCTTCCCCTATCCTCAAAAAAATCCTTTGCCACCCACCTTAAGCCAAAAATCCCAAACCCTAGACAAAGATCGATTCGCATCAAAAATGGTGCATTGGTTTTATCACTCACTCACCCAAAAAAAGCAGAAATCACAAAAGAGTGAAGTCAAAAAGAGGATTAAAAAATCCAAAAAAAAAAAAAAACAAACAAAAAAAAAAAACAAAAATAGTACAAATCGTGGAGTCGATACTTTATTACCATCAAAGCACAAGAGATCCTTATGCGAAATAAACCCCCAAACACTTCCCTTGTCCTCAATATCCTCTCCTTCATAAATCATCACCCATTAGCCAAGTTACATCACCAAATTATTCGTCCCATCAATCATCAAACACTTCATTGAGCCTAATAACTCCTTCTTTCACAAACCATTAACCATTAGCCAAATCATACCGCTCAAAAATCATCCGTCCCATCAATCCCCAAACACTACTTTGAGCCCAATTATCATGTCCTCA
This sequence comes from Oxytropis ochrocephala, assembly GCA_020916435.1. Lineage (NCBI taxonomy): Eukaryota > Viridiplantae > Streptophyta > Magnoliopsida > Fabales > Fabaceae > Oxytropis > Oxytropis ochrocephala. The sequence goes on along the minus strand of CM037088.1, from coordinate 43,315,294 downwards.
TAAACCATTAACCAAAGACCACATTACAACTCAGAAAATCCATTTCGATCAATGACCGATTGCTTTTGTTTTCTCAAAATCTTAAATTTAGGACAAATAAGTTTATTTATTTACGATATGTTTGCTAAAAAATATATATGTCTCAAAAAAAAAAAAAAAAAAAAAAAAAAAAAAAACTCTCAAATAAAGAGAAAAATCAAAGGACTTGCACCCCAAAGATTCATTCAAGTTCTGTCGACATCAAAACAAGGTTTAGTGATCACCAAGTGGTGTTGTCATCATAGCGAAAACTCAAGACTATCATAGTCTGGGAATCATTTTATAGAGAACCATTTTATGGAAGTCCATAGCTCTTATTTTATTATAAAAATTTAATAGTGTAGACATAAAGATTGATACCAAAAATAAAAAAGAAACGTGAATCATATTTTTCTTGATGGAACCAATGATTATCCTTTTAGAACATAATGTGATTAAGAACAAACCAACTCCTTTTTAGTATCAAAATTAATATACAAATTAGATTCATGCATAGATCTAACTTTGTTTTTAATAACCAGGTCAAGTTTCTGTTTGTTCTAATACAAGTGAATTAGGTTGAAGGTTAAAGTTTTGTTTTAACATACAAATTGTAGGAGAATTAGTTTTGTTTTGAAAAAAAACTAGATTTGTTTACTACTAAAATCACTTTCGGATCCCCCTGTTTATTCGGTGGCTGTTGCGCTGGGTAGTGAGGAAGGAGGATTAGATTTAGCTAAATTTTTGGGCTTTGTTTTTATAGGGTCTTTCCTTTTTGTTATTATTTTTACAAGCCTTGATTGCTATTCCCACCTCTCAGTTGTGACGCGCACTCCCGTGTATCTAAACCCAATTCACTGGACTCCAAGCCCCACATTATGAATTGAGCTACTTAACATCTACACCCCAATTTTAATTATGTGACCCCTGCAGTTACTCACACCTCACTTTTTACCATTTAGACCCCCTCACTCCTTTTTTTATTAATTTCCTCTAAATCAAATAATTTCCTATAAACCAAAAATAATTAAATATGTTTTTTATCAAAAAATCAAATAAAAGGCTAAGTCGGTTGTACAACCGGGTTAGTCATCATTCTAGGACCAATGAGTCATGCATACCAAGTAATCCTAAAAATTTATAAAATTGTAAATAAATCATATTTCCTAAAAATAGGGGACTAAGTCGGTTGTACAACCAAGGGTTAAATGCGTTCTAGAACTAATGAGTCATGCATGATTCGGGAGTTCTAGAATACCTATTCTAAAACCAACTCACCTCACACCAAACTCGATTTCTTTCAAAAACTCCAAAGTTACTTTCAAAAAGTAGGGGACTAAGTCGGTTAATACAATCGGGTTAGTCGTCTCTAGAATCGATGGTACATCATGCAGTTCAAGGAATCCTAGGACCCCTACACTAAAAACACCAACCCACAAACTTTTTCGGGAAGAACTACGTAGCTTTGATTCCTCCATTGCATCCGGAGGTACGTAGGAGCAAGACTCAACCCTTGTCAAGCATTAAAAAAACAAAATCTAAATAAGTCATTTTCTTTACAAATAAAAGGGTAACAATTAAATAAATCTTAAATTAATTAGACAATGGATGTCGTGGGGTGCTAATACCTTTCCCACACATAACGACTCCGAACCCTAACAATGCCTCGTCCTAAACTTAAAGGGATTTTCCGAATTTGCCCTTAAACTAAAATTTGGTGGCGGCTTCCTAAAGAACCTTTCGAAGAATCCTTTCGGATTTTTCTGGTCGCAGCTAAGAACTAATAATCATTTTCCAAAATTGACAACACTTAAAATACCTTTAGTAAAATTATGTTGTAGCTTGATGATTGAACAAGTCATTAACCTAGTAAAAATACTGGTGTGAAATATAATTTTTTTGTATAGCTAACAAAACTAGTATCAGTAACAATCTAAGTAAAAATTAGATGACAGTTTATAGTGATAAAAGTGAAATACTAACAATAGAAGAAATAATGAAAACTATAATTATGATGTCTGTTTCTATATAGAATAACTATAGCTAAAGAAGAATTAATCATAATAGTAAAGAAGATGGCAATCATCATATAAGTTAAGCGTAATCGTGTTAAATTGCAGTGCTATGGTAAATGAACATGTTTGATAATACAAATAAATATATAGAAAACTGGACAGAAATGAATAGAAAAAAATGAGAGAGAGCTAGAATATAATTATAGTGATATTCAAAAATTTTCATTAATATAATTAGTGGAACTTTAATATAATCGAAGTGATAATAAATTCAATTGAAATAATAGAGTTATGATAATAAAGAAATAAATAGCAAATAGAGTATCAATACATGTTTTTAAGAACTGAGAATGGAACAAAATAGTGGACAAGTACAGTTTTTCCTGCGTAAGAACAATAAATAAAACTAGTATTTAGTAGACTGATTAGTAGTGCAAGTTACAGTCACTATTTCATTTGTTATTTCCAGTCACTGTTAGTGAGTCATAGTTAGTAGTTAGTAGCCCAAAGTACAGTTCAATTAACAATTTAAGTTACAGTTAGTAGTTCAAGGTATAGTATAGTCAATAACTAGTAATATGAATAATAGTCAGAATAATAATTATAGAGACAAATTTAGTACTAATATAAAATAAAAGTTCGATTATATATAAAAAGGGCTAGGGTCACCCTTGACTCAATAATTTAGTAACTACTCTACTACTATTGTTGAAGTTCCTCACCCCCTACCTTAGTTTTTCTCCGTTTACGTAGCAAGAAAGGAGTTCTGTCTGTATAGTTAGTAGTAGAGTGAGAGTGGTGGGGTATAGAAGTGGGTTGTGATTGGAGGAGAAGTTAAAGAAAGGGAATGAAAGTAAAGTTGTGATTGGTGGGGAAGGGAAAGTGTATGAAAGAGACCAGAGAGAGGATTAACTACGATTGTTGTGGGGACTTTTTGTTTTGTCTTGCTTGAAGTTTTTGGGTTGTGGGACTTATTTATACTACCCGGGAGAAGATTCTAGGCCTTATACTGGGCATGTCTTTGGAATGGGCTTTTCTTCTTTGGCCACTTGTCCACTACTTACTCTCCAAGTAAATTATCGGATAATCTTCACGTGGGTTTTAGATTTCTTTCGATGAGAATTGGTATCATCTGCGCGTAATTATAAAGACTAATTTCCTGAGCCAAATAAAATTATTCCTTAAGAGTTTTAATGTTACGGTATTCTCTTGGTTGGTCTTGAACTTAAAATCTTAGTTAGGCTGAAAGAGACTTTTACCATCTTATCCAATTTAGGGTGTTTTATAACTAAAAACAACCAAAATCACGGACCAACATTCTCCAGGGCTGTTTCTTTGTTTTTAAACTAGTTCCTCTTTTTTTTTTTTTTTTTAGTCAAAGATATCCTTACTTTTAGATCTCATTAATTATTTAATAGTAGTTATATTCTAGTCTACTTATCATCTTTTATAAGTACTATTTTCTATCATATCAACGATATAAATTAGGCCTTTTAAACAATTGGTGTTTTATTTTATCAATTTCCGAAATTGGGATGTTACACATTTCCCTACCCATGTTACTCAAAACAGAATCACAACCATTGATGACATTCTTAAGTTCAGTATGTATTGAAGCTAACTGGTGAAATGCAGTATGGATGCTTACATGCAAAGAAACTGAAAATACATTAGTAGCATCATAAAAAATCTTAAGAAACCTGATAAACAGTCGAGCAGTCTGCCAATCTAGAAGATTGGGTGTTGCATCAGTCCCAAAGTATTCAGTAAAACTAACATCTTCAAATTCAAGCTTTTCAAATGCAACTTGGAAATGACCAGCAGCCTCCAACATCATGTAAGTCGAGTTCCATCTAGTAGGAACATCAAGACATACAAGTTTCTTAGATGAAATCCCAAGAAGCTCTACAATCTCTTTAAATTTGGCAAGTCGTTGAGGGGATGATCTCACAAACCTAACAACATGCCTAATTTTTCCAATTGAAGAATTCATATCTTTTAAACCATCATTGACAACAAGGTTTAAGATGTGAGCACAACACCTCATATGGAAAAAATCACCATCTTGTACTACCCTATTCAATAACTTAAACCTCTTTTTTAAAATACTAGCTGCTACATCATTTGAAGATGCATTGTCCATTGTAGATAAATTCTTAAGCCCCCATTTTCTTAAAACCTCCTCAATGTGCTTAGCTATTGTCTCACCTCTATGATTGGGTACTACACTGAAACTAATGATCCTCTTTTGGTACTTCCATGCATTGTCAATGAAGTGGGCAGTGAGTGTGAGGTAATTAAGGTTCTGGACAGATGTCCAACAATCTGTTGTTAGGGCAACACGACTGCAATCAGACCTAAAGAACTTCATTAACTTGTCTTTTTCCTCCAAATATAACTTATAACAATCTCTAGCTACTGTGTGCCTTGAAGGAATTGTGAATTGGGGTTGTAGTGCATTAGTATAATACTTAAAGCCGTCACCTTCAACTACCCGAAAGGGTTGTTAAATCACAATGATGAAAAGCGCCAAAGCTTTTCTACAATACTCAAACATTAAACCTTTGGCTAGTATTTGTCAATTCATTACTATCTTGGGTAAAAGTAAGTACACGGTTTGGGTGGGGTCATGTGCTAGTGAATAGGGATATTTCTTACAAAACCGTTTCTATGTGATGCTTCATGTTTGTGGTCCCATGATTCCTCTTTGTCACATCAATACTTCGCCCACAATAGTTGCACTTAGCAATTGGATCTTGATTCACTTTACGGTAATCTAGTGAAGTGGTCCCAAGCAATGGATCTCCTACTAACACCATTAGCATTTGTCTTCCTTTTCTTGGGATTTAGAGGAGGAAGAGCGTTTGGATCAACAATTTGGTTAGGTGGGGCAGCGGCTTGGGGATCGGCGACTTGTGTAGGACTAGGAGTAGTTAGAGGCGTGCCCGTTTGGTTCATTTCAATTTTATCTGAGACAAAACAAAAACATAGTCAACATATGTTAACAAATGTATACATATTAAAACAGAACTTAATCATATAAACTAAAATTTATACATAACCATCAAATATTCATAACAAGCTACAACTTAATCATATTAAAACATAACTTAATCACAAATCGTTTATGCAAATTGATACCATGGAAGTATAGGTAACAAGATCAGAAACAACTTTCTTATCACTCACTTCATCAAATAGTTTGTAAGCAACTTGGAAATTCTATTTTTACAAAACAAAACCATAAAACTTTCAATAAAGTAGTCATAACAGATAACAACACATATCAGCCAAAGATGATTACAACACATAACAGATAACAACACATATCAGCCAAAGATGATTACAACACATAACAGATAACAACACATATCAGTCAAAAATAATAACAATAAAGAAGTAAAGAACTGAATGAAACAAAGAAGAAATAAAGAACTGAACGAAATAAAGAAGAAATAAAGAACTGAACGAAATAGATGAAAATCATACCAGAGAAATCGATTTCGATTGATGAGGAACTGAACGAAATAGAAAGAGTAGAATGAAGAACTGAACGAAAGAGGTTTTTTGCGATGAGATTGAGGTCATACCAGAGAAATCGATTTCGATTACGTTACGGTGAGGGATTGAGGGTTGAGAGAAGATGAGAGATGATTGATGAGAGATTGAGCCATTGATGAGAAATCGATTTCGATTACGTTCTGATGGTCGATTTAGGGTTGAGAGATAAGAGATCGATTTTGGAGGTTTAGAGCGCGCTCATCGGCCTTCAATGTTGTGTTGCTACACAGTGGTCACGCGTTTTCTCAAATGAGTTTATACCTAGGTCACGCGTTTTCGGGCGGGTTCGGTTTGTGCAGGCGTGTAACTGTCCACCGCAACCACCCGTGTACACCCGTACATAACCAAAGCGAGACTTATATAAAGCGAAAAACCGAGCGAACCCGATGCGAAGCGCGGGCTTAAGCGATCTGCGGGTTGAGCGGGTTCGCTCTCTATGATCATCCCTAATAAAAAGAACATGCGGGATAAATGCACTGATTATTTTTAAATAATACTTTTATATTTTTAGATTTTAATATTTATCTAATTTTTTATTTGAGACTAATTTTTTAACTACTTTAAATTTGTCTTTTTTTCACGATGTGCTGTCCAAACTATTTAAATTATGTGTAAATTCGTTCGTGAAAAAAATATGACAGCATATGTGCGTATGCACGAGTATACTAATAGTAGTAAAATACTAAAATTAAAATTGAAACCAGAAATCGTTCACTTCTTCTTCCATTCCTCCTCCCCTGGATGCTATGAACCCAGCAGATCATCTCACCATCAACTTTCTCTTCTTCTTCTTCTTCTTCTTCTTCCATGCTTCGAACCCTAATTTCGTTCATAGGTACTAAAACGCAGGCTTTTGGGTTAAAAAAACAGAGAAACAAGGCTGTCAAGGCGCGAACACGCCTCCCTAACTCACCATCTTCAAGTAGCCGCCCTTGCCGGCGCCGTATATTTTCTTCCGTCGTCGCCCTTGCCCACTTTTGGTGAGCTAAATTCCTTTTCAGTATCAATTTTCAATTTGGGTTCATGTTCAATTTTATTCTGAAGTAAGAAACGCAGGTCATTAGCAGAATGGGAAGTAAGGAAGACAAGTCAATTTCTGACTTGAAGGAAGAAATTTTCCACAAATTCAGAGATTTCATGACAAGGTAATATCCAAGTTTACTACAATATAGCTTTCCAATATTGATATGGAACTCCAACATATTGGAAATCCCTTTTTTTTTTGCCCTCAAGATTGCCATCTTACTAGAATCATAGTTTTTCTTGGAATTTCTAAAGGAGCTTCATATCAATTAGTCAATTTCATGTTTGAAGGAAGAATGAAATGAATTAATTTAGAGGACAATTTTATGTGGATACTAACATTATAAGCATCAGTTATAAGTTTTAATTTTTGAATTAGTGCTACAATAGCATCATTGTTTGTATACTTTGTCAAAAAATATTTCTGTATAAATTCATATTTCTCAACGGTTAACCTATGATAGGGTTACAAAGACTGATGAGTTGGGAAGTGCTGGAAGTAGGCTTCTTTCTGGTTTTCAACAAGCGTATGGTATATGTTAGTAGTTTGTGAAAATAATAATATTGCTTAGTCGCTCTTTGCCGATGTTATGACATTTTTGTTTTTATCGTGCAGAGTTTATTCGGAAGCCACCTATAGATACGAAATCCAAATTAGTCAACAACATCATTGTAGCTAATGAAACTGAAAGAATTAAATCCTATGTCAATTCTGGATGTAGCAAACCCAGTGATATTGTCCAGAATACAACCAATTGTAAGTACAACTCAATTTTGTTGGTAGTGTAAGTGAATTGGTAGGTTTTTGTCAATCTTGTGATATATAGGATTTTTGCGAGGTAACGTCTTCACTGTCAGTTTAGTTGCATTAACATTTCTCGCACGCAGTTCTTTTTTTTTTCTTTTTTTTAAATTTCTTCAGTCTCCCTTTTCACCGCTTTTTGGTTTCCCAATAGATCTTTAATTCACGTTCAAATATCCGCCATTTACAAATTTTTATTAAACTTTCAAGAATTGGCCATCCATTGTGCTCATTTTTCCATAATGCATCTGTGCTTGAAATAACTATAAAAGTTTTTTTCTCACTTGGCGGGGTCTGTTTTATGATTCAAACAATGTATAATGTCCTTTTGTGATTTTTTCATCATATCTAATGACAAACCATTTCAACACATCTATGCTTGAAATGGCATCGTGTTTTACATCTATACTAGTTTAATTTTTTGCTATTTATTTTCACTGACTATATAATTTCTATATGGTAAAATCTGCTCATGGAAGTGTATTCCTGCAAAAATGGACTTCTTCAACATATATGCGAAGGTATGACTTTTTTTTTTCTTAAGCGATTAATCACTTTATTACCAAGCATATATATGTTATAACACAGGGTTGAATATACATGTCTCTAATAAGCATTTGAAAAAGAAAATTGTTACTTGTTTAACTATTTAGACTCTTGAACCTTTATTTATGATTTTATGTTGTCTTCAATCTTCCTTATGAAGACACAATTGTAACTTGGAGTATGCTTCTTTTTATCTGTCAATAATGCTTTTCAATCTGCATTACTTAGCCAGTAAAACACATCCTTTCGGCTCCTCTATGAAAACACTCTTTTGCATACTAAAGTTGTATTTGACAAACTGACTATCATCATTAATATAAAGATCCTTAGTTCCTTACTGACGCAATTAAGCCTTTTTTCTTGCAGTGGTGTAAAAAGAACAAGTTAGTTCAGCTTTTGATTAAGTTTGTGCTGTGTGTATTATTAGGGTGTAAATCTAATGTCATAATCATGTTGGTGATCTTGCAGCAAAGGCGGTACTTAGTGAACTTGAAGATTTATTGGCTGATATAACAAATGCTATACAAAGTATATATCGAAATTTATCAGCCGTTGCAGATCTGGATTTTGATGTTAAATTGGATGAGCAGGTGACCTATGATGATTTGGTAATATTCATATTTTAATTGGTAGAATTTCTTATGCAATTTCTATCTTTTACCTACACTAGCTGGTACATCTTTTTGGAATTTTAGCTCACTAGGTTAGCAATTGTATCTTATTCAGGAGGAAAATACTGCTTTCTCTCATTCTCAAAGCACTGATATCACAACAACAAAAACAAAGGAAAATACTGATTTCACACATTTACCTGCCCTAATGGCAATCATATACAGTATGGTCAAGCAAGACTATTTGATGCAGGTAATGATCTGTCTGTGATTTTACAATCAGTCAAATGAAGAACTCTTAAAAATAATCATCCTTTTTTGTTTCAGGAAAGGATCGTGTCTGCTTTAGATCTCAAGGTTTCATCAGAAGAATTGGAAAGCTACTGCCAAATGTGGTCTTTGCGTCCCTTCATTGATGATGACATAATGCATCAAGCTTGGGAATATATTCACTGAGTAATCTTTTTTTTTTTTTTTTTAATGTATAGAATCAATTACCATTAGACTAGATAAGTTATCTTTTTCTTTAGTTATAAGAATTCTACCTATTTGAAGAATGACGCTAAGATCGATGATAATTATTGCATGTATGCATAGTTATCAAAATCGGGATTCTACTCCAGATCGGAGGGGGGGTAGCAAAATCGTAAATCGCAAAATCGTAAGTAAAATCGGAAGATTCTACTCAAAAAAAAGTGTATGAATTTGTAGAATCGGGGAGGGGTTAACAAAATCGTAAATCGTAAAATCGTAAGTAAAATCGTAAGATTTTAATAAAATGCATACATTACTATTATCTAATATAATGCATAAATTCATAAGTCTTGATCAAAATTAAACAACTAACAAGCAACAACCAAATCATAAAGTCTTGATCAAAATTAAACAACTAACAAGCAACAACCAAATCATAAAGCCTAAATCAAATCATTCAACGTGATATTAGGCATATCACCCATAATATCTTCATCTTCATCTTTATTAATAGGAGTTTGTGATGAGAGATGGAGCGGCAGAGAGTCTGAGCGAGCGAGAGAAGCGGCGGCGAGAGTGAGAGGAGCGTGAGAGAGAGAAAGGCGTGCGTGAACTATATGCACACGGGTCGAATCGGTCAAAAAAACCCGGCCCAAATCATCTGTGAAATTAGGGTTTCAGTAGCACTTCAATTTGGGATTTTTTAGTGGAATCGTAAGTAAAATCGTAAAATCGCAGGATTTCACTCAAAATCGTGGGATTCCACTTCAATTTGGGATTTCTTTGCAATCTTGAATCGTTGAGGCTTGGTAAAATCGTAAAATCGTGGGATTTTGGGATTTAAATCCCGATTTTGATAACTATGCATGTATGATACAACGTTTAATTGGAATAATAACATTGTATTCATTCTCATATCTGTCGGGATATGCGTTTATTTTTTTTCTTAGCTCTTTACTAGCATTGCAGGTCTTATAATGGTGTGGCAAAAAAGAACAAAATAAATATTTTCTTTACCTATGAATTTCTTTCGAACCATTTTTGGCGAGTTCTAACTTTAATTGTAGTATTATAATATAATTGTGTGTGTTTTCTTATTTTGGAATTTCTATCGAAATCTAATTTTGCACCAAGAAATATAAACTCAAGTATTTCATGATTTAGGAATTATAAATTCCACTTCTGCTAAAGCTTGACTTCTCTTGCTTCATATTCTGCTGCTATTTTTATTGTTGTCCTATCAAAACATGAACTATTTCAGAGATTGCCGGGGGGTTTCGTGTTTATCTTTTATTACACAATGTTTCTACAATGAACCTGAAATATGTCTCAGAATACATGAAAGGGTGTTGAGTTATGTTTTGAAAATTCATGCAGAACTAAAGTTTCACAATCTTGGTTTAAATGGGTTATTATTCTCAAAGGTTGTCCATAAAACAATTTGTGCTGAACTTAAGAAAAATAACACACATAAACTAGTTGTCAACATATCTTTAAGCAAGCCTTAGCCTATTCATTTCCCTCTCAACTGTTCTACAAAACAAATAAACAAGACAATACTATCTGCAATAGCAGCAACAACAAAAAAACTAGAACTTTCTTCTGAGTTTCAAACCATGATGGCTGTCTTCTACTCAAATGTCACCTTTCTTTAAAATTCAATCAATCAAAAAATAAAAAATAAACAGACATTTGATGCAAAGAGAGGATGATTCATGGAGGAGTGCCTCAATCTCCTAAGCATCAATGATTGGACCAGCTGCCAGAATCTCTTCTGTCAATTTATTGTCTTCACCAATCTTATAGTTAGTAAATGTTTCAAAGTTTTTATTGAACAATCCAACTAGCTTCAACAATGTTTCCTTGTATGCATTTTTGTCTGACCACTGAAATCAAAACAAAATATCAAATGTTATAAAAATACTTTGAAAATGTAAAGGACTGGGATAAGGTTAGTGAGTTTAAAGGCGCTACTTGTGTTCTCGTGGTCCGAGAATTTACGAGGACTCCTCAACTTGATGGGGATTTCAAGCCCAAAAATACCAGTTTTCTTGTACTCTACATTCAAGAGACTTCCAGAGTGAATGGCATCAATGATTTTTCTTGTATAGGACAGTTTAATTCGACTTCCACAACCATAGCTGCAGTTTGACAGAAGAACCAAGTTAGATTTATATTCTATAGATGGGGTGTTTATAAAAAAAATGGTGCCAATACTCAATAGTTACTTCCATATTCTAATGACCATTAGAGCTGACAATTTTGGTCCAGTCCAACGACCGGCCCGATAGCCCTGTATGTTTTGGGCTAGGCTCAAAGAACACAAGCCCAGAAAGAATCAAACCATTTTGACCCAGCCCAGTTGGCACATGGACCGAACTCGGCCCACTTTTTATGCTTTTAAATAATTTATGTTTTCCTTTTGTTAAAATTAGGCTAGGCCGGGTCAATCTACTGACCCAGTGTTTTGGACTGAGTTGAACTACAAAAAAATACAACCCAATAGATAATCAGGTTGGCCCAGCCTGCTTTTGCCCTTTGGCCCATAGGACCGAGCCGGGAGACCCAATTTTACAGCTCTAATGATCACTACTAAAAGCATACCTTCCCCCAGACCAACCAGTGTTAACAAGCCATCCAGTAGCACCATGTTTTTGCATCTTATCAGCAAGCATGGCTGCATATTTTGTAGGGTGTAGCATTATAAATGCTGCACCAAAACAAGCTGAAAATGTTGCCTGAGGCTCCTTGATACCTTCTTCTGTGCCAGCCACCTTTATTCACAATCATCATAAAAGAATTCATGAGAGAGATTAACAAAGGATAAATATTAGCAAAATTTGAAAGAAGTTACTTGGACATTACCAAAGCTGTATATCCACTGATGAAATGATACATTGTCTGTGACAGACTTAGCTTACTCACAGGTGGAAGCACACCAAATGCATCACATGCTAAAAGTATTACATTTTTTGGGTGAGGTCCAACACATGGTAACTTCACATTTGGAATGTACTCAATTGGATAAGCTGCACGTGTATTTTCTGCATTGTCAAAGAACAATATTATATTTATCAGCAAGATCTATTGTAATTAATAATTATAAATTATTGTTTAGCCAAGAAAAGTATAAGCTGTGTAAATAATATTCAAATTAAATGAAAAGACTGCAGCAGAGAATGTTGGCAAGTTGAGGGGTTGACTTATTTTCTTGTCATATCTTCTCTTTATTCAATTCCATCCTTATCTCTAGTATACATTAACTAAACTACTTATCGCCTTATTGGCAGGACCAAGTCACAAATTATCCTTATTCCTTGAACACAACTCCCTGCTGGAAATGGATTATCTAACGTTCGGGGCGAGAAAAGTCACCTTACTTTAGGTGACTTTAGGCTTACTAAGGAGAGAGATAGAGACAAATGTATGTGTCTTTTTCTGCTTTCGAGTTAGAGAATTCGTACCCCTTGGTGTTTTTTTAGTCAAGCTATTGAGAAAATAGAAATCAAAGACATTACTTACCAGTAACTGATTTGTCTGCATAATCAACACCTCGAAAATGCTCATCAAAGACAACATTCTCCAAGACTGAGAGAAAAGCAATTAAGTAATGGAAAACATATCAAAATGCATAATATCAGAAGAGGAAATCAAATATGAAGAGATATTAAACTATAGTATTAGATTAATAATGTAATAATACCTGTACCAAACTTGATTGCATTCCAGATATCAGGTTCTTTCTCCCTAGAAAGATCAATGCACTTGGCATAGCAACCACCTTCAATGTTTGAAACACCACTCTCACTCCAACAATGCTCATCATCTCCAATCAAATACCTATTATGATCCGTTGAAAGAGTTGTTTTTCCAGTACCTAATATACATTATCATAAAAAAGAAAAGGAAATAAAAGGTCCATTAAAGAAGATATAACCAATAACTCAAATGCACGCCAAATGCTAATACTTCATAAAAAGCCTCTCAAATGTGGCTTATAGAGAGTATAAGAAGAAGTAAGGGATCCAAATTCTCTGCAGTCAGCACACTATGAGTGGCTAGATCAAGATTAGATGGTTTAGATTTAAAGCTCGATAATTCATGCTAAAAAGATTTAAATTTACATGTTTTATGAGCTATCCAATCAAAATGAGACTAGTTGAACTGCATGAATGTGGGAATATCCGTAACGGATTTGGATTCTGTGCAGTTGGTTGTATCTATCTCTCTCTCTCTCTTCACGTTTTTTTTTAATAAAATTATTTACTAGTTCAGACTGAAAGTTAAGTATATTTAATGGTTCAGATTGCACTGAGTGCACGGCTGCACCACAATCATGACTGCACTCAATCCTGGTCCAAATGTAACATATCATAAGGCAAAAATTAAGATGGAGCCTTAAACTTTTGATTCATTGATAGTATTACTATACCAGAGAGTCCAAAGAAGAGAGCAACATCTCCATCTTTGCCCATATTGCAACCAGAATGTAAGGAAAGGATTTGGCGTTTAGGCATAAGATAGTGCATGACACTGAAAAGACCCTTTTTCATTTCACCAGCATACTGTGTTCCGAGAATGACCATTTCCTTTCTAGCTAGATTAAGATCTATGCTGGTAGAGGATGTCATGTAGTGTGTATAACGATTACAAGGGAATTGTCCAGCATTGTAGATAGTGAAATCTGGTGTTCCAAAATTTTTAAGCTCTTCAGTAGTTGGTCTAATGCACCTGCCACATAGTACACCTAGTTAGATATTTTAGACTTAAAACTTAACTAGTTAATACACTCTTTAAAAAATGGTATAGTGATATGCAAATAAGTAGAGGTGTCAACTTTGGCCCGACTTGATGATCCAGTGTTTGTGGTTGGATTCGCTAAATAGAGAGACCTAGAAAAGAGTGGCTATTGCTTTTCCACACCCCCTCCTACTCTAAACACACCCCACAAGGGTGTGAAAGACCAAAAAAGTAAGCCACCAAAACCTCTTTTTTTTTCACGAAATTTCACTGTTCGAACACGGGCCCCGAGCGAGTTTGAATGACATCGTTCGTGTGTGTTAAATATTGACTTCACACCTCTTTGAGTGTTTTTCACTGTTGAGCGAGGTCATTCGAGCGTGTTCGCATGACCACTGTTGACCGTTCGAACGACATCGTTCGAGTGTGTTAAATATTGACTTCACACCTCTTGCGCGTAATTTCACACTGTTCGAGCGAGGTAATTGACGTGTTCGAACAAGGTCGTTCGAGCGATCTTTAAACACGTGAACTCGGCGTTTCACGCGAGGTTATTTTGGAATAAAATTTGTTAGGGGGTGTGAAAGAGTAGGAGGGGGTGTGGGAAAAGCAATAGCCAAAAGAATTGAGTTGTTTTGGCCCAGCCCAGTTGGTCCATGGGCTAGACTCGACCTGATTTTTATTTTTTCCCAATATTTTTTATGGTTTCTTTTGTTAAAAGCTGTACTGGGCCAGGTCAGCCTACTAACCTAGTGTTTTGGGTTGTACTGGGCTAAACAAACACAAGTAGACAATAGGACTAGCCCAACCCGCTTTTAGTTTTAGCCCAAAGAACTATGCCAGGCAGCCCAGTTTGACAGCTCAACAAATAAGTAACAAAGTCTTATTATTTTTGGAGACAAGAATAGTGAAACATAGTAGCCTTTATGATGGTTAGTTATTCTTTTGCTTAACTATACACTTACATGTTGTGCATAAATAGTGAATGGTAAGCTCTGGCAGAGACAATTCTGACTTTGATTCTGTTCTCTGGGTCCCAGTTCAAGAATTGGTCATTCACAAAAACCTGCAAGTTTAGGCTTAATTTTCAGTATACTTCCAATTTCCCAATCCATGTTTAGACAAGATAATTTAAAAATGTTTATAAGGTAAAGAAAATGACCTTATCCAAAGAGTTCAAGTAATCAACAGCTCTTTCCCTATTCACCATGAAACTATGCTCGTCCATCTCGATGTTGGGGGAACCCCTTCAAAGTATAACAACAACATTTTCAGCATAAAATAATAATAGTGTTTCATAATTAATATGAAGAATTATTCATAATTAATTAGTTTGATGCTTACTTTCCCCACCAAAGCTCATTCTCAGTAACATCATCCTTAACAACACGTTTGTCTCTAGGACACCGTCCTGTTTTGGCTCCAGAAAGTGTAGCCAATGCCCCTGTGGAAGTGATGAATGATCCTTTCTCATACTTGATCGCCTGCTCATAAAGTTCTGCACCAAATAAATTCAAATATTACAACATTTTTACTGTTATACTATATATCTTTTTCTTATGTTGTTAAAGCAGACTGTATGTCTTCGCTGCCAATTATATTGGCAATTTTCAGCTACATGAAGACATCAGTTCTAGGGTTCAATTTTGGATGTATCTCTTGAGATCAGAGAAAAGCGGGAAAGAAATTTGGAATGAAAGCATTTTCTGTTATTACATTAACTGAATATTTACAAAGTGTATTTATACATTGACTGCATAATAACCGTAAACTAACCTATCTAGTTTAGCTAACCAGCTCTTTACTAACTCTAGTTAAATATGTGTACAAGCTAGAGCTAATTGTTAGCTATTATTATTACTTTTATTATTAGTTAAATCAATAGTTTATCATTAGCTGTACCTATTCCCATTCCACCTTTTCCTCTTCTTGTAAGTATTATTTTTAAGCCTCTTCTTTGTACTATATATATAGGACCTGTTACCTATCAATAAAATTGTAGAATTATATTTTACCAATTAACATGGTATCAGAAGAAAATATACTCTCTTTCTAATTAGTGTATTGCTAATTATTCAAAAACACCTAAACACTGCAGTACTCCTCTTCTCCAAACGGCGTGATTCTTCATTTGGTTCTGCGCGTCCCTTTCCTTCCAAACACACACACCGGCTCCTGCATCTTCACCCCCGCATTATCAGGCCCGTGGCAAAGAGACTCGAGGCGGCCTCCTCCTGTGAGGCACTCGTTTCTGCACTCACTGCAATCGCACCAATCACACAGTGGACACTTGTTTCATCAAACATGGTTATCCTCCAGGGTTCAAATCCAAGAAAGCGGTCAATCATGTAGCCATTGAGACTCCAGGCACCTCTGACTCCCCTCTTGGTTTCACCAAAGACCAGATTCAGAGCCTTCTTACCTTGCTCCCTTCCACATCACCTACTGCAACTGCTACGACTTCTCTTGCCAGTGCTCATCACTTTGCCACCGACTCATCTAATCCAGGTACTTCCACTTTCTTTATGGCTTGTAGATTAGGTGCTCACGATCACATAACATCCTCCTACATTTTTTGCAACCTACAAAGCCATTCGACCCGTAAGTGTATCTCTCCCTAATGGTACTAAGACCATTGCTCACTATAGTGGTACTATATTCCTTACCCCTGACCTTGTTTTATATGATGTGTTGTATATACTTGGTTTTTCCAAAAATATTATCTCTGTTGCTAGACTTCAAGCCTCTAAATATTGTCGTCAGTCTTGTTTGTTGACGATGAATGTTTGATCTGAGAACGACCTTCTATGAGGACGATTGGAAGCGCTAGGTTGGATGGCATGCTATTCTCGATGGTAATTGACTTCAAGCCTACCTCTAGCTCTGTTTGACCATCCACAGATCTTTGGCCAACCAACCTGCGATTAACATTGATCTTTGGCACCATAGACTAGGGCACCCTCCCATTGTTTTACTCTTGTACACAAACAAAATCCCAACATACCAAGATGTACTCACAATGCATGTGATGCTTGCCATTTTGCTAAACAAAAGAAATCTCCTTTTCCCTTAAGTTCTCTCACATTTACGATAATATTTTTGACATAATACATGTTGATATATGGGGTCCTTATAGTGTTCCATCCATTCTTGGCAACAGATACTTTTTTACAATTGTTGATGACAAATCTCGTTTTACTTGGGTTAGACTAATGAAAACCAAAGCCGAAGCCAGTACACACCTCATGAATTTCATCATCATGATACACACTCAATTTGGCATTAGTGTTAAAATTGTCAGGTCTGACAATGGTCCTGAAATCCACATACCTGACTACTACCATTCTAAAGGCATCATACACCAACGCTCTTGTGTCGAAACTCCACAACAAAGCGGAGTAGTTGAGCGAAAACACCAACACATCCTAAATGTTGCGGTCTACAATGTTTCAATCCAAATTGCCTCTTCCGTTTTGGGAATTTGCCATTTCCCAAGCTGTCCACATCATCAACCTTCTTCCCTCACACTCCCTAAACAACCAAGCTCCCTCCCACATATTGCACAACATCACTCCCGACCTCTCACACCTTCGGGTGTTTGGTTCCCTATGTTATGCCACTACTCATGTTGCTCACTGGGACCAAATTTCAACCTAGGGCCCGAAAATCATCCACATTGGCCACACCATTGGTGTAAAAGGATACCTTCTCTCGACTTAAACAACCATGAAATCTTTTACTCTAGACACATCTCCTTTTATGAGAATATCTTCCCTTTTGCCACTCCTCACTCCCCTTCCCCGATTTTCAACCCATTTCCCTCCTCTCCCCCTCAAACACCCTTACCCAACGTTACTGACCTTCTTCTACCTTCAACCTCTACACCACCAAAAAACCTCCACATCCTAACATTACAATGGAACTGTCTCACCTATACAAACTCTCTCTCCCCTATTACCACCTCACCTCCTACCTCCTCTCCGGATATACCTCCCCCTCTTAGACGCTCTACTCGACCCCATAACCCCAATTACCTTCAAGAATATCATTGTAACTCAATCCATTCAACTAATGCCGCCAACTCGTCTTGGTATTGTTTTTCCTATCTCTCATTTTTGTCATATGATCATGTATCACCCTCCCACAAAACATTTGTTTTGACCATATCTAACCGTTGAACCAACCTCATACTCTCAAGCCATTAAGCACATTTGTTGGAAGGAAGCCATGAACAAAGAAATCCGGGCCTTAGAAGAAAACAACATACGGACCATCACTCAACTACCTCCGGTAAGAAACCTATTGGATGCAAATGGGTTTACAAGACCAAACTTAGAGTGATGGCTCCCAAGAAAGACATAAGGCACATCTTGTGGCAAAGGGGTTTACACAACTTGAAGGTGTTGACTACTCTGAAACTTTTTCTCCGGTTGTTAAAATTACCCTTTGTGAGGTGGTATTAGCTCTCTTGCATGACTTGCAATTGGCATTTACATCAGTTGGATGTTAATAATGCATTCCTTCATGGTGACTTGCATGAAGAGGTCTATATATGCGGGTTCCTCGAGGGTTTGACATACGCACCTAATCGGGTTTGCAAACTTCACAAATCTCTACATGGGTTGAAACAAGCTAGTAGGCAATGGAACTTCAAATTGGTTTCTCATCTTACTTCTCTTGGATTTGTACAATCCAAATCAGATTACTCTCTCATGGTCAAAACCAATGGTTCACAAGTCCTTTGTACTCTCATATATGTTGATGACCTCATTCTCACAGAAACAATTTAGCTGAAATCCAGTATGTTAAGCTTTCTCTTGATACTGCTTTTAAAATCAAGGATTTGGGCCTTCTCAAATTTTTTTCTTGGCTTAGAAGTAGCCGGTCTACAAAAGGAATCATCCTCTCACAGCGGAAATATGCCTTTGAGCTTTAGGCGATGCCGACCTTCTTGCTTGCAAACCGGCCTCTACCCCCTATGCCGTGGCCTCAAGCTATCTACTACCAGGTGGGACACCTTTGGATGAACCTTCTAGTTACAGAAGACTCATTGGTCGCCTTATATATATATCTCACCAACACCAGACCAGACATCTGCTTTGTTGTTCATAAGCTTAGTCAATTCATTTCCGCTCCTCGACAGGCCCACATGGATGCTGCTCTTCATGTCCTCAAGTACATTAAGGGGCAACCCGGCTCTGGTCTCTTCTTTGCTGGTGACTCCAATCTAAAACTTATAGGCTTGGTGATTTGGTGGGCGCTGTCCCGATACTCGGCGCTCCGTCCACGGAGTTTTGTATATTCCTTGGTAACTCCCTAATTTCATGGAAATCCAAGAAAGCGAGCACGATCTCCAAGTCCTCCTCTCGAGGTGAATATCGGGCTCTTGCTTCTACCGCTTGTGAACTCCAAAGTGGCTACTATACTTATTGTGATTTACATGTATCTCACGCTGATTCGGTTCCGCTCTATTGTGATAACCGGTCTGCTATTCAAATAGCTCAGAATCCCACATTTCACGAGCGAACTAAACATATTGAGCTCGATTGTCATTTGGTTCGTGACAAGGTCCAAGCTGGCATCATACATCTCATGCCCATTCCTACGACTGCACAACTTGCTGACATCCACACCAAACCCCTTCATCCGGCTTTGTTTCACAACCTATTATCCAAGCTGAACATGCACAACATTTACAGTCCAGCTTGAGGAGGGGTGTTAGCTATTATTATTACTTTTATTATTAGTTAAATCAATAGTTTATCATTAGCTGTACCTATTCCCATTCCAACTTTTTCTCTTCTTGTAAGTATTATTTTTAAGCCTCTTCTTTGTATTATATATATAGGACCTGTTACCTATCAATAAAATTGTAGAATTATATTTTACCAATTAACACTAATCAAGTATATACAAATACTAACAGTATCCGCGTGATAGTGTGTCTGAAGCTTATTTTCCATTTTGTTTAAGCTAACAAAAAAAACAAGAGGTATGTTTCATAGTCATTAATATTTTTGTCTCAAGTATTTATTTTTAAGCAAAATTACACACCAGGGATGCTTTAAGTTATTTAATTGTAACAAGTTAGTCCTTTAAGTTTTTTTCTTGCCACTTATGTCCTTTAAGTTACATAATTTGTAACCGTTAGTCCTTTTTTTCGTTTTCTGTTACATAAAAGCTCAATTCGCACTAACTGAACTGACGTGATTGTTATGGAGCCTACATGTCATCTGTCTTGTAACAATTTTGTCATTTAAGACCACTGTCATGTAACAATTTTTTCCATTCAAGTTAAATGAAAAAGAAGATGAGACATTTTTTTTTAAAAAAAATTAAGTTGAAATAGTCTTAAATGACCAAATTCTTACAAGATAGATGATAGGTAGCCTCCGTCATGGCCACGTCAGCTCTGTCAGTGTGAATTGGGTTTTTTTGTAACACAAAATGGAAAAGGGACTCACGGTTAAGGACCTAAGTGGTACAAAAAAACATAACGGAGGAACTGGTTACAATTAAATAACTTAAAGGATTCTTGGTGTAATTTTGCCTTATTTTTATAACAAGTCTGGACTAAAAAAACTAATTGTAGTTGGTGATGGAGAAAATACTAACAATAAGAAAATAACATTTTTAAAAAAAAAAATGAGAACTCTTATAACATAAACTGATTGTGAACAAATAAATATTAACATAAACTGATTTAAACACGTACTTATTATGTGGTACTACTATTTGAGATTATAGAATATATTGACTTAATTTTTTAACAGAATACATTAACTTTTATTAAGATATCATGCTTGACCAATTCATTTCAAGTATAAAATATTTTAATAACTAGTATATGTTTAGAATTTAACATTTATATATATATATATATATATATATATATATATATATATATATATATATATATATATATATATATTTACATTAATAAATTGAAAAACAGACAATAAAGATGTAACACAAGGTGTGCTTGACATTATAATTTATATAACATATCCATAATGCAGCGTGACAACCTTAATTATGATGAGAAGCTTAGTTGGATATAAGACGTATACGCTATAGGTACATTTTATTTTATTTTATTTTACTTTAATGAAAACAATATGATCATAAAATATATTTTTACATGATAATAATAATAATAATAATGAAAGAAAGAAAGAAAGAAAGAAAGAAAGAAAGAGTAGTACGTACAAGAGAAACGAACCTGCTGGAGAGAGGTTGTAGAGAACATGGGTAAACTTCAAAGCACTGTCACTAACATTGATGGTGGGTGTAATACGTTGGTGAGGCACATGAGCAACTTTCTGGGTTTCAGATTTCCTACAAGCTGGATCTCCCTTCACTACCTTGGGTCCAGTTTCTCTTGTCAATGATGCTAGAGATGCACTATATATTGTCAACAAATAAATTTAGTTAATTAATTATATTTAATTATCATAGAAAATACCAAGAAATAATAATTAAAAAACATGAGACGAATAGAAATGTTTCTGTTCTGTCATGAATTTCATTATTTTCACGTTTTCTTTTCTTCCCATTATTTTTGCTATAAAATTTTCTTACCTTGCCAGGTCAAACTAGTTTGTTACTATGGACCAAAAAAAACTAGTATTTTAATTTGTTATTACCAACAAGCAATAATACATTTTAGTAAAATAAACAAGTAATAATATTATTTTTTCTAAAAAGAGAAGACACTATCTTGAATGAGTCCATTTGAGCTGAATGGGTTCATTAACCTCTTTTCCATTAGGAGATTAATTGTTATGCAATGAAATGTTGTTATATGTTAGTATGGAAAGTGAAATTCTTTATTTCATATATTGTTTAGGTAAGAAAAGTACAAACAATTATTCTATCTAATACTCTCTTCGTCTCATATTAAGTGTCGTTTTTTTAAGGTTATGCATGCGGGTATTAAGAAAATGATTGGATATGCTAAAATTACATGGTGGAAAAATGTGGTAGAAAGAAAAATACCTTTACACTTTTTCTCGATTGGAACAAAGACACGGTTATTGATATTCTAAAGTGTAAGAGTATTGTTGAAAAGTAATAATAAACGTTGAATTGGGATTCTAAAGTGACAATTAATTTGAGACAAAGAAACATTCTTTAATATGAGACGGAGAGAGTAGTGAACAAATCGATCTCATGAAAATATTTGGTCATATATATATGCAGGTACCTGATGGATTTGAGCTACGTTGTTTGTTGCGTTCATCCTCAGATTTCTTCTTCTGAAGGGAGTGAAGCTCATCAATGGTCATAGCCTTAACAGTTGGAGCAACACTTTCATCATCATCATCACAAATCTTGTTTGCTTTCTTAATATGTGTATCAATATTCTCCAATCCAATATTTCCCTGTGCTGCAACCATCCCACTCGTCGGCATCTTAATTAATTATCTGCATTTAACAAAAATAAACAAATTTTTCAATTGCATTATTGTTCATGATCATTCAAATAAGCCATGAAAATTACGTACAATTTTAACATGATTGTACACATTACATATATATCTATAAATGTGTATACATGTACATGTATGTGTGATTAATAGATAGAAAAATTAATTTTGGAGATGAATGAGACATTAATTAATTAATAACCAAAATTTAGAACTAAGTGTGTACCTTGATGAAGATAAATTAACTTAGAGTACTACAGAACCAACTAATGAGAGATAAATGTGTTATTAATGGATAAAAAAGTGTGGCTTTTAAAGGGTTAAGTTGAGTGTACCTACCTCATCCAAGGGAGTTAACCATGGTTAAAGTTTATCCCTAATCTTCAGGGTCAACCTCCCAAAATAGAACAATTCCTAATCACATCACACGACAATCTGAGTCAGATTAAAAATAACAAACCTTAATCTAATAGTACCAATCTAGTTGTCCTACTCATTATCTCCACCTTAGCTAAATGACCTTACACGGTTTTCTTAATTACATGTGACCATGTCCAAATTGTGTTGAATGCTTGAATATGAGAGTGAGAGGGGCTCTTTCTAGCCATTGGATTAAAATATATATACAGATGAGATTTATTGGGAAAAACCCAAGTCTCACATTGACTAGAGATATGGTCTCAAAAGAGTTTATAAGTGTGAGACATCCCTCACCTTATAAGCCGGTTTTGTGGAGTTGAGTTATGCCCAAAACCACATTCTAAGATGGTATCAGAGCCTATCCTAGATCCTTCGGGCCACCCACCATTATTATCCACGCACCAAGCCCAATAGTGCTGGGCGTGAGGGGGTGTATTGGGAAAAACCCAAGTCCCACATTGACTAGACACTACAAGAAACACAGTCATTAGCGAGGGAATTTTCGGTCGCTAACATGCCCAATTCCGTCGCTAATTGCCATTAGCGAGGGACCAGTTCGGTCGCTAATTCCCTCCTCGCTAGTGGCATTTAGCGAGGGAATTTGTGTCAGTCGCTAATTAGCGAGGACCGTCCTCGCTAATTCCTCGCTAATCTTGTGAAGACGCAACCCCGATCCGATTGGCATGCTTATCAATTTGAATTTTTTTTTTTTTATTATTATTATTAGTAGTAGTATTAGTATTATTATTATTATTATTATTATTATTATTATTATTATTATTATTATTACTACTACTACTGTTATTATTATTATTATTATTATTAGTATTATTATTATTATTATTATTATTGTTGTTTGGATGTGCTGTGGTGGTGGTGGTGGTGGTGTGGTGGTGGTGGTGGTGGTGGTGTAAAGAGAGAAGAAGAAGGAGAAGAGTAAGGGAGAAAGAGGGTGGTGGTGGTGGTGGTGTGGTGGTGGTGGTGGTGGTGGTGGAAGAAAGACAGTGAGAGAAAGAGGTATGTGGTTGTGGTGGTGTGGAAGAAAGAGAGTGAGAGAGAGAGGTTGTGGTTGTGTGGTTGAAGAGAGAGAGGAGTGAGAGTGGTTGTGGCGTGGTGGTGGTGGTGGTGGTGGTTTTGTGAAGAAAGAGAGAGAGAAGAGGAAGAGAAGAGGAAGAGGAAGAGGAGTGGGTATTGTGAAAGTATGGGTATTGTGAGTGGTGGTGGTGGTGGTGGTGGTGGGTTAGAGTTTGTAGGTGAGAGAGAGAGAGAGAGAGTAGAGGAAGAGGAAGAGGAAGAGGAAGAGGAAGAGGAGAGGAGTGGGTATTGTGAAAGAATGAGAGAAGAGTGAGATAATGGGGTATTCGGGTCAAAAATAAGCTGGACATTAGCGAGGACGTGCCAATTCCGTCGCTAGCTTTGTCGATCTGCATAGTCGAGCGATGTCTGCGGTATCAAATCGGCCGGGGCGTGCCAATTCCGTCGCTAATTCCCTCGCTAATGTGACCATTAGCGAGGACCTACAATTCCGTCGCTAATGTCAGTTTTTTGCGAGGGACAAATATTCCCTCGCTAATTCAGTCGCTAATTCGCGTTTTTTTTGTAGTGAGAGATATGGTCTCAAAAGAGTTTATAAGTGTGAGGCATCCCTCACCTTACAAGCCGATTTTGTGGGGTTGAGTTAGGCCCAAAACCACATTCTAAGAAGATATATTAAAACAATTTTAAGTGGCTGTGTTTGATTATATTTCCCTAATCACCAAAAGTAATTGTGTTGCACAATTTTGTTTCATATATTGTAATCAAACTAACTTGACAGAGGGTTCAAGTTACTTTAGGAGTAACTCTTGCTAGAGTTATTTCACTTCATAAGTATTTACAAACATTTGGATTTTATCGATCTAGCCGTTGAATTAAAAATTCTTATGCAGTAGATCAATTCCATAAAAATTTCTTAAAAAATATTTGATACTTCATCAAACAATTTCAATTTAGCGATCATAAGAAGGTAGCTGAGTTGGCGAGCTAAGTGAAATATCAGTCATATGATTTTATAACTACAAATGTCCAATTCATTTATGTTTGTAAGGCCATCTTAGTTATAAACTTATTACGCTAGTTAGGGAGTATTAGTATAAGCTGTTTTAGGTACCATTACAAAGCTTTGCGGTAACTATATTAAGGGTAGTTTAAACCTTTTGTATATATGAAGCACATATATACACCCTTATCAGTGGCGGAGCCACATACCAAAAAAGAAAAATGCTGCTTACCACCCTATATAATTTTTTTTGAACCCTTTGAAAATTTTAGTTTGCACCAGTAGTCCAAATTTTGCACCCAAAAACCCAACACTCCATTTACTCTCTCACACTCCACTTAATTTGCACTAGTAGTCTCAATATGTATGTGATATATTGGACATATCTATGGTGTTTGGGAAAACAACTATCGAAGCTCAACTAAGAAAAGTATATCAAATTCAACAATTCTAAAATATGAAATATATTTAAATTATTTTTAATTATATTTTTCGTGATGTGCGTGCTTAAAATTTTTGAACATCCTGCCTCTGGGTCCGCCACTGTTAGAGAAGGTTATAATTAACCTCTCTCAGTTTATGAAGTCAACACATAAGTCAAAGAGCCACACAAGCAGCCATGCTGGAAATAAAGTTGACCTTTCAGAGTGCCATTTCAAAACCATCGTGTGAAGACACAAGCATTGATAACAAGATCAGCTAGTATTGAGAGAGTGGACTTCAATCTTACTTTACTCTTTTGATAAATGTAATTAGCTATTCTAGGTTAAAAATTGTACTCAACAGTTTTAACAAACTCTCAACAAATTTCGTTAAGTTGTTGAGAGAATTTACTCTGCATATATAAACATTTGTAACTCAATAGAAAATCAATGAAAGATTATCTGATTCCATTTCTCAATTTCTCAATATGGTATCAATCGCCGCTTGATCTTCGAATTCGCTCAAGCTACTTTCATTCATCAATGGCGGACGACGGAACACAAAAGCAACGGATAATCCTCTCACACTCTTCTCCCATGGAACTTCGTCGTCTAACACTTCCCATGGTTTTGCGTATACACCGAAACTCACCATTAAACTAGATGACAAAAATTTCCTCATGTGGAATCAACTGGTTGAGGGAATCATCACTTCCTATAAACTTCATCGTTTCTTAGTCAATACAGAAATTCCAGCGAAGTATGATTCGGAATCGAACAAGATCTTGGACAAGATTTCCGACGCCTACGAAAAGTGGCTCGTTCAAGATCAACTCCTCTTCACGTGGCTTCTCTCCACTCTTTCTGATGGAGTTCTTCCCCGTGTTCTCACATGCAAACATTCTCATGAGGTTTGGGATAGAATCCACAAACACTACTACTCGCACTTGAAAGCACGCATCCGTCAACTTCGCTCGGAGTTCAAGAATACGAAGAAGGCAAATCGCTCTATTTCGGAATACATCATGCGCATTCATGCTCTTGCCGACTCCTTGATCTCAATCGGTGAAAATATCTCTGATCAGGACAAGATCGATGTTTTGCTTGATGGATTGCCCGAAGATTATAATGCGTTTGTGATGATGATTTATGGAAAATCCATCACCGATTCCCCTTCTCTTTCTGATATCGAGGCTCTTCTTCTTGTTCAAGAGGCGCAATTGGAAAAGCATCGTCAAGAATTAACTGCAACTCCTATCAGTGCAAATCTTGCAAGTGCTTCACGTCAATTTCAATCCAATCGTGGACGTGGCAGGAACAATCGTGGTCGTGGCCGCAGCCGTGGACGCACGCAACCATCTGAGATGGCTCCTACAACCGGTAATAGACCAACGTGCCAAATCTGCACTAAGTATGGTCATGCTGCGGGAGATTGCTGGTATAGGTTTGATGAGGGCTTTGAAGCCTCTGCAAACAAACCTCAGAAAAATTCTGAAGCCGAAGGCTCTAAAGACACCAAGAACACTGGTGATTCTTCAACAAAGGCTCAACCAAAGGTGAACTTTGCTGCTGCTGCAGATCCTGCAGATACTTTCAATCAAGATTATGACCTATGGCACGGTGATACAGGTGCGTCTCATCATGCTACACCTATTAGTGATCACTTAGATTGTAGTACACCTTACACTGGTAGAACCAAAGTAGCTATGGGTAATGGTCATGGTATCCCAATTAAATCTATAGGATCATCTGTTTTTGCATCACATTTCAATCCAAATGTGCTTTTCCATATGCATAAACTGCTTCATGTCCCTGCTATAAAGAAAAATTTACTCTCCGTATCTAGATTTGCCAAGGATAATAATGTTTTCTTTGAGTTTCATCATAAATATTGTCTTGTGAAATCACAGTCACTAAACAAGTGTTACTCAAAGGTTTTGAGGGCAAAGATGGACTCTATGCCTTCAAACTACGCTCTCAAGAAATTGTCAATTCTCATGTTTCCTTGTCACAAAATACTTTTCACCCATCTTATTATCTTGCTTTACACAATGTAAACTCACCAAAACATTCAGTTTCGATTACGTGTTTGAATTGTGGCACTCTAGGTTAGGCCACACCAATGTAAGCAATGTTCATACTATTCTAAAGCATTGTAACATTTCCATTTCCAATAAATGTCTGATTTTGTGTGTAAGGCTTGTTGTTTGGGTAAATCCCACAAGTTACATGCTCCTTCCTCTACTACCACTTATTCTCAAGCTTTTGAACTCATTCACCTTGATTTATGGGGTCCATCTCCCACTCCTTCTAAATCTGGTTTCTCTTACTACATCACTTTTGTAGATACTTTTACAAAATACACATGGATTTATTTACTTAAACATAAATCTGATGCACTACATGCTTTTACTCAATTTCATGCTAGAGTCAAAACTCAATTCAATGCATCCATTAAGTCTGTGCAATCTGATTTTGGGGTGAATTTCGCCCCTTCACTCAACACTTGGCAAATCTAGGTATCACACATAGACTCACATGTCCTTACACTTCCCACCAAAATGGGCTGTGGAAAGGAAACATAGGCGATTGTGGAAATGGGACTTTCTTTACTTGCTCATGCATCTTTACTCGTTGATTTTTGGGATCATGCATTTTTCACACATTTATTCGGTTGATTAATGTATTGCCTAGTAGTGCTCACAACCCGTCTATTTCACCTCATCAAAAGTCGTTCAACAAAGTCCACGATTACTCCCATCTTAGGGTCTTTGGGTCAGTAGTGTGTATCCTTTGCTTCGACCCTATAACAAACACAAACTCCAATTTAGAAGTGAAGAGTGCATCAACCTAGGTATTTCCCCCAACCATAGAGGCTACAAATGCTTGAGTCCTAGTGGCAAAATATACATTACCAAAGACCTTATATTTGATGAAACTAAGTTTCCCTATCCAACACTTTATCCTCCCAAGCCTCCATCAACAGATACCTCATCCATATCCTCTCCTTTGCCACTGCCACCACTACTTACTCCTACTGCCTCACCTCAAACTACTCTACCAGAGGCTATTCACCATCATGATGCACCTCCCACCACTGATCCATTACCTACAGAACCCATACCAAACCAGGATCCAACTACCTCTGCTATTCCACATTCTGCTGCACAACATACAGAACTTTCACCAGCACCAGGTATACCTGTAAACACTGATGCACCTCAACCTTCTATTACCACTACCTCTTCCACACACCCCATGTTGACTAGAGCCAAGACAGGTCACTCCAAACCTAAGGTATTTCTCACTGTAGCAGAACCTTCTACAGTTAAACAGGCTCTTATTAACCCTCAATGGAGGACTGCTATGCAAGATGAATATGATGCCCTCACCAAAAACAATACATGGACTCTTACATCTCTTCCACCCAATAAGAAGGCCATTGGATGCAAATGGGTCTATAGAGTAAAAGAAAACCCAGATGGCACCATAAGCAAATTCAAAGCCCGGTTAGTTGCTAAGGGTTTCAATCAAATAGAGGGCAAAGACTTTACTGAAACTTTTTCTCCTGTGGTAAAACCTATCACTATTAGAATTATCTTCACCTTGGCAATAACCTATAAATGGCCTATGCAACAGATAGATGTAAATAATGCTTTCATCAATGGTTATCTTAATGAGGAAATTTATATGAAACAGCCTCCGGGGTTTGAGTCTACAGATAAGTCTCTGGTATGCAAGCTTAACCGTGCTCTCTATGGTCTCAAACAGGCTCCAAGGGCCTGGTATGAGAGGTTAACTCAACAATTGGTTAAATTTGGCTTTTATCCTAGTAGGTGTGATCACTCATTGTTTGTATATTCTCACAAAGGTGTCACACTTTATGCTTTAGTCTATGTGGATGATATCATTCTCACGGGTTCCTCATCAAAGTTAATTTCTGATCTCATTGCTAAGCTTAATCAGTCGTTTGCCTTAAAAGAATTAGGAACACCTGATTATTTTCTGGGTCTGGAAGTCAGGAAGATGCCCAATGGTGCACTTCTCATGACTCAATCAAAATATATCCGTGATATTATGCGAGAGCCAATATGCAGGATTGCAAGGGCATTGCTACACCTATGCTCTCCAATGTTAAACTTCGATAAGCAAGGTTACGATATTTCGCAAGATCCTCACCAATATAGGTCTATAGTGGGTGCATTACAATATGTTACACTCACACGACTGCATTGGCATATAGTGTCAATAAACTATGTCGGTTTTTATCTCGTACTGGAAACACATTGGAAAGCAACAAAAGGGTTATCGATATCTTTACGCACTATTGATCATGGTCTTTATCGCAACCGGCCTCCATTGAGCATAAATTCTCTCTCGAGTCTATTGTGATGTGATTGGGCGATGATCCGGATGATAGACGCTACTATCGGGCATCCGTGTATTTTTGGTCCAAATTTGGTTGCTTGGAATGCAAAGAAGCGAGTCTTGTAGCACGCTCAAGTGCGAGGCGAATCTGAGAGGAATGGCACAAGCTACATCGTAATTGTTGTGGGTTCGATCTCTTTTATCCGAACTCGAATCCCATGTCGACACCTACACTTTGTTATGTGACAATTTATCTGCGATCTTACTTGCTCACAATCCAATTCTCGCACTCTCGGACTAAACACATTGAGCTTGATATTCACTTCGTTCGTGAGAAAATAGTCGCTAAATCTCTGTTGGTTAAACATGTTCCAAAGATCATTTCAGTAGGCGATATTTTGACAAAACCATTGGGTACTACTGCTTTTCTTCACAACAGGTCCAAACTGAGAGTTACTGCAACCTCTAAGTTTGAGGGGGGAATGTTAGAGAAGGTTATAATTAACCTCTCTCAGTTTATGAAGTCAACACATAAGTCAAAGAGCCACACAAGCGGCCATCTTTGAAATAAAGTTGACATTTGTAGTCGCTGACTCAAAACCATCGTGTGAAGACACAAGCATTGATAACAAGATCAGCTAGTATTGAGAGAGTGGACTTCAATCTTACTTTACTCTTTTGATAAATGTAATTAGCTATTCTAGGGTTAAAAATTGTACTCAACAGTTTTAACAAACTCTCAACAAATTCTGTTAAGTTGTTGAGAGAATTTACTCTGCATATATAAACATTTGTAACTCAATAGAAAATCAATGAAAGATTATACAGATTCCATTTCTCAATTTCTCAATAGCCACCGACCCTTATGACTATATTGTAATCTCAATATTTGCTAATTGATTGTAACCCTAAGAGGGTTTCTCTCGTAATATCTATTCTTCCTCTTCCCTTGTATTTTCTTCTCTATGCTTGATAATTGTTAACATGGTATCAAGAGCAAGGTTCGGTAATATTGCTTGTGTTTCTTTCTCTCTTCT
This sequence comes from Oxytropis ochrocephala, assembly GCA_020916435.1. Lineage (NCBI taxonomy): Eukaryota > Viridiplantae > Streptophyta > Magnoliopsida > Fabales > Fabaceae > Oxytropis > Oxytropis ochrocephala. Next base: position 43,284,790 of record CM037088.1, on the reverse strand, counting down.
GCACTATTGCTTGTGTCTTCCACCTGCTACTGCCTTGCATTTCTTCTGCACCACTTTGCACCGTTGAATCTACACGCTACTTATTTCTCACTCGGTACCATTCTATTATTTTTCCATTGTGTTTTCAAGTCTACACACCATTTATTTTATCTCTAGCTGAATCTCACACCACTTGCTTCTATTAGGCAATTGTGTGATTCTAATTACTTGGTTAACTTTTCTTCCACTCATTGTCATGTGCAGGATCCTCAATCCAATAGACTTATTGGAATGGGTTGTAGGCAAAGGGGTATCTATGTCTTGGATGTGATAAGACTCCCAAATACTCTAGCCTACTTCCACTATTTATTTGTCATCCTTTTATTTGAATTCATTGTCTTTTAATTTAATTTTTATTTTATGGCATCTTCGTCTTTGACATGTTTCTACATCTAGATTAAAGTACTTAGCTTCTACTGCAGCTTTAGAAAAGTTGCAAACCTATGATATTTTATATTTTTGTGGGTACAAACTTACTAAATTTTCTTCTTTTCCTTTTAGTACTTTTAGTACAAGTGTTTCCATTTTGAATGCACCTTATGAATTAGTTCATTCTGATGCATGAGATCCGTCACGACTTCTTAACAAAGGTGGATCTAATTATTGGGTTTATCTTATGAAAAACTGTTATCAATTCTTTGGCATTTATCATATGTTTCGCACTATGGTTAAAACCCAACATGTTATAAAGTTCTTTCGTTGTGATCTAGATGGTGAATATACTTCCAATAAATTCTGAGTTATTTGCTTATAATGGTACTATTCACTAGACTTGTGTACTTATACTCCTCAACAGAATGGTGTTGTTGAAATTGTCTCAAAGGTGCCACCGATGGTAGCATCTCAGGCTGACCGTTGGTGAGACGTATCAAGCAATTGCTATCTTGCTTCACTAATGTGTGTTTCCTTCATATTTATCGTGAAGCCAACAAGGTCGCGAATGAACTCGCAAACTTGGGTTGCATTTATCCGGAGGGTTGTGTTTACTTTGATTCTCCCCCTACTATTGTTAATCTTCTTGTGAATGCTGATGTTATTGGAGTTTCTACTCCGCGTTTGATCCCCGTGTAATTTTTCTCGGGCGGTAAGCCTCGTTTAATCTCAACAAAAAAAAAATTAATAATGGTGTTGTTGAAAAGGAAATATTGTCATGTTGTTGAAATTCCTCGTTCCCTTTTGTTGTTTACTTCAGTTCCAAGCAGGTGATTTTTGGATTGAAGCAATTCTTATTGTTCTATATGTTATTAATCGAATTCTATCCTCACTCATCACCTAAGTTTTGTCTCCCTTTAAAGCTTTGTATGGTTCTGCTCCTGATAACTCATCTTTGAAGGTCTTTGCTTCTACTTAATTTGTTCTTCGTCCACAATTAGAATGTAGTAAATTGTCTCTCCTCGTTCTACAATTTGTGTTTTTCTTAGTTATGGAGATGGTGAAAAGGGTAATCAGTTATGATCCTTCAAGTTAAAAGTTTTATGCTTCTCGTCATGTTCTGGTTCTTGAGCACTTACCATTTTACTCTCTCTCTCTCTCTCTCTCTCTCTCTCTCTCTCTCTCTCTTCTAAATCTCATACTCCTACCAAGTCCGTGTTGAAAGGTAAACTTGATTTGGCCCATTGGACTAATCAAGTGTTAGGCCCATTTGGCTTTAGGGTTATAGTCTAAAGAATATTCTAGAAAATAGTAGAAAAGATTAGAAGTTGAATATGTAATATTAAATAAGTAGTTGAGAGAAGTGTGTAGAACTCTCTCACTTTCTTAGAGTGCCTAGAATATTCTCTAGATGTATGTAGAAAGTCACCCACTTGAAGTGTGTAGAAACTTCTCTAGAGTTATGTAGAACTCTCCCATGGAGCCTATAAATAGGGGAGAGCCTCTCATTTGTAAACCAAGAAAAGAAAAGCAAAGCAAAGCATTACTTGAGAAGTTCTAAAGAGCAAATCATTCTCTCACTTTAGAAATCATAGTCTCCTCTTCCCTTCCTACCAAAAGCTTCCTACAAACCATTCTCCTTTCCAACAAAGTGGTATCGGAGCTTAGGTTACGATAAGAAATTCTTTCATAATCATGGCGAGCAATGGAGTGTCATCCTTCCAAGTTCCGCTTCTAAAAGGGAGCAACTATGATAGTTGGTGCATCAAAATGAAGGCTCTTCTTGGAGCCCATGATGTTTGGGAGATTGTTGAAAAAGGCTATAAGGAATCACAAAATGAGGATTCCTTAACTCAAGCACAAAGAGATATTTTGAAGGATTCAAGAAAGAGAGACAAGAAGGCTCTCTTCCTCATCTATCAAGCATTGGATGAAGATGAGTTTGAGAAAATCTCAAATGCGACATCCGCTAAGGAGGCATGGGAGAAACTTCAAACCTCTTGCAAAGGAGCAGACAAAGTAAAGAAGGTACGTCTCCAAACACTAAGAGGTGAGTTCGAATCCTTGCATATGAAAGAGTCAGAGTCTATTTCTGAATATTTTTCAAGAGTTATCGCTGTTTCAAATCAATTAAAAGAAATGGTGAGAAGTTAGAAGATGTAAGAATTATGGAGAAAATACTACGTTCTTTGGATACCAAATTCGAGCATATTGTTGTGACGATCGAGGAAACCAAAGACTTGGAGACCACGACGATCGAACAACTCCAAGGATCATTGCAAGCTTATGAGGAGAAGCACAAGAAAAAGAAGGAGATCACCGAGCAACTCTTCAAGATGCAACTAAAGGAGAAGGAAGGAAGTCATGGAAATGAGAGAGGCCTACAAGATCGAGGTCGAGGCAGAGGGCGAGGTTTTGGCCGAGGACAGTTCGGACGCCATACAAATGGACGAGGTGCAAATTTCACCAACAACAATTTCAAGAAGGAGAAAGCTCAACCGGAGGCGTGGACGAGGATCTCCAAACACAAGGTTTGATAAATCTCAAACTCAATGCTATAATTGTCAAAAGTTTGGCCATTACGCTTCAGAATGTAGATTTTCAAATAATAGAGTAGAAGAGGAGACAAACTATGTGGAGGAGAAGAACCAGACAGTTGAAACCGTGCTTCTAGCACGCAAAAGCAATGAAGGAAGCCAAGAGAACATGTGGTACCTTGACACCGGTGCAAGCAACCATATGTGCGGAAAAAGAAGCATGTTCGTGGACCTTGATGAATCAGTAAGTGGCAATGTCTCATTTGGTGATGATTCTAGAGTTTCGGTGAAAGGCAAAGGTAAGATCTTAATCCGCCTAAAGGATGGAAGACATGATTTTATTTCAAATGTCTACTACGTCCCAAGCATGAAAAATAATATTTTGAGTTTGGGACAACTCTTAGAAAAGGGCTATGATATTCACTTGAAAGACTCCAGTCTTTCAATAAGAGATCAGAGAAACAATCTCATCACCAAGGTACCAATGTCAAGAAATAGGATGTTCTTATTGAATATCCAAAATGATGCTGTGAAGTGTCTCAAAGCTTGCTATAATGATGAAGCATGGCTTTGGCATCTTCGATTTGGGCACTTAAATTTTGGAGGCTTAAGTTTGATGTCAAAAACAAATATGGTGAGAGGGTTGCCGTCTATCAACAAACCCGATCAACTCGTGAAGGATGTTTACTTGAAAGCGATTCAGACGAGTTTTAGAAGGAGTCAAACTCAAGAGCCAAAAAGCCGCTCGAGCTCATACATGCGGATGTTTGTGGACCAATCAAGCCAAGTTCACTCGGTAAAAATAACTACTTCCTCCTATTTATTGATGATTTTTCAAGAAAGACATGGGTATATTTCTTGAAGCGAAGTCGAGAAGTCTTTAACGTTTTCAAGAAGTTCAAAGTCTGCGGTGGAGAAAGAAAGTGGTCGAGTGATTAAGGCTATGAGAAGCGATCGAGGTGGAGAGTTCACTTCTAAAGAGTTCCAAGAGTTTTGTGAGGAGAATGGAATTAGACGTCCTTTGGCGGTTCCAAGATCCTCGTGAGAATGGCGTGGCGAAAGGAAGAATAGAACAATCCTCGACATGGCTCAAGCATGCTTAAAAGCAAGAAAGCGCCAAAAGAATTTTGGGCGGAAGGCGTGGCGTGTGCGATCTATCTATCAAATCGATCTCCAACAAGAAGTGTGTGTGGGAAAGACACCACAAGAAGCATGGAGTGGAAGAAAGCCGGTATCTCTCACACTTGAGAGTCTTCGGAGCGTAGCCCACGTCCATATACACGATGAGAGAAGAGTAAAACTCGACGATAAGAGTGAGAGATTCATCTTTGTCGGTTATGATCCAAACTCAAAGGGTTACAAGCTATACAACCCGAACAACAACAAGGCGTGGTGGTCAGTGATGTAGTCTTCGATGAAGAAGGACAATGGGACTTTGGACCTCACGAAAAGGAGTACAGTTTCTTTCCTCAATCTGAAGAAGAAGAGACAACTAAAGAAGTTCAACAAGGGCCCACATCACCAACATCGAGAAGACACGAGAGAGTGAAAGGATAGTGACACGCGTACGAAGTCTCCAAGATGTGTATAATAACACAGAAGCATTTTCACCGCGAAGGATTGAAGATCTCTATGAAGAAGTTGAGACAACAGATAACATCACATTGTTCTGCCTCTTTGCAGACTGTGAACCTATGAACTTTGAAGAAGCTGCGCAAGATAAGAGATGGAGACATGCAATGGATGAAGAAATTAAAGCCATTGAGAAGAACAACACTTGGGAACTCGTGTCTCTTCCAAAAAGGGCATAAGGCTATTGGTGTCAAGTGGGTGTACAAGGCAAAGAAGAATGTCAATGGAGAAATCGAAGATACAAGGCAAGACTAGTTGCAAAAGGCTATAGTCAAAAGGTGGGATTGATTATGATGAGGTGTTTGCTCGATCGCTCGCTTGGAGACCATAAGACTAATAATCTCTCTAGCAGACCCAAAACAAGTGGAAAATTCACCGGATGGACGTGAAGTGCGCTTTCTAAATGGAGTCCTAGAAGAAGAAGTCTACATCGAACAACCTTTGGGATACAAGGTGAAAGGACAGGAAGACAAAGTTCTCAAGCTAAAGAAAGCACTCTATGGATTAAAGCAAGCACCAAGAGCATGGTATAGTCGAATTGATAACTATTTCAAGGAAAACAACTTCACAAAGTGCCCACACGAGCATGCCCTATATGTCAAGGTCAAAAATGGAGATGTCTTAATCGTGTGCATATATGTGGATGACTTGGTCTTCACAGGAAGCAATCCAAACATGTTCGAAGAGTTCAAGAAGGCAATGATAAAAGAGTTCAAGAAGGCAATGATAAAAGAGTTCGAGATGACTGATATTGGATTAATGTCATACTATCTTGGCATTGAGGTAAAGCAAAAGGGAGATGGAATATTCATTTCACAACAAAGATATGCGAAGGAGATGCTGAAAAAGTTCAAGATGGATAGTTGCAAGCTAATCAGCACTCCAGTAGAGTGTAAAATGAAATTATCCAAGTACGATGAAGCAACAAAGGTGAATGCTACAAATTTCAAGAGTATGGTTGGGAGTTTGCGGTATCTGACATGCACAAGACCTGACATTCTATATGCTACTGGACTCATTAGTCGATACATGGAAAATCCGACCACAACTCATCTCAAGTCTGCAAAAAGAATATTTCGCTATATCAAAGGAACAATCAACTTGGCTTATGGTTTTCATCGGATAATAACTACAAGCTCATTGGTTATAGTGACAGTGATTGGGGTGGAGATGGAGATGATCGAAAGAGCACCAGTGGTTTTGTGTTTTTCATGGGAAACACAGCTTTCACTTGGATGTCAAAGAAACAGCCAATAGTCACACTTTCAACTTGTGAAGCTGAATATGTTGCAGCCACATCATGTGTTTGCCATGCGATGCGCTCGAAAATCATTAAAGGAATTGGGGATGTCGCAAGAGAGAGCCGACCAAGATCTTTGTGGATAATAAGTCGGCTATAGCTCTAGCAAAGAATCCGGTCTTCCATGATCGAGCAAGCATATTGATACCCGCTACCACTATATAAGGGAGTGCATAGCAAGAAAGGATGTACAAGTCGAATATGTGAAGTCGCAAGACCAAGTAGCTGACATTTTCACTAAGCCCCTCAAGCATGAAGACTTCGTCAGGTTGAGAACTCTACTTGGAATGACAAATCAAGTTTAAGAGGGGGTGTTGAAAGGTAAACTTGATTTGGCCCATTGGACTAATCAAGTGTTAGGCCCATTTGGCTTTAGGGTTATAGTCTAAAGAATATTCTAGAAAATAGTAGAAAAGATTAGAAGTTGAATATGTAATATTAAATAAGTAGTTGAGAGAAGTGTGTAGAACTCTCTCACTTTCTTAGAGTGCCTAGAATATTCTCTAGATGTATGTAGAAAGTCACCCACTTGAAGTGTGTAGAAACTTCTCTAGAGTTATGTAGAACTCTCCCATGGAGCCTATAAATAGGGGAGAGCCTCTCATTTGTAAACCAAGAAAAGAAAAGCAAAGCAAAGCATTACTTGAGAAGTTCTAAAGAGCAAATCATTCTCTCACTTTAGAAATCATAGTCTCCTCTTCCCTTCCTACCAAAAGCTTCCTACAAACCATTCTCCTTTCCAACAGTCCGAACTCAATATTGATCATTTTGTTCTTGCTTATTCCCAATGACTATAACTTTTAAAACTAGCAGTATACCTGTGCATACGCACGGGTGTTATCGCGTTATTTTTATTAATAGACTTAGACATAATTTAACTAATCCGAACATTACCCCGTGAAAATCAAAACTAATTTAAAGTAGATAAAAAAGGTTTCAAATTGTAATTGAGTTAGTCCGAACATTACCCCGTGAATATTTACCAACAATATGTAATATTTCCCGTAGAGATTAGAAAACAAAATTTTATTAAATTTCCAATTTTCCAAATTGTAATTTTTCTCGAAGAGATTAATTAAAACTTATTGATAGAGAAAAGTGATATATTAAAATGAAGTTAAGTATATATATTGTGAAAAATAGAAAAATGAGATAGAGTTAGAGGGAGAAAGATATTAGATTAAGAGAAGGGTAGTTTGGTATTTTAGGTGGTGGGTGTTTTTTTTTTTTGAAATTAAGGTGGTGGGTGTTTTGATAAAAGATATAGTTGATAAAAAGTGAGATAGAAAAAAAGTTAGTTTAAGAGAATGGTAGTTTGGTACCAGGGGACCAAGCAGGGAGGGCATAGCTAGCGGCATAGGAGATGACTCGGTGTCAGCGTTGGTAGTGGGTGTTTTGATAAAAGACATAGTTGATAGTTGATAAAAATGAGATAGAAAAAAAAAGTTAGTTTAAGAGAATGGTAGTTTGGTATTTTTGGTTGTGAGTGTTTTTATAAAAGATAATAGTTGATAAAAAGTGAGATTGAAAAAAAAAAAAAGATAGTTTAAGAGAATGATAGTTTGGTATTTTTGATAGTGGATGTTTTGCTAAAAGATATAGTTGACTCCAGGGATGACACTTGTGCTACTCCAGATATTGATGTATTTCGTGTCCCCACATATGTTCAAGCACCTCTTTTGATTGATGATCCTCCTCCTTCTCCTACTCATCCCACTAGTATTCATAAGTCTACTTAATTTCCTGATTTTGTTTATTCCAGCTATTCCACTTCTTTTGCTTCTTTTCTAACTTTTATTCATAGTTTGTCTAAGCCATTTTCCTATAAAGATGTTGTTCTTGATCCTCTTTGTCAGCAAGCTTTGGCAGAAAAACTTTTCGCTTTGCACAAGACATATACGATAGACTTGATACCTTTTCCACCAGGGAAACGTGTTATTGGATCTCGTTGTACAAGATCATAACCAATTATGACGAGTCAGTTGAGTGCTACAAATATCTTCTTGTAGCTAAGGGATTCTCTCAACAATATGGTATGATTTATGAAGAAACTCTTGCTCTTGTGGCCAAGATGACCACTATTTGCACTCTCATTGTCGTTGCATTTATCCGCCAATGGAATATTTCTCAAGTGGATGTCAAAAATGTCTTTCTGAATGGTGATCTTCAGGAGGAAGTTTATATGGTACCTCCACCAAGTGTTTTGCATAACCATGGGGAAGTGGAAACTTGAAGAAGGCTTTATATGGTTTTAAACAAGCTCCACGAGCTTGATTGAGAAATTATCTATTGTGACTGATTCTACATTGTATATCAGGACTGCTTCTAATGGTCGCACATTCTACTATCCCTATATGTTGATGGGATTGCTAAACCGAAATCACTGTTAGCTAAAAAATTTGAGATGAAGGATTTAGGAACTCTTCGCTACTTCTTGGAAAAGTTCCATACTCTCCAACAGGTTACCTTATTTCTCAATCAAAGTACATTGCAAATATCCTTGATCAAGCTTGCCTTTTCGATACTCGAGTAGTAGATAGCCTCCTTGAGCTTAATGTAAAGAATGTTCCCTCTGATTGTGTCTGTATATTGACCCACTTTATATCTCACTTCGGTTGGAAACTTGGTGTATCTTACCATTACCAGACCTGATATTGCCTGAGTAGTGCATATTATTAGTCAATTTTTTGCTACCCCCACCATAGTGCAATGGGTAGTTGTCCTTTACATACTTCAGTATCTTTAAGGCACCCAATTTGAGTCTTCTTTTTTCTTCATCTTCTACTTTGGAATTGTGCGCTTAATTTGATGGTGAATGGGTTGGTAGCCCCACTAATCGTAAGTCTACTGCGGGCTTTTGGATTTTTCTAGAGTATTCATTCATCTCTTGGAAGAACAAGAAACAATACATTGTTTTTCGATCCTCTACAGAAATAGAGTATCATAATATGACAACATTGTTTGGCTACACTGCCTTCTTGCAGATATGAGTCCCTCTATTATGCATTGTGATAGTAAGAGTACTATTAAAATCGCTCACAACTCAATATTTCATGAATGCACCAAGCACATTGAGATTGATTTCCATCTCAAACGTCATCATTTCAACATGGCACCATTACTCCATTTTTTGTTTTTTCCTCCCTGCAACCTACTAACCTGTATACGAAAATACATTCCATCAAATATTTTTGCTTCCTAGTTGACAAACTATCGATGATCCCTCTTAATGCATTGTGGGTTTGAAGGGAGATGTTAGTTACACAGTTATTATTTTAGTTATAGAGTATTAGTATAAATTGCAGAGTTTTAGGTATTTTTTTTTGACGCAAGAGTTTTAGGTATTGTTACATTTTGTTGTAACTATATTAAGGATATTTTATTCTTTTAACCTCTTGTATGTTTATATCCTTATGACTCTAATAAAATATCAGCCTTTGCTAATTGTTTGTAACCCTAAGAGTGGATCCCCCTCATGAGTTCTCTTCTTCCTCTTCCCTCCCATTCCTTCTCTATGTTTCATCATTGTTAAAGTCGACATTGTTACGCTAGACATTTTCTGTAGTTGCCCAAATTTGAACTCAGAATCTCCACTTTGTGCCGGTTTACAATTGATGTTTGTCACTCCGTTTGTAGATAAAAAAAGAATGTTCAATATATGTAAAATTTGATATGCAAATAATATGCCAAAATTGAATAGTTAATTAATGTATTTATATACTTATTAAGCATTGTGAGAAAAGTTTCTTTTTGAGTAAAACACACACGGTACAAGTGAAAAAGCAATCATGCTAGCTAAAAGCTCCGCACAATAATATACGCAGAATTCTCACCATGAATTACACCCAAGCAAAGGTTATCCAATTTCGTTTTCAATAAATTAAATGACTTAGAACGTTATCCTTTAACGTTCTTGTTTTTTGAAAAAATAAAATAATTAATCTAAACTCTAACTCGGTAAGCAATAGATTGACTTTATTAATGTCTACACCTATAAATGAAAAAAATAATAAGTCAAATAAATTATACCAACTATTGAAACATCAATCAAACTTTAGTTATTAAAAAAAATGGTGTAAATCCTAAATATGTCAAACGCATTTTTCTTCATATCCTAGTAACACAAAATTTACAAAAAATATTACAATTCCGTAAAATTAAAATTAAAATTCATGAACAAAGCCTCTTAACATCATCTTTGTCCACACTTGCAGAAGTTAGCAGCTTATCCATGACAAACATGAACTCAAATTCCAAGTCTTTGATTGTTGGGTTATGTATGAGTTTCTTGCTAGTGTTTACTGAGCTAGGGAGGTGTAATAATCCCAAAATTGGCTGGTATGTACTCCACCTGATTTTCTATGCTCAAAAAACATTATCTATATCTGTCATAAGAATCTGATATTTTATAATCTGATCTTATTAATCGGTAGTACTCTTGCTGTCCGTAGAGTTCCCTGAAACATCATCAAAGAGCACATCATACATGTAACAAAAATCAAACAATTGACTAACTTTTAATATTAAAAATAAGCAAAAAGTAAAATAATAATAATATAAAGGAACAAAACTGACAAGCAAACACTAATTCAGATTTACTCAAAAATGTTTTCTTGAAAAATGCCTTGCTGGAACTCTACTCAACAAAGATATGACCATTCAGCCAGGGCATTGATTATATTTTCTATGATGTTGGTCTTCTATTGATTTATCCAAAACATTGGTTGAATAACATCCTGATATGTCCTACAACATCCATTTTATGATTAATGGATACTAGAAATTACATCAATTTGTATTAAAACAATGTGGCCTTTAGTTGAATGGATCCATGATGGATAGAAACTTTCGATAAAAGATAAGGTTTAAACAATTTTGACTCTTCATGAAAGGATATTGAGTTGAACCATTATATCCTTCATGAAAGATAAGTCCCCTCTCCCCTATATATATATTGGAACACATGATGATTGCCTATGTAATTGCATACCCCTCGTCTAGACTTGTGAGAAGAAGAAAAAGTCATTTCAATTTTCTAATATTTGAGGAATTTAAAAGCATTCAAAGGTATCCAAATCAAGAAACGTGTCTTCAAGATATGTACCTGATAGAGACTTGAGTATTATGGGGTGCTCAAGTCCCACATCGGGTAGTATGAGATGCTCGGTGGAGTATTTAAGTGGCTTGGTTCTCCCCCCTTGATAGCTAGCTTTTAAGGGAGGGTTCCCCAAGTGCTTAGATACTTATCAATTGGTATCAGAGCTGGTTGTCGGCGTCTCGGAGAAGGCTACCCACGAAGGGTTCGACCAGGTGGAGGTTACGACCAACAAGAAAGTTGAGTGAAGTGCCACCGAGTAAAGTGTCGTGGAATGCAGCCGCCGAGGACGTCGGCTCTCAGGGGCGGTGCTATGATAGGGACTTGAGTATTATGGGGTGCTCAAGTCCCACATCGGGTAGTATGGGATGCTCGGTGGAGTATTTAAGTGGCTTGGTTCTCCTCCCTTGATAGCTAGCTTTTAAGGGAGGGTTCCCCAAGTGCTTAGATACTTATCAGTACCATCCTCCATTTCCCTTTATACAATGCATCCTAAATACATGCATCTGTGATTCTAGTATGAATAATTCTTGTTGTTGAAGTTATCGGGTTTTGGATAAAGAGGGAAGAGAAACAATAAAGATTTTGAATAATGAATATTGCCAAATTTATGACGATAATTCATACAAAAGACTAAATGGTAACCCTTCAAAAAAAAAGTTTCACGTCCAATACGCAGTCTATATTTCCAGATAATGCTATTTTTTTGTTTAGAGGTCTTCAACCCCGTTTAGAGGTCTTTGACCCCATTCCGGTATATAGGGGAAAGGTGTTTTGACTAATCCGGAGTTTGGCCAGGAGATAAATAAAGTTTCGCCCCAATTTGTTCTATCGTCGAGGATCGAACTCGAGTATAAGCTGAGTCCATCCCTTTAGATAGAGTGTGTTAACCACTTGTACCCAACCTTTGGGGTTATGCCAGATAATGCTATAGCACCCCATATTTGACACAAAAGGAAATAATGATTAACTTCTTCCCCTTCTTCTTAGTCTCCTAAGGAACTTCGTGCATTTCTTATTTTTGTTTATTTGTTTACAAATGAAACAGTTTAAAGTCTCTGCAAACAAGCAAGTGAAAATTGAACATATTCAAAGTCAACACTCAACACTGCATATATGTAGCAAGCATGAAAGTAAGCAATATAAAAATAAACTTACGCCAGATCTGCATGGGACTCGGATTTGATCATAGCCTTCCCTTCAGGGAGATCTTGGTTAGAATAATGATTTATCATTTCTCTCAATGTAAACTTGGTGCTTTTAATATCATTATCCCACAAGATGCACTGAAATCAAAAACAGAAAACAGCAACATTCAGTAGTTGTTAGCTGTTAACCCACATTAATTATTAACTCGCTTGTATTTATTCTGTTATTCAGAGTTGGTTAGAGTTAGTTAAAGATGTCAGTTAATTTTCTATTTCTCGGTTGCTCCGTATTTCAAGGTCTCTTGCTTATTGCTTAGCCTTGTAGTTTGTATATAAACACCTCTTGGTATTCAATGAAAGCTCAATTATTTTTACAATCATAACAGTAGTTTTAGTAATGCCACCCACAGGCCAAAGCCACCCACGACCAATGAGACTATAAATTATAAAATCATTCATCTAAATTGAAAATATCACAGGACTGAAAGAATAACAAGTACATCTGGAGTTACCAACCACTTAATCATAAGACTACCACTCGTCTTGAGGTAAATAAAAGGTCATAGGTGTAGGACTGTGTTATAGTTAATGTTGAAGAAAGAAAAAGTATTACCTTTCTAAGATATTCTCTTTTCACGATATCATCAGAAACTTTGCCTTGGGGTGAGAATATCGAAGCATTCCAAAGTGCCCCTCTCGCGACCATCACAGATGAGGCACCTTATGCCAAACCAGTGTCAATTAGAAATTAAAAATGAAAAATGAGCTATCATGATTCATGATATAAATTAAGCATGAACATCATTGCATATTTAATTCAAAATGAATGCCGATATCAAAATAAATACCCATAAAAAACAGTAAAAACATATTACATTCTTCGCTTATGGCTTTATGTGACATTCTAATGCGTACTTGACCTAACTTTCCTTTAATCTAACTTCTATTGGTATTGCAAGTTATTTTTGCTAGCACATAAGTTACTTGTGGAAAGCATCCTAATAAGCCTTGGTAAGCCACATATGATATACAAAATGCTGACAACCTGCTCACCATGCCAACCCAGCCACCAAAAATTACACACCACACAACACTTCAAGGATTCTCATGCACAATGCTAGGAGGATATGATAGAAACCGACTGCTATTATTAGAGGAAATTTCCCTTGCTACACAACGATAGTAGATATTCGAGGCTCTGCCAACCTCCCAACTATTTCCCAAATGTTTTGATCCCCTCTTTACTCACTGTTCTTTGTTTATATAGGCAACATGCTTTATTGGGCTTAACTATCTCCCAACAGTACACCCACTAACTAACCCGTGAAACCATTAACCAACTACTTATGCTGCTCTATCAGAATGATCAACAAAAATCCTAAAAATTTAGTACTTCAATACTTTTGTAGCTTTGGGTTTCCTATATTCAATATATAGATTGGGAATAGAAGAATGTCTACAAAACCATATTATGAAATCAGTCTTTTTAGTATAGATTGTCAAGTGTTGAGGACTAAATATCACTTGGAGGTTTCCCTAAGAGGGATGATCTAAGGCAGCTGTTGGGAAGGCTGATCTAGGGTATGCCAAAACATTCCTGCAGAATTGAGGAGGATTCTATCATGGCCTTATACCTTGAGATGGCAAGGAATATGCAATTTATGAATGTCATCGCAAAAATAAAGTTGTTAGCTTGTTTACCCTCAATAAAGTTCTACATATTTCCATTATATAAATGACAAAGGCCAGTAAATCCATATGGAGGGGCAAAATCCAGATGGTTCCAGTAAGCTTGGTTTGTCACCCTTGCGTCAGAATCGTGGGACATACGTCACAGTTCTTCACATTTCTTCAAGTTGAGGAATGAAATGGAGATGACTTATGAATGGGTGGAAGAGAGCGAAACATGGAGAAACAAATAGGAATAATGTCGCATGCAATTACGAGGGAGATTTGACCACAGAAGAGGCATGCCCCATTCCCAATTAGCATAGATATAGTTTACAAAATTCCAAAACGCTGTACAGTATATGCCTCTTCAGTCTTCACGGTGCCTAGGAAAAGGGTTTGTTCTAAATGCAGCAGCCAGCAAGCCCACACATCTTTCAATGAATTACACAAGACAAAATAATGCAAAAATTAAAATATAAAATAAAAAACACAATTATACCCTTAGCCATATAACAAGGTATTCACGAGCTGTTAATGTTGAGCCAGTAAGGCTTAGGCTTGGCTCATTTAAATAATTGAGCTCAATCTCAAACTTGGATTTGTTATTTAATGAAACATTTTGACAGAGCATTTAACGAGCCGAGATTAATAGCTCAACTCATATACACCCCTAAATGGAAAGTTTGTTTCACCACAAAGTCACTATAATTCTAACAAATAACTGAAAAATCTGTTAAAATCTTGAAAACAAAACAATTTCAGCTACCTGTAGCAGATCTAATGCGTTGGAAATCATCATACTCAATGACATCGCCATTGGCTATAACTGGAATAGATAATGCTGACACAACATCGGCAATTTCACTCCACTTTGCTGGATCTCTGGGTCTATCAGGGACTTTTCTGTATATAGATTAAAATAAAAGAGAGGCATGTTTTACAGCAATAAAGATAAAAGATTAACCACCCTCATGATCTAATTTTGTAATGCGTATGTGTTTGTAAATGAGAATAATATCATTAAATTGGGGAAGAGGCAGGGGAAGGGAGAATAAATAGATTTTTTTTGCTTTTTTGTTGAACACTTTAGTGTTTTCAGTATATTGTTTTGAACAATCCAAACTTGAGTTAGTATTGTACATAACCTTTTTAGACATTATTTTCATTCTTATACATACAGCTTATTTTTATTTATATATGCATAACATTTATTTCAACTACTATGCAATTTCCGCTATTTGACCGTAACACTAACTGCCATATGTCATGGTGGATTTTTTGCCTTCCGCCGTATTCCAATATCCACTATTGATAACACCAACTAAGATACGATCCTAAAAATAAGGTAACTCGATTATCCAGAAATAAAAAATTAAAAGAAAAAGGTAAAATTATCCAAATTTATTATGCATCATTCTCTTCCTAAGATTATATTTGTAGATATTCTAACAAAGATGTGCCGAGATAGTTTGTTTGACATATTCTAATTGTTTGAAAAATTCATTTATCACAACAACTAGATTAACATATCAGGCAAGTAATAATCCTAGATTAACATATCAGGAAAGTAATAATCCTACTGCGACTGATTTGAGAGCAGATAACTCTGCCAATGTCATGTTTTTTGGCCAAAAATTATATAGCATCCCAAGCCCATAAAAGGAGGTTTATAAAGACATTGCAAAATATGGGAATATCTTTTATGAATTAATCTACATAACTGACTAGTAGGTAGAACGATGCTTGTTTTTTGGAAGTTATTGGGTGGTTTGAAACTAAGTTGATAGATTCAACCGATACAATGAAAATAATTAAGAAGAAACAAATTGAAAGAGAAGAATTATGGGCGATGTGCCAGTGTTGGTTGACTGAATATGCTGGTCAGTGTAACCAGAGTGCAATGAGGTATTTGAGAGTCCTTCCTATCTTAACAACTTCCGGATTACCTCTTTACTGCCTAACTACATGCCCTTGTCTTCCTATTTTTAAGACTATTAAGTTACAGCTGTGTTTCTTCTCTATTTACCCTACATTATACACCCTTAACCATAGGTCTTCAGCGATATTGTAGTTCCCACTTAAGCCTGAAAGGCCCAGGAAAAAGAAAGATTTGAAGATTACCTTCCATGGACTGCAATAGCATGTACACCAGTTTTCTCAATTCGCCTGGCTAATTCTACTGTATCATGTGGTGATTTTAGAAGTCGAATCTTACACGTTACTGGTAGGCTCAGATTCCTCCGCAATGTTGTTAAGATCTGGATTATTAAAAAGGAGGATTCAAACACACTGCAGAAGTGCAAGAAAAACAACAAATTATAAGACATACATCATGAATAAGCTCTGGTTTGGACAAAAGAGCAGCACCCATGCCACCGCTCACAGAAAATGACTTCGGGCATCCCATGTTAATATCTATTGCAGCAACATCATTGCACCTGCAACCTCAACAGATAAACATAGCAAAATGAACATAAAGAAAACAACCAAGACTTCTTCATTAAGAAACTAAATTGCTAGTTTGGTTTGGTGTAAGAAAAGCAATATTTATCAATCATGTATATCATCCTTGGTGCATGAGTTAAAACATACGCCCAGCCCCAAAACATTCATCTTGTCTTCGAGGAGAAGGGTTGTGTAAAATCTGATATTACTCCAAAGAACTACTCCCTACGTCTCAATTTAAGTGTCCTCTTTGCCATTTTTCTTTGTCTCAAATTATTTGCCACTTTAGCATACCAATGCAACATTTATTATTTTTTTCCAACAGTACCCTGATTTTTATTTGTATTTCCAAGGTCTTCATTCCTCTCTCCTCATAATAATATAAGGGTATTTTAGTCCTACCATACTTTTTGAGCATAAAAGTAGCATACCTAATCATTTTCTTAAGACTCGTGCATAACCTTAAACGACAGTTAAATTGAGACGGAGGGAGTATAAGCTATCCTCGCTGTTGCCAGTAGGTTCCCCCACAAATGTCCAAAACAAGGACAACCAAAAGCTACCCTTCCTTCCACAACACTTCTGTCTACCTCAACAATGCTTGCACCATAGCCTTTTTGTTTAGACTCCTCACCTCGGAATCTTGCAGACTGCGCTCCACCGCTTTCATTTGAGACACCATCTTCTTTCTAACCACGAATTCTTGCCCCCGGACTACTTTCCGCTTTGATAGAACTTTAGGTGTTGGGTATCTTATTGAAAAGAATAGGGGAAAAACTCATTGACTGCAATACTGAAGAACGTTGAGGATCTACAACCTCCCTGCCTACGGCCCAATATTCTTACAAATGACTAGCCATCTCTCCCTCTCAATCCATCTTCATATTTACAGGCAGCATGCCTTATTTCTCTCTAATTATCCCAACCCCCAACAAACTAATCAAAGGGTTATTTCAAATTCAATGCCTATCAACATATACACTTCATCTAGAATTTTATAATAATTCATTGGGGTGTTGTATTTGGAATTTGAAGAGGCAAAAGACCCTCCGGCCAATCATGACTATGGTTAAGATTGCATTGTTTTTAATGTAATATATGGACAGGCTCACTCCTAAACAAAAATAAAGATCAATAAACAACTATAAAGAGCCAACAACAATAACAACCAAGCTTTATCACATTAGTTAAGGCCAACTTATATATGGCATGATTGATGCCATTAGGCATTTGAGCATAAAAAATAGTACAATACAAATAGTAAGCAATTATTTTGCTAAAAAATAAATGCAAAATATATAAAAGAGGGAAACTAAATAGACAATTAACTTACACTAACTGAGCAGCAGTGAGGGCTCTCACAGCATCTGACGTGCCAAATTGAACTACAACTCTATCTTTTTCTTCATCACAGGTTCTAAACACAACATTGCCTGTTGCTTTCTCCACAAAATCAGTGGATCCCATGAGTTCGACCAAGAAGTGAGATAATGGGTTACTTGACAAACCAAAACTAAATAGAGTGGTGGAAAAATAACGGGCATATAACGGTATCTCAAAGTTTCTACTCAACCCGGATGTATAGCCCCAATAAAAATAAATGAATAAAACATTGACATTTAACATCAAGAGAGACAATGAGTTTTATTTCATCATGCAAATAAAAATCACCTTTGAAATAGCAAAGGAAAAAACTTAGATCTTGTTCAGTACATACATTTTCCTCTGTACTAATCATAAAAGGATGGTCTTGTTAGTAAATAGCGATTCACCCTTTAATGATTAGCGACAATTAAGTTTTAATTCTAGTGAGGAAGCAAGACAAGCAGGACAATTGGAATTGTATCTCGGTTTTGGAAAATAGCAAACCTGGGGAGGGGATGTTAATTGTCGACCACATCCTTTTAACCTCTATCATGTGAGGTTTGTATAATTAGACAAATTACAACTCTGCATCCTTCTTAAGCTTTAGAATTTAATGTTGAGTTTAAATAACAAACATACAAAAACTAAAATGAAATAAAAACCCTCAAGCATCAAAATTTGGATGCTCAAAAATCTGAAGCACGAGAAATTCATAATAAAAGGTACAATTAGAGAGATGCAGTGAACTAATTGAGGAAACAAAAAAAGTGAAATTGCGTACTAACCATTGATTCGGCGCTCGCACTTGATCATTTTATGGTCAATGATTTCGTCAGAGTAAGTGATATCTGCACCATATTGAGCAGCTAGTAATCTAAATGGAAGAGTGCCCTATCAAACAAATTTCAGGAAAATAAAATCAATTAAGAAAAAAAAATGTAGTGGTAATTTGATTGTTGTGCTTTGGTGTGCAAGTTACTAATAATTGGTGGAGAGTAAAGTTATGAGAGAAGGGAAGTTAAACTCACAACGCGAACCATAGGAGCAAGAACGAGTTTGTTGCGGTACTCCATCTGTGTTGAATGTGTTAGTGATGAACAGTTAGATTGTGCAAAAGTATCAATTCATTGATTGAGAGCCTATATATACTCTCTATGTTTACAACAGGAGAATTTTACAAATCTGTTACTCAATATAACAATACAGTAACTAACTGTATTAGTTATTCTAACTAACTAGACTTAACTAATTAGACTAACTCTCAACAATCCTTCTCTTAAGCCAAATTGTCACAACACAAGACAATTTGCTTACAAACTACAAAACAATACAGAACCAAGAAAAACAGAATACATCAAAACTTCAATGCAATGCATACTTCTGCAGCAAACATTAAGCATTCCTTTGAGCAAACTCCACCATTCCAAGCTCTCTTCTTAGCTTCAGGAACACTTCCTTGCTTACAGGTTTAGTGAATAAGTCTGCGATTTGGTCCTTTGTTCCACAGTACTACAGCTCAATTTCTTCATTTTTAACAAGTTCTCTAAGGTAGTGGTACCTTACTTCTATATGCTTGCTTCGACCGTGTAGAATAGGATTCCTTGAGAGCTTTATTGTAGAAGAATTATCACACATGATTCTGATGCAGTCATTCTCCAAGCATTTGAGTCCCTTTAGTAATTTCTTCACCCAAACAGCCTGACATGCTGCTGCTCCAGCAGCTCCAAATTCAGCTTCTGTGGAAGATAGAGTGACTATAGGTTGTTTCTTAGATGTCCAGGCCACAACTCCTCCACTCATCAAAAATACATAACCTGAGGTGCTTTTTCGATCCTCCACATCTCCAGCATAGTCACTATCCGTATATCCCAATAAGTTCAATTTTTCTCTCCTCTTACGTACATAATACCCATGTTTATGGTTCCTTGCAAGTATCTCGAATTTTCTTAGTCTGCTAGCCAGTGTAACTTAGTGCGATTACTCATGTATCTACTGATAAGGCTCACAGTATACATAAGATTTGGTCTAGTGGCAGTTATGTATATTTAAACTCCCCACAAGCTGTTTGTACAAGGTTTCATCTACCTTCTCCCCTCTTCATCTTTGTCAAGCTTGCGACCCGGCTACCATTGGCACAACCACGGATTGCGACCTTTCATATCGAATCTCTCATGATTTCTGCAAAGATATTTTCTTTGGAGTATTCCAATACCTTCAGAGGATTGAACAACTTCAATTCCGTGAAGTATTTCATTTTTCCTAGATCATTCATCTTTGAATACTTTCTTCATTTCCTTCTTAAAATCTATCAAAGATATGCTCATTATTTCTGTGTACGGATCATCAACATATATACTTACCATCGAATATCTCCATTGTTTCCATGTTTTATGAACAAGGTCTGTTCATTCTTGCTTGATTCAAAGCCTTGCTCTGCAAAGTAGCCTTCAATTCTATTGAACCAGGCTCGTGGTGCCTGTTTCAAACCATACAAAGCCTTGTACAACCTATAAACCTTGTGTTCACTTCCTTTGTGATATATCCCTTTGGTTGGCAACATACACCTCTTGATCAAATTTCCATACAAGAAGGCTGATTTCACGTCCAATTGATACAGAGTCCACCCTCTCTGTGCTGCTATTGCCATCAACATCCTTATTGTATCTAACCTGCTGACTGGTGCAAAGATTTCTGTATAATCAATCCCTTGCTGTTGCGAATATCCTTCGCCACCAATCTTGCCTTGTATTTGTCTATTTCCTCATTCTCATTTAATTTGGTTTTGTACACCCACTTTACTCCTATTCTCTTAGCCCTTTTGGTAGCTCGATTTAGCTTCCAAGTCTCATTTTTACTATTGAAGCTATCTCATTGTCCATAGCTTCTCTCCACCTTGCATCCTTCTGACCCACTTCAAGCGTATCGTGGTCGGAGAAGGTAATATAAGCTTCTCTTTCTTCTTGAGATAAACCTCACACGATTACATAGTCTCTTAGATGCTCGGGAGGTCTTCTTGTTCTTCTTTCATTTTTACATCACTCCTTGGCGACTTCATTATCATTTCTCATCATATGATTCTCGTTTCTCTCCGAGGTTGTGTTGCTTGTTCATCATTCTCTTGCTCAAATTCACCCTCTTCTATGTCAATGTCCTCATCATCACTCACATCAACATTGGAATTATTCCATTCAAGTTCAGTATTCACATCTTGTCTACAATGTTCAGTCCAATCCCAGAACTCAGTTTCTTCAAAAACAACATCCCTGCTCACAATTATTTTCTTTTCAACTGGATCATACATTCTATACCCCTTTGTCTCATTGCTCATGCCTAGCAAAACACATTTCTTACTCTTGTTTTCAAGCTTAGTTCTTTTAGCATCAGGAATGTGAACATGTCCTATGCATCCAAACACTCTGAGATGTGATACACTTGGTTTGCATTCACTCCAAGCTTCTTGAGGTGTCCTATTCTTCATCGCTTGATGTAGAGGATCGGTTTAACACATACACAGTCGATTCAGAGCTTACGGCCAAAGGCTTTTAGGCATTTTTCTACCAATTAGAATTGATCTAACAACATTCATTATGGTTCTATTTTTTCTCTCAGCAACTCCATTTTGCTGAGGAGTATAGGCAGCAGTTAGATTTCTCCTTATTCCTTCCTCTATACAAAACTTATCAAACTCATTTGAAGTAAACTCACCCCCTCTATCTGTTCTTAAGCACTTAATCTTAAGGTTACTTTCCTTTTCAACCATATTTTTGAAGTGCTTAAATTTCTCAAAAGCTTCTGATTTTTCTACTAACAAATATATCCAAACTTTTCTAGAAAAGTCATCTATGAAGCTTAGAAAATACCTTTTGTTGCTTGTTGAAATTGGAGTGATTGGCTCGCATATGTCAGCATGTATGAGCTCCAGTTTTCCACTAGCCCTCCACTTGCTCTTCCTTGGAATTGGATCTCTATGTTGCTCTCCCTTCAAGCAATCTTCACACAATCTCATATTATCTGTCAAACTTGGCAGACCAGTTACCATTTGTTTGCTTGCAAGCATCTTCAGGCCCTTAATTCCTAGGTGACCATATCTGCAATGCCACAGATATGTTTCATCCTCATTTGCAGCAACAAAACATCTATCATCAGTCTCTTCTCCACCACCCAATGGCTCAGATAGCAGCTTGAACATCCTGTTAGACTCCATTAGAGATTCAAGAATTAATCCCTTCTTTTTGTGATATATTTTGCAGTAACCTTCATCAAACAGAACTGCCAATCCTCTTTCTTGCAATTGGCCAATGCTTAGAAGGTTGTTCTTTAAGCCTGGAACAAAGAACACATCAGCAATTGTGTGATCGATGCCATTCATCTTCACCTTTATGCTTCCTTTTCCCTCTACCTTTAGTCTTGCATCATTCCCAAGTCTTACAAACTTCTTGAAACTTTCATCCAATTCTGTAAACCATCTTCTATTTCCACTCATATGATTTGAACAACCCGAGTCAAGATACCATGTTTCCAACTTCTTCTTTTCATTTTCTTCAATTTGAGCAATTGCCATTAATATCATATTTTCTTTCTCATATTCAATCACTGAAGAGTCACCTTCTTCACATATCTCTGCCATTAACAACATAGATTCTTCTTCCTCGGTTTCAGCATAATTCACATCTTTATCCCATTCTGGACATTCATTTCTGTAATGGCCGAGTTTTTTGCATTTGAAGCATTCCACAGTTTCCTTGCTTTGCCTTCCTCGACCCTCTTCCTCTTCCTCAGATGCAAAGACCTCTACCTCTTTGATTAACACCACGATCCTTTTCCCCGTGTCTCGATCTTTAGAGCATGTTCTTCATCCTTTACCTTTGTGAATCTTGTCAAGTTTTGCTCATGAACAATCAAGGAGCTATGAACTTCATCAGTGTCATTGTATCGAGTATCATGAGATTACGATATAGAACACACAATATGATTGTATTTCTCAGCAGAGATCGCAAGATTTTCTCAACAATAACCCCATCATCAATCTTTTCTCCATGAATTCGCATCTTGTTGGCAATTTGCATCACCTTGGGTATGTATTGAGTAATTGTATCTCCTAATTTCATCTCCATTGCCTCAAATTCCTTTCTCGATCCCTCGCAACGTTGCTCTCTTGACTGAGCGATGGTTCCTCGATACTTCTTCTTTAAAGAATCCCAAATTGCCTTTGATGTATCTTTATCAGAAATAGTCTCAAGAGTGGCTCGATCAATCGCCTGAAACAAGTAATTCTTGGCCTTCAAATCTTTGAGTTTAGACTCTTCAATTCTTTTCCTCTGAACTTCGTTCATCACCGTACTCTTCTCCGGTTCCTCGATCCCTTTCTCGATCAAATACCAATATTCTTTTGATCGCAAAAAATTTTCCATGAGCAAACACCAATGCTCGTAATGCCCATCCAATCGAGGTATGGATGGTTGCATGTAGTTCCCTTCGTTGCGTTTGCATTTTCGCTCGACGCCATCGTTGATACCTCGAGAAATTGAGATTTCTAACTTCGAGTTTCAGGCCCTTTGAAAGGGCTCTGATGCCAATTTGTTAGTGATGAACAGTTAGATTGTGCAAAAGTATCAATTCATTGATTGAGAGCCTATATATACTCTCTATGTTTACAACAGGAGAATTTTACAAATCTGTTACTCAATATAACAATACAGTAACTAACTGTATTAGTTATTCTAACTAACTAGACTTAACTAATTAGACTAACTCTCAACAGAATGTTTGAGAATTCTTGACTTTGGCGCCTCCCTCCCTCACAGGTTACCCCCAAAGAGAGGAGAGACTCCAAAAATACGAATAGTTTCGAGGTTTTGTTTTGGGACACAACACGACTTCAAAAGCTAGCGTGATGGATCACGATCCTATGCAGAGGATCTGATCTGAACCACACAAAAAGCTTAATTTACAACTAATTTAACATTACATAAAACTAGGACGATTACCCGTGCGATGCACGGGGAGGTGATTAACAGGCCTACCAATGTAGTTTCGAAAAAACATCAACATTTAATAAAGGGGGTATAAAAATACGCAACACATATATATAAGACGAAGAGGCAACAATAGCCCTTGGTGGGATGAGGCAACAATGTCGATCCAAAAAAATAGAGTGGGGTATATTGGTAAACAAGTGGGGTACAAAAATGGGGTACATTTTGATAATAAAAAAAGTGTTGGACAAAAAAAAATTGTCAGGGGTATGTCGGTCCAAAAATATAGAGTGGAGGTATATTGGTAAATAGTGAGGTACAAAATGAGGGGTATATTGGTAAATGGTGGGTACAAAATATAGAGTGGGGGTATGTCGGTCCAAAAATATAGAGTGGGGTATATTGGTAAGCAAGTAAGTACAAAATGAGGGTATATTGGTAAATGGTGGGAATAAAATTTTCCCACCAAAACCTCAAAGTCAACGATCCTCTCTTAATATGTAGAGATAAAATAAAATAAAAAACTAATATAACATATAGTATCACTAAGAGATTCAATTTAGTCACTATACTCACATGGTTGCATTTATATAGTCTCTAAAATTTGTGAAATATGTCTGATTAGTCTTGTAATGATCCAATGCTCCCCGTTGACTTTTTTGAGTCAAAACGGTATTGTGTTTGCGAGTAAATGTCAAGTCCAATGCTCGAGAGCGATACAGTTCCTTACATGGACTAACTCGAAACTAAGCTCCTCGAGCGGGTTGACACGCTCTCAACCCATGTCCCGCGTTTGTAGAAGGTGGTTACCAACGGATACTTCACTGCTTTCGAAAAATAAGGGATGATCTCCTACTTTCAGGGAGATATCTAGCTCAACTAAATTGCAACACATCTACCATAAATCTGGGGCATGACTCCCCAACTTTGATCACTTTACTTTTACCTTATTTTTGACCGACTTTGTTCTGAGCCCTTTACGCCCTAAACTTATTTAGGTATTGGAGTGTCTTTTGTAGAAAAATCCCCTCTGTTGAAGCTTGATGGTGTTTTCCACCACATAAAGAGGATAGCCTACGTAGGTTCAAATCTATGCATCATCAACATTTGGCCCCACCGTAAATGACAAAACGTTCGGACCTCTCAAGCTTTCACCATTAACATGGTCGTGACCAAAAGTGCAACCAGCGAGAACCCTCTCTCTAAGAGAGTCCAACCATCGTCAGAAACTCAGAATCAGTCTTCACAGCATGAGATGCAATGTCAAGATGTGAAGGCTAGCTTTGCCATCAGACAACTTTCTCAAAGGTAGGCTGGGTTAGAAGCGAAAGACAACTCCCTATGGAGGTTACTACGCTCTCAAGGATGAGCTCAATCTTGAAGCGCTGCATAAGCATGATGATCAAGAAGGAGAAATCTGGCACTAGGTTGATTCAAAAGCAGTTTATCATGCCAAGACAAAGAGATCCAAGAGTAAGCACAAAAGGGAGGAAGGTGCAAAGCTCATTCTTCGAGCACCAGACAGCATCGCCAATTGCAACAACAACATCAATAACAATAAGAGTGTGTCCTCCGCAGATCGCTGCACCAACTCACCATATATGAAAAGGCGACACATGAGGTCTAATAGAGCTCAATCTCCAAAGTCCATGTCAACTATGCTCCCCTTCTCCTCCTAGATTCTCACTACCAAAGTCCCCCAAAAGTTCGAAGTTCCAAACACTGAGCCATAGGATGGTAAATCAAACCCCAAGGAGCATCTCACTCTATTTAACTCGAGGATGATGCGCTTATAAGTCTCCGAGGGACTCAAATGTAAAAACTTACAATATTACACTAAGCAATAACTCATTGTTCAAATTTATAAAGATGGAGTGTGGAACAAAACCAACTCTTGGGGATGGTCAATCTTTATCCAAAGCAAGTAAAAAAGTGATGATTAAGTCAATGCTCCAATCTATCCCAACATACTTCATGAGTTTATTTCTGTTGGCTTCCTCGTTGGATGATGAGATTGAGCGCTTAATAAATTCCTTTTGGTGGGGAGGAGGTGGTGGGAAGAGCAAAGGAATTCAGTGATTATTGTGGGACAAATTTTGTATCTATATAGGTAGTGGAGGGATGAGCTTTCACAATTTATATGTGTTCAACATTGCTCTTTTGTGAAAGCATGGGCTCAACCTCAATCCTTAGTAGCTCGATTATAGAAGGCCAAATACTACCTTAACTGTGATTTCTTATAAGCTACTAAAGGTAGTAACACAAGCTTTGTTTGGCAAAACATTTCTGAGAACATGCATTGCATACCACTAGACACTTGAGGAGTAAATACAGGATAAGAAGTAAAAGTAACAAAAGTTCAGCTTACCGAAACAGAACCGAAAGAATAGTCAGATTTTCAATTTATAGATAGATATACAAGGAACGTAGTATCAATTTCTAATTAGCTCAAAACTGCTCTGTATTATATTGTTTATCAACCCTTAAAAAATTTAAAACCAATAAGAATCAGCTAAACAACTACACATAACACATGGAAAAGAGGAAGGGAAACAAATGTCGAAATCCAACATCACATTTGTCTGCAAAGACTGACACTTTAAGTTGAAGATGTGTGTGGTGCCCGACACGACAAGTGTCAGACACATTGATGCACATATTCGCAGGTGTCTGTGTTGGTGCTTCATAGCATTTGAGGGTTAAAATTGTGAAAGTATAAGTATAACACATTGATGCACATATTCACAGTGATATCAACTATAACAATTAGAGTGGCATTGAGCTATGGAACTATCTGAAATCCCAGTTAACAAAATTATAGACTTAAAGACACTATTTACAATCAAACAATAAAAGAGTGTAGAGAAAAGCTAGAATCTTACCGAGCTATAGCAGTCAATCTCCCAAGCAATCAAACGAAATGAAGAGTGAAAAATCACAACACCTGGCACAGTTATAAGAATCTGAGAGAAAACAAAAACATTATCTTATCTAAGGTAAAATGTTGAAACTAGGGTAATAATGTTATGAGATGGGTTATGTTATGTATGTATGTGAAAGAAGTGAAGTGAGGTAGAATTTGAAGACAATGAAAAGGAAAACGGGAATTGAATTGAATGTGAGAGAACCACAAGAAAGTTAAGAAGAGGACAAAGAAAAGAAAGCCAGAGATTTAGATGTGGCTGAAACGTGCCAAAAGGGAAGAGGGAAGATTGGGAATCAGAGGCAACAAAGGCATCAACCTCACCCCACTCACTCTCTCTAATGTAATGCTTCAGCGAAGGAGCGTTAACAAAATAATTGTTGAATAGAATTGAGAATTTGAGATCGTTACATAATCTCATCCGTTGAAAATGTTGAATTAAATAATCAAATTAATTTTAAAATAAAATCTGTTAAAAATCAACGGTGAGATTCGTAAATGAAGGATGTTCTAATTTTCTTGTTCTCACAAACACATGTTGAGGTTGTTGGATTTGGCTGAGGCTAGGGGTGGCAATAGTAGGAAGCATTTCAACTACATTACTGTCCAAAATTTCTGACAGTCAGTCAGTAGTCGAGTGAGCTTTTCTTAAAAAAAGCAGATAAAGCGAGACGCTTTTTTAAAAGTCATTTAAGAAAATAGGTCGGTAGGAAGAGTATTGAAAAGCAAAAAGCTTTTGTCTATCAGTGAGTCTATTTAAATCAATATAACGAGTTTTTAATTACTAATATTATTTTGTATTTAATTTGATACTTTGTGTTAAGTCATAACTTTGCTAACATTTTTGTTAGCTTAAACATATTAACCTACATATAAATTTTTGACATAGTTGAAGTTATTATTATAAAATAAAATTTAAATAGGATGTCATATAAAGATATTTTCCTAAAAGGTTACTGTTAGATCTCAATTGAAACTTAATCTCATTGACCTATTAGGTTGTTAGTCTATTTTAATGGTTTACACCATTGAAATGTTGGAGAGTCTTCTTAAGAAAATAGTCAAATAGAAGCTTTAAAAAGGCTTTCGCGCTGTGTCGAGCTTTCGAGAAAGGCAAAGTCGGTCAGTACTAGAAAATCTTGAAGCAGCCTAACATTTTCAATGTAGGCTGCGCCTGCGCCAAAGAAAGCCTAATTTCTACCAAATTTATTCCCACCCCTAGTTGAGGCCAACACATTCCAAGTCCTGTGTGAACTGAGCCGAATAAGAGAGAGGATTTGACAGTACATGCAAAAGCACATAAACAAAATAGATGTTTTTATTTTTTAAATTTTTTTATGTTCACAACTAATAACAAAATATAGTATAGTTAACATATAAAGCAGACACGGATCCATTTGAAGGTAATTGGGGGCACTCGATCCCACATAGCTATTTTTTTATTTGAAATATATCTAGAAAAATAATTTTTCCCCCGCCAAAAAATTAGAGTTGCCCCCATTAAATAGTTTTTTTAAAAAAAAAAAAGTATATGTAAAAGATTGTAAGAGATAGAAGAGAAATTAAATTTATACATATTTATTTTCTTGTATTTTTCTAATTTTGATCTCTTTTCTAACACTAAATAGATATATAGACACAAAACACACTAATTTTTGGGATTAAATCTTTTTGTCACAAAACTAGTCCCTTTGAGATAATTTTTTAGAGACACTTTAGTCACTATCGATGACTAGTTTGACTTACATTTTATATCTCTGACACTAACTAATTACTTTTTATTTCACAGGGACCAAATTGCCAAGGGGAGAATTTGGAAATTAGGGTTGATCTAGGAAGGATAGCACTTTGGATCCTCTCCTTTCCACTCTCCTATATCTCCCTCCATCATGTCTATCTCTCTCTTAATTTCACTCTCTCATTATTATTTATAATTTTTTAATAATGAGCGATAGAGAGGATGGAACAAGATGTATCGAGTGGGGTTGGGAAATTTGGTTTAGAGAGTGCACCATATTATTGTTAAGTACAAATTAATCTAAGGACTAAAACTACTAATTGCCAATCTTCCGTTTCTTTAACTTTGCTTGCTCGTCGCCTTCTCCGCTCTCTTTCTGTTTCGCCTCCTTCTCGATTAACCTTTGTTGCTAGCTCCTCATCCTCCCTTTTAGCAATTGTGGTAATTGCATATGTATTACACAAAATTATAAACAATCAGGAAAAAACTACCTATTATATTATATAGAAGGAAAAAACAAAGGCCGAGAAGCAATGATGGACATCAATAAGCACCAAAACTTTCTTATCGAGAGAGCGAGGAAACAAGAGTCCTTGCTTTAGGTCTTGTATTCAACTTAATCAACATACAAAACCATGATTGATCGTGATAATAAATAACATGGTTTAAATATATCATCGGAAAATAAACGAACCTCCTCCTTTCCTCTCTCAACATTTCATCAAAGCCCGCCTCAATGTTGTTATCATCGTCGTCGTAATGGAAGAGACCAATATATTGAAACATAGTTTCATCGAAATTTGTCCTCCCCACGAACACCCGCCCCTCTTTTCTCGTCCAAAGACCATTAGACAAACAAGAGACGAAATTGCAATAATCAAGCTCAATTAGAACATGTCTATGCAATCTCTTGATGAATTCCAATTTCCAACATCAACAATTTAATTTTAAAGTTTATTTACATGGAAAATTTAACTTTTGCATATCCTGGGGGTGTTTGTTTGGGAGATATAAAGAGGGTTCCAAGGAATATTAGTTGGGAATGAAAGATTCCCATGTTTGGAATGAAAGGTTCCAAGGACAACACACTGTCTACCTCAGCAAAGTGCTTGCACCATAGCCTTTATTGTTTAGACTCCTCACCTCGGAATCTTGCAGACTGCGCTCCACCGCTTTCATTTGAGACACCATCTTCTTTCTAACCACGAATTCTTGCCCCAGACTACTTTCCGCTTTGATAGAACTTTAGGTGTTGGGTATCTTATTGAAAAGAATAGGGGAAAAACTCATTGACTACAATACTGAAGAACGTTGAGGATCTACAACCTCCCTGCCTACGGCCCAATATTCTTACAAATGACTAGCCATCTCTCCCTCTCAATCCATCTTCATATTTATAGGCAGCATACCTTATTTATCTCTAATTATCCCAACCCCCAACAAACTAATCAAAGGGTTATTTCAATGCCTATCAACATATAGAGTGAGTATAGTTTAGGTAACTAAATAGACTATTTAGTTACCATCAATAAAAGGGTAGCATGGTCAACTACAAATTAATAAAAATACAATCTTACAAATTCAATAAATTTTTGATTTCCTCTTTATAATACATTAAATATGGAATCCAATTAAAAATAAAAACATGCTTAATCAGTGCCCCAAAAATAGGAAGGAGAAGAAATTGTGAAACCGTAATACTATTGAAAATATGATATTACATATATACCCCTTTCAATAACACCCATTGGATCCCATTTGGAACCTAAAACAACGATCTAACGTTTACACTCAATTTAGTGATGATCACTAAAACATTGTTTTAGTGATCTAATCCAGAGCCCAACATATACATTTCATCTAGAATTTTATAATAATTCATTGGGGTGTTGTATTTGGAATTTGAAGAGGCAAAAGACCCTCCCGCCAATCATGACTATGGTTAAGATTGCATTGTTTTTAATGTAATATATGGACAGGCTCACTCCTAAACAAAAATAAAGATCAATAAACAACTATACAGAGCCAACAACAATAACAACCAAGCTTTATCACATTAGTTAAGGCCAACTTATATATGGCATGATTGATGCCATTAGGCATTTGAGCATAAAAAATAGTACAATACAAATAGTAAGCAATTATTTTGCTAAAAAATAAATGCAAAATATATAAAAGAGGGAAACTAACTAGACAATTAACTTACACTAACTGAGCAGCAGTGAGGGCTCTCACAGCATCTGACGTGCCAAATTGAACTACAACTCTATCTTTTTCTTCATCACAGGTTCTAAACACAACATTGCCCGTTGCTTTCTCCACAAAATCAGTGGATCCCATGAGTTCTGACCAAGAAGTGAGATAATGGGTTACTTGACAAACCAAAACTAAATAGGAGTGGTGGAAAAATAACGGGCATATAACGGTATCTCAAAGTTTCTACTCAACCCCTGATGTATAGCCCCAATAAAAATAAATGAATAAAACATTGACATTTAACATCAAGAGACAACAGAGTTTTATTTCATCATGCAAATAAGTATTGTCACTGAAATAGCAAAGGAAAAAACTTAGATCTTGTTCGATACATACATTTCCTCCTGTACTAATCATAAAATGATGGTCTTGTTAGTAAATAGCCGATTTGATTCACCCTTTAATGATTAGCGACGATTAAGTTTTAATTCTAGTGAGAGAATAAAGAAAAGCAGGACAATTGGGGCAGTATCTCGATTTTGGAAAATAGCAAATGGGGGGGTGTTAATTAATCTGACCACATCCTTTTAACCTCTATCATGTGAGGTTTGTATAGTTAGACAAATTACAACTCAGCATCCTTCTTAAGCTTTAGAATTTTAATGTTGAGTTTAAATAACAAACATACTAAAATAAAAAAAAACCCTCAAGCGTCAAAATTTGGATGCTCAAAAATCTGAAGCACGAGAAATTCATAATAAAAGGTACAATTAGAGAGATTCAGTGAACTAATTGAGGAAACAAAAAAGTGAAATTGCGTACTAACCATTAATTCTTAGCTCGTGACTTGATCATTTTATGGTCAATGATTTCGTCGAGTAAGTGATATCTCGCACCATATTGAGTGACTAGTAATCTAAATGGAAGAGTGCCACTAACAAACAAATTTCGGGAAAATAAAATCAATTTAGAAAAAAAAATGTAGTGGTAATTTGATTGTTGTGCTTTGGTGTGCAAGTTACTAATAATTGGTGGAGAGTAAAGTTATGAGAGAAAGGAAGTTAAACTCACAACGCGAACCATAGGAGCAAGAACGAGTTTGTTGCGGTACTCCATCTGTGTTGAATGTTTGAGAATTCCTGACTTTGGCGCCTCCTCTCCTCACAAAGTTACCCCCAAAGAGGAGAGACTCCAAAAATACGAATAGTTTCGAGGTTTTGTTTTGGGACACAACACGACTTCAAAAGCTAGCGTGATGGATCACGATCCTATGCAGAGGATCTGATCGGAACCACACAAAAAGCTTAATTTACAACTAACTAGCCAAGTGCCCGTCCTACGGACGGAGGACATATAACATGTGTGTTAATGAATAAATTTGTTACGTGTTGTGCTTCTGAATGCCGCAAATATTGTTAGATATTGGTTGATACATTATTTTGTATGTACATTGATAAATTACTATATAAATAAATTACTAATATTTAAATATTTAAGGTACATATGCATTTATTTGAATTTAACAACATACGATTATACAGATGCGACATGAAGGTTACATAAAGTAAATAACTTTGTTAATCAAACATTAGACACATAAAATGATAGCATATATAGGAGATTGCCATATTGGAGTATATGTTTACCATCGCTTGAAGGCAAATACGATCTATGTTTACCATGTACTTGACATGTGTGGGCTACTATGCAAAGCAAAAATATAGACATAAAATGATAGCATACATACCACATTACCATATTATAAGACGTTTACATAAGTCCATAAAACGCAACCACAGAAAACAGAAACCACATAAGAGAAAACCAATTTTTAACAACTTATAGTTCAAATACAGTTCACATTTTTTGTTAGTTTAAACATATTAACCTACATAAATTTTTGACATAGTTGAAGTTATTATTATAAAATAAAATTTAAATAGGATGTCATATAAAGATATTTTCCTAAAAGGTTCTGTTAGATCTCAATTGAAACTTAATCTCATTGACCTATTAGGTTGTTAGTCTATTTTAATGGTTTACACCATTGAAATGTTGGAGAGTCTTCTTAAGAAAATAGTCAAATAGGCTTTTAAAAGGCTTTCGGGCCTTGTCAAAGCTTTCGAAAGGCGGGCCAAAGCCTAGAAAATGCTAGGCTTAGGCCTAACATTTTCAATGTAGGCGAGCCAGGCCAAGCAAAGCCTAGCTCTACCAAACCTATTCCCACCCCTAAATTTGAGGCCAACACATTCCAAGTCTGTGTGAACTGAAGTAGAATAAGAGAGAGGATTTGACAAGACATGCAAAAGCACTTAAACAAAATAGATGTTTTTATTTTTAAATTTTTTTACGTTCACAACTAATAACAATTTATAGTATAGTTAACATATAAATGCATACACGGATCCATTTGAAGGTAATTGGGGGCACTCGATCCCACATAGCTTTTTTTATTTGAAATATATCTAGAAAAATAATTTTGCCCCGCCCAAAAAAATTAGAGTTGCCCCATTAAATAGTTTTTTTTTTTTTAAAAAAAGTATATGTAAAAGATTGTAAGAGATAGAAGAGAAATTAAATTTATACATATTTATTTTCTTGTATTTTTCTAATTTTGATCTCTTTTCTAACACTAAATAGATATATTGACACAAAACACACTAATTTTTGGGATTAAATCTTTTGTCACAAAACTAGTCCATTTGAGATAATTTTTTAGAGACACTTTAGTCACTATCGATGACTAGTTTGACTTACATTTTATATCTCTGACACTAAATTATTACTTTTTATTTCTCAGGGACCAAATTGCCAAGGGGAGAATTTGGAAATTAGGGTTGATCTAGGAAGGATAGCACTTTGGATCCTCTCCTTTCCACTCTCCTATATCTCCCTCCATCATGTCTATCTCTCTCTTAATTTCACTCTCTCATTATTATTTATAATTTTTTAATAATGAGCGATAGAGAGGATGGAACAAGATGTATCGAGTGGGGTTGGGAAATTTGGTTTAGAGAGTGCACCATATTATTGTTAAGTACAAATTAATCTAAGGACTAAAACTACTAATTGCCAATCTTCCGTTTCTTTAACTTTGCTCGTCGTCTTCTCCGCTCTCTTTCCTCTTTCGCCTCCTTCTCGATTAACCTTTGTTGCTAGCTCCTCATCCTCCCTTTTAGCAATTGTGGCACTGCATATGTATTACACAAAATTATAAACAATCCGGGAAAAAAACTACCTATTATATTATATAGAAGGAAAAAACAAAGGCCGAGAAGCAATGATGGACATCAATAAGCACCAAAACTTTCTTATCGAGAGAGCGAGGAAACAAGAGTCCTTGCTTTAGGTCTTGTATTCAACTTAATCAACATACAAAACCATGATTGATCGTGATAATAAATAACATGGTTTAAATATATCATCGGAAAATAAACGAACCTCCTCCTTTCCTCTCTCAACATTTCATCAAAGTCCGCCTCAATGTTGTTATCATAAATCGTCGTAATGGAAGAGACCAATATATTGAAACATAGTTTCATCAGAAATTTGTCCTCCCCACGTAACACCCGCTCCCCTCTTTTCTCATCCAAAGACCATTAAACAAACAAGAGGCAGAAATTGCAATAATCAAGCTCAATTAGAACATGTCTATGCAATCTCTTGATGAATTCCAATTTCCAACATCAACAATTTAATTTTAAAGTTTCATTTACATGGAAAATTTAACTTTTGCATATCCTAAGGGGGTGTTTGTTTGGGAGATATAAAGAGGGTTCCAAGGAATATTAGTTGGGAATGAAAGATTCCCATGTTTGGAATGAAAGGTTCCAAGGACAACACTTCTGTCTACCTCAACAGTGCTTGCACCATAGCCTTTATTGTTTAGACTCCTCACCTCGGAATCTTGCAGACTGCGCTCCACCGCTTTCATTTGAGACACCATCTTCTTTCTAACCACGAATTCTTGCCCCAGACTACTTTCCGCTTTGATAGAACTTTAGGTGTTGGGTATCTTATTGAAAAGAATAGGGGAAAAACTCATTGACTACAATACTGAAGAACGTTGAGGATCTACAACCTCCCTGCCTACGGCCCAATATTCTTACAAATGACTAGCCATCTCTCCCTCTCAATCCATCTTCATATTTATAGGCAGCATGCCTTATTTATCTCTAATTATCCCAACCCCCAACAAACTAATCAAAGGGTTATTTCAATGCCTATCAACATATAGAGTGAGTATAGTTTAGGTAACTAAATAGACTATTTAGTTACCATCAATAAAAGGGTAGCATGGTCAACTACAAATTAATAAAAATACAATCTTACAAATTCAATAAATTTTTGATTTCCTCTTTATAATACATTAAATATGGAATCCAATTAAAAATAAAAACATGCTTAATCAGTGCCCCAAAAATAGGAAGGAGAAGAAACTGTGAAACCGTAATACTATTGAAAATATGATATTACATATATACCCCTTTCAATAACACCCATTGGATCCCATTTGGAACCTAAAACAACGATCTAACGTTTACACTCAATTTAGTGATGATCACTAAAACATTGTTTTAGTGATCTAATCCAGAGCCCAACATATACATTTCATCTAGAATTTTATAATAATTCATTGGGGTGTTGTATTTGGAATTTGAAGAGGCAAAAGACCCTCCCGCCAATCATGACTATGGTTAAGATTGCATTGTTTTTAATGTAATATATGGACAGGCTCACTCCTAAACAAAAATAAAGATCAATAAACAACTATACAGAGCCAACAACAATAACAACCAAGCTTTATCACATTAGTTAAGGCCAACTTATATATGGCATGATTGATGCCATTAGGCATTTGAGCATAAAAAATAGTACAATACAAATAGTAAGCAATTATTTTGCTAAAAAATAAATGCAAAATATATAAAAGAGGGAAACTAACTAGACAATTAACTTACACTAATCGAAAGCAAAGCGTGTGAGGCTCTCACAAAGACATCGACGTGCCAAATTGAACTACAACTCTATCTTTTTCTTCATCACAGGTTCTAAACACAACATTACCCGTTGCTTTCTCCACAAAATCAGTGGATCCCATGAGTTCTGACCAAGAAGTGAGATAATGGGTTACTTGACAAACCAAAACTAAATAGGAGTGGTGGAAAAATAACGGGCATATAACGGTATCTCAAAGTTTCTACTCAACCCCTGATGTATAGCCCCAATAAAAATAAATGAATAAAACATTGACATTTAACATCAAGAGACAACTGAGTTTTATTTCATCATGCAAATAAGTATTGTCACTGAAATAGCAAAGGAAAAAACTTAGATCTTGTTCGATACATACATTTCCTCCTGTACTAATCATAAAATGATGGTCTTGTTAGTAAATAGCCAGTTTCAGATTCACCCTTTAACAGTTAGCGACAGTTAAGTTTTAATTCTAGTGAGGAACAGTAAAAACAGGACAATTGGAACTGTATCTCAGTTTTGGAAAATAGCAAATGGGGGGGTGTTAATTAATCTGACCACATCCTTTTAACCTCTATCATGTGAGGTTTGTATAGTTAGACAAATTACAACTCAGCATCCTTCTTAAGCTTTAGAATTTTAATGTTGAGTTTAAATAACAAACATACTAAAATAAAATAAAAACCCTCAAGCGTCAAAATTTGGATGCTCAAAAATCTGAAGCACGAGAAATTCATAATAAAAGGTACAATTAGAGAGATTCAGTGAACTAATTGAGGAAACAAAAAAGTGAAATTGCGTACTAACCATTAATTTGGCACAGACTTGATCATTTTATGGTCAATGATTTCGTCAGAGTAAGTGATATCTGCACCATATTGAGCAGCTAGTAATCTAAATGGAAGAGTGCCCTAACAAACAAATTTCAGGAAAATAAAATCAATTTAGAAAAAAAAATGTAGTGGTAATTTGATTGTTGTGCTTTGGTGTGCAAGTTACTAATAATTGGTGGAGAGTAAAGTTATGAGAGAAAGGAAGTTAAACTCACAACGCGAACCATAGGAGCAAGAACGAGTTTGTTGCGGTACTCCATCTGTGTTGAATGTTTGAGAATTCCTGACTTTGGCGCCTCCCTCCCTCACAGGTTACCCCCAAAGAGAGGAGAGACTCCAAAAATACGAATAGTTTCGAGGTTTTGTTTTGGGACACAACACGACTTCAAAAGCTAGCGTGATGGATCACGATCCTATGCAGAGGATCTGATCGGAACCACACAAAAAGCTTAATTTACAACTAACTAGCCAAGTGCCCGTCCTACGGACGGAGGACATATAACATGTGTGTTAATGAATAAATTTGTTACGTGTTGTGCTTCTGAATGCCGCAAATATTGTTAGATATTGGTTGATACATTATTTTGTATGTACATTGATAAATTACTATATAAATAAATTACTAATATTTAAATATTTAAGGTACATATGCATTTATTTGAATTTAACAACATACGATTATACAGATGCGACATGAAGGTTACATAAAGTAAATAACTTTGTTAATCAAACATTAGACACATAAAATGATAGCATATATAGGAGATTGCCATATTGGAGTATATGTTTACCATCGCTTGAAGGCAAATACGATCTATGTTTACCATGTACTTGACATGTGTGGGCTACTATGCAAAGCAAAAATATAGACATAAAATGATAGCATACATACCACATTACCATATTATAAGACGTTTACATAAGTCCATAAAACGCAACCACAGAAAACAGAAACCACATAAGAGAAAACCAATTTTTAACAACTTATAGTTCAAATACAGTTCACATTTTTTGTTAGTTTAAACATATTAACCTACATAAATTTTTGACATAGTTGAAGTTATTATTATAAAATAAAATTTAAATAGGATGTCATATAAAGATATTTTCCTAAAAGGTTCTGTTAGATCTCAATTGAAACTTAATCTCATTGACCTATTAGGTTGTTAGTCTATTTTAATGGTTTACACCATTGAAATGTTGGAGGTCTTCTTAAGAAAATAGTCAAATAGGCTTTTAAAAAGGCTTTCAGGCCTTGTCAGGCTTTCAGAAAGGCCAGGCCAGGCCTAGAAAATGCTAGGCTTAGGCCTAACATTTTCAATGTAGGCCAGGCCCAGGCCAAGCAAAGCCTAGCTCGGCCCAGCCTATTCCCACCCCTAGCTGAGGCCAACACATTCCAAGTCCTGTGTGAACTGAGCCGAATAAGAGAGAGGATTTGACAGTACATGCAAAAGCACTTAAACAAAATAGATGTTTTTATTTTTTAAATTTTTTTACGTTCACAACTAATAACAATTTATAGTATAGTTAACATATAAAGTGGATAACGGATCCATTTGAAGGTAATTGGGGCACTCGATCCCACATAGCTATTTTTTTATTTGAAATATATCTAGAAAAATAATTTTGCCCCCGCCAAAAAATTAGAGTTGCCCCCATTAAATAGTTTTTTTTTTTTTAAAAAAAGTATATGTAAAAGATTGTAAGAGATAGAAGAGAAATTAAATTTATACATATTTATTTTCTTGTATTTTTCTAATTTTGATCTCTTTTCTAACACTAAATAGATATATTGACACAAAACACACTAATTTTTGGGATTAAATCTTTTTGTCACAAAACTAGTCCATTTGAGATAATTTTTAGAGACACTTTAGTCACTATCGATGACTAGTTTGACTTACATTTTATATATCTCCGACACTAAATTATTACTTTTTATTTCTCAGGGACCAAATTGCCAAGGGGAGAATTTGGAAATTAGGGTTGATCTAGGAAGGATAGCACTTTGGATCCTCTCCTTTCCACTCTCCTATATCTCCCTCCATCATGTCTATCTCTCTCTTAATTTCACTCTCTCATTATTATTTATAATTTTTTAATAATGAGCGATAGAGAGGATGGAACAAGATGTATCGAGTGGGGTTGGGAAATTTGGTTTAGAGAGTGCACCATATTATTGTTAAGTACAAATTAATCTAAGGACTAAAACTACTAATTGCCAATCTTCCGTTTCTTTAACTTTGCTCGCTCGCCTTCTCCGCTCTCTTTCTCTTTCTCTTTCGCCTCCTTCTCGATTAACCTTTGTTGCTAGCTCCTCATCCTCCCTTTTAGCAATTGTGGCACTGCATATGTATTACACAAAATTATAAACAATCCGGGAAAAAAACTACCTATTATATTATATAGAAGGAAAAAACAAAGGCCGAGAAGCAATGATGGACATCAATAAGCACCAAAACTTTCTTATCGAGAGAGCGAGGAAACAAGAGTCCTTGCTTTAGGTCTTGTATTCAACTTAATCAACATACAAAACCATGATTGATCGTGATAATAAATAACATGGTTTAAATATATCATCGGAAAATAAACGAACCTCCTCCTTTCTCTCTC
This sequence comes from Oxytropis ochrocephala, assembly GCA_020916435.1. Classification (NCBI taxonomy): domain Eukaryota; kingdom Viridiplantae; phylum Streptophyta; class Magnoliopsida; order Fabales; family Fabaceae; genus Oxytropis; species Oxytropis ochrocephala. Next base: position 43,245,931 of record CM037088.1, on the reverse strand, counting down.
TCAACATTTCATCAAAGTCCGCCTCAATGTTGTTATCATAAATGCCGTAATGGAAGAGACCAATATATTGAAACATAGTTTCATCGTAAATTTGTCCCTCCCCACGAACACCCGCTCCCTCTTTTCTCGTGTCAAAGACCATTAAACAAACAAGAGACAGAAATTGCAATAATCAAGCTCAATTAGAACATGTCTATGCAATCTCTTGATGAATTCCAATTTCCAACATCAACAATTTAATTTTAAAGTTTCAGCTACATGGAAAATTTAACTTTTGCATATCCTAAGGGGGTGTTTGTTTGGGAGATATAAAGAGGGTTCCAAGGAATATTAGTTGGGAATGAAAGATTCCCATGTTTGGAATGAAAGGTTCCAAGGACAACACTTCTGTCTACCTCAACAGTGCTTGCACCATAGCCTTTATTGTTTAGACTCCTCACCTCGGAATCTTGCAGACTGCGCTCCACCGCTTTCATTTGAGACACCATCTTCTTTCTAACCACGAATTCTTGCCCCAGACTACTTTCCGCTTTGATAGAACTTTAGGTGTTGGGTATCTTATTGAAAAGAATAGGGGAAAAACTCATTGACTACAATACTGAAGAACGTTGAGGATCTACAACCTCCCTGCCTACGGCCCAATATTCTTACAAATGACTAGCCATCTCTCCCTCTCAATCCATCTTCATATTTATAGCAAAGATACCTTATTTATCTCTAATTATCCCAACCCCCAACAAACTAATCAAAGGGTTATTTCAATGCCTATCAACATATAGAGTGAGTATAGTTTAGGTAACTAAATAGACTATTTAGTTACCATCAATAAAAGGGTAGCATGGTCAACTACAAATTAATAAAAATACAATCTTACAAATTCAATAAATTTTTGATTTCCTCTTTATAATACATTAAATATGGAATCCAATTAAAAATAAAAACATGCTTAATCAGTGCCCCAAAAATAGGAAGGAGAAGAAACTGTGAAACCGTAATACTATTGAAAATATGATATTACATATATACCCCTTTCAATAACACCCATTGGATCCCATTTGGAACCTAAAACAACGATCTAACGTTTACACTCAATTTAGTGATGATCACTAAAACATTGTTTTAGTGATCTAATCCAGAGCCCAACATATACATTTCATCTAGAATTTTATAATAATTCATTGGGGTGTTGTATTTGGAATTTGAAGAGGCAAAAGACCCTCCCGCCAATCATGACTATGGTTAAGATTGCATTGTTTTTAATGTAATATATGGACATGAGCTCACTCCTAAACAAAAATAAAGATCAATAAACAACTATACAGAGCCAACAACAATAACAACCAAGCTTTATCACATTAGTTAAGGCCAACTTATATATGGCATGATTGATGCCATTAGGCATTTGAGCATAAAAATAGTACAATACAAATAGTAAGCAATTATTTTGCTAAAAATAAATGCAAAATATATAAAAGAGAAACTAACTAGACAATTAACTTACACTAATCGAGCAAAGCAAAGGTGAGGGCTCTCACAAAGATCGACGTGCCAAATTGAACTACAACTCTATCTTTTCTTCATCACACAGTTCTAAACACAACATTACCCGTTGCTTTCTCCACAAAATCGAGTGGATCCCATGAGTTCGACCAAGAAGTGAGATAATGGGTTACTTGACAAACCAAAACTAAATAGGAGTGGTGGAAAAATAACGGGCATATAACGGTATCTCAAAGTTTCTACTCAACCCCTGATGTATAGCCCCAATAAAAATAAATGAATAAAACATTGACATTTAACATCAAGAGACAACAGAGTTTTATTTCATCATGCAAATAAGTATTGTCACTGAAATAGCAAAGGAAAAAACTTAGATCTTGTTCGATACATACATTTCCTCCTGTACTAATCATAAAATGATGGTCTTGTTAGTAAATAGCCAGTTTCAGATTCACCCTTTAACAGTTAGCGACAGTTAAGTTTTAATTCTAGTGAGGAACAGTAAAAACAGGACAATTGGAACTGTATCTCAGTTTTGGAAAATAGCAAATGGGGGGGTGTTAATTAATCTGACCACATCCTTTTAACCTCTATCATGTGAGGTTTGTATAGTTAGACAAATTACAACTCAGCATCCTTCTTAAGCTTTAGAATTTTAATGTTGAGTTTAAATAACAAACATACTAAAATAAAATAAAAACCCTCAAGCGTCAAAATTTGGATGCTCAAAAATCTGAAGCACGAGAAATTCATAATAAAAGGTACAATTAGAGAGATTCAGTGAACTAATTGAGGAAACAAAAAAAGTGAAATTGCGTACTAACCATTAATTCGGCGCTCGCACTTGATCATTTTATGGTCAATGATTTCGTCAGAGTAAGTGATATCTGCACCATATTGAGCAGCTAGTAATCTAAATGGAAGAGTGCCCTAACAAACAAATTTCAGGAAAATAAAATCAATTTAGAAAAAAAAATGTAGTGGTAATTTGATTGTTGTGCTTTGGTGTGCAAGTTACTAATAATTGGTGGAGAGTAAAGTTATGAGAGAAAGGAAGTTAAACTCACAACGCGAACCATAGGAGCAAGAACGAGTTTGTTCATGTACTCCATCCGTGTTGAATGTTTGAGAATTCTCGACTTTGGCGCCTCCTCCTCACAAAGTTACCCCCAAAGAGAGGAGAGACTCCAAAAATACGAATAGTTTCGAGGTTTTGTTTTGGGACACAACACGACTTCAAAAGCTAGCGTGATGGATCACGATCCTATGCGAGAGGATCCGATCGGAACCACACAAAAAGCTTAATTTACAACTAACTAGTTAAGTGCTCGTCCCTACGGACGGAGGACATATAACATGTGTGTTAATGAATAAATTTGTTACGTGTTGTGCTTCGAATGCCATAAATATTGTTAGATATTGGTTGATACATTATTTTGTATGTACATTGATAAATTACTATATAAATAAATTACTAATATTTAAATATTTAAGGTACATATGCATTTATTTGAATTTAACAACATACGATTATACAGATGCGACATGAAGGTTACATAAAGTAAATAACTTTGTTAATCAAACATTAGACACATAAAATGATAGCATATATAGGAGATTGCCATATTGGAGTATATGTTTACCATCGCTTGAAGGCAAATACGATCTATGTTTACCATGTACTTGACATGTGTGGGCTACTATGCAAAGCAAAAATATAGACATAAAATGATAGCATACATACCACATTACCATATTATAAGACGTTTACATAAGTCCATAAAACGCAACCACAGAAAACAGAAACCACATAAGAGAAAACCAATTTTTAACAACTTATAGTTCAAATACAGTTCACATTTTTTGTTAGTTTAAACATATTAACCTACATAAATTTTTGACATAGTTGAAGTTATTATTATAAAATAAAATTTAAATAGGATGTCATATAAAGATATTTTCCTAAAAGGTTCTGTTAGATCTCAATTGAAACTTAATCTCATTGACCTATTAGGTTGTTAGTCTATTTTAATGGTTTACACCATTGAAATGTTGGAGGTCTTCTTAAGAAAATAGTCAAATAGGCTTTTAAAAAGGCTTTCAGGCCTTGTCAGGCTTTCAGAAAGGCCAGGCCAGGCCTAGAAAATGCTAGGCTTAGGCCTAACATTTTCAATGTAGGCCAGGCCCAGGCCAAGCAAAGCCTAGCTCGGCCCAGCCTATTCCCACCCCTAGCTGAGGCCAACACATTCCAAGTCCTGTGTGAACTGAGCCGAATAAGAGAGAGGATTTGACAGTACATGCAAAAGCACTTAAACAAAATAGATGTTTTTATTTTTTAAATTTTTTTACGTTCACAACTAATAACAATTTATAGTATAGTTAACATATAAAGCAGACACGGATCCATTTGAAGGTAATTGGGGGCACTCGATCCCACATAGCTATTTTTTTATTTGAAATATATCTAGAAAAATAATTTTGCCCCCGCCAAAAAATTAGAGTTGCCCCCATTAAATAGTTTTTTTTTTTTTTAAAAAAAGTATATGTAAAAGATTGTAAGAGATAGAAGAGAAATTAAATTTATACATATTTATTTTCTTGTATTTTTCTAATTTTGATCTCTTTTCTAACACTAAATAGATATATTGACACAAAACACACTAATTTTTGGGATTAAATCTTTTTGTCACAAAACTAGTCCATTTGAGATAATTTTTTAGAGACACTTTAGTCACTATCGATGACTAGTTTGACTTACATTTTATATCTCTGACACTAAATTATTACTTTTTATTTCTCAGGGACCAAATTGCCAAGGGGAGAATTTGGAAATTAGGGTTGATCTAGGAAGGATAGCACTTTGGATCCTCTCCTTTCCACTCTCCTATATCTCCCTCCATCATGTCTATCTCTCTCTTAATTTCACTCTCTCATTATTATTTATAATTTTTTAATAATGAGCGATAGAGAGGATGGAACAAGATGTATCGAGTGGGGTTGGGAAATTTGGTTTAGAGAGTGCACCATATTATTGTTAAGTACAAATTAATCTAAGGACTAAAACTACTAATTGCCAATCTTCCGTTTCTTTAACTTTGCTCGTCGTCTTCTCCGCTCTCTTTCCTCTTTCTTTCTCCTTCTCGATTAACCTTTGTTGCTAGCTCCTCATCCTCCCTTTTAGCAATTGTGGCACTGCATATGTATTACACAAAATTATAAACAATCCGGGAAAAAAACTACCTATTATATTATATAGAAGGAAAAAACAAAGGCCGAGAAGCAATGATGGACATCAATAAGCACCAAAACTTTCTTATCGAGAGAGCGAGGAAACAAGAGTCCTTGCTTTAGGTCTTGTATTCAACTTAATCAACATACAAAACCATGATTGATCGTGATAATAAATAACATGGTTTAAATATATCATCGGAAAATAAACGAACCTCCTCCTTTCCTCTCTCAACATTTCATCAAAGTCTGCCTCAATGTTGTTATCATCGTCGTCGTAATGGAAGAGACCAATATATTGAAACATAGTTTCATCAGAAATTTGTCCCTCCCCACAGAACACCCGCTCCCCCTCTTTTCTGTCCAGCACCATTAAACAAACAAGAGACAGAAATTGCAATAATCAAGCTCAATTAGAACATGTCTATGCAATCTCTTGATGAATTCCAATTTCCAACATCAACAATTTAATTTTAAAGTTTCAGCTACATGGAAAATTTAACTTTTGCATATCCTAAGGGGGTGTTTGTTTGGGAGATATAAAGAGGGTTCCAAGGAATATTTGTTGGGAATGAAAGATTCCCATGTTTGGAATGAAAAGTTCCAAGGAGAACACTACTGTCTACCTCAACGGTGCTTGCACCATAGCCTTTTGTTTAGACTCCTCACCTCGGAATCTTATGATCGCGCTCCACCGCTTTCATTTGAGACACCATCTTCTTTCTAACCACGAATTCTTGCCCTGGACTACTTTCCGCTTTGATAGAACTTTAGGTGTTGGGTATCTTATTGAAAAGAATAGGGAAAAACTCATTGACTACAACATCTTGAAGAACGTTGAGGATCTACAACCTCCCCGCCACGCCCAATATTCTTACAAATGACTAGCCATCTCTCCTCTCAATCCATCTTCATATTTACAGCAAACATGCCTTATTTATCTCTAATTATCCCAACCCCCAACAAACTAATCAAAGGGTTATTTCAATGCCTATCAACATATAGAGTGAGTATAGTTTAAATAGACTATTTAGTTACCATCAATAAAAGGGTAGCATGGTCAACTACAAATTAATAAAAATACAATCTTACAAATTCAATAAATTTTTGATTTCCTATTTATAATACATTAAATATGGAATCCAATTAAAAATAAAAACATGCTTAATCAGTGCCCCAAAAATAGGAAGGAGAAGAAACTGTGAAACCGTAATACTATTGAAAATATGATATTACATATATACCCCTTTCAATAACACCCATTGGATCCCATTTGGAACCTAAAACAACGATCTAACGGTTACACTCAATTTAGTGATGATCACTAAAACATTGTTTTAGTGATCTAATCCAGAGCCCAACATATACATTTCATCTAGAATTTTATAATAATTCATTGGGGTGTTGTATTTGGAATTTGAAGAGGCAAAAGACCCTCCTGCCAATCATGACTATGGTTAAGATTGCATTGTTTTTAATGTAATATATGGACAGGCTCACTCCTAAACAAAAATAAAGATCAATAAACAACTATACAGAGCCAACAACAATAACAACCAAGCTTTATCACATTAGTTAAGGCCAACTTATATATGGCATGATTGATGTCATTAGGCATTTGAGCATAAAAATAGTACAATACAAATAGTAAGCAATTATTTTGCTAAAAATAAATGCAAAATATATAAAAAGAGGAAACTAAATAGACAATTAACTTACACTAAGCGAAAGCAAAGCGGTGAGGCTCTCACAAAGACATCGACGTGCCAAATTGAACTACAACTCTATCTTTTTCTTCATCACGGAGTTCTAAACACAACATTGCTCTGTTGCTTTCTCCACAAAATCGAGTGGATCCCATGAGTTACGACCAAGAAGTGAGATAATGGGTTACTTGACAAACCAAAACTAAATAGGAGTGGTGGAAAAATAACGTGCATATAACGGTATCTCAAAGTTTCTACTCAACCCACGATGTATAGCCCCAATAAAAATAAATTGATAAAACATTGACATTTAACATCAAGAGACAACGAGTTTTATTTCATCATGCAAATAAAGCATCACTTTGAAATAGCAAAGGAAAAAACTTAGATCTTGTTCGATACATACATTTCCTCTGTACTAATCATAAAAGGACGGTCTTGTTAGTAAATAGCCGCCAGATTCACCCTTTAATGATTAGCTTACGATTAAGTTTTAATTCTAGTGAGAGCGAAAAAAAATAGACAATTGAAAGCGTATCTCGATTTTGGAAAATAGCAAATGGGGGGGCGGGGTGGGGTGTTAATTAATCTGACCACATCCTTTTAACCTCTATCATGTGAGGTTTGTATAGTTAGACAAATTACAACTCTGCATCCTTCTTAAGCTTTAGAATTTTAATGTTGAGTTTAAATAACAAACATACTAAAATAAAATAAAAACCCTCAAGCGTCAAAATTTGGATGCTCAAAAATCTGAAGCACGAGAAATTCATAATAAAAGGTACAATTAGAGAGATGCAGTGAACTAATTGAGGAAACAAAAAAAGTGAAATTGCGTACTAACCATTAATTAGTAGCTACATGACTTGATCATTTTATGGTCAATGATTTCGTCAGAGTAAGTGATATCTGCACCATATTGAGCAGCTAGTAATCTAAATGGAAGAATGCCCTAACAAACAAATTTCAGGAAAATAAAATCAATTAAGAAAAAAAAATGTAGTGGTAATTTGATTGTTGTGCTTTGGTGTGCAAGTTACTAATAATTGGTGGAGAGTAAAGTTATGAGAGAAGGGAAGTTAAACTCACAACGCGAACCATAGGAGCAAGAACGAGTTTGTTGCGGTACTCCATCTGTGTTGAATGTTTGAGAATTCCTGACTTTGGCGCCTCCCTCCCTCACAGGTTACCCCCAAAGAGAGGAGAGACTCCAAAAATACGAATAGTTTCGAGGTTTTGTTTTGGGACACAACACGACTTCAAAAGCTAGCGTGATGGATCACGATTCTATACAGATGCGACATGAAGGTTACATAAAGTAAATAACTTTGTTAATCAAACATTAGACACATAAAATGATAGCATATATAGGAGATTGCCATATTGGAGTATATGTTTACCATCGCTTGAAGGCAAATACGATCTATGTTTACCATGTACTTGACATGTGTGGGCTACTATGCAAAGCAAAAATATAGACATAAAATGATAGCATACATACCACATTACCATATTATAAGACGTTTACATAAGTCCATAAAACGCAACCACAGAAAACATAAACCACATAAGAGAAAACCAGTTTTTAACAACGTATAGTTCAAATACAGTTCACAATACATAGACTTCGTCAACCACTTCTTAGCAACAGTTGTAGATATATGGACAACGACATCATGCAAAATGTGCGTAAATTATCATTGGTGGTAGGCTTTCAATAGTGAACTGAAGAACATCCCCTACGCGGAATTTGTTTTCTTCAACAAACCAATTCCATTCATCTCCAGCCATAAACTTTTCATGTTCATGTCTTCCAAATCACGAATACCACAAAAATATGACTTCTCAGTTGGCAAAAATATCAAAGGAATATCAGTCTTCCTCTTCGGAATAATCTTGGCAATCCTCCGTGGAAAATGCTGACAAATTAAAAGATAACATATCAAAAATTAAATCTTGTCCATACTCAATATGAATATTAACTTTATTATAAACACTATAATACGCTAATGATATTATTTATACATACCATTCCACCGGATCTGAATTTGATAAACCTAGATATACGAAGCAACCATGTTTTGTCCTCTTCTTCCCCAATAAATTCCTCCGTGTCTTCAGAATTGAATCCACTTAACTCCTCAGAGTCTTCTGAACCATCAGAGCCAGAATAGATGATCTCTTCACTGTCTGTGATTTCAGCACCCGATGAGTCGGAGCTGATCTCAATGATCTCATGGCTACCAAAATAAGATGAAAATAATGAATGTCAATCTCACATCCTAATAAGTTTCTTCAATATTTGGTATATAAAGGTAATCACAGTTATATTCAGACTGAAAATAGACCAATATATGTTGAAGTCAAGTAATTTGAGACCCATTTTCATGCATAACAGTAAATAATGTTTGGAAGAGTACACATAAAAGTACTACCCAATGATGTCATGGCTACCTGATTTGTGGTAAAAAATTAAGTGAAATTCACCTAATAACAGTTTCCAACAATGATTAAGTTTAAGTATAATTGTTCTGTTAATTATTTGAAAATAAATCTAAAATTTCATTCATTTAAACTATAAAAACAGGTAATTCGACACTTACCACTGTAAACCAACATTAAATTACTTAACTTATTAATCAGATTACCAGACATGAATTAGTAAATGAACAGATAACTAAACAAATAAAGGAAAATTTCCATAGAACCCCATTTACACATATAATATTGCACTTCTCAGGAAAATGTAGCATAGTACTCAGTATTAACACATTATATGATACGACATATGAACAAATACGGTAGTAATACCTAAATCTATACCAATGACAAACCCAAAATATGTTACCATTTCCAATAATGGAAATTCATCCCAAACTTTATAATATCTTCCTCATGACAAACAAATCAATGTTCTATTCATGTAGAAGTTTTTAGTTTCAGTGGGTTTCATCATCTTTAAGAGTATATGGGTGTTCATAGAAGAAAACTGAAAATAAATACCATACGGAGGGAAAAGGAGAAATTCATGGAAAATTTGCATAACAAAGGAGGAAAATAACTTGTGTGGCGGCGTTTCCATGTGCGATGGTGAGAGTTTGCAATGAAAACTGAAAGCGACGAAAGGGTTGGTTTTGGGAAACTTCTGGTATGCCTCTATAGGTTCTAAGTGAGAAATCGGGTAGGGTTTGTAAGTGTGGTAGTGTTCATTATTGAATGTGAATGTAAAACATTGAGAAGTGTGGGGATTGAAACGGCGGTGCAAGTTCCCCCATTGATTGGTCAAATCAATGTCACAACATTGATGATGATATACGTGCAGTAGTTATGATGTTGAAAATCGAACGGTGTTGTGGTAACTATGTTTGGTTAAAGGGAAATAAATGGGATGGAAAGAAAGGTAGAGGAATATTCTATTTTACATTGTTTGGTTTGCTTTTGAAAAGGAAAGGAAAGAAACTTTTTGGGTATGACCCACACAAAAAAGACAGCATGAAAAAAGGGCACTTTTGTATTATTTGCCCAAAATACCCTTACACAATCCTACTACTAAGAATATTATTTAATTATTTGGGACATTAAAGTCTTTTTATAAAAAAACTTATTTATTTCCTCTCACTTTCAATTCCAACTTCTCTCGTACAAAACAACTAAAGTAATCCTCTAACTTTCTACTCTCTTTCTTTATTTTAATATTCTTTCCTTCAACTCTCTTTCCTTCCACTTTCTTTTATCATCCAAACACAGCCTTATGTATTGTTTGTTTTAGGTGAAAGTGATTTTATATAAACTTAGTGAAAGGAAACGACAAATTTTATATAAACTTAGTGAAAGGAAACAACATTAGGTATAGTTTTATTTGTTTGGTTTCTACTATATTTTCACTCCAACCAATTAAACATATAATCATCTCACTTTTTAATTAATTTGTTTCCTTCAACATTCTTTCCTTCAACCTTCTTTCATTCCACTATCCAAACAAACCATTAGACATTAGGAATTCTACTCCCTTGAAGAGACCGAGACATGATATGGCAGGGAATGTTCAAATAAAGTATACCACACATTTATTAGGAATGATGATGAATGAGGAATTGGATCATAGCACATTATACAACCTCTGACTTTCAGTTTTTTTCTTGTTGCTAAGTTGGGTAACCTTCGCATGATCAATTATTGCACATGTTGAAAAAATGTTAGACATTATATTCATTTCAATGCTTAAATTAGGTAAATAATTTACTTCATTTCATTAAATTAGGGGTTCTCAATGGTTAAATGGACACTTTCCTCTAACGCGTTACAGGATAAATGGATCAGAGTCATTTTTCATCAAAAAAATAATGTATCATTAAAATTAGATTAACACATTATTATTAATGAAGGAAAAAATAGGTTCTTCTTATCATAATAACCTGATTATAAAACAACTTTCTGTATATTCCTAGTGAAAGAGTTGGCATATGGCTCGTTATGTTAAGAGAGAGGAAAGTTTAAGGGTTTGAAAGTGTTAAAGTTATGACATAAGTGTAATCATTTTGAAGTTGAAGAAAATGGTATTGTACACATTATGCATTCAAATCAATGTCATGACATTGGTGATGATATAGTTGCCGTAATGATGATAGGGAAGACTACACGCATACACCTATGTGTGTTACTTTTACTTCCTTCTTTTGTTCATCATGATGTGTCATTTAATGTGCTTGATAATATGTGGATTCTTTCAGTAATATGTAGTGCAGATATGCTACTGATGTGCATCGAGATACTTTAAGAAGGTTTCATTCAAAGTACTTGTGATGAGAATTTGGTGAACAAACTTTGTTGTTACTTTAACACATCGTGATATCATGTGGTAGGGAGTGGTTAAATCAATGCCGCCACACATTTGGTATTAATGATGGTAATTTCAGAATTGGATATAGGTATTACACCATACATGCGTTTTCGGTTTTTTATTGATGTTTGGTAACGTTCACATGAGTAATTAGTGCACTTTTTAAAACATGTAGTACCTTGGTAGTATATTAGCTTCAATGCTTTTTTGGTAACGTAATAAACAGACAAATAATGTAAGTAGTTCAAGTAATTTTTTTTCCAAAATGGGGTGTTGAATAAAAAAATGGATACTTCCATTTTGGCCGTTTTTAAGTAAATGCAATATAGTTCTTTCTGGTTAATGACAATCAGAGAATGGGTACTACATAGTCATAATATTACATGACAATTATGAATATTAACATTAGAACAATAATTAAACATGCATTTAACCATGACAACAAACGATACATAAGATGTTATTAGTTGAACAAAAGTCATAGTTTAGTAGTTTCAACACAAAAGATACATACCACATAACAAAATACAAGATTTGCACAAAACATAGAGAATTCTAAGACTTCTTCCTACGAACCACAGAGACACAGTGACTTTCATATCCATTCACAATATTTCATTTCCCCCCCAAGTTCTTGGGGATGAGCTCCACTTTCTGAAACTTAGAATTACCAATGTGACCAGCAAGCTTCCCATAAATATAGTTATTATCATCATCAGCATCACCTGGATCATGGTGCTCTTCATCTGTTACTTCATCATCATCACTGCCAGCCTCTGACTCCATATCTGGTTCATTTGCAAAAGGACCATATTTATCAAAATAGCGAGATGAAACTGGCACAAACATCTTGAAATTACCCCTTGAAACATATGTCAGACGACCAATAGCATAGTCCTTGAAACCATATACACTACAAATGAAGTTGGTTCTGGTCTTCATGTATGGCAGACCTGAATCATCAATCTTGATTTTTCCCGGTATGGTTGTCCCAAATTTGTTTTGAAGTGATATGTTTGAAGGGAGTTTGGAGTGGTATCTCTGGAAAAAGCTTTTTGGTATCTCCACACGATTCTATTGCCATTTAGTAGATGTGAATGAAAACAACAACACGATTACTATTGAAGAAGATGAATGAAATATAAAGAAACTGATATTCAAGAAAATGTAAACAACTTATTAGTATGCAACATTCACCGTCTGACGTTTAAATACGACAATAAACTGTTTGGATCCAACATTTTTCCTAACAAAAAATGAACCAAATATTAGATGTTTGAAATATATATCATGAATTTGTAGATATACGTGTTCAACAAATCTTTTGAATGGCATATTTACATACCTCATAGTTGTTCCTCTTTGTCCGATTCACACATCACTTTGCTGAAGTTGAAGTAGAGGAAGTTGAAAGTAGAGAAGTGATTATTGATGGATGAGGGGAACTATATAATGATGATTTTTTTTAATTTTTAGGCCAAATATAACTATGATCTGAATGAGGTTTAACTGCATCGGTTACGGTAAAATGAACAGGCATACTATTTGGGGCTCTCAGAATCTGGCCTAACACTATGTTAAAGGCCACCCATTAAAGCTACTTCAACGACCCCCCAAACATATTAAGCACTTTAGAATTAGTATTAAAAGTTTATCTTTTGTAACTTTTTATTTAAATACACAACAGTTTGTAAAAACACAGCGTATGACACACATGAAGGAGGTATACCTTGAAAATGAAGCAAATTATATCAAACATAGTTGTGGATAAGTGTAAATGGTTAAGTGTGATAATGTGAGATTTTATTATGAACAAATCATTTTCATGTTAATTAATAACTTTCAACAGCGATTTTGTAAAAACAATTTTAAGTATCTACTTAACTTTGATAATTATAAAGAAATTAATAATATACGAAATTAAGAACATTGTACTAAAGGATAGTATTTGTAACACGTACAGTTACTACAACCTATAACCATGACATAAGGTTGAAATTAAGAAAACAAACACAAATACTAATTAAAATTAAGGATAGTGGTTATGTCGCGTAGAATAACTACAACTTATAACCATTACATAAGGCTGAAATTAAGAAAAGAAACACAAATACTAATTTAAAGGTAATTTAATATAACATAGTGTTGACTGCATCTTCTTCATCATTTTCATCTTCATCAGGTTGTGGAGCACCATCAATTGATATCACCTCTTGGATATCATCAGCTGTTGGATTAAGGTCGTTCGTGCTGTCCACTTGAATCTGATGTGTTTGTTGTTGAACCTGATGGGGTGCAAGAACTATAGGATTCACATCATAAATAGCTTGTAGTGCTTCGGTACTCCATACAAATGGTCCTTCATCATGGTTGTTGTTATCATTGTTAGTCAGTGAATGATGTTCTAGTGATTCAGTAGTCATCTCAAAAGATCCTTCATCTTCGTTATCATCATCAAGTTCGTTAGGTCGATTATGAAAACCACCATTGCGTGTCAACCTAAAGTCAGCAGATGGTGGTTCAAAAAGTTTAAATATCCCACTATAGATGTATGAAATAAACAGTACAGCTCCAAACTCATAGTCATGTACACTATATATTTCAAATGTGTCAGTTTCAAGGTATGGTGACCCAGTAGTACCATATGTTAAACCAAGGGTGCACGGGTATAGATTACCATTCTTGTCTTCTACATAAACGGTGGATGGAAAATTGTTTGAAAAGGTTTCGTAAAATGTCAGCGGAAGGATGATCCGCGGCTAAAACATCAAAAATTCAAACCATCATAGATCATTAAAAGGACAATTAAAATTTAGTATTACCCACAACAATATTGTACAGGTAAATTGTAACTAACAATTAATAATTGATAATTAATAATTAATGTTATAACCAACTTACACTATGAGGACGAATGACACAGATAAAGTCTGCATTGTCCATCTTCTAACTGAATTGGTAGTGTCAACCTATATGAATGAGTTGTTAGTTGATGGAAGTTATTAGTGTGTAGTGAGAGGATGAGAATATGTATATTTCTATATATATATATATATATATATATATATATATATATATACTGCGATGCGACGACAACGTGTTAAAAACTTTTAGATTTGGCCCATTTTAGTGTTACTTCAAAGTGGGCATATAGGATTATGATGCTCTAAAGGTCGGAATGAGGTTGGAAAATGGTTTGGTTGGAAAAGGTTTACATGTTGGACATGTTGGGTAATGTGGTGAGTGGGTACATCAACATTCTATACACGTTTTTCGAAATTTTAATAACATCATTACATTGTAAAAGGCGCTACTCAAGTGGAGTACTATTCATGTGCTTTGTCACATGCCATATAGTAGTTCCTATAGTTCCTATCTAATAATGACTAAGTACACATAGGTATAATTATTAACATGTTCTATAGGTATAGGTTGGTGTGGCATTGGGGAAAGGTTTTGATTGTTTGTAGACAAAAGCTATGAACTAACATCCACTATAGGTTGACGAATAAACGGACAAAAATAATTATTACTTGGTACTAATGTCCAACTTCTACATCTCGTAGTTTTAGATAGGAGGAAATATAGCCATGTAGGGGACATTATGATGCTCTAAAGGTAGGAGTGAGGTTGGAAATTTTTTGTCCTTTGTTTTGTCTACAACTCATAAAGAGTATTACTACTGCAAACTTCAACTATCCTTCCATATAATACGGACAAAAAAAAGCATGTAAACATTGTTCTTTACCTATAAATTTGGGTCCTTTTATTCCTGTAATTCAAATTTTAACTCTATTGGTGATTGGACCCAAAACTTTTGTCCCATACAATTCAAGACGGCGCATAATTAAATTAATCAAACATAATAGGAGTGTGGTGGGCTATGTGAGAAGCAATAATGTTGTAAAGTACAATATCAAACTCATTAAAATCAATAACTGCATAATAACAATATTACATTCATTGATTATCAAAATGCAAACACTTAGATCGAAGTATAAGTCATACTATTTACTCAGGTGACTATTTTAAATTATTGAATACTTCATGATACACAACATTATTAGTGGTGGTTGTATTCTCATCATCTTCACTTACTAACAATAAACGTAATCCTTGTTTTGTTGTAACTCTTGATAAGGCAACGTAGAGTTGTCCATGTGAAAATACTGGAGTAGGCAAGTATACACCAACAAATTCTAAAGACTGACCTTGACTCTTATTAATTGTCATTGCAAAAGATATAGCTAAGGGAAATTGTCGTCGTTGGAATTTAAATGGTATTCGCACATCTGATGGAATTAAAGACAATCTTGGTATATAAACTCTGTTCCCAACATGAGTGCCTGATATTACTTTCCCCTCCACAACATATCTTCCAAGCTTCATTATAATCATCCTTGTACCGTTACAAAGCCCTGCATTTTGATCCATGTTGCGAAGAAGCATTACAGGAACGCCCACCTTTAACTTCAATATATGACTTGGCAATCCTGGTGATGAAATTGTATTTAAATATTTCGATGAGTGAACATTGTCTACACGATCTGTATCAACATTGTCAGAGTGAGGGGTGTCAAGACTATAATAAGTCATCTCTTCACCAACTATATTGTTCGCCATGTAATCATTGATTTGGTCCACCATAGTATTCTTTGATGTCAATATTGCTCTTTTTTGGTAATATGATGAATAATCTGTCACATTTATATAATTTGGATATATTTCTTTAACAATGTCAGCAATTGTGTCTTTACATACTTAACTAATAGTTCAGGTGGCATAACAACAACACTATGATCATCATTATGATGACAACTTTACCATCACCCATTTTTAAAACCTAATCAGCAAAAACTCGACGTTCCTCTAAATCATTTGTAGATCCACCAAAGAGTAAACGCATGTTTGTATGTAAACTCAATATCTCACAAAATCTCCAAAGATAAGATGAGTTTATTGTAGAGTTCACAATTTGTTGCCGAGTACCTTTTGGAATTATAGGCAATACTTGACGAAAATCACCACCAAGAACGACCACCTTACCCCCAAATGGCAATTTATGATTACCTATCATGTGATACCTTAGAATATCTTTAAATGTACGGTCAACAGCTTCAAAACAATGTTTATGCATCATTGGTGCTTCATCCCATATTATTAACTTAGCTCTACCTATCAATTCCGCCAAATCACTACCATGTGTTATATTGCATGTTGAATCTTCATGTATTGTAATTGGTATGGCAAATCGTGAATGGGCTGTTCGTCCACCTAGAATAAGTAACGTTGCCACACCGCTAGAAGCAACTATTAACACAATGTCTCCTTTAGAACGTAAACCTGCAGCAAGGGCTCTCCATATAAATGTCTTCCCGGCACCACCAAATGCATTAAGAAAGAAAAACCCACATTGATTAGATTCAACACGGGACATTATTTTGTCATATACTCCGCGTTGTTCAACAAGCATTGTAGATAGTAACCGCAAGTGTTCATGTACCAAAGCAACTCTATCATAATTTAATTCATCATTGATTAAACGGTTGAAATGATGATTAACATTTTCGTTCATAGGAGTTCTCATTGATGGAAAGTCTGATAGTCTTCTATTCCGTCTTTGTAGCTTATCATCAATGTCATGCAGTAGATAACTCTTCAATTGTTCATCAGTCAAAGTCAACTCTACATAGAAAATGCAAATACTTTGTTCATGTCTCAACAAATAAATATTGAAATAATCCTTGTTTGATAACATATAAACTAAACTAAATCCAATACAAAATAATTTCAAGTAATGTTTGTAAATCAATAAAATCGCCACATACCTGGAGCTTGATGTAATCTTCGTTATATGTACAATATATCTTCCATTAATTCCATTAGTGTTTCTTCAAATACATATTCAGGCTTGGTCATTTGGTTCTCTGCCAACAAAGTTACAAATAAATGTCTCAAATAGTGACCTGACCCCCACTGGCTAGCTTCTTTGATTGCATCAGTATATTCTTGGTCATCATCTAATAAACCCATTGCAAAGCAAGCCCTTTTAAATGTATCATGAACATGGTTATTAACTTTACGAAGATCTTCATAACATGTTGGTCCACGTATGAAGTTCAACATTGTCCGCATATAATACAATTCTCCAGTTCCTAGAGGGACAAAATGCATACGACCAATACTTAATCCCTGATTCCGTGGGGACCATCGACGACGTTCCTTTTGCTTCCAAACAAATTTCAATGGGAATTCATTGTATGTCAAATGATTTGCTTCCTCATATTTGGCGTTCGCATCAAACCATGCTAAGAATTTGGTGTAGTTATAGCTGGTCCTCGCAATGACATCATCTACTGGACGATTATTGTCAAATAATAAATATTGTTCCCCAGGCAGATGAAACATTAACCTCTCCACAGATGGATCTCTATAATGAATATCAAAACTGAACACTCGCCATGTTGCCTCACATGGTGATAAATAGCGACAATCAAAATATAATTTGATCTCATCAACCACCTTATTAGTTGTGCCATTATTGGTACCACTGTCATCTGATTGATAAAAAGTAGTGGTGACTCTATCATGTCCTTTGTTAATGTACTTGAACAAATATTTGATAGACCGAGATTGGTTACACCACTCCACATTTATATGTGCATTAAACATTAACAACAACTGCTTGTTATGGGACCACATATCTATTATCAAGCATTGTTGTATTCGTAAATTTTTTTGGGAAAATACTTTGAACACTTATTAGAAACCATGCAAGGAGAAGACTTACGATGTTCCCCACATGGGCCGTGAATCATAAATCCAACAACAACATTATACAAATACGGCTCCTTATCTTTGTCAGGAATTTCTGCACATATAATTTGATCAATATCTTTCGCTTGCAATATTCGACTGCTTGGTTGTAGAAATACCAAAATATGCGCGTGTGGAAGTCCGCGTTTCTGGAATTCTATTGTGTAGATTACTGGTTATACAACAATAATGTAAGTCACAATATCATGTTTCTAAATTAAATGAAATGCAACTCATTAAGCAAATCAATACTTCTTTAAAATAAATGCATATAAACGAATATTACTTGCTTTTGTTGAACCAAATATATCACCCTTCTTTATTTGTTTCATGAGGTAATCTAACTTCATTTTAAATACTCTTGAAATCAAATCTGGTCTATCTTCAGCCTTCACATTCACTATCGATAAAAATGCGGTTAGTTCTGGCCACTTCGGGTTGCATGTAAATGTGATAAATAAATCAGAATATCCAGCCCATCTACAAATTGCCATTGCATCTTGGTAATTTTGTTGCATATATCGTGCACCACCTGTGAAACTGGATGGCAATACAATACGTTTACCTACAGTGTTTGGGTCGAGGTCACCCCTTAATACTGCATCTAATAACCCTTTGTACATATCTGCTCTTACCTCATGTTGATGATTCTTTACCCATTTTAATCTTTGTGCTTCGACCATACTATAGTCATCGACCAGAAATTGTTGAAATAACCTTTTCCCTTTCAAAACACACGACTCTTCAATTGTTCTTTGTTGAATCCGATAAGCAAGCCATTCACGGAGTGTGACCTTTTCTCTCTTAATGGGAGTGACCGTATCATCATCATTGTATTTAATATTGTCATGCCATCCATCTTCCCCAATAGGAAAAAATAATGGATATTGCATTGGTAAATAAGTCGCACTCAATGTCGATATACGTTGTAAAACCCGGATCTCTTCTCAACAACAACATCACGATCAAAATGACCGGCATCAAAATCTCCTACTATTAGAGCGACCACCTCGATGATGTTGGCAAATTGTATCTCCTACTATCTTTACCTCTTTTGCCTATAATCCTTAACTTAATATTTTTACGCTTAGAAAAGTAAGACGTTCCCGTACATATCTGCATGTCTTCACAAATGAGTTGCACTTGTCTAGCATTTCACGCAACTTAATAACAATTGAGGATTGTAATTTGTCTACATCATCTTTCATGCTGAATATATATAGAAAAAATAAAAAATGTTATCATGAATCAAATAGGACATTATAAAATGTTTACGAAAACAAATACAAAGATGAATAAATAATATACTTACCCCACTACTGACATTCTATTTGAAATTTCATTCTCAGTGTCATATATATACAATTGTGCAAATTTTGGATGTTCTCCTGGAAGTGGTGTTAGACTACCAATCTGATGATAGTTTTCACCATTCATAATAAAAATTGGAGGAGCAAATCCCAACATTCATTTGATTTGAATTTTACCACCCATTGATGTGAAAGAAAACATACTATTAAAAGACCTTATATTGAACTGAAAATACTTGCTTGCACGATCTTGGTTATTATATAGACCATCCAAATGATACGGTGGCTTCTTGTAATGTGGTAGAATAACCTACCATATGCACAACAAAGGCTAAACGTTGGATTCTTGGATTAAAAGATTTTTCACGACGCCCGCAAAACCAAAATATAGCTCCACAATAAAGACACATATATGTTGGGATCCCGACATCCCGATAAACTGTATGGTAAACAAATTATATAAATCGAGTTATTTTAAAATATTAACATTAATAATCTCAAATCTTCAACCTAATCAACTTATTGGTAATAATATTACCTTGATGTAAACCGATATTATGTATAATATCCTCTACAGAAAAATCATCATCCAACTCTTCTGATGGTTCACCTATACATAAATCAATGGTCATTTGATGATTAATAACCTTAGTTACTAAAGTCACAACAATACAAATATGCTATAAATGATATATGATTACCTGATGTCAATCCAGAAATAAAATGACTTGTTGATGCATTATTATTCTCATTTGGAATAAAAATGCTTTCTTGTGTGTCTACATTTTTCCTCTTCAACATTACTCTCCCAGGTGCAAGACACTTACGATTAGTGTTATAATGATTTTCACTTGGTGTATCATATCTTCCATCTACAGAGTATTACTATGGTAAGCAAACATTTTAACATATAATTGCCTGGAAAATAATTACAACGAAACAAATTAAACTATACCTGATCGGAAGACGGTTGTACAAGGATAACTTGTTGATGCAACTTCTTTATTTTTGGTTATAATGGTTTGATTTGTGTCTCCTTTTTTCTTCTTTAAAACATGTTTTCCTGATCCAATATGCTGGATATTTTCACCTGAAGATACTAAACCATGTTTCGTGGTATCAAGAAATTATTGTGATCTAATAAATACAAACAATATCAACAATATGATGTTAGAAATGAACTCGAATTAATAAATCTTCTTAATACTGACCTTTTGTAGAGGCTACTTGTGATAAGTTTCTTTGACTATCTCCAAAGTTTGTGATATCACAAAACTTTAAGTTTCCACCAATCAATTGAACATCACGAGATGATTTACGATCTTTAAAAAAACTAATATTCTCCTTGCCAAAACTATTTACCTTGTCCATTGATATTATAGTTGTGTCAATATAATATCCGAATCTTTATAGGCAATGGGGTTCTCTCAGATCTTCATAGTACATAGGTGGTCAAATTGGAAATTTCGAGTGTACTATGCAAAATAGTGATGTTGAACTTTAGTCTTGAAACTACTATGAGATTCTAAGTATCTTTATAGGAAATGTGTGTTAAAATCGGATATATTTTGAAGTAATTTGCAAAATAATCTCGGAGAACTATAATCCTCATATAATGAACGTTATTAACACATCAGGCATATTGATTATCACCTTTATTATCTGAGCTCTTTACTAAATCATTGCATCAATTTAAACACGTAATCATATCCAATGAGATTAATTATTCGTACATTGACACTTGTAGGCACATATGAACACCCAATAGACAACAAAATTAATTGTTAAATATATAAAATAGAAAACACTTGTTTCTCTTTAAATCATAAGGTTTCATTACATGATACATCTATTACATCAAATAAACCACATTGCATGGATATGCATGGAGGTATTTTAGAGGAAAATAAACCACATATACTACTACAACTTCTTAATAACAACATCGTATGAGGCTAATCCTAACTGAATAAAATAGATGACAACACAATATATTGCAGCACGCAGGCTGCTTGGAGGAAACTTAAAAACAATACAGAATTCAAATGACACGCATCATGATATGAATTTGATGTTAACATTGATTACTCCTTAGGCTCGATCTTGACAATACTCTTGGACATCTTGGACACTGATTCAGGTGAAAACTCCATTGCATTCAGGTTAATTCCTTCCAAATCGCCATCGCCCTTTTGCCTGCACTTTGATGGTGGAGTTTCATCAAGATCAATATAAGTAATCGGGGGGGTCTGACTATCAAGGTCCACCTGCAACTCGAAAACATATAAAAAAAACATTCTCAATTAGCATTGTTACATGACTCAGACCGTACATACTATGATTGTACATACTTACCACGGGTTGAGACTCAATAACATTGTTACATGACTCAGACTGACTGGATTCCCCATATGAATCGTTTTCTATCACCTCAAGGCCATGCTTCTTTCAGATTTTCTCAATGACAAATAATCCACTGTGAATATACATTTTAAAAATAATGTAATAATGACATACGCAAGGTCTTCGAGCACAAGTTCAAGCATTGGTGTGGGAACACCGTTTAAAAGTTTCTCACGGATATTATCCTTCTCAATCACTAACCAATGTATAAGTCTTTGCGTTCTTCTTGCATAATGGATGGAAAGTCATAAAATTCAAAATGATTTAATGGGATCTCAAGTGCAGGAATGTTCGTTACCACAGTTGTTCCCATGAAGTTGACTTTGAATTTGTGAGTGGTCTTCCTGTAAGACGCATCATTTTGGGCAACCAAAAACTTCTCAATTTCGTAAGTTGAACCCATTTGGAGATTATTAACAAACCGGGAAATCCAAGGCCTCTTAACATTTGCCTGAATCTTGTTACACTGATTACAGAACAAACACATTAACTCCAACTCTATATAAACAAATCAAACATTTAATGATTCACATGTAATAAGAAAGAATATACTTCTTCTGTTCATACCTTCTCATCCATCAAAATCATCTCAATGTTCACAATTTCATTTGCATTGTGAGGGTTTCGAACCCTAGCAAGGATTATGATGCGAACACGTAGTTTCCAATTCACACGCCCAACAACAATTTCATCGATCATGTTAACATTTGAACGCACTTGGAGAGCTGCATACGTACACATACATAGAATGTAGCATAGGATAAAATAAATTAATATATCAACTCTACAAACTCAACATAAAAGTATAACACATTAGATAGAATAGAGCGAACCCATGGGATTGTTGAATGATTCTTTAATGCAAGTAGTCTTACTATGTGTGTTTCTATGAGTTGGTGAGATGATAAGGTCCATGCTTTATGAGTATTTATAGGGTAACATATATTAATTATCCTGCATATTTGTTACTTATTGATTTCTAACATAATCGTTAAACAAAAATGTATTAATCCTCCTTTATACACTGACTAAAATGTGTTATAATTCTAATTTAGTAAATTTAGTAATTAGTACTAATCTATGCGATGCGATATATACATGGTTGTATATAACTAAGTAACAGTACTTTCATATGGTTTAGATTAGATAGATTATTACGTTATTTTCCTTCGTCACGTGTTATATCTTTCACACACACACATATGTTGCAAACTTCATCCCCTATATTATCACCAAAAAAAAAAACATCACCCCTATATACCTATTATAGCCTACTACAATTTGATATGACCCGACCTCGATAAACGCGATAGACAAAAGATTGCATCGGGTAAAGGAATAAATGATAATGTTGCATTGTACTGTACTTGCAACTACATGTCTTAGTGGGAGTACACTTATGGTAGTTTATGGGGAATGCGCGGAATTATGATACCCTACTACTACTACGTCTTAAAGTCTGCATAGGTGTGTTGGTTTACGATAAAAAAAAAAAAAACAAAAGCATTCCATATGGATACACAAACATTAAACTTGAGTGTATATTTGGAATTACTCCCTACATGTGTGATGATACTATTGAACATCTACAGTGTATCATATTGTAGTTGTACCACCCTGATATGCACTTGTCCCATGAACTTTTCATTGTGCCCCACAGCATCCCGTTCGTACATTCCACTTTTAGAAACGCATCGGTATCTGGAATTCTATTTGTAGATGCGAAAATAGGTTTGACATACTTAACACTATAGGTAGTACTACTATATGTGCAACCATTAGTAATTCAACAGTACTTAGTTGATATGCTTAACTTACTGTACTCCTATCTAACTTAAAATGCAAGAATAATGGAACAACAATTATTCCTACGCGCCTTAGCTAATAGGGCTCTACAAAATCTACCATCCCCAAAAGCTCACATGATCTCCTACATATATTACTTCCACACTCAACCCTACGCACAAAATCATTACTTTTCAACATTTACTATTCATAATAATTACTCCCTCACATGGGTTCTAATTCCCAAAGCTCTCCAACGTTACAAAAATATGGATATGGATACCACTTCTTAAAGTTCGACTCCTATAATCAAATCAACCATGTTTTGGTAGCGAATGGACACTTTTATTTAATTGGAAAAAAAATATACAAAATAAAGTGTTATCAATCTAACTTTTAAAACAGATTGGCTAATAGTCTAAACAAATTGGTTAATTGGTGTTATAAGTTGGTTAATTTGGTTAATTGGTGTTATCTAAAAACCTATGTCTCAATAACATTTTTGTTATTAAACATATTCATTAATTTGTATTTTGGATTTTTTCCTTTTCAAATAAACTGGATGAATTACTATCCAATCATGGGTAAACATATAATTTAAAATATTAACTTTAAAGAGATTAAAATTACTTTTACCATCGTTCATTCGACTACCATAACTATGTTCCAAACTTTAGTACACTAAATATAAGTAAAATTCGACAAAACTAAATGAAACTAAATGTTACTAAAGCTAATTTAATATAACTAACACTGAATAATTACTAGTTCCAATCATCGATCATACTTATTACATTAAATATGGGATCAATTATTCTTCGAGAGGCATAATGTTTGAAACAATTATATGATACAATTTACTTAAAAATTCATTTCGTTTCATCATTCTAGAAACATCAACTACTTAACGATCCAAACAAAATAAAGTACAATACAATAACAACATTGGACAACACAATGGTGATTAACGGAAAATATTCTTCTTCTCTCTCGGATCTAGTAAAGTCAACATTGGATAACACATTGGTGATTAACGCACAATTTTCTTCTTCTCTCAAATTCTAATGAAGGTAGGTAATAGGCTAAAAAACTTAGTTAATTGGTGTTGTAAGTTGGTTTTTGTCGATTTTTGCCTAAAAACCTATGTCTAAATAACATTTTTTTTATTAAACATATTCATTAATTTGCATTTTGGTTTTTTCCTTTTAAAATAAATGGATGAATTATTATCCAATCGCGAGTAAACATATGATTTAAAACATTAACTTCAATGAGATTAAAATTACTTTTACCATCGTTCATTCGACCACCATAATTATGTTCCAAAATTTAGTACACTAAATATAAGTAAAATTCGACAAAACTAAACGCCGACACTAAATGTTACTAATGCTCATCTAATATAACAAACACAAATTATACCATATTATCCATTAAGTGACCTCCAATTTCCACGCACTCCGAATAATTACTTGGTCCAATCACCAATCATAATTATTACATTAAATATGTGATCAATTATTCTTCAAGAGGCATAATGTTTGAAACAATTAGATAATACAATTTACTTAAAATTTCATTTCATTTCATTGTAGAAACATCAACTACTTAACAATCCAAACAATATAAAGTACAATACAATAACAACATTGGATAACACAATGCTGATTAATAGACAATTTCCTACTGAAAGCAACATCAGATAACACAATGGTGATTAACGGACAATTTTCTTCTTCTCTCAAATTCTACTTAAGGTAGGCAGGCTAATGATGACACTCATTATGTTTGGATTCGAACATGGGACACCCAACTGGATTTTCAACCCTTCACACAAAGCTCTTGCTTGACAGAACCTATGCCATCCTTCAGTTAACCCGCATAAGTTAGGATTTTGACTCTGAAACTCAAGGAAACATGTTGTCTGAAGGCCATACTCATCAAATACAACAATGTGGACTCCACTTTTCCTAAATGCTAGTAGACAAAAATCCAATGGTATATGCTGCATAAATATCAAATTAGATAACATTATTGTCTGCTTTCTTCTCACTAATTTTTTTTACTTTTATTTATATATATTATACATTGCTACTTACCAAAAACCCAGATGTGCAATCTGTATATGTAAGCATCTTCTCAAGAACATGGAAGAAATCAGGCTTCTTACAAATGTTTGCATAATGGTAGTCAAGTAGTTCTCTTTTAGGACTATTTTGAATTTTAGGTAACTGGCCTAACCAAGTAATTCTTGCTGGAAGGGGGTAATAGACATGTTGATCAAGACAATCCCTAACTTGAATTAGAAAAGCATCACTACCTGCATAAACAAATCTAACCCAACCTCCAATATGAAGGCCATAGAATTTGCCTACGTTGTTCCAACCATGAGTAAAATAAGCTTTCTAGCGAACAACCTCAACAACAACTTGATGCATGTTACCCACAGGATCATAAAGCCAGACTTTGGGGGCGACCTCAAGAAGGTGTTGCATGGTCAACAACCTTGGAAGTCTGACTTTGTTCTATAACCAAAAATTAAATACCTTCAGGATTCAATGTATGAAAACAACTTGGTAATATAAAATGTTGAAGATGTAAACACAAACCTTATCAGCATGATATTCAACATAAAATGGCTCAAACTTGATGCGAAGATCATACTCAGATTGTGTGACCGCATATACTGATGGAGAATTCATTGCCTTGTACCTGGAACAAACTAAACGAAAAAATAAAACAATCAACCCCTACCAAATCCAACAGCATGTAGAAAATGTTAATAGACTTGAAAGTTGTGTTTCGTATAAATAGAGAGCCACAATAAGTATTAAAAATACCTTAAAAAAAGAAGGAATGAAAGATTGGATGTGGTGGTGAGATTGGCAATGAGTTTCCTTTATAAGCTATGTGATGGATGAGCATGGGGGGGTTTACGCTTCCCTATAAGCGTCTTTAGTGGGGCATCCTATGTCAGACCAAATTGATAAGCATGTGAGGTAGTGCTCCTTACTTTATGTGTAGCAAAAAGTTGCGACTCTAAATGCAAAAATCCACCCAGTTTCAAGCTTACAAAACCACTATTACATACAGTTGCATTCAATGTAAATCTGGTATGTCAAATAAGTTCCTAAAAAAGGTTCATGATGATATGCTACACAAATTTTATGAGGAGTATATTGGTAAATGGTGGTAAATCAATCAACATCCCTATACTACAACATGACCTTATCTCCCAAATGCACCAATATTGGTAAATTTTACCAATATTGGTGCATTTGTAATCTGTAAATCAATCAACATCCCTATACTACAACATGACCTTATCTCCCACATGCCAAAATTATTCGTAGCAGATTACACACAAATATATAAACGTGTCACTAAAGTTCTTCATACAATAAGACAAATATCATATTACAACAAAAGGCCTTTCTCCAACACACCATGCCATGTTTGCTAATCCAAAACATATTACAACATGGTGTACATACAGTGTGGCATATCACATAACATTGTCTTAACCCCATTTTACATTACTCCCACAAAACAACAACATTTTACTTTTCTAATATAACATTACAGAAATATAAAGTGGATACACTAAACCAGAATTTAAGCTAAGAAAAAAAGAACATGTATTTCACCAATTACTCGACGAAATACATATCCTTTTTCATTAAGCTTAAACTCAAAGATTAGTTTACAATATTAATCGAAACATCCTTGAAGCAATCAAGATATGAAGAAAAGGACTGTGGCATTAGCATGATAGACACCGAAATTAACTTTCTGACCAGGCTCGAACCCCATTTGATTAACAAAGGCAGACCATCCTCTTACTATCCCACAGTTATCCTGTTGGTCAATGTTGTGTAACAACTTACATGACCACCCATTACCTTCGTCATCAATGACACAAATACCGGAATCAGTCACCGGCAGCGCATCAGCACAAAACTCCTTTGAAATAGTCTGAAAATACAATGATTATAATTAATATTTATATTTGCAAAACAAACTATATATAGTACACATATTTTATTTAAATGATACACATTAAAATCATGGTTTAAATAACTTCTAACCTTACCATGGAATGTCTTATAATCTCACCAAACAATTCCTTAGCAACTAAATAAATAACTATCTAGACATTAACTTAATATTTGTTACATTCTCACCATGCAATTTCCATATATATCTTCGGGAGTCAACCACTTGGTGAAGTAATGAGTTATACCCGAGAAATCTACTACCATTTTAGGTTTCCTTTTTCCCATTGGATCTATAGGTTCCAAAGGTTCTGGTATCGGGGGGTAATCAACCTCCTTCCCCTCCCAGTTAGCTACTTCAATGTCAAAATCACCATCTTCCTTATAAAACAACCGCACCCATCCACCCAAAAATAACCCATAAAACCTTGCTAAAAATTTCCAGGCATTTGTGAAGAACAACAAACCCTTCCTCTTAATGACTTTCATATGCGTGACGTTACCATTAGGATCAGTCAACGTCACACGTGTCTTCACAGTATAATACTTCTTCACAAAAGATGGTGGCAAACGACCAACCTCCTACTCAAAAAGCGACAAACATTTATGAAATTAGTTACCATTTATGTGTTTCTAACCATTTATGTGATGTGATTACAACACTTACATCACGAGTTTCAATCTTGACCAAATACACAACCTCATCCTTAGTGCGCAAATGTTTAGGCCACTCATGCTGAGACATCAAAGTATGCCTTAACTGTCAAATTAGTTCGGGTATTAAAAATTCCATTAACACCATTACAAAATGACCAACATTAATTAAAATTACACTTAAACATCAATGTATAGAAGTTTAATATTTTTGGATAAAGGATGGAAACAAAAGATTTTACCAAAAAAAACCACAATTTTTTTGAATAATGCTCGTGAGAAACCTCACATCGACGCCGTCACACCCTCACATATGGCATCCCGCCCTTATTAGTCAGATGGTAGCCTCCTTTTTTGGTACTTCACTCACGCTTCACTACAGCTAACTTACTCTCCTTTTTCCACTACTTCTAGATGTGGGCTCCATACCACTACAAGTTCCCTCCATACGGATATACTAATACTCAAAGACACTGTGGGGTCCATGTGAAAGTAAAAGTTGTGTTGTGTTTAATGTCCCTCACATGCAAGTGAAAATGATGGTGGACCAACCATCAACATTTCCTCATGTGGACGTCAACACATCCCATGCAAATAAAACGTTGTACGTAAATTGTGAAAAGCACCTCATTCACCTCTTTCCATTCCTCATTTCCTTCACAAATAACACGTATCCCACCTGTTTTGCATGTAACTCTCTTCACAAACACGTTCTTTCCCGCTCATAAGGCAGTTTTACTACCTGCTATTATATGGGCGGGATTTAACATTGCATAAAACTAGGACGATTACCCGTGCGATGCACGGGGAGGTGATTAATAGGCCTACAGATGTAGTTTCGAAAAAACATCAACATTTTATAAGGGGGGTATAAAAATATGCAACACATATATATAAGACGAAGAGGCAACAATAGCCCTTGGTGGGATGAGGCAACAATGTCGGTCCAAAAAAATAGAGTGGGGGTATATTGGTAAATAGTGGGGTACAAAATGAGGGGTACATTTTGATAATAAAAAAAGTGTTGGACAAAAAAAATTGTCAGGGGTATGTCGGTCCAAAAATATAGAGTGGGGGTATATTGGTAAATAGTGAGGTACAAAATGAGGGGTATATTGGTAAATGGTGGGGTACAAAATATAGAGTGGGGGTATGTCGGTCCAAAAACATAGAGTGGGGGTATATTGGTAAACAGTGGGGTACAAATGAGGGGTATATTGGTAAATGGTGGGATTAAAATTTTCCCACCAAAAGTAGATAAAAAAAAGAGTGTTTGACAAAAAAAAATGTCAGGGGTATGTCGGTCCAAAAATATAGAGTGGGGATATATTGGAGTGGGGTACAAAATGAGAGGTACATTGGTAAATGGTGGGAATAAAATTTTCCCACCAAAAGTGGATAAAAAAAAAGTGTTGGACAAATAAAAAATTTGTCAGGGGTATGTCGGTCCAAAAATATAGAGTGGGGGTATATTGGTAAACAATGAGGTACAAAATGAGGAGTATATTGGTAAATGGTTGGGTACAAAATATAGAGTGGGGGTATGTCGGTCCAAAAATATAGAGTGGGGGTATATTGGTAAACAGTGGGGTACAAAATGTGGGGTATATTGGTAAATGGTGGAAATAAAATTTTCCCACTAAAAGTGGGGAAGTCAACGATTGTGTATTAATTAAGAGAGATAAAAAAAAAGAGTGTTGGAGAAAAAAAAAGTGTTGGAGAAAAAAAATTGTCAAGGGTATGTCGGTCCAAAAATATATAGTGGGGGTATATTGGTAAACAGTGGGGTACAAAATGAGAGGTATATTAGTAAATGGTGGGGCACAAAATATAGAGTGGGGGTATGTCGGTCCAAAAATATAGAGTGAGGGTATATTGGTAAACAGTGGGATACAAAATGAGGGGTATATTGGTAAAGGGTGGGAATAAAATTTTCCCACCAAAACCTCAAAGTCAACGATCCTCTCTTAATATGTAGAGATAAAATAAAATAAAAAACTAATATAACATATAGTATCACTAAGAGATTCAATTTAGTCACTATACTCACATGGTTGCATTTATATAGTCTCTAAAATTTGTGAAATATGTCTGATTAGTCTTGTAATGATCCAATGCTCCCTGTCATACCCCAATTTTGTCCGGCTTGGGTCAAAACCCTAATTTTCCCCAAAAAATAAATAAATAGAGGAGAAGATAGCATCATGCATTGCATTTAGGTTTCTAAAAATCATTTCAAAGCTTCTAAAATCATTTTTGGAGTTGGAATGCACTTCTTAGACAAATTAGGGTTTTTCAGTGCAAAAGGGTATTTTGGTCATTTTGCAAATAAGGGACAATTTCTCAGGACAAGTCATTCAACATGCATTTTTGAGGTATTAGAGGTCACTCCTAGGGGGAAAAATCATTTTTGAAGTAAAAATGTGCTTTGGGCAAATAACTAGGGTTTTTAGAGTGAAAGGGCATTTTGGTCATTTCACAACAAAAATGGTCTTTTGTCCCAAATCACTGAACCATCATCAATAATCTATTTGAGGAATATTTGTGCTTAATTGTGATTATTTTTGTGCATAAATATTAAACCTTTTGGCATAAAAATCAAATTCTTGGATAGAAGGGTAAAATGGTCTTTTCCTTTGAGGTGGGGTAAATAAATCAATTTTGGGATTGGTGAGATCATAAAATTCAGAGCCCAATCTTTGAATCATGGGATATGGCCCAAAATGGCATGAATTTAGAAGAATGATCTAGAAGGGAATAATCCATATTCTTTTGAATTTTGAAAGGTCAAGTATAGTACAATAGTACAATTTGCAATTCCACTCACTCTCCCCACTCCATAGCTGCGCATATCAGCCATATTCCTTTCAATTTTGATTTATTTTATTGGTTGCAAATGGTATTTAAATCATGGCCTTTCATTCAAGTGTTAAGTGCAATCCTCACCTTTCATTTGAATTAAAATGGCACTTTGTGTAATAAGCTTCATGGAAAAATACAATTTTGTAAATGAGCTTATCCTTCACCACCCTACTTATGCTGCACACCCAGCCCTCTCTCTCCTCACTTTATTGCCCTTAATCCATGTGACATTGCATCTTGACCATTGATTCAAATTCTATCTCAAATCCTATTGGTTTGCAAGAAGCACATTGTCATAAATACCCTTAAGTTTTCACCCCATATAAAACCCAAAAACAAGAGACCAAGGAGATAGACACTCTCATTTTTTACCCTAGCAACCAACCTCTCCTCCTCTCCCCTCTCTAGGCCGAATCCTCCTCCTCCTCCTCCATTTCTTTTTCAACTTTCATCCACCAAATCACCTCAAATTCACTCCACATTCATATATCTTCTTCCTTTCATCCTTAATTCCATTTTTACACTACTAAGGAGCTTGTTTTCTTCAAGTTTGCGTGGCATTTGTTGGTGATTTGCTCTTGATCTTCATTTTTCTACTCTTGTGTAGCTTTGATCTTGAGGTAAACATCTTATCACTTGCATTTTTAACTATTAGCATGTAAATCTCCCTTCTACTCCTCTTTCCTCTCTAAGAGGCTTAGAGGGCTCATTTCAAACACTATGTCAAGGACATTGGGAGCCTTGGGTGTTTGAAGTGAGCCCTTGGCCTTGAAGAGGGTGTTCTTGTGTTTTAATCATATGTTTTGCATTTTCACACTCATTTTTTTACTTTTCCATGAATAAAGAATTTTTCACACATTATATGCATCTTCTTGTTTATATCATAACTTGTGATTTGAGCTTTGGTTTGATTCATGTGTGTAGGGGTTCGGTTTTAGGCCTTAGAATTTAGGGTTTTTTTTGTTGCTCCCTTTTCATTTTTGAGTTATGTAAATAAAATGCATGATGTACTTGATTTGCATCATTTGTTCCATGTGTGGATTATGAGTTTTAGCATGAAATAATGTATTGTTTTGTGCATATGTGATTTCGGCCTTAGAGGCCTTTTTAGGGTTCATTTTAGTGCTTAAAATGTGTGTTTGATCTTGTGTAGAGGTGTGTAATAGTGTTAATGTGTTTTTCACTTTTTAACCACCCATTCATGTTTTTTTTACCTTACCACTCATTAACTTTTTACCAAAACTAAAAAAACATTTTAACCTTTTACTTTACTATCTCATTAAATAATTACCATTCACCTCATGCATATTTCCTTTACCATTCATTAACTTTTTACTCAAAGTTTTACAACTTGTCTATTTGCAAAAATACCCAAAATATTTCCACACTTTGCATTTCATCATTTGTGCCTACATGTTCATGCATTCATATATGTCTATATCTCTTGTGTTCTCATACTCTCTTACATGTTCATGCATCCATTAATATCATGTCTTGCATTCATTATTATATGATCATGCATCCAATAATGCTATGCCTTGCATTCCATAATTGTATACTCATGCATTCACATGCTTGCCTAATCATGCATTCAATAATGCTATGTCTTGCATCCCATGATTGTATACCCTTGCACTCACATGTTTGCTTAATCATGTATTCAATTGTCCATAGTAACTTGTGAATACTCATTATGATTGCTATGCTCGTGTTCTTATTGTTGTCTCGGTTTTGACTTGAAAAGGATTTGTAATGTTCTACTTCTTTTCAAACTCGAAATTAAGTGTTTTTCAAATAAAAACCCTAAGGCATTTTCCTAAACAAATCATTAGCCATCACTCGAAGCCGTTGCTTGTTTGATCGCTAATGAGGAGTTATTAGTGATAGTCACTCGAAGCCTTTGCTTGTTTGACTATCATGAAAACTCCCACACATTAATTAAACAACAAAAACTAATTCAAACTTCCAAAATAACATGAGATATTAGTGATAATTATCACTGATGCTCGCCACCTTTTTCAAAAACAATTTCCAAAAAGAATAATACAACGTTGTCACTTGTAATCACTCGAAGCCATTGCTTGTTTGATTACCGGTTCCAACTCTCTTTTCTTTCGAGTTAGTATTGAATGCCACTCGAAGCCTTTGCTTGTTTGGTGTTCGAGAACACTCGGGTCTTATTTCAAAAACTCCAAAACTTAAACTCCTCAGCCGTTTTCAGACGCAAAACGAGAACTACGTAGCTTTGATCCCTCAGCCAGTGAGGGTACGTAGGACCGGGTTCATGTCCCGTCAAGCACCCTTTTCAAAAAAATCTTTGTTTTGTTCCGCTTTTCAAAGATACCAAAAACATTCATTTTTCCCGGTTTTTTTAATAAAGCAATCTCTCAAAAGAAAGAAAAGAAAAGAAAAGAAGTAGAACGATGTATTTCAAATCAAACATTTCAAAACCACATCAAGTTAATGGTTCCCTTTCGGTAGAAAGGGCGCGTGGGGTGCTAATACCTTCCCCATGCGCAACCGACCCCCGAACCTACATCTCTAAGTTTTCGAAAGACCACCCTCTTTTCCGAAAAAAGGTTTTTTCAATGTTTTCCTAAATAAATATTGGTGGCGGTTCTACTATTTTCACGTTGTCAAACTGAAAAGTCCAAACCGGATTTTTCGGGGCGCAACAGCTGGCGACTTCACTGGGGACAAACTTTTCTTTTCCAAAAAAAAAAAAGAGAGATGAGGGTCAAGCCTAATTAACTTGATATGTGTTTAATTTGTTTGATTTGAAAGTTAGTTCTACCTATTCCCTTTCTTCTTTTTCTTTTCTCTTCTTTTGTATGCCTATGATTATGCTTATGCATGCATTCCTCAATTCCCATGATCCCTCTTCTCCGCTCCCTTTTTTAAGGTAAAAACATGCATTTCCCCCATTCTATTCTATTATGTCCCTTTCTTCTTAGCTCCCTTTCTTGAGGTAAGCAATGCGTGTAATTACTGTTGATTATTAGGATGGTTTGTATATTGAAATGATGTATGCATGTTGAACCCTAGGGTAGACGACCTTTTTGTCTGGACTGTTTTGGTTTTCCTTGCAGGTGGGGATGGGTAGATTTTAGGAAGTATGTCCTCGATCACACACTTTCACACCTTATGATTTGTGTACTATGAGTGGGCTCCTATACCCGGATCCAACAAACACTTAGGAGAGTGGAGGCGATTAGTGACTGTCATTCAAGACCTTTGTCTGTCTGATACTCATGAAAGTCTCAACCGGAGTACGCTTTCTCATGACGCCTCACACTTGGTAGCATTCTACATTTGTGGGTGTCGGCATGAGGATTCTATAGCTCCGGTAGCCATTGTGAGGGTGTGAATTAGAACTACATGGGAGGAACCTTTGAAGTTGCCCTAGAACTTAGGATTCCCACCTTTGAAGGACACGAGGGCATACGAATTGTGTGTTGCATGGTAATTTAGGGCATGTCTTCCTCAAAAGGAGATTTTTCAAAGTTTTTCCAAGAAAATACAAAAATATTTTCCTTTTCCGAATAAACCACCGCGTGAGGCGGCATGCAGTGTGTCCCCATAAATTTTTGAACTTCCGTCCATACGCATCACTTTTATCATCTCCACATGCATCATTCATATCATAATCGCATCATGCCGCATTCATTAAAACTAACTGTTGTAAACATTTGCATTCACACTGCATCTCATTTGCATTTGCTTGCCGGGGACCGCCGAATAATGTACCGTCTTGTCATAGGTGCATCAGAATGGAACCGAATAGCAAGACTTCACTTACTTCTCGCTTCCCAATTGTGAAGAAGGTTGAGGTTGTTAGTCTGAGACGGTGTGCAGCCCTTATGGGCCCGATTGAGAGGGATTCCTTTGATCAGGCATATGGGAATATTCGTAGGTTTTTGCAGTTGGGTGTTCAAGAGGATGCTCTTGTGGCGTTGAGCCAGTTCTACGACTCTGATGTGAGATGCTTCTTCTTCAAGAACTTTCAGCTGTCACCTACATTAGAGGAATATGAGCAGCTTTTGGGGTTCGCCAGATCTCATGCTAGACCTTATCAATATCAGGGACAATACTACACTGATGAGAAGCTTGCAATGTTGCTTAGGATTGGTGTAGGCGAATTGAGTTTGCAAAAGTTAAAAAGAAATGGTATAGTTGGGTATCCGCAAGAGTACTTTGAGGGCCTGATGCAATCCTACGCTTTGGCTAAGAAGTGGGGTCCATTCAAGTTGGTGTTCGCTCTCACCATATTTGGGGTTGTCCTCTTTCCTCAAATAGAAAAGTATGTTGATGAAGATGCAATTGGTGCATTCCTAGCCTTCAAGGACGCCAAGAACCCTATCAATCTTGTGCCTGCTGTTCTTGCTAATACATACCATGCTCTTACTCGCTACAGTCAGTTCCGTAAGAAGAAAATGTGCCTTTCTTCTCACGTTCTTTATGCTTGGCTCATTACCCATGTGATCAATAACCGAACTGATGTTAGGGAGCTAATTTCTTATGCTCTAAACTGTGATGTAGAGGTCAGAACTGCTATGGAGTGGGTTGAGTTTTTGAAAAACCTCAATGATCTCCAAATCCGATGGTATACAGCTAGTTGTTGGGATGACAGGCCTGCGGTGGTATTCAGCTGTGGGAGCTTTCAAAACGTGCCTCTCATGGGGACTCAAGGGTGTATCAACTACAATCCTTCATTGACCCTAAGGCAACTCGGTTACCCGGTGAGGAACTCACCCTCCGAAAGCATGCTGTCCCGTGTTTACCTCTATAAGGGGATGCCTAAATGCGGTGATTTGCTTCGAAGAGTTCAACAGTCATGGGAGTCCGTAGTGCGAAAGGGAAATGAAGAGCTGTCAAAGAGAACCAGTGACATCACCTTCAATCAATGGCTCAAGGAGAAGCTTCAAAGTACAAAATCATTGAGTCAAAGGACACTTCCCCTTGAGGAGGAAATACCAGAACCCTATGTCCCTACTTATGAGGAGCTGAACGAAGTCAAATCCGCTTTAGCAAAGGTAGAAGAGGAAAAGAAAGCATTGCAGGCTAAGTTGGAGGAAGTGGCTTTAGAGAAGGAAAAGCTAGAGGAAGAAAACAATGTCAAAATGATCGCTGTGGAAGAAAGTGTTAAGCGATTCAAGAAAGAAGAGCAAAGCAAGATAGAAGCTCAGAGATATCTGTAGGGAGCCAGAGAGGAGCTCCAAAGGTATAAACAAAAAACAAGGAAGGCAATGGAAGAAGCTCAAGAATGGAAAAACTAGCCATGGAATCAGGGCAAGAATCACATCTGGTGGTAGAGTTGAGGGGTCAACTGAGAAACCTCGAGCAAGAAAGAGATGCCATTGATGAAACTCTCAAGGAATACCAGCAAGCCTTGAGGTTTGAAAGAGAAATATTTGGTGAATTGAAGAGGGACCTTCGCTGTCTAGAAGAAGCCTACAGACAAGTCCGAGCTGAGAGCCAATATTGGGAAAAGCGCTTCCTAGATCTGATCGGAAAGATCGAAGATCAAGAGATCATTAAGGAGCTTAGGGATGAGATCCAGTTGTGGAAGAACAAGTTCTCGGCCGCCGAGAGTGGCGGTCAAAGCTATCTTTGGGGTTCCTAAGAATCTGAGGATGGCTGAGGCTGGGATGCACTTCTTCAATACCCCACCAGAGGTGTATCAGTTTGTGAAGTACTACAGAGCGTTGATCACAGAGTTCAAGGAGCAGTCTCAAGGTGCAAGTGTCAGCAAGAAGAGGAAGAGAGTGGGGGAGCTTGAAGCTATTTGTATTTGAGTTGTTTACTTGTACTCTTCAGCTTAAGCGCTTATTTTTGAGTT
Organism: Oxytropis ochrocephala; assembly: GCA_020916435.1. Classification (NCBI taxonomy): domain Eukaryota; kingdom Viridiplantae; phylum Streptophyta; class Magnoliopsida; order Fabales; family Fabaceae; genus Oxytropis; species Oxytropis ochrocephala. The sequence goes on along the minus strand of CM037088.1, from coordinate 43,208,993 downwards.
TTGTATTCAAGAATATTGTACTTTTCTCTTTATGAACATTGTACTGTCTTTTCCCTTTAATGAAAATTGGTGAAGCTTTGAAATCTTGATGAATGAAGTATGCTATTTCGATTCCTTGTTCACTTCAATTCCTAAATCAAAAAGTTTATGCGCTTATGACAAGATAAGGTATCCCGTGGTTCCCGGCATCAGGCAAACATTGTGCATGCATTCATACATTCATTCATGAATTTATCTTGTTTCTTATGCAATAAATGTCTAAATAAACAGAAATGGCACGCTGGTTCTCCGTCACCGATACTTCACCCGACATGTGCCAAGCCGATGGCTAATCCGCAAGAGCATCCGGAGATTGGCGAGAGTAATCCGAGCATGAAGATTTAAGCATGCAAATTTTGAACCACGAGCGGTGGCTCGGGAGAACCAAGTGCTTAAGGATAAGGTTGGGGCAATGGAGGCCCGGATGCATGAGATGATGGTCATGCTACAAAGTCTAAAGAATGGGCATTTGTTGAAGCCGTCGCCAGTAGTGGTCCGATTGGTGTCACTTCTTTCGCTTCCTCCTCGATGCGAAACGCTTCTGATTGCTGAGTTCCCTCGGGATCCGGTCGATCACCTGAAATGAATGTGTCAAATCGGTACACTCCACAAAGATGTCCTTGGGGTATGCTGCTGGGTACACGCCGCAAACCTGTTGGATCTATTCTCGCCGGTGTGAATGCGCCCAATCAAGTCATCCGCCGCCGTGCTCGTAGGAGCCGCCGAGGACCGCAGATCCGCATTTTTAGTTCTCCCGCTGCTCTCACCCTACTCGGGGCTAGTGGCACCACCTCATAATGCTCCTCACTGGATGGTATTATTACGGTATAGGAGTCACCCCAAGGACACATGTTTGAGGATCACACCAAATGATCCGATTCGTGCACTCAAGAAAGAGAGTAAGAGGCGATGGAGGTGCGGTGTCAAAGCCAAGAAGGCCTGTGAGCTGTGTTTGGTCCCAGATTTGGTTTTAACCAAAATTCGAAGTTCCCGAGGTGGACCAATACAGAGGAACGGGACGTCCGGTGAGTCGCATTACGATGTTTGATCACAAGGCTCAGGGTTATCAGTACAAGAAACGAACCAGTTTTGATCCAATACCAATGACATATACTGAGTTGTTTGATTACTTAACTTCCAAGAACTTAGTCAGCACTCGTTCAATGAAGCCCGTTCAGCTGCCATTTCCCAGAGGTTACAATGCTAATGCTACCTGCAGTTTCCATGAAAACGGGGTTGGTCATACTGTGGAGGAGTGTAAAGCCTTCAAGCGTGTGGTGCAAGACCTAATCGATGCCAATTGGATTTCATTCAAGCAAAATGGTCCAAGCATAACTGCAAACCCATTGCCAAGACACGAGAGGCCAACCACTTTTACTGGGCAAGTAATAAGAAAAATTGTTAAAATCATGATGGATCAAGGGTATAAGGTTGGGTCTGGCTTGGGAAAATCTGGACAAGGAATTCTTGCGCCCGTCCAGCTAAAAAGGAACAAGGACCGTTGCGGGTTGGGATACGATCCAAGTCTAGCCAAAAGAAGGAAAATGACAGAGGAAAGAAGTGGCGGATGGTTGGCTGAGTCAAAAGGCCAAGATCCCTGGCCTCAGAGCATTCCTGTCTGTGACATCCGCCAGAGCTTCGTGAGTGCTGGTTTGCTTAATCACAACCAAGTTGTTGCCATCGGTGGTGGGTCTGAAAACGAAGAAGGTGGGTGCAGTCGGTTCGTCATTTGTCTTGCGTAAAAGAGGTGAAGAATTGGGAAGCTGGCGATTTCCGTGACCTTTAACTCAAAGTATGTAGTTGTAATGCAACCACGTGGCTCTCGCCAAGGCCATAGGACAAGTTGTTAGGCACGCATGTTTTTATTTTGTAATCATCATCATCAATAAAAACGTTGTTTTTGAATTTCCATCAATAAAAATCATTTCTCTTCATTTCATGTGTCCTTTTTCCTGTTTCGTTATTGTTTGCTTGTTTGTTTCGCTTTTCATTCTGCTTTTTCGCTTCGGCAAAAGGCAGATCCACAGCAATAGTCTCTGAAAACAACAGTGCCGACAGTCCGTATTTTGACTTTGATCACCTCATCAATCACGCTGAGGGGGATGTTGAGGAAGACTGGAAAACTCCACCAGAACTGATGAGAGTAATGAAACAAGAAGAAACGTTTATTCGGCCTCACGGGGAATCCACTGAAGTGATCAACTTGGGTACAGCTGAGAACAAGGAAGAGGTTAAAGTGGGTACCGCCATGAATGACGAACATCGCATGAAGTTGGTTCATATGTTGCATGATTATGTGGATGTGTTTGCATGGTCCTATCAAGATATGCCTAGGTCGGACACCGACATCGTGGTACACAAGCTACCAGTCAAGCCCGAATGCCCGCATGTAAAACAGAAGTTTAGAAGGATGAAGCCTGAGATGTCCCTCAAAATCAGGGGCGAAGTGAAGAAGCAATTTGATGCAGGGTTCCTAGCAGTGGCCAAGTACCCGCAGTGGGTTGCCAATATCGTCCCGGTTCCGAAAAAGGATGGTAAAGTCAGAATGTGCGTCGACTACAGAGATCTGAATCGTGCTAGTCCCAAAGATGATTTTCTCCTTCAAAAAAAAAAAAAAAAAAAAAAAAAAAAAAGAAATAAAAAGGGCAAATATATAGGAGTAAATAAATTATTGTCCTTGAGTTAATTTCTGAGAAAACGAGCAATCATGATTTGAAATAAAGTTTGACCATTTTCCCATTTTCTTGAAAAAAAAAACTGTGCTACACACTGTAAGCCAAAAATCCAAAAAATCACCCTAGACAAGGATCACCTCAAATATCAAAAAAGGTGCGTCACCTTTTATCAGCTCACCCGAGTCAAAGAAAAAAGAGAAAAAAAATCAAAGAAAAAAAAATCAAAATCAAAATCAAAAAGGAAAAAAAGAAAAAAAGGGATTTAAAAATGAAAATCCCTAAAATACAAAAGAAATGTAAGTGGTGAGCTGATAGACGTTACCACAAAACACAAGAGATCCTTGTCTCAATAAACTACAAATACTTCCCTTTGACCTCGGCATCCCGCCCTCCACCAACCATTAGCTAGGAATAAAACTTCCAAACACCTCATCAAGATAACCATCATAAATCACCAAACGTCAGCCAACGCCGAATAAAAATCATCCTACCATTAGCTCCAAGCACTTCATTAAACCCAATCATCCTTTCTCCACAAAAACCCACAATCTCCAAAAAAATCCATTCCTATCAATGATCGATTGCTTTTGTTTTCTCAGAGTTTTAACTTTAGGACAAATAAGTTTATTTATTTAAATATGTTTGTCCAGCAAAAAAAAAAATCTCAAAAAAAAGGAAAAAAAGGGGAAAGAAAAATCAAAAGGCTTGCACTCCAAGATTCATTCAAGTTACAATTATATCAAGGCAAAGTTTTAGAGATCACCAAGTGGGTTGAAGCTGCCTCATACTCCAGTATAACCAGTTCAGTGGTTGCCAAATTTGTGAAAAAAGATCTGATTTGCCGTTATGGTCTTCCAAACAAGATCATCACTGATAATGGCAAACAACACGAGCAAAGAAAATGATGAAGGACCTGTGTGCAGAGTTCAAAATCCAGCATCATAATTCTTCTCCTTACCGCCCGAAGATGAATGGGGCAATCAAAGCAGCCAATAAGAACATCAAGAAGATTGTGCAAAAGATGATGGTAACCTACAAGGATTGGCATGAGATGCTTCCCTTTGCTTTGCATGGCTCTGAACTCAGTACGCACTTCAACTGGGGCAACCCCTTCTCTTTGGTATATGGGTTGGAAGCAGTCCTCCCTATTGAGGGTGAGATACCCTCCCTGCGGGTCTTGATGGAAACAAAGTTAGAAGAAGCAGAATGGGTTCAAGCCCGTCTAGATCAGCTAAACCTCATTGAGGAAAAAAAGGATTGCAGCTTTGTGTCATGGGCAGCTGTACCAACAGAGAATGAGAACGGCTTTCGACAAGAAAGTCCGACACCGTGAATTCAAGCAAGGTGATCTGGTGCTTAAGAAGATCTTGCCTATCCAGACTGATCCCCGTGGGAAGTGGACTCCAAGCTACGATGGGCCATATGTTGTCAAAAAAGCCTTCTCTGGAGGAGCACTGATACTTACCAACATGGACGGCGAAGATCTCAAGGAACCCAGTCAATTCCGATCAAGTGAAGAAGTACTATGCCTGAAAGAAATAGACAAAAAAAGAGAAAGACAAGCCAAGTAAGAATTAGCTCGCTAGGTTGAAAACCCGAAAGGGCGACCTAGGCAAAATCAGAGCGACCCGATGGATTGAAAACCCGCAAAGGGCGATCCAGGCAAAAATTAGGGTCAGAAAACTTGAGCATGAAAAGTAAAGAAAGACATACAACTTCCACGAAGACTTGAATGAGGAGTGATCAAGGTCAAGGACATAAATGTTTAGCACATTCCTGAGACGGACGATCGAAATCGACTTCTTTCCTTTTTCGTGTCTTTTTGCAGTTTAAACTTTCAAATGCATTGAACAGTCGGCGTAACTTTCTGTGCGACCGATTTCTACATCAATAAAGCTCAAACTTTCTCATGTCTGTTTGTTGATTATTTTTCGCTTTTTCGCTCAAAATAGACGTTTTATGATGATGGTGATCCTGAATTGTAAAACATGTGGATACATCATAGAGCATTACAAATCATTGAAATTCTTAAAGGTCACAGAAAGAGGCAATTCCCCAAAACAAGTTAGTCATGCAAGAGAAAGTGATTAAGCCCACGATTGCTTGAACGACAAAGTTAAAGCCCACCGCACTGCCCATGAGCCCCATGAAGTTCAATATATCTCGTACCATGAGTGTCGCGGATCAATTTGAACCAAAGAAGGAGATAAGCCAACAGGGCAAAGAGAGCAAGAGAGCAAAAAAGGAAAACAAACGATCAGAAAAGAGAAAAGCTGATGAAAGGGAGAACAAGGAAAAACAAACAGTCAGAAAAAAGAAAGCTGACCAAAGAAAATCAAGAATAGCATCTCATTGCATTCATCATTCCACTAAATCATCGCATTGCATACGCTCACATAACATACATTTGCATAACAGACCCTGCATAACATGCATTCATACTCCATGCACCATGCCTTGCATCTGTTAACGTGTACAGGTACCTTGGATTGATGCGATGGCATTGACCGTCAAGCAAGGCAAAGAAAGGTCCGCTAGCCTGAGCATACACCCTGGATCAGTGCAACGACATTGATCACCAATCAGAGTGAGGCAAAGAAAGGTCTGCTAGCCTAAGCAGACACCCTGGATCAGTGCAACAACATTGATCACCAATCAGAGCGAGGCAAAGAAAGTTCCGCTAGCCTGAGCAGACACCCTGGATCAGTGCAACGACATTGATCACCAATCAGAGCGAGGCAAAGAAAGGTCCGTTAGCCTGGGTAGACACCCTGGATCAGTGCAACGACATTGATCACCAATCAGAGCGAGGCAAAGAAAGGTCCGCTAGCCTGAGCAGGCACCCTAGATCAGTGGAACGACATTGATCACCAATCAGAGGAAGCAGAAGAAAGGTCTGAGCAGGCACCCTGGATCGGTGCAGAAGCACAGACTGACTAAAGAATATCAACAGGATTCGTGAATCCCTTCAAGACCTGAGCGTCCCTTTAAAAGCAGACTTCACCTCATATTCGAGCCGTGGGTACCTCAATTCAATACGCCAGCGTTGGCCATCTCAAGCAGTCAATCAACAGGATTTGCGAATCCCTTCAGGACTCACGTGTCCCTTCAGGATCAATGCTTCCCTTCAGATCCTGTCGTTATCGAGCACCGACGAATCCTCAGACCCTAGGGTCCTTCAGTTTAGTTCAAATCAACAGTCCAAACAGCGACTTTGAACTCGACCTTCATTTCGCCAAGTCATCACGGAGCATGACGGATCGGCCCCTCAGACCTCGTGTCCTTCATTTCGCCAAGTCATCACGGAGCGTGACGGATCGCCCCCAGAACAAGGCCCGTCGCCAGACTAGGCGTGTCATTATAAAGCATAGCGTAAGTCCATCAAGGTAAAATGTATCAGTCCTACAACTTGATATTGAACCTCAGGCCGCTCGAATAGGCCACCTTCAGAGCCCAAGTGTTCCTTCAGAGCCGCAAATGCTCCTTCAGAACTCAAGTGTTCCTTCAGAGCGACGAGCGCTCCTTCTTTACCGCACTCTTTATCGCTTTCTTCCCGCCGCGGTTGTCGGCTTACTGCAGGTCGGTACCTTATTTCATTGCTTTATTTACCGCTTTATTTCTTCTTTATCTATGCCACCCGAGGTTGGCACCAATTTACTTCTTGCTTTTTGCTTTGAGGTTGACACCAATTTATTTCCTGTTTTTGTTAGCTTACTAAGGGTTAGCACTTCATTCATTATGACCATTTCTGGCTGGCACCCATTCACCCAAAAAGAAAAAGGAAAATTCGGGTTTTTCCCTAAGTAGACAAAATCGGTATAATTTCTGAATTCTTTATCTCTATTTTGCCTCGGAATATGTAGAGATAAAATAAAATAAAAAACTAATATAACATATAGTATCACTAAGAGATTCAATTTAGTCACTATACTCACATGGTTGCATTTATATAGTCTCTAAAATTTGTGAAATATGTCCGATTAGTCTTGTAATGATCCAATGCTCCTGTCATACCCAATTTTGTCAGAACAGGTCAAAACCCTAATTTTCCCCAAAAAATAAATAAATAGAGGAGAAGATAGCATCATGCATTGCATTTAGGTTTCTAAAAATCATTTCAAAGCTTCTAAAATCATTTTTGGAGTTGGAATGCACTTCTTAGACACATTAGGGTTTTTCAGTGCAAAAGGGTATTTTGGTCATTTTGCAAATAAGAGACAATTTCTCAGGACAAGTCATTCAACATGCATTTTTGAGGTATTAGAGGTCACTCCTAGGGGGAAAAATCATTTTTGAAGTAAAAATGTGCTTTGGGCAAATAACTAGGGTTTTTAGAGTGAAAGGGCATTTTGGTCATTTCACAACAAAAATGGTCTTTTGTCCCAAATCACTGAACCATCATCAATAATCTATTTGAGGAATATTTGTGCTTAATTGTGATTATGTTTGTGCATAAATATTAAACCTTTTGGCATAAAAATCAAATTCTTGGATAGAAGGGTAAAATGGTCTTTTCCTTTGAGGTGGGGTAAATAAATCAATTTTGGGATTTGTGAGATCATAAAATTCAGAGCCCAATCATTGAATCATGGGATATGGCCCAAAATGGCATGAATTTAGAAGAATGATCTAGAAGGGAATAATCCATATTCTTTTGAATTTTGAAAGGTCAAGTATAGTACAATAGTACAATTTGCAATTCCACTCACTCTCCCCACTCCATAGCTGCGCATATCAGCCATATTCCTTTCAATTTTGATTTATTTTATTGGTTGCAAATGGTATTTAAATCATGGCCTTTCATTCAAGTGTTAAGTGCAATCCTCACCTTTCATTTGAATTAAAATGACACTTGTAATAAGCTTCATGGAAAAATACAATTTTGTAAATGAGCTTATCCTTCACCACCCTACTTATGCTGCACACCCAGCCCTCTCTCTCCTCACTTTATTGCCCTTAATCCATGTGACATTGCATCTTGACCATTGATTCAAATTCTATCTCAAATCCTATTGGTTTGCAAGAAGCACATTGTCATAAATACCTTAAGTTTTCACCCCATATAAAACCCAAAAAACAAGAGACCAAGGAGATAGACACTCTCATTTTTTACCCTAGCAACCAACCTCTCCTCCTCTCCTCCCTCTCTAGGCCGAATCCTCCTCCTCCTCCTCCTCCATTTCTTTTTCAACTTTCATCCACCAAATCACCTCAAATTCACTCCACATTCATATATCTTCTTCCTTTCATCCTTAATTCCATTTTTACACTACTAAGGAGCTTGTTTTCTTCAAGTTTGCGTGGCATTTGTTGGTGATTTGCTCTTGATCTTCATTTTTCTACTCTTGTGTAGCTTTGATCTTGAGGTAAACATCTTATCACTTGCATTTTTAACTATTAGCATGTAAATCTCCTTCTACTCCTCTTTCCTCTCTAAGAGGCTTAGAGGGCTCATTTCAAACACTATGTCAAGGACATTGGGAGCCTTGGGTGTTTGAAGTGAGCCCTTGGCCTGAAGAGGGTGTTCTTGTGTTTTAATCATATGTTTTGCATTTTCACACTCATTTTTTTACTTTTCCATGAATAAAGAATTTTTCACACATTATATGCATCTTCTTGTTTATATCATAACTTGTGATTTGAGCTTTGGTTTGATTCATGTGTGTAGGGGTTCAGTTTTAGGCCTTAGAATTTAGGGTTTTTTTTGTTGCTCCCTTTTCATTTTTGAGTTATGTAAATAAAATGCATGATGTACTTGATTTGCATGATTTGTTCCATGTGTGGATTATGAGTTTTAGCATGAAATAATGTATTGTTTTGTGCATATGTGATTTCGGCCTTAGAGGCCTTTTTAGGGTTCATTTTAGTGCTTAAAATTTGTGTTTGATCTTGTGTAGAGGTGTGTAATAGTGTTAATGTGTTTTTTACTTTTTAACCACCCATTCATGTTTTTTTTTACCTTACCACTCATTAACTTTTTACCAAAACTAAAAAAACATTTTAACCTTTTACTTTACTATCTCATTAAATAATTACCATTCACCTCATGCATATTTACTTTACCATTCATTAACTTTTTACTCAAAGTTTTACAACTTGTCTATTTGCAAAAATACCCAAAATACTTCCACACTTTGCATTTCATCATTTGTGCCTACATGTTCATGCATTCATATATGTCTATATCTCTTGTGTTCTCATACTCTCTTACATGTTCATGCATCCATTAATATCATGTCTTGCATTCATTATTATATGATCATGCATCCAATAATGCTATGCATTGCATTCCATAATTGTATACTCATGCATTCACATGCTTGCCTAATCATGCATTCAATAATGCTATGTCTTGCATCCCATGATTGTATACCCTTGCACTCACATGTTTGCTTAATCATGTATTCAATTGTCCATAGTAACTTGTGAATACTCATTATGATTGCTATGCTCGTGTTCTTATTGTTGTCTCGGTTTTGACTTGAAAATGATTTGTAATGTTCTACTTCTTTTCAAACTCGAAATTAAGTGTTTTTCAAATAAAAACCCTAAGGCATTTTCCTAAACAAATCATTAGCCATCACTCGCCGCCGTTGCTTGTTTGATCGCTAATGAGGAGTTATTAGTGATAGTCACTCAAGCCTTTGCTTGTTTGACTATCATGAAAACTCCCACACATTAATTAAACAACAAAACTAATTCAAACTTCCAAAATAACATGAGATATTAGTGATAATTATCACTGATGCTCACCACCTTTTTCAAAAACAATTTCCAAAAAGAATAATACAACGTTGTCACTTGTAATCACTCGAAGCCATTGCTTGTTTGATTACCGGTTCCAACTCTCTTTTCTTTCGAGTTAGTATTGAATGCCACTCGAAGCCTTTGCTTGTTTGGTGTTCGAGAACACTCGGGTCTTATTTCAAAAACTCCAAAACTTAAACTCCTCGGTAGTTTTGGACTTAAAAAAGAACTACGTAGCTTTGATCCTCGGCGGTGAGGTACGTAGGGACGGGTTCATGTCCCGTCAAGCACCCTTTTCAAAAAAATCTTTGTTTTGTTCCGCTTTTCAAAGATACCAAAAACATTCATTTTTCCCGGTTTTTTTAATAAAGCAATCTCTCAAAAGAAAGAAAAGAAAAGAAAAGAAGTAGAACGATGTATTTCAAATCAAACATTTCAAAACCACATCAAGTTAATGGTTCCTTTCGGTAGAAAGAGGCGCGTGGTGCTAATACCTTCCCCATGGGCAACCGACCCCCGAACCTACATCTCTAAGTTTTCGAAAGACCACCCTCTTTTCCGAAAAAAGGTTTTTTCAATGTTTTCCTAAATAAATATTGGTGGCGGCTCTACTATTTTCACGTTGTCAAACTGAAAAGTCCAAACCGGATTTTTCGGGGCGCAACACTCCCCGTTGACTTTTTTGAGTCAAAAGGGTATTGTGTTTGCGAGTAAATGTCAAGTCCAATGCTCGAGAGCGATACAGTTCCTTACATGGACTAACTCGAAACTAAGCTCCTCGAGCGGGTTGACACGCTCTCAACCCATGTCCCGCGTTTGTAGAAGGTGGTTACCAACAAATACTTCACTGCTTTCGAAAAATAAAGGATGATCTCCTACTTTCAGGGAGATATCTAGCTCAACTAAATTGCAACACATCTACTATAAATCTGGGGCATGACTCCCCAACTTTGATCACTTTACTTTTACCTTATTTTTTGACTGACTTTGTTCTGAGCCCTTTATGCCCTAAACTTATTTAGGTATTGGAGTGTCTTTTGTAGAAAAATCCCCTCTGTTGAAGCTTGATGGTGTTTTCCACCACATAAAGAGGATAGCTTACGTAGGTTCAAATCTATGCATCATCAACATTTGGCCCCCACCGTGGGGCCGATAAAACGTTTCCAGACCTCAAGCTTTCACCATTAACATGGTCGTGACCAAAAGTGCAACCAGCGAGAACCCTCTCTCTAAGAGAGTCCAACCATCGTCAGAAACTCAGAATCAGTCTTCACAGCATGAGATGAAATGTCAAGATGTGAAGGCTAGCTTTGCCATCAGACAACTTTCTCAAAGGTAGGCTGGGTTAGAAGTGAAAGACAACTCCCTATGGAGGTTACTACGCTCTCAAGGATGAGCTCAATCTTGAAGCGCTGCATAAACATGATGATCAAGAAGGAGAAATCTGGCACTAGGTTGATTCAAAAGCAGTTTATCATGCCAAGACAAAGAGATCCAAGAGCAAGCACAAAAGGGAGGAAGGTGCAAAGCTCATTCTTCGAGCACCAGACAACATCGCCAATTGCAACAACAACATCAATAACAATAAGAGTGTGTCCTCCGCAGATCGCTGCACCAACTCACCATATATGAAAAGGCGACACATGAGGTCTAATAGAGCTCAATCTCCAAAGTCCATGTCAACTATGCTCCCCTTCTCCTCCTAGATTCTCACTACCAAAGTCCCCCAAAATTTCGAAGTTCAAACACTGAGCCATAGGATGGTAAATCAAACCCCAAGGAGCATCTGACTCTATTTAACTCGAGGATGATGCGCTTATAAGTCTCCGAGGGACTCAAATGTAAAAACTTACAATATTACACTAAGCAATAACTCATTGTTCAAATTTATAAAGATGGAGTGTGGAACAAAACCAACTCTTGGGGATGGTCAATCTTTATCCAAAGCAAGTAAAAAAGTGATGATTAAGTCAATGCTCCAATCTATCCCAACATACTTCATGAGTTTATTTCTGTTGGCTTCCTCGTTGGATGATGAGATTGAGCGCTTAATAAATTCCTTTTGGTGGGGAGGAGGTGGTGGGAAGAGCAAAGGAATTCAGTGATTATTGTGGGACAAATTTTGTATCTACATAGGTAGTGGAGGGATGAGCTTTCACAATTTATATGTGTTCAACATTGCTCTTTTGTGAAAGCATGGGCTCAACCTCAATCCTTAGTAGCTCGATTATAGAAGGCCAAATACTACCTTAACTGTGATTTCTTATAAGCTACTAATGGTAGTAACACAAGCTTTGTTTGGCAAAATATACATGAGGCACAATTGTTCTCAACGAAGGATGTTCTTGGATGGTAGGCAATGGATCTAACATTCATGCCTTTGGTGATCTATGGACACCGAGCAATGAGAGGCTAAGTGAAGCAAGTGCAATAAATTATAATCCTCTACTAAGACTGCAAACAATGGAATGTGGAGGTAAGTTTCTCCACTTTTCATCCTAATATTGCATCATTTATTCTTAACAACCCTTTATATGATGTGATTTACAAAGTCTGCAATCAGTATTGCCCATAATCTTGTTCATCATTACAGAATCAAACACATAAAAATAGATCGCCCACACTCATCAAGAAGAAACTAGACAATTGTTTAATAGGTACATCCTACACTTCTTCCGAACAACAACTAACATATGTGCTAACAAATGGCTTGCCAACGAACGCTTCAACCAACTTACTTGCAAGCCGAGAATGATAGTTATCCATTCACCAACTTGAGGGAGAGTGTTGTAACTATGTATAATTGTAATTATTCGGCCCTTTTATCAGGCCCGGTATGGTTAGTCTTATAATAGTCCATTTATATCATTTAGCACTTATATACTAAACACAGTTGTAATAATACTGAGATAAACCCTAATTTTTATTTGAGAATTTATCCAACTCAATTTTTAAAATAAATAAAATCAAAATTGATGGCATGTCAAAGCCAAATGAGAGTGTAGTTTACCACATCAACATTTTTTGAGAGAGAAGTTAACGAAAGAATGAAAACGAAAAAGTTTGAATTTATAGAAATTTATTTAAAAAACATAATTACAAGGATTAAAATCAAATTACTCTATATTTATAAAGACTAAAAATATATTTAAGCATTTTCAAATTGATCAACATTTCAGAAATTAACTAAATTGGAGAACTTAAATTACAAAAAAGAATGGAGGATTAAAATCTATATCTATATATAAAAGGGATTCCAAAAAAAACTGCCACTTTTGGTGTCAGATTTTTCTGACCAAAATACCCTTAGTGTAAGTAAAATTTTCTAATAGATATAAGTACCTACTAACACATCATACACTAACACACCAATACACCAACACAGGAAATATCCTAGGAGGTAATAACAATAATAATAATAATAATAATACACCAACACACGAAAATTTTCCCTGCTAGTAGTAATAACAATAATAATATCCTAGGAGGTAATAGCCAATTAGGTCTCTGACATTTCGAAAATATTCAATTTAGTCCCTAGATTTTCTCCAATATCAATTTAGTCCCCAACATTTTCAAATGAGTATCAATTTAGTCCTTCCGTCAACTCCGTTACTAACTGTTGTTAACGGAAGGACTAAATTGATACTCATTTAAAAATGTTGGGGACTAAATTGATACAGGTGAAAAGTCAGAGACTAAATTGATACTCATTTGAAAATGTTGAGAACTAAATTAATACTAATAAAAAGTCAGAGATTAAATTGAACATTTTCAAAATATTGGGGACCTAATTAGGTATTATCTCAATATGATAGTCTTTTATTACCAACAAAAAAAAATATCCTAGTCTTTGACAAAAAAATATCATCACCGTCTTACATTTACATTTACATTTACATCTCTACTTGAAAAACCAAAGCTAGACATTTGTGGTTATTTGTTGGCCACTGCGCGTGGAAGCCAAACCAATGGCGTCAATGGTCTCCCTCTCAAACGCAATCGGATTCTGTCACTGGAAAAACCATTCAACTTCTCTTAGTAAGTCCACTTCTCTCCATTTTCGCTTTCTTGTTCGGTTCCTCCGTCAATGTTCCTTCATTTTATGTTACAGTCAAGGAAGGACGGAACTATGAGTTACCTTGCATAGTCTTCTTTTTTGTTTAATTAATTTGTTTTAGAATGTAATTATCTTCATACTAATGTAAATTGATCATAGGTTTAGTAATTACAAGTATCATATTTTTACTTTTATGAATTTATCAAGAGCGAGCTAGGTTAAGTTATGTGAATCCATATTTGCTCACTATTTTGGCTATTATATTATAGGCAAACTACACTCCAGTTCAAATATAGTTGACATGAAGATATTTTCTCAACGAGAAGTTGGACATAGCCAAAGATGTTTTAGAGTATATGGCTTATTTGGAGGGAAAAAAGGAAATAATGAGAAAAGTGATGATGCACCTTCAAAGGTTAGCTATGTTGGTTTTCTCTTGACTCCATGTTATGGACACTCATTTTCACATACTTGTATATGACTAACTAGACCATAATAGTTTTGTTTAGGAATCTTTTGAAATATTTCAATGGAAATAAAGCATTGAGATTTGGATTATTAGATGAGCAGAACACTAATAACATGATACCCCAAGAATGGAATTAGTCTTCTAAAGAGCTGGATTTCAGTGCTAACTTATCTCTTATTCTTTTTGAAAACTTGTCATATGGAGTGAAGAGAAGTTCCTTTGAAAACCACGTTTACAGATTCTATTTTCAGACTCTAATGGTGTGAGTCTCCCATGAACTGGGCATCAAAACTTCCAGTAACCCCTCCATTTGATGCCTATTGCAAAATAGTACAATTCCACCTTTTTTCAATTGACTCCTTGAAATGTAGTTAGCTGTGTAAAATGGATTAGACTACGGCCTGTGGCTACATGGAAATCATTGTTAATGAGCCCTAGTATAGACACCAGAGTCAGTGACCGTAACCAAAAGTGCAGTTTGAACTTTGAACAGAAAGATGCAAGACTACTTAATATATGTGGTTAAACTGATATCCTGTGCCTATTGTGAAAATCATTGATAATGAAATCGTAGGAGTGAATAATGAAGCTTGGAGAGACAAATTTGTAGGTGCAGTCTATTTAGTAATTAGCACTTGAGTGAACCATTATTTGGATTCGTCAGGCCTATCCTCTACTAAACATTTAATAATCATGTATTTCAACTACAGAAGCAGAAATATTAACACGATCTCTGATATAAACTATGCTATTATCTATGTTAGAGGTTACATTCACAGTCTTATCATTTTGTCTTATAAAAGAACAGAGAGGAATATTTTCTTATTTCTCTGATGATTAATCGCAACATACAGCCAGCAATTTAAAGGCAGAGTTTGTCTTAAACAAGGATACCAATCTGCTGGGAATAAGCAGAAACAAATCACAAACAACTATGCTATCTCCTAGGATCTGATTAGGACAATGAATCATATGTATCATAATGTCCTGGGACCAAGCCATATGGATATTTGTAGCTTTCATATTGAAGTAGTATTTTACTGATGTCAATGGTTAGGATTTGCTCATCTTATTCTCACAAAATAGAATATACTAACTAGTAACTAATGCTTTTTGTATATTATTGGCATGTTGTGTGTGTTTTGCTGACTTGGTATGGTATTCAATTGTATTTCATTTTGTGGAATTATTTTAGGCAGGAATTCTTGGAAATATGCAAAACCTCTTTGAGACTGTGAAGAAGGCACAAATGGTTGTCCAAGTTGAAGCAGTGAGAGTGCAGAAAGAACTTGCAGCGTATGACTGTCCTATTAAACAATTATAGCTTCTCCTTTTGTTTTCCTTAGTTGTACAATATTATAGAGCAGTTGTTAAAAAACATACAGGAGAAGAAATAAAAAAGAAAAAGAATAACATGGGAAGCTGACAAGGCTGTAAATCTGTAACTAACAGAAGGGGTGAGATGCTATGAATAGTAATGAGTAGGAATTGGGGGGTTGTTGAAGAAGTGAATCCTGTTTGGGAGAGTTGAGGAACTCTCAAATTAACCCTAGAGCACAACCTTCATTCTTCGGGTCATCTTGACAGGAGGCACTCTAAAAGTTATTCCCTTTATTCCCTTCATTGATTTTGCGAGTTCTTCTATTTCTACTACTTGAGTCTATCAACTGGTATTCGAGTTGGCTCCATCAAGTGGAGGACAAGGTCCTTGCTTCTGGGGAGTTGTATTGTGACCACCTCTGAAGCACCAGTACGGCAAAAATGGTGAAGTACCAGTATTGGCCATTGGGTACGCAACACACTAGATATTGTAATTATATATAAAAAAATTAAATTGATGTATCTGTACCCTAGTTTTTTATTGATATTAAAAAATGCCGTATTCTGTACCCACACCTGTACCCGGTATCGGTACGGTACTCGTACCCGTGCAACACCGGAGACCACTTATTGAGATAGTATATGTGAGGAACTAACAGTTTAGCTAATTATCAGTTTAACTAACTAACGGAAGGGGGTGAGATGTTATGAATAGTAATTAGTAGGAATTTGAGGGGTTTTTGAGTACTTTTGGATTAACCCCAGAGCATTGTACAACATTCAGTCCATGTGACCACCTTGACCAGATGTACTCTAATAAAACTCCTCCATTGATTCCGTGAGTTCTTCTGCTTCCTTTCTGTAGAAAAATATACTGAATTATTTTCAATTGTATGTTATTACACTCACTAATTCTTATTATATAGACAAATAAGATGGACTAAACCTAACGGGCCTAGGGCAAAGACTACTAATTACAAAAAAACTACTATTTACAACACTCCCCTTCATTGTGGTGAATGATCTACCATTCCCAGCTTGCAAGTAAGTTGGTTGAGACGTTCTATCGGCAAGCCTTTTGTTAACACAGCAGCTAGTTGGTGCCTAGAAGGAATGTATTCTGTTATTATCTATCCGCTATCTAATTTCTCCTTGATAAAGTGTCGGTCTATCTCAATATGTTTTGTCTCGCGTGTTGAATAGGATTATGAGCATCATCGAAAGCCGATTTGTTGTCACAAAATAACTTCATAGGGGCTTGATACTTAATCTTTAGTCATCTAGCTCGATTTTCATCCACAATAATCCAAATATCCCTTATGTCATAGCTCTAAACTCTGCCGTAGCACTTGATCTAGCTACTACATTTTGCTTCTTACTTCTCCAAGCGACAAGTTCCCACATGAAAATGTGCAATAGCTTGAGGTGGATCTTCTGTCACCCACTAAACCCGCATAATCTGCATCGACATAAGCCTCTATAATCAAGTTTCCACCTCTCTTGAAAAGGAGTCCTCTCCTCGAGTGGCTTTGAGATATTGCGGAACATCTTGTAATTGAAGTGAAGGTTGCAACCTAACATTTCCAGAGCCATCAATACGAGCATAAGAACCATTAGCAACATTAACATACCAATCCCTCTCGAGAGAAGGTATAAGAGGAAAAACAATTGGCGTCAAATGTCATTTGGTCGGTTGCACCAAAGTCAAGAATCCAAGCATTCTTAGGGATTGTACCACAAACTCTAAAAACTCGAGAACATACACTAATACCGGTGATGGATGGAGCACGAGATGGCTTCTTGAGAGATTCAAGTAGAGACTTCAAACGGATTCACATCATCCTTGGTGAAGCACAAAAGTAGTCAATAAAGATTTTGCCAGCCATCTGTAACAAAAACAAGCAACCAAAAATAACCGTAGCGGTACACCAAGTTACCGAAAGAGGTGTAACAATGACCCAATGTGTGAGCTTTGAATAAACCACAAACAAAAGGGCTGAATCAGCGTGCTCAAAACTGAAAACGGACCCTCACAATGGAAATAGGGCGTCCGGTCTACACTCGGCCAGAAAATGGAGAGAGAAAAGCACTATGTGGCGGCGCGTTAGGTCACCAGAGCTTGGCGGCACGTGGAGGCGCATATGGAGTCTGATGGCGGCGAAATTTGGTGGTCTAGCTCGGAATTTTATTTCGAGAATGATGGTGTGGGTGGTGAGATGAGATGGGCTGTCTATGTGGAGATAATGGACTGACCGTGGGATACGCAAAAAAATGTGTAAAAACAGGGTGTTCCAAAAACTGCTGCAGTGCTGTCAAAAAAAACTGCTGCAGTGAAGGCAGCACAAAGGCAAGGCACTGTTTGGGGCTGGAAATTCCGCAATGAAGGCGGAAATGGTCACAATGAAGGTGACTAAGGTTTACCGTGATAAAAGCGGCTAGAAAAATATACTGAATTGTTTTCAATTGTATGTTATTACACTCACTACTCCTTATTATATAGACAAATAAGATGGACTAAACCTTGTAGGATTCCTAGTAAGCTGTATTTGCATTGGATTGGGGTGTAGTTAACATAGGCCCATTTGCTGTTTTAGTTGTACTTTGGGCCCAGCCCATGTTTGTTAGTGTGCTTGTCTTGTAAGTTCATTTACGGTTTGTTTTTTCTATATTCATAGAACTCTCAAAGTGCATGTCTTGAAGAGAGATAAATCTTTGTAATTTCCCAATTCAATTGAATCAATTCGGATGCAATCTTGTTTTACTTTCCAACAAATGGTATCTAGAGCCAAGATTGATAACTGAATCTCAAACAGAAAAACGAAATAACCGCAGTTAGTTTCATTTTCGCAACCACCGCAAGCCACCGTCTTCCATGATGACGACGATGGAGGAGAAGGCATTTGTTCAACCGGCAATTCCCAAATTCGAGGGACATTACGAGCATTGGTCGATGCTCATGGAAAATTTGCTAAGATCCAAGGAGTATTGGAGTCTTGTGGAGAATGGCATTAAAGTCACTTCACGAGCAAGCGCAGAGCAAACAAAGACGGTGGAGGAAGCCAAGCTGAAAGACTTGAAGGTAAAGAATTACCTCTTTCAAGCTATCGATCGGAGCATCATCGAGACGATGATCAAGAAGGATACCGGAAAGGACATTTGGGATTCCTTGAAGGTGAAATACCATGGAACCACCGAGTCGAAAGTGCAACTCGGATGTTTAGAAGGGAGATGGAATTGCTTGGACAAAAGGAGGGAGAGGGCATCCGTGATTTTGTTGCCAGAACGTTGGCAATCGCCAACAAGATGAAAGCTCACGGTGACAAGATTACTCAGACTGACATAGTTGAGAAAATCTTGCGCTCGATGTGGCGAAATTTGCGTATGTAGTGTGTGCTATAAGCGAAGCACACGACATCGACACCATGATGATTGATCGATTTGGAAGCCGGTTGCTAGTGCACGAGAAACCATGAAATGTCACAACAAAGAAGAGGAAGAACAGCGCTCAAGGTCACTAATTCTACGAAGTAGCACAAGAGGTAGAGGAAGGAGTATCGCAATAGAGGTGGTGGCGGTAGGCGGGGGTAACAAAGAATCCGTTCAATGCTACAAATGCAACAAGTTTGGTCACTACCAAAATGAGTGTCCAAGTTGGGATGACAAGCGCAAATTATCTTTGAGTGCAATGAAGAGGAGGAAGAACTCTTGTTGATGGCTATCTCCAACATTGAAAAAGCTTCTGAAAAGGTATGGATTTTGTGGTACCTTGATTCTGGTTGTTCCAATCATATGTGTGGTAGCAAAGAATGGTTTTGTGATCTTGATGAACACTTTAGGGCATCTGTTAAACTAGGAAATGGTTCCAAGATTATGGTCCTAGGAAAAGGAAGTGTAAAGATGAATATAGGAGGGATAATTCAAATTATTTCTGATGTATTCTATATACCTGAATTAAAGAATAACTTGCTAAGCATAGGACAATTGCAAAAAAAGGGATTAAAAGCAGTATTTGAAAACAATATGTGCTTGATTTACCACAAAAGAAAAGGGTTAATAATGAAATCTAAGATGACTGGTAAAAGAGTATATCCTATGTCTGCATCATTAGTTCATAGTAATTGCTTTAAGGCTGAATGTGAAAGTACTGCTAGGTTGTGGCATTGTAGATATGGTCATTTGGGCATGTCTGGTCTTAAGTTGCTGTCTGAGAAGAAAATGGTTAATGATTTACCTTCCATTGATGAAGATAAAAATGTGTGTGATAGTTGTCTCATGGGAAAACATCATAGAGAGAGCTTTCCTAAGAGTAGTTCATGGAGAGCAACTCGTAGACTTGAATTAGTTCATTCGGACATATGTGGTCCTCTAAATCCAGAATCTAATAGTAAAAGGAAGTACTTCATTACATTCATTGATGATTTGACAAGAAAAACCTGGGTTTATTTCTTATCTTTGAAATCTGAGGCATTTGATATTTTTAAGAAGTTCAAGGCAAGTGTGGAGACAGAAACAGGTGAAAGGATTGTTTGTTTGAAAACTGACAGAGGTGGCGAATTCACCTCTGATGAATTTGTCAAGTACTGTGAAGAGTGTGGCATCAAGAGGCAACTTACCACTGCATACAGTCCACAACAGAATGGAGTCTCAGAGAGAAATAACAGAACTATCCTCAACATGGTGAGAAGCATGCTCAGTGACAAGGATGTCCCTAAAAAGTTCTGGCCAGAAGCAGTAAATTGGAGCGTATTCCTGCAAAACAGGTCACCTACAGTAGCTGTCAAAGATAAAACTCCTCAAGAGGCATGGTCAGGAAAAAAGCCATCAGTCAAATTTATTAGAACTTTTGGGTGCATTGCATATGCACATGTCCCTGAGAATCAAAGGAAGAAGCTTGACAATAGAAGCGCTAAGTGTGTTCTATTGGGAATAAGTGAGGAATCAAAGGCCTACAAGTTGTTTGATCCTACAACACAGAAAGTGGTTATCAGCAGAGATGTGGTATTCAGTGAAGATGAGAAGTGGAATTGGAAGGGTAAAGAGGAAGGCAGTGACCTTCAAGAAGATGTAGAAATTGAAGAGCAGAATAAGAATGGAGGCAGTGAATCTCATGTAAATGATACCAATGAAGGGTCAAGTACTGAAATCACCAGCAATGGTGGTCACAATGAAGGGTCAAGTACTGAAATCACCAGCAATGGTGGTCACAATGACTCAGAGATGGATGAGCAGAATGCAGATCAAGGGAGGATAAAGAAGAAACCTTCTTATTTAGAAGATTATGTGACTGAATTGCATGCGTAAGCAGGGAGGACTTCAGTGATGATGATAGAAACTTAGCTATGTTCACAAGTAGCTGTGATCCTAGCTCATTCGAAGAAGCTGTGAAAGATAAGAAGTGGAGAGAAGCTATGCAACAAGAGATAGATGCCATTGAAAGAAATCAAACTTGGGAGCTAGTTGATGCTCCTGCTAATGCCAAAGTCATAGGTGTCAAGTGGATATTCAAGAAAAAAAAAATGAAAAAGGGGAAGTTGAAAAATATAAGGCAAGATTAGTTGCCAAAGGTTATTCTCAGCAATATGGAATAGACTACACTGAGGTTTATGCGCCTGTAGCAAGATGGGATACAATAAGGACTCTAATTGCCATAGCAGCCTTAAAAAATTGGAAAATCTATCAATTGGATGTGAAAAGTGCCTTTCTACATGGGGAAATAAAAGATGTCTTTGTGGAGCAACCCCACAGGATATCAGCAGAAACTGAACACAGAGAAAGTATACAAGCTCAAGAGAGCCTTGTATGGATTGAAGCAGAGCTCCGAGGGCACGAGTGCGATCGATATAGAGACCTACTTCTTGAGAGAAGGATTTGAGAAATGTGAATCTGACACACATTGTTTGTAAAAGGCAGAATCAGTGATAAATTCATTATGATTAGTCTTTATGTAGATGATCTCATCTACACTAGCAACTCTCATGAGATGATAGAGGAATTTAAGAGCTCCATGAAAAGAGAATTTGCCATGACTGATCTAGGCAAAATAATGAGTTATTTTCTTGGAGTTGAGGTGATTCAAAACTCTCAAGGTATCTTCATTCATCAATGCAAGTATGCAAATGAGATCCTTAAGAGGTTTGGAATGAGTAATAGTAGGCCTGTTGCAGTACCTATTGTTCCTGGATGTAAACTGTCCAAGCAAGGTGAAGGTGACAAGGTAGATGCCACCTTGTATAAACAAATCATAGGCTGTCTAATGTATTTGACAACATCCAGACCTGACATTATGCATGCTGTAGCACTAATTAGCAGATATATGGAGTCACCTACAGAATTACACATGCAAGCAGCTAAAAGAGTTATGAGATATATCAAAGGAACTACAGATTATGGTATCCTGTACTGTAAGACAGATTCTGATGAATTGTTGAGCTACACTGACTCTGATTATGCAGGGGATGTGGATGATAGAAGGAGCACATCCGGATATGCATTCATATTGGGAAATGGTGCCATAGCTTGGGCTTCAAAGAAGCAGCCTGTGGTGACTTTGTCCACCACAGAGGCTGAATTTATAGCAGCAGCACAGTGTGCCTGCCAAGCTATCTGGCTGAGAAGGATTATGAGTAGATTGGGACATGCTCAGACTGGAAGAACAGTGATTCTATGTGACAATAACTCAACAATAAGGCTGTCAAAGAACCCTGTGCTTCACGGGAGAAGCAAACATATTGACATCAGATTTCATTTCCTGCGAGAACTGACCAAGAAAGAAGAGATTGAGCTTCTGCATTGCTATTCACAGGAGCAAGTTGCAGACATATTGACAAAACCACTGAAGGCAGACAGTTTTGTGAAACTCAGAAAGCTTCTAGGAATGTGCAGTGCTTCCAAACTTAAAGGTTCTGATGCAGCAATCAAGAGCAGTGAACAACCTTTGAGTTTGAGGGAGGATATGTAGGATTCCTAGTAAGCTGTATTTGCATTGGATTGGGGTGTAGTTAACATAGGCCCATTTGCTGTTTTAGTTGTACTTTGGGCCCAGCCCATGTTTGTTAGTGTGCTTGTCTTGTAAGTTCATTTCTGGTTTGTTTTTTCTATATTCATAGAACTCTCAGTGCATGTACTAAAGAGAGATAAATACTGTAATTTCCCAATTCAATTGAATCAATTCAGATGCAATCTTGTTTTACTTTCCAACAAACCTAACAGGACTTATTAACGGGCCTTGGACAAAGACTACTAATAATTAAAAAAACTACTATTTACAACACTTTCTGATACCAGTCTATGGACTAAACCTAACAGGACTTATTAACGGGCCTAGGACAAAGACTACTGATAATTAAAAAAACTACTATTTACAACACTTTCTAATACCAGTCTATCATACAAGTTGTTCTGAATTAGATATTGATCTTGTTCTATTATGCAGGGCTGAGTTTGATGGTTATTGTGAGGGTGAGTTAGTAAAGGTGTGATCTTTGTTCTCACTTTTTTGATCTTTATATTAATTAGTATATGATTGTAACCTTTTTGTTTTTCCCAATAGAATTAGTTAGACTTCGATTGTCCATTTAGTTCTCATTTTAGAAGTTAAAAAGGAACGTTTTATTTGTATAAATTTTATTTGCTATATATTTGATGGGGTTTTTAACGGAATCACATCACTGTTTAGTTGTACATCATGTGTGTATATTTTATAACTCCTTTTTCTAGATATATGTAATGGGTCTAGTTCCAAATAGATCTGAAATACAAATGTCTTATCGAACTCAACTGTAATGGAAAGTTCACTTCCAGTAGATGCCTGGAACTACAACTATGAAAAAATCAGTCAGTGCTGGAAACTGACAGAAACAGAATTGAACAGAGAAGGATAAGAAGTAGAATCTGAGAGAGAAGAGAGAATTTAGAATTTACATCACACAATTCCTCCTCCCCACTCTCTTTCCTACATTCTATTATATAATCTCATACTCACTACCTTACCCACACCTCTCATGCTGACTGACTATATTCAGTTACAACTATTTTTATTGCATCCACTTGCTGACTTGCATTGCCTCATATAAGTCCTTTGCTTTGCTAAGCCTTTGCTTCCCTTTTCCTCTACTACTATCATTACATTTTATTTATTATCATGATATGGTGAATTACATTATCAATATTAGTATATTAATTGCTAAGTTTTGTTTTGTTAACTTTTAAAAGGTATAACTTTTAGGTCACTCTGTCTGGAAACCAGCTACCCATTCGAACAGAAATCACTGAGGCAGCTATGGAGTTGGGAGCCGAAGTGAGTAAGCGATTCAAGTGATCTTGTTATACTTATTATGCATACTCTATCCAATCAGATTATTTATTGATTGAACACAACTATTAAGTTGAAAAGAATTTGAATGTTTAAAAATAGTAAACACACACCTTTAGAGTTACCAAATACAAATTCTCTTGATTTTTCCCTCTACCATCAGATGAGAATGGAATAACACCATTTCAAAGTCCTGAATGGAATAACACCATCAGAGGACAAAGTCCTGAATGCACTTCTTCATTCATATTTCATCTTGGGCTTATCAGTTTCCTGCCCAATAACTCACCTGAACCTTGGGCTCTATCATATTTCATCTTTTCCCCTGTATCGTCCTTTATTTTGACATACACATGCAAGCACTCACTGGGCACATCAAAATTATAAATTTGGATTAATGTATTGATAGTAGATAGATAAGTTCTATAAACCAAACTTTGGTCTTGAATGCCTGAATTTGTTGTCAAATATTTGTGCATCGCAGAAACTTTCGCTTTTAATCACTGAAGCTTACAAGGATGCACACCAGAAGAGTGTCCTGGTAAAATCTCTTATTTCAACGCAGGAATGATATAAGTTCATTTTTATTGAATTGAAAAAACATGCTATTTCTATTGTTATCAGGCCATGAAGGAAAGGATGAATGATCTTGCACAGAGCTTAGGAATGCCGCCTGGACTTAGTTAAGGAGTGAAGTGATACTATGACATAGGCCTCAATTTTGCATACAAAACATGTTGATAGGCTTATTTCTTCATTTATGATCACAGAATTTTTCCATCTTGATATTTAAGAGTGGAGTTATTTGAAATGTTGGTGAACTTTTTTTCCCATCTGTTGTATCCTCATGTAATTAAAGAAAACTTCCATGTTCTTGATTCACCACCTTAAATTGTAGTGAGCATTTGAGTGATAGAATCAATGGGGGAAGACTTTTTGTATGGGTAGAAGAATATAAAAACTTAGTTTACTCTGAGAATATTTCTTTTCGTTTCCATTAATATTTATTAAACGAGGGATTCACTTCAATATTCATAAAAAAAGGTGTTATTTATTGAACAGAAATATTTTTTGAAATATAAAATTTTACATTAAAATATGTGCTTAAAATAGTTCAAATACGTGATTATTGAAGTGTTTTGCTTGGGTGATGGATATTGTTGAAACTAAAATAGAATCATGATAGAATGATAGAATATCATGTATAGGATATTCTGTTATTATTTCAGTCATTATTTGTATTTATTGCTTTAAGCCTATATAAAATTGTCCCAACCTTCGATCAATTTTTTCCCAGGCTGTATAGTTCAAAGCAGAGCAGTAAAAGACTTATGATACTAAGTAATTATTTAGTAACAATTACAAAAAATTTCGGTAACCATTATACAACAATCTAATGGTTAGTATATACTAACTACAATTTACTATTTGTGTAGTTATCGAATTTTTTCATTGATGGAGAAATGACTATTATGTCATTTAATAACAATTACTAAAGAATTTCTTAGTCTTTCTAAGTCAAACTCGTTCAAACACACGTTTCACCATATATATCAACATGGCATTTAGCGCTAATTGAGAAGTCAACTCTAAATCGTGCCTACCGGTGGACCCATTGTCTTCGGTGAGAATTTTTTTCCCAAGCAAATTGTGTTTCAACTACGGTTTGCCCTTCATATCTTCTTATTGTCGTGTTCTCCTTTTTTTTCAAAGCATGGTTTACATTTTAGGATGCCCTACCATCGCCTCACGCCCTTTGAAAAAATATTTTGGTGCCTTTTCCCGCAAAACCACCACCAACAAGGGTAGATTCCATCGACCTACACAATGCGACAAAATTTCCACCCCCTTTGGACCACTCATGCAATTACATACGTGTTTTTCACTGTTTCGGGTTTCCCATCGCCAACACTGTCCTGGTTTCAGACATATAGTTATTTTTTGGGTTCAATGCTCGGTTGTACGTGTTATGGTTCAAACAACTACTTTCTCTCTCCTATTTGACATATTTTCTCTTTTCTATAGCTGACCTATGATGTCCACCAAGACTTCTGAGCTTCAAACTATTATGTTCACAAATTTTGTGACTTCTCTTCTCTTTAGGGTGATATTTGATGGTTGAGGTGATTACACCAAGGTGTTTAGATTAATTTGGAGGGTGATATTTGTGATATTGTCAACAATTCTTGCCACGGGATTACCTATATTCAATGAGGTTATTTCTCTATTGAGAGCCATTGGATTTGAAGACTTTCTCAAGTGGTTTGAGCACAACCAAAACTCTGGCTCCATTACTTTGATTGCATACACTGGTAACTCATCTGCTTGTGCAACTAAACTCTCCATTGGTCCTTGGGTCTTTTATTCAAGTGCATCTAACCACATATATGGTAATAAATATCTTTTCTCCTCTCTTTCTACATCTGGTTATTTACCAACTGTAACCTCAGCCAATGGTTCTCAAACCCAAGCTCAAGGGATATGTAGTGCTCGCATTTCTCGCTCCTTGTCAGTTGATTTTGTCCTTTTTATATCGGAGTGTCTATTTAATTTGATTTCTAATGGTCGTTTAACTCGTTCTCATAAATGCAAAGTTTGTTGGGATAAAAATCCCTCTTATGTTTCGTTCGGTTCTGAACTGGGGATTTACCTCTTCCAGGGAGCTTGTTGGGTTCCGCTTCTCGGGACTCATCAGTTGTCTTCAGAATGAGAAAGTTGTCCTCAGGTGTCCGAGTCGCAATCCGTCCCACGTCGGGTGGGGTGTACACTGCGGACACTCCGATGCCTAAGTCGATGGGAATAGGCGAATGTGCAAGAATGAGAACGTACACGGATTTGGAGAGTCGGTGCTCTATTTATAGGACGAGGAGTTCGGCGCCAGCCGTTGTCTTCGCGGTGGATCTGGGCCGTCGGTCTTTTGCGGGGCGTGATGACGCGCTGTGTCGTTGGACCAGCTTGATGGATAATGGGTCGGGCCCAAGCGTTCAATCGGAGTTTTCAGCCCAGGTCAGAACATGTTTTGATGAAGAAAACCTAGTAATGGATTAGGTTTTCTGGTTAATTGTGATCTAACATGTTTATTAAGTGAAAAAAGCAGGTCACTAAATAGCAAAAATGATATACTATCTAAGGCCCAAAACAGTGAAAATTAAAGGTAGTTATGACTTGAGAAGTTCAGGTTTGAGAAGGTTACGTCTTCAGAAGGTTAAGTTTTGAGAAAGTTGAATCTTCAAAAGGTTCAAATCTGAGAAGGTTTGAGAAGGGTCAAGGCATCAACCATCTCAAACATAACTTAGAAGCATCAGAATTCAAAACAAAGATTCACAAGATGAAGAATCCTTCTGAGTATGAATAGAAGCTTTAAATGAGTTTCTGGAAACTTTAATGCCTTAGAAAGTTTAAGGTGTGAAGTTCAATGATTATTCCTAGACATAACAAAATGTGTTTTTGTACAAGGAGCAAAACGTGAGAAACTTCAGTTGTGCAAGGAAAGTACAAATGAAAGTACGATCATAGTTTGAGAAGGTTCAAAGACTGTCCACTTTTGTAGGCTATTGTCACATCACTCCTATGGATCAATGGATCGTTCCAACACCTATTTTCAGCATATGATGGGCATATAAAGACCAGAATTCAAAAGTTCAAAGCATGAGACTGAATTGGATACTTCTCAAGTTAAAGCTTCTCAAATATCCAACCTTCTCATCCCACACTCAAAGCTTTAGAAGTTAAATTTCTGGGATACTTTTGTTGAGTGTGTGTTAACTTGATAACCATTATTGTATACACTTTATTTAGATTTTCTTGATATCATAAACATCCCAAAAACTCAAAATCCCTTATTGTAAACACTATCTTGTAACATTCGGTGAGAGGTGAGTGTTGGTGTTGACCTTACTTGATAGAAGAGCTTTGAGGAAACAAGGAGAGAGTTTTCTAAAAGGTGGGAAGCAGATTGGATGTAAGCTGTGTAAGTATACATTTGAGACTTTTTGTGTGATCAAAAGCAAGTGAAAATACTCACAATATTTATTGTTTGTATATGTTTTTAGGAAGAAGTGAAAATACTCACTAAGAAGTGGGGAGAGGAAGTAGTCAAGGATTGAGTGAACCTTTGTGTTATTTACTCTCAATATTTATTGTTTGTATATGTTTTTTTTTAAAAAAAATACTTACTCTCAATTTTTATAAAAGATTAAAATTATCATTTTATATATTAATTAAATTTTGGAATAAATTTGAAGTGTTAACATTTTATACAAAATTTTATTAAACAATATGTTAAATTAAATTGCTAATTTAAAGTAAAATTAGAGGGGAAAATAGATAAATTATATTTAGAGGGAATATTAATATGTTTATGAAATATTTAAACATTTATGAAAAGTTAAAGTTGAAAATCATAAAAGAAAAATAAAATTAATCCAACGCTAGTACAAAAGGGTTATTAAGAGTATTTTTCTCTACCTATGAATAAAAGTGCCAAAAAATGATTATTAAAAAGAATAAAAACAAAAAAATAATGATTATAAAAAAACAACACTAGTATTAAAAAAAGGGGCAAAAAAACCAAACAGTACCAAAAAAATTATTTACTCAAATAACCCGCCTTTTAGATTAAATACCAAACTAACCCACTTTTTTTTTCTTTGGTGAACTCGCCCCCCCACCCCTAGTTCTCCACTAAAATTTTGCAATTTTTTTTATCCCTTTGATGAACTCGCCCCACCCCTAGTTCTCCAAATGGTTTCTTAATTTTTGATTTTCTTGT